>JAODLC010000065.1:12843958-12859587 GCA_026781145.1 Hippopotamyrus pictus
CTTCCGGGATAGGCTCCGGACCCCCCGCGACCCAGTAGGATAAGCGGCTTGGAAAATGGATGGATGGATGGATATTTGAAATTACATTATGGATATCTAAAATGGTGGTATCCTTTCAGATATCTGATATTAAAATTATGACTAGTAACAATTGGATTGCAGATATCTGAAATGAGAGTTTTCCTAGTAAGAATTCAATTGCAGATATCCAGAATGAACATTCTGGATATCTGAAATATAATTGTGGATATCTAAAATTAAAAGCCCAATAGACATGAATGGCAAAAGTGACGTAATTTCTCCTAGGAAGAATGATGATATGGATATCTGAAATGACAGTTGTGGATAGGAAGAATGCCATTGTGGATGTCTGAAATGCTCTTTTTGACTAGGAAAAATTGAATTAGAGATATCTGCAATACATATCCAGTGTAGCGGTGAAATGTTAAAACGGCTTGCCATACGTATATTTTAATATAGAACTTAGGAACAACGTAGTGTTAAGAAGGTTTCGGGAAACACACCCCTGGTTGGCAGTTGCCCGGTAACATTGGCAGTTTCCCTGTGTATCCTTACCTTTAAAGTTGTCGCTATCCGATCCGCATCTTCCCATCTGATTCACATCGCAATGGAACCCCACACCCCCCCCCTGCAGGGCAGACCCATGAAACTCTGTTGGGCTTTGCCTGGCCGGGCCGCATAGGCCTGCCAGCCCCCCTGGGATGGCTCCAGGGGCACCGCCTGGTTTCTCTAACCAGGTTTAGTTACATGATCCTTCTTCTTTATCATCAGGGGGGTCTTCTGAACTGAACTGCCTGTCTGGCCACTTACTGTCTCTGATGTTGCTCAGTAGGACGACTTTAGAAGTAATGGCCTCACAGGAGTATGTTAATGTTGTTTGTTCTTTGGGGAACAAAACTGTACCAGGACTGTATCATTTTCACTGACAGTGTATACCTGGCAAGGTCAATTAAATAAATTGAAAAAACAGAACACTTCATCAAAGGTTTATAGGTACGCTTTCCATATGTCTGTCTCAGTGAAAGGCATGAATAGCCATTGGCTCTTCCGCACAATCAAACCTGATCACGTTCCAGTCACCAGCAGAGGGAGCAGTGCTCATGGCTTTTATGTTGCTTTGAATTCTGAAGTTACCCATGTTTTACAGTACTAACACTATCAAATCCTGCCTCTTTAATGTAATTTACAATATGAATGGGTATATTTGTTGAAATTTTCACTCACTTTCAGATAAATGTGGCATATTTTAAGTGTTCAATATCACCTGCTGCTGCCAAATGGTGAGGATAGAAGTAGTTAACACATTTCTGCTTCCATGCCTGAAGTCTGAACATCACCCCATATTTTGCAATAACTGCAGTACACATTCCAGGCCTGTTTTATGTATCTTCACAAACTGTGGCTTTCTGCTTGCCAAATGCTCTGCCTAATTTCCATGTTGTCTTGCTCAGTCAGTTATTTACCGCCTGTTATTTACATGCACAATTTATTCCTGCATTTAACAGTCACATTCAATTTAATTTTTAGTCCTAATAATGCAGCTTAAAGTATAAATAAATCAATGAGAATGAATGCTGGATACTGACTTTTTATATTAAAATTCCTTGGAAGAAACTATCTGGAAAAAAATCTTATCTGATTGTAATCTTAATGTTTCATTTGAAGCTCCATAGTGGATTTAGTCATTAATTAGCAATAAAGCTATGGAGCCACATATTATGAATGATATATAACTTCACGATACAAATATCCTTCCAAGGTAGTAGGGTGACTGGCAAACAGGTGGTCACCAAGTCACATATTTATGACATATTTCTGTTTGGGTGAGTTTAAAAATACAGAGTACTGGTATAAGACGGTGATGGAAAGTGTGCTTAGGGGCAGTGAACTGCTGCAGTTTGGATGCTAATGTTTTCACACAGCTTAGGTAAATGTTGCCTTCATTTTGACTGTCTTGTGTATCCAGTGCAACATATAATCTTTATGGTGGATGACCTATAGCTGGTGACGGGTGGCTTGTATTTTGTGCTCCGATTCTCAGGGCTTAGCTTTTTGCACCATCAAATAATCAAATTACCAAGTTAAAATACCTGTAAAAACAAACAAACAAATGTCTGGTAAATGATGTGCATCCTCCCAAACTGAGGAGCGTATAACTCACTGGCTTTTGTATTTTTCCCTGGTTTTACAGTTGCATATTTCTTGGCAACTACACTGCAGTAGCTGTAATGGAAGGAGCACCCAGGACGCAGATAACTAAATACGGTCCGGTTTCAGTGTCTCATCTTTGCGAAGGTATTGAGTGAAAAGCTCAATCAATTTTGTTTGAGTCGGTCACGGTTTGACTGCATGAAAGCTGCCCGCGGTCTACTGATTGCATCTGCTGTGCCAGCAAAGGATAATTTTCTGTTGAGAGGTTTTGTGGCATAAGCGCAGCATAAATCGGGTTCCGTGCAGTATGATATGCTGGAGAAAGTGCGCCGTTTTGTAAGAAAATTTCAACTAAACCTTCATTAAAAATGCAAGATATAATAAATGACATACAGCAGGCCCTAGATTGCATGAAGCTGCTAAGAATTCTTAGATATTGTGTGCTACTGCGTAGCTTTTAGTAATTCAAAAAAGCTAAATCAAGCTGCCGTTTTTGCAGTTTTGGTTCCCACTTCTGTTTTTTTTTCTCTGATGACAATTTTGTTAAATCAGAATCAGGTTTTATTAGCCATGTATGCATGCATACAAAGACATTGATACGGTGAGTTTGCTCCTGAGACACATACCTTAATACTGCCCAAGAACTAAATAAACACACAAAAATCAAAGTTAAATTAAGCTATGCTAAAACAAAAAGTGAGGGAAAGATTGTGATCAGGTGTTGAGCGGTGCAACCTCTTGGGGGAAGATGTTTTTGCGTCTTGATGTGCTGGTTCCGATGGAACGGAACCATCTCCCTGAGGGGAGAACTTGGAAGAGTGCATGGCCAGGATGGGAGGTGTCAGCAATGTTTTTGTCCTTGAGGGGGACAGTGAATCACTGGGGGTGAGTTTGTAGTCAATGACCTTCTCTGCTGCTCAGATGACACGCTGCAGTCTCTGGATGCTTTGCTTAGTGTTGAGCTGAACTAGACCGTGATGGAGGAGGTGAGAACTGATTCAATGATAGCTGTATGGAACTGGATCAGCGTTGACTGTGGAAGGATGAGCTTCTTTAGCTGCTGCAGAACATCTTCTGGCCCTTCTTGATTATGGAGTCAGTGTTGCTTTCCCACTTAAAGTCCTTGGATATGATACTTCCAAGGAACTTACATGACTCCACAGTGGGGAAGGAAGTGCTGTTGATGGTAGGGGGGGAAGGGTGGGGGGATTTCCAGAAGTCCACAACCATCTCCACTGTCCTTGTGTGTCCTATCGCAGTAGCATAACTGTGTCGCTTCATGTGTATAATCAGACTCATTGCCATCCATCCCACATGTGCTTATGAAGAATAATGAAGTTTTATGTCAAAAGTACAATGACACATGTGTAAAAGATATTTGATTATTGGTCTTAAATTATGTAACTGTCATGAAAATTATTGTAAGTAGTATTGGGAAAATACGTAAAGACAACAACTGGGCAAATATGAACCTCCTGGAAGTATGTTGGTGGCCTTTGGGCCTTAATTATCAAATAACTAATTTACTGAATTGTCGCTTTCAACAACCAGATCATCCTACTGCTGAAAGTCGTTGAAAAGTCAGATTTTTTTTTTTTTGTTTTAAAAAATACCACAAGGTGGAGCTCTTCGCGCCATTTTGAACTGTTTTGCGTTGCACAACATGGATTGTCAGCAATCTAAAAGGTGAAAGCACTTATTGTTCCTGCACGTACCAAGAAATTGCTTTTATTTACATTGCAAGATTCCAAAATCGTTTAGGGTCTGTGCTAAATAAAACAGAATATATGTATATGTATGAGGAGATAAAATATAATACTGTATAATATTTTAAACTAAGGAGTGATATATGATATTTCTTTAACCGTTCTTACTGCAGTTTCACTATCCGACATTTCACGTCTAATGTTATAACGACATTAGAGTTCTGAATATAGTACGTATTTACTGCAGTCTGTTTACAACTCACAAATGTTAACAACCTGCGGTACAAGCAACTAACATATTAACATATTAATCATCAGTAAATGTCTATTCACAGTTATACAATTGATTTCAGATCAAGACAAGGGAAAATATCACAAAACGTTTTGCACGACTACGTGCATGATTTATATACATATATACGTGTGTGTGTGTGTGTGTGTGTGTGTGTACAGTATCTTGCCCTTCTTTTAATTAATGGTCATTCTAGGCTGGGTCTAAGTCTGTAAGATAACTGTAACATTGGTCACATAATATAAACTGGCTCACTAAAAGCTCTCAAGCCATAAAATATCGTTTCCATATTTAGATGAATTTTGGCGAGGAAACGAACACGAATTTTCCCAACAGTTAGGTTGATGACTTGGAAAAGCCCGAATGGGTAATTTTGGTCGGGACTTATTGTACCGAAAATGCTTTTTGACACGTGCTAATTAAACGTACAGTATGTGAACGTACGCTTGTGTCTCAACAATGTTTGCCGAAGAAAAATCTTATACTGTGAATATTAAAAAATCAAATATATTATGTTTATATTTGAGTCTCCTAAAAGGACAAATTACCCCCCATTCCCGCGCGCAGCAATCACAACAAAACAGTAATAAAATTCAAACTGCACATTCAGTACTATAACTACAATCTTTTATTGCACATTCCGACCCACACAACTCATGCCCATTTGAACAACCCTATATAGGCCTATCCTTTTGATTGCATTTTTCGATCTTCGTCCTTGTCTCAGTATGTCGTGTTTAAAATGTCATGTTTATAGTATATTTATCACTGTCTTCCTGCACTACGGATCAAACACCAAAAGATACTTAGACTTTTGCTATTCTAATAGCTAAATTTCTTTTTTAAATTGGTTATTAAATAACTGAAGTGGGGAGCCAGACGTTTGTTGAATATGGTAAATATATACGCTTATTAGGCTACCCTGTTTATTTATGACATCACCAGTCAATAACCAATAATACAACCAGTCAGCTTTAGTGAAAGGGTGCTAGAAAGTCGATGAAATGAACTATTTCATTAAGTTATCGCCAGAGTACAAAATCAGGGCTTGGGATCGAGTGGCAGATTCTTTCTTTTGTGGGGATTGTTTGTTCAGGCGGTTCTAGTTCTAACTCATGCACCATAATCTTACTTATAAGTTTAATATAAAGGTTGGCTATCTAAGGCTTTGCGTCCTCTGAAATCCGGGCGTTTGATATTAAAAACATGTCCTTTCAACGTCCACAGCTATACTGCGCCTCGTCCGCGAAAGGTTTCGTCTCACACAAGTTGGGTCTCACAGAGCGGCAGACTGGTTTTCGTTGGTTTGCCTTTCATTTCATTATCGGAATATTTATCAACAGAGGTGTGCTTGATTGGCAATGTTTTTTTTTTTAATCGAAGTGTGATATCGCCGTTATTGTAATACCGAAAAGTAACGGGTGGTCTAGACTTTTTGTGGGATACGCAAAATATTTCTCAACCCATCCTTATTAAACAGCCGAACAACTTGGCCGCTGTGGTGCCGTTTTAATTTATACTATTTAAATCACACGAACTATTTACTATTTAAATTACGAACTTGATACACGGAAATAATACCAATCTAATTTAAAATACACCAGTTGGCATGTGTGAAATCCTTGCTAGTGCTATACTTGCTGTCATATTCGCATGTATTGTGACAGCGGGCCCCGTGTTTTTGTGTGGCACATTTAATAAATGATTACTATACAGATACCTAATTTTAAGTACTAAAAGTGGCGGCACGTGAAAGCGTTATTTCCATTACTAAGTTACTGTTGTTACATTTTCCATGATCATTATTAGATCCATTAACATTTTGAATGTGTGACTGAAGAGACAATACGTGCATTCAATCACAACATAACTCACACATTAGATTAAAAGGTTTTCGGGTTTTGTTTTTTACTATGACACCCTTCCGAACATTGTGAGAACTAAGCGTTAATGCAACGGTAAAATTAGATCTGCGAAAAATTTGAAAAGAACAAATGCGCAGTTAATTACAGGATTGGTTAAAATAACGTTCTGTTACGCTATTTCGACGCAAAGATTATTGATTTTAAAATATGCCTATATTTCTGTGCATAAATATAGGTAATTCTTACAGACCCTATCTCCAGAGAGGCAGGAACACACTTTATTAACAAAGTAAATTTTACATGCAAACATATGACAACGGTTGTTTAAAAACGTAAGCGGGGTAAATGGATGGGATGTTAAACAAGGAGGTACTAATCGGAGACACCTGTTAGAGTATTTTTAAATGCAGTTGTTGCATAAAATAAAGAAGCAACCTTCAGGGTCCTTGTAAAGGTCTGTAGGCTACTTGTATTACCATCGTTTTAACTAAGCACAAAGAAGGATAATGAGTGTTTATTAAAAACATGTAATATAGGCCTACTATATAATAAAAATTCAAATATATGTATGTATAAGTATCCATTCGGAGGATGCACATTATCCTATAACATTAGCATATCGTCTTTTTATACGTGTCGAATTTATCAGGATTAAAAAGAAAATAATAAATACAAATTTAAGCATAATATTTTGGTTCTGGTTTGAGTGCGGTTTTCATTTTAAAAATCCAAATACTAAGTTGCACATTTTGTTACAACAGACTGTACATCTTAGTAAAATGGGGCAGCAGTAACGACAACGACCGAATATTAATTCCGATTTACTGGACTTTCCCCTAAATACTTATATACATTATACTTAACCGAATTACCTGCTTACATTTGAAGCAATATAACAATCGTTAGTACCGATTTTTCTTGCATAACAAATTTCGTTAGTGCATGGTAACGGCTAACTTCGAGAATCGCATCCTGATTCGACAAGTCGCTTCGAAACAAATGAACGAAACAAATTAACCTTTTGAAATTTTTAAAATTCCATTTCTTTTGTCGGGATTACAGGCATTAATAAGGAACATTTTATATTCGTTGATTAGTTTTAATTGTGTGTAATTAAATTAGTTCATGTATGAAATTATGTATTTGCAAATAAAACGAATAAACGATCTTTGGTTTGCAGTAATCACATTAATGTTAAATTTAATCGGATTTGATAAACTTGTGGATGGAATATAAAATAGATTAGAATTTTATCCTTTGGAAGACATATTAAGTACATATTTCTTACTTAAATACGTTAGAAGAGTCATGTTATAAATACACCAATAACGATTAACCTGCGTTTTAGGCTATATAGTGGCGTTTAGTAGTGTATTGATTTTCTCTTTATTTAAAAGAGAAAAGCTGGTACAGATAGGCCTATTATCTCTTTATATAACGTAATGGATTGTACGCCAGAATAGAACGATTCATCCATCCATCATCCATCCATCCGTCTTCTAACCGCTTATATGCTTGGTCAGAGTCGCGGAAATAACAGTGTAGTCCTACTCGCAAAATATATATACCATTTTTTCTTGTTTCTTTTCAGATTTTCGTTACAATTGCTTGATTCATATCAATTCCTCGTGTTTTCTTTTGTTTACTGAAAGACATTCTTAAATCAAAAAATATATATTTGTAAGTAATATTGTACTTACGTGTGAATCCATAACTATATGGTTTTATTTAAAGCATAAGTAAAACATTCTCAGCAAATTCAACGGTAAACGTAGAGAGATTGACCGCAATAGTAAATCTCAATAGAATTAAGCTCATATTACAGGTTGTTACATCATCAAAATATTCCCGACATCAGGAAAGTAATGTCGTGTATATAATCTACATGCATGTACACAGTATTCCCATGCATAAAATGCACTGAAGAATGTGACGGGACACCAAGAATAACGACATGTAATATGTAGTGTAATGTCACGATATGTACATAGCCGATAATCAGTTTGACGTTTAGCTGTTTACTATTTTCTTCTTGGGAAACTGCCCTGTAATGTCTGGAATGACTCTGGACACAGTTAACCAGGGGCTGCAGTTTATAGGCCGCGACTATGTCCTCAAAAGACAGTTTGTATGTATGAATATGCATTACTTTTTAATGTTATGTTTTTTGAAAGATGTTATTCTCCTTTTCTTTTTCCTTAGGAGAAAGCATCCGCCATACTCTTAGCTAAGCACAGGTAGTAAATGTAGCCTAAACCTATGCTTATTTTCTATTGGTATCATTAAAAATTTATATTTTAGTACGTTTTAAAAGCGACCTTCGGACAGATACCAAGACATCCGCGCTAAATGTCTGTTTTATTCCTTCTAGCACCCAGTAAAGCTCTACGGCCGTAGCGCAGGTTTATTTAAACGACTCAAAAAATATTGCTGCTGTCATCTTTTACTGAAACCGAGTCCGTAACACGAACGGAAAAGGAAGAAGTGCAGGGCTGCTCATTGTCATGACCTTGACAGAAAGATTTCAAGTTAGCCGAAAGGGCCCGAGACTCTTCTAGATTCTGATTTATGGGGAGCGGCTTCATACGCGCAGTTTGCTAAAAAAAAAAAAAAAATGTCTCTCGGTTTCTGCAACCAGGCTGACTCGTTCGTAAACCTGCGATTATACGTACTATATAGTCGATCAGACATCTCCAATAAATGTAGTTTACTCATTTTTAAAAATTAAAACAAGAAAGGACATATTTTAGTTTAGAATATTGTTCTACCACGCGTAGCTACAGTATTAGCAAGCCTTTCCAAGTAGGGTCATAAACGCCGTTTGAAGTTATAGACGTAACTGTTTGTAAAGCAGACAGTGGCCACAATCCAAAAAATATACTGTAAAATTAGGCATATGCTGAGTGGACAGCATAGGTTTGCTGTGTGGATTGAATCAAGGATGTGAGGTGGAATCACGTAAAAGTCCATTTAAGGTTAAATCAGAAAGCGGTCAGTAAAAGGTACTATAACCTAAATAGACGAAAACACATCTATATTTGGACTAGTGCATACTATAAAACTAAGAAAGCATCACAACCTCGGGTGCAGGGTTTATTCTCCTTAAATTACTGAGATAACATTGTTTTTCCGACTTGCTTAAGGGAACTCGCCGAGTTGTTTAAGAGAAGTCGCCGAGGACATAACTTAGATTCACATTAAATTGATTTATTGTATCTTATAAAATTAACATTTAAAAGTATTTTGATTTTACTTTTTTTTTGCAAATAAACTTGACAAAGCATCATCGGAGACGTTGAGGCCTTGAACTCCTTTATGCCGTGGAACATTATACTGATATCTTTAGATTTTATATTTCTGAAAGGAGTTTTTACATTTGTCTTGTTTTAGTAGTGTTAACATATTAATGAAAATATAAGAGGGGAGCACGTCTGCACCGAATTATATCCGAATGGTGCCGTGTAAATCATGACATAGATTTTATCTTGATATATTTAACATGCCATGCTGGACATGAAGCGGCGTTATTGCGAAGCACATTCATTCTTGGAAAATGATTCGGACCCTTAATGCTGGTTAAGCTATGGGTTCAGGGGAGGTTGAAGAAAGAAGGCTGATAATCGCGAATAAAGAGTACTTAAATCGGTCTGTATTATTCAGTCACACAACGAATGGAAGGTTATAACAAGCGGGTACAGAAAATGGATGGATGGATGCTGTTTTTTAAGCCTCGGCATTTTTCGTTATTATATAGATTTCCATCCATCTATTTGTGTACATTATGTAGCCAAGTGTAGGTTATATATACGTTAAGAAACAGATACATTGTAAGAAATTTTAAGAATCAATCTGGCTAAGAATGTAAATCTAACTATAAACCAAAACAAGATAACAGGCATCATAATAAAACCATAATAATGTAACCAGCAAATTTCAATGCATGCAGCTTAATTTTCTCCTGTTTTGTCTTTGGGAAATGGTGTATAAACCTTATTGCTTAAAATTACAAAGAAACATAGATATTTAGTAACATCTATGTTATATTTGTTAAATGTGTGTGTTATATTTGTGTGTGTAAGGTATAATATATGGTATATTGTTTGTTAAGCCGTTTTGCTGTATTTTTTATAGTTGTATGCACTGAATGAATGTGTGTGCGAAAGAACGTGGAAATATTCTGTTTTTATCTGCAGTATTATGAACGACAATCACCATTTAACAAGTTAGCACGGTAACTTAACACGCCCCTTTAGTACATTCTAATTCTTTTATCCAATTCTTTTATCCAATTCTTTTATTTATAACACCTCATATACTGCTGCAGTTTGGGCAGATCGGGTCAACATGCATACATCTCCTTTCACACAGAATAACGTAATAACTGCAAAATATATAAAGATAATTCTTGGAAACGTTATTAAACCTGATAACGTTTTCAAGAATTTTCTTCATACACATTTTGCGGTTGTTGCGTTATTCTGTTAGAAAGAAGATTCATGCATATTAATATTTAGAGCAGGTATTTTGGCAATAGAGTGGGCGAGCATGTCCCGTTTCCTGTCGAATTAACAGTGTATAAATGTCGCAAAACACCGTGGGGCGGATTGACTTGGAAAACCGGGCTATTAATACATATGAATCGCATTTCCCCGACTATATTCGTATAGAAATAATATACGTTCTAATAATTTACTCTGGCCCAGGAACCCTTCATTGGTATTTCACTTGGCTTACCTTTAAGAAGTATAGTACTATTTCACCAAGAGGGGCGGTGCTGGCTCTTCGTGGCTCCTGGCACCAGTGATCGAAGAGGCTGGCCTGGGGCGTGAGCTCCCCTCACCAGCTCCAAAATACTGGGGGGGGCGGGGGAGAAGAGAGAGAAACAGACAGGAAGATAGAAACACATATCTTCGGTCGTGGAGAGGAACATTCGAACCCAAGGTAGCCCTTTCTCTCACTTTTTTATAAAGCTGCACAGCAGGGTCCCGGTCGCAGTGCTCCGCCCGGTGTTCAAAGGACGAAGATGCCCCAGCACTCCCTCTTACCCATCTTCGGCTCTTCTTTGTGGTTGGCATCCGTCGCTTGGATGGTGCAACCCTTGCTATCCTCCGCTGCTGCCTACAGGAGACCTGTTTCGGGAGGGAAAAAACAGGGGTTTATGGAGAGAACGCTAATTCTCCTAGACGTGAACACTCGGAGTCCAGTTAAGGTTCTAAATGAAAACTTCGTTTCCTTACAGTTGGATCCTTCTATTATTAAAGACGGTTGGCTGGACTTCCTAAGGTATATTGTTTTGCATTTTTCTTACTGCTGATCGCGTTCACAGCTGACTGGTTTTTAGAGATTACACATGTTCGGGGTGTGGGGTCTGATGGTTTACAGAGTTTAGTTTTTCGTCCATGCTTGATGACACAACGTGGTTTTCGTAAACGGAAAATAAAGAAACACGTCGAATGCGATAGAGTATGAGGTTGGAAGTTCAGATTTAGCAATCACAGAATAATGTTGTTTTTTACGTGTAAAAATGTACGTATACAATTACTACGAAGGCCCAAAATCATGGAACTGAGGAAGGATACCTTTAAACACTCCCAAAATGGCAAGTTTCTTTTAAAAACGGCCCAAGTAGCTATACATAACATCTCGTACAGCTGGACACTAATGCTTCCCGTCCGAACATTTTAAAGTAACAGTTATCATTGATGTATTACTGTTCGCGTGTATGACGAGATAATGGATCTCGTAATAAATTATCTTGTGTATGTTTTCAAAAGCGTAGGTGCTAATTAAAAATACATGGACAAGCGGGTATAGAAAATGGAAGGATGGATGTCCAAACCTTACACACACAGTTATGATATTAAGGTTAATAGTTTTACATCTAACGAACAAAACGTCACTTATTATTTCAAAGACAATTGTGAATATTAATATTAATATTTATGTATATTTCTTCAGCTGTTTTCTTGGGTTATTATGAGAATTATAAATACATATATATAGTTTTATTTTATGTATTTTACTTGACTAAGAGTCAAAGAAAGCTGCAATTTAAACAAGAGCCTTCATTCTGGCCTTTATGGTGTTGCGCTATAAATTTATCCTAAATACCACTATCTGTATTTAAACATTTGTTTATTTCATTATTACAGATATTTGGAAGTTGAAGGCAACTACTAGGCCTACTGCTGTTACTAAACCCACATCTAATAATATTGATACGTAAACAGTAATAGGAATAATAATATTAATAACATTATATTAATTTGGCCTCATTGTGCTTATGTAAATTTAATGATACGAATATGTATATAGCATCTACAGCAGTTGGTTTAAAATTATGCTCTCTTTCTGTTAAATGTAAATCACATTTCTATTATATTTTCTCATATACTTTAGCCTTTTTAAGCAGCAGTATTCATACTTATCTCATAGCTTGGCTATAATATTATGCCAGTGGCTGCTGAAGCTACAATTTGTTTTCAGCTGCGTAGATACTGCTGACAGCTCAGTGTAAAGGACGGGGTTTTAGTTTAACACGGTTATGATCTGTTTATTGTAGTTTTAGAGGTAATGTAGTTTGCAAAAAGACGGCGGTTTAGAAGCACACCGCAACTACAATACAAAATTAGAGCGAAAATTTAAAACAGCATCAATAATAATATTTTTTTAAATGTCATCAGTAACAACAATAATTGTTAGTATTGTTATTAAAATAATTTGGTTATGGTTTTTGTAATTTTTACATCTAAAATTATTATTGTAAATTCATCTTCAAACCGCTTATCGAGCTCGTAGGGAATATTAGCGATTACGTACAATTATATAAATGTTTAAATAAAATATGCAGCCTATATTTGCAACATGTTACTTAAAACATTAAAGTATTATTTAAAATGAAATGTAATAATATAAAATGCAAACATTTAAGGGCTTATAGAATAGGCCTTAAAATCGCTAATGTTCTTGTCAAAGAATTTGAAAAAGACGACTGTAGTTTTTTGATCGTAGCATTCTGATAATTGTGAAATGTAGAATTTCTAGAAAAAACACAATTTTGCCAGCGTCAAGGAGAATATGCAGAAGTACTAAGAGTACGATGCGTATCAGTTTGTTTAGGCTAACATTGACTTTTATTAGCTACCAGCAGTATTTCACGTATTTATGCGAAGAGCAATTTTAAATGAATTAAGTTAAATTTCAGATTTTATATTTCAGAGTAATCGTGTCTTTATGTATTCCAAAAAATATATAGTATAATTAAGCAAAATGAAATGTACAGTGTACAGTCAAAAACACGACGATGATATTTTTAAATGATATGTACCGTTAATCTGTTGTTTTCGTTTTTAGTATAACTCACGCTTTCATGTAATGATATAGTTTAAACATCTGGTTTTACTATTGTTTACAAATATGGCAAAACAAAAAATGCGGCATTATACGAGTTTGTCATGCTTTACCGAACTTCTTAAAGAGAATCATAAAACGTAAATATTGAAACCATTTCGCGTTGGAAATGAGCGCGCTCTGGTATTCATATTTTTAATTTGAATCCAGAGATACCGAAAGACGTTACTGACCTTGTGCTGTGACCTCAAGAGGGAGCTTGCCAAACATTACTTAAAATGGCTTAAAGGTCGTTAGTGAATAAATATGCTTGACATACACACACTGTCATCCCTAAAACGTTGTCAGCTAACGCTTTGTGTCTGTGAAATATGTTTGTTTCATATATCATCATGTTTTTTATAAACTGCGTCAAACTTAAATTGGTCACATGTCAACCGTACAAAACGTAGAATATGCTTAGAGGACATAGAGAAACTAATAAGTAGTTTGTGAAGTTCCATCAAACAGCTCAAGTTTGTGCTTCTTAGCAGCGGAATTTCCAGTGCAACATGAAACTGGTTATTAAAATGAAACATTTGTAGCATCATTCTGCATACAGCTGTGCGTTTCTCCTGGATTGTTACATTTCACTCATGGTCAGGCCACAAAATGGCTAGTTTGTTTAGGAGCTGTCTGGCTAATGAGTTATGTTTAGTTTTGAGTGCACTCAGACTGTGGACTTTGGCTGTAGGATGACTGCTTAAATGTTCTGTAGCTGTAATATGTAAATATCTACAGGTTTAAACCATATGTTAAATGTTATTAAACTCTATAGTATTTATTTTTGCCCAAATTGAATTTTAGGCTTAACCTGATTAGCTGTATTATCCTGAAGACTAAAATGCAAGACTGCCCTGTCCTGCCTGGTTGTGCTTCTTGTTCTTTTGAATGTTTTTTTTCTAAATTCTGTGTTGAGCAACTGTGTTGAGCAGCCATGCTGAGTCTGTGTTGAGCAGCTGTGCGGAACCTGTGTTGATCTTGCCAGTATGACAGAGCAGTCTATCACAGTCAGTAATGGTCTCAGAGGAACACGCTTTCCCTTGCAAATGTTTCCCTGTACATGTTTCATATTTCACTATCACTGTGAATGCAGTTCATGTTATTATGCACACAGGGAAACTACCTCATGAAAAAGAAATGGTTCTTAATCGGGTCTTCTAAGCAGATTTCATACTACTTAGGGATGTCAAATCCAACTGTCTTGTAGAAGAGACAGTTAAAACAGATGCTGTCAATCTCAATGTGTAGTTTTGTAGCAGCTTTTCTCAGGATTGCAAATGGCCTGAAAGCTATTCCAGTTTCTGCTCAAACCGAAATCACTGAAAATTTTCTGTTTTCCTCACACCAAAACTGACTCCGTTTAGTTAAATCTCAGAGCAGAAGTTAATAAAAGTACAGATGCCAAACATGATGAAATCTGCAGCAACATATTTTAATATACGCTTTCTACTACTACTATAATCTTGGAATGAATTTAGTCATGCTGTGATTAGTTACACTCATCAGTGTAAAATGTAAATAAAGATATGTAATATGCTTCTTCATTCTCAAACTTTCTAAACTTATTGCTATTTCTCCTATAGATATCTGGCTGCATGTGTCAAACATGGAGCTTTGGTTCCATTCTCATGTACTTCGTTGTTTGGCTTTGCTGATGTTCTGATAACCTGTAGCTTTGGCAGGAATATTGTGTGTGAAGTCATTAATCACTTTGTGCATTTCCCACAGCTCGAAGCGGCTGGTGACACTCGCTCGTGGACTGTCCCCAGCCTATTTGAGGTTTGGAGGCAAGAGGACAGATTTCCTTCAGTTCCACAACCTGAAGAACCTGGCAAAGTTCCGTGGGCCAGGACCAGACTACTACCTGAAGAATTATGAGGATGGTAATCTGATACTCCTGTATACAACAGGAATTATATTCTGTATGTTTGTAGACATTGGAATTCCCTTTTACTTCACTTACCAAACCAATGGAGCCTTTAGTGTTGCTTTCGCTGTTGCTTAATGCACGTGCCCATTGATGGACCATGTAATCACATGGCCACATTCAGAATGGCACGGCTCACTATGATGTGATGGCTGCCATCTTGGCTTTCCCTAGTGCCTCGCAGCCCTTTGGTATGGAGTACATAAGAACATAAGAACATAAGAAATTTACAAACGAGAGGAGGCCATTCGGCCCATCAAGCTCGTTTGGGGAGA
>JAODLC010000065.1:12859687-12890340 GCA_026781145.1 Hippopotamyrus pictus
TCAACTATTCTACACATACGCCTCCCCAATACACTGGTTCCCCTATGGTTCAGATGCAACCCGTCCGGCTTGAACAGAGTAATATCTGTCAGTTCTTTAGGATGAGTTCCAGGGGTGTTGGCTACCAACTTAATCATTTAGGTTCCAAGTTGATCATGTGGAAAACAAGAATCCCTTGAATCTGAACCATTCTGTGAAGTAGGGACTATTGTATATACACCTTTTTGACAGCGTTGTAACTCTATCTGCATAATTATATGCCTGGGTTCTGCCCATTTACGGAGGTAACCAGTGGGCATCTAGTTACAAACAGCTTGTTAAGTGCTGTATAACCACTCAAAAAAGGTAAAATAAATTCTAAATTGTTAGTTCAATTTTGCTTTTTTCAAAGAAATTGACTTATATTTCACACTTTTTTGATTCAGATTTACAATATACTGAACTAGACTGGTGAATTTGAAATGAGATTTTAATAATATGAATGACACCATTATTTGTACAGGAGGAGCAACATCTGTCATTTGTGTTCAGGTATGATTGCTGATTTCTCTCTATTGCCTGGCAGATATTGTGCGAAGTGACATTGCTCTGGACAAACAGAAGGGCTGCAAGGTAGCGCACCACCCAGACATGATGCTGGAACTGCAGCGGGAGAAGGCAGCCCAGATGCAGCAGGTGCTGCTTAAGGAACAGCACTCCAACCTCTATAGCAACATCACGCTAACAGGTAGGAGACCACACACGCTGTAGCGGCAGCAAAGCTGTGACTGGGCTGCCTCCTGAAGGCCGTCTTCAGGATGGCTTATGACACAGATTTAGGTTGGCCCATTGCGCGCGTCCAATGCTGTATGTTGCTTTTGCACTTAGTGTGAGACTGTTAGTCTGCACGGTTACGCAAGCTGAGCTGAAACGCTCAGCCCTCAGAATGACTAATGCGACAGACAGAGTAGCGGGGGAGGGGAGATGAGCGCTGTAATTGCTGCCCTAAAACAGGGACCTAATCCAATCTTTGTACCCAGTCTGTCTGTGGGACATTGTCTGCACACAGGGAAATGTTCACATTTCACCTCATGTATACTTAGCTGTGTAACATGGTAATCTGGTGTACAAAATCTATCTACTCATTTCTGGAGTAGAAATCAAGGTAACAGAGCCCGCCTGTTTGAAAATGCTGGGATTCAGTTCAAATAAAACAATAGGGTGGAAAGATGAAGCTGACCTGAAGTAAAATGGCAACCGCAGCTGTGAATGATTTGTAAAAATTACATTCTTTAAAACCTCCCACATTAAGGCTCTTCAGTGCAGACAATACACACAACTTGGCTTGAGCTGTGTAATGGTTGCATGGAAAGTGATTGTAGGGTTCTGCTGCAGTATGTCCTGGGGGGCTTTTGTGGGGGCACAGCTCTAGATCTTCAACCTGGCTTTGGCACCTTGGGCTAAGCCCAGCGTTTTCACGGCTCAGGGCACCAGCGGCCCTGCGTTCCAGTGTTCCATCTGCAGTGGCTTCATCCCCTGAGAGCTCTCCTCTCCTTGGGCGGTCGCTGACCGGCCCCCGATGGAGTTACTGAAGATATAAGACCACTTATACAGAGCGTCTGAAAGAGATTCGTATCTCACATTTCCCCTACTGAGTCTTTCTCTGAAATGGTCTTAAAGATGGGACAGTTGTTTCTAATCAAGTGCTCAGAGGGTTTTCTCTTTATTGGTACTATGGCAACCATTTCTAAGATTTGGCTTTGACCTCTGAATCAGGTTGATTTAATCTCTGAGTTTTCTTTGGCAATCACTTAGTCTGAGTGGCAAAGATTCTCCTAGTAAACACCATCTTACGGTCTCAGCCCCCAATAGCAGCTGCTAATAGATTTACAGGCACAAGCCAGCATGGGAAGCCTTTTTTAGCATTTCACTTGGTCTGACCTCTGATATGTTGGTGTGTGGCAGTGACATCAACCTTTTCTGGAAGGTGCTCTTGCCATTTTTGGTCCGCAGCGAACTTCAGCATGGAGCTGCTGTTGCAGCTCAATGAGCTCAGATGCAGGACAGACACATGGGATTGCTCATGTGTCTAAGCTTTCCTGAGACAGTAAGGAATGCCATATAACTGAGATGTCAGACCCCTGTCTACGTTTATAGGCAAAGCATATTTCATGGCAGGTAATCCTGAGGATGCCATCGGAAGCTTAACATAAAGGGGGTTTAGTATAGAAACGTTTTATATATAGAGAAAATGTTCAAAGCATTGCTTTTTTGCCTTTCAAAAGATCCCAAATTCTTCATATACTTTATAATGTGCTATCTGGAATTTCAATTATCATCAGCACCTAAGGGTAGCCTTTGGGGTGACATTCAGATGAAGAACAATAAAGGCAGCTCTGCTTTGGCTTCAATGAGGCATGGGAATGAGGCGGAATTTGGGCACAAATTGGAAGAGTCTCAGTCATGGATCCCCACACATTTCTGGAGACCTAGCTTCATCCTGAAACGATACTGTTCATCTTGATACTGTTCATATCTGACACCATGAACTCATGTACTGTTGTATTATATCAAAGATTGCTTTGGTAAATCTGGTTACAAATGTAGCTGCACTCAGACATTATTTGAACAATGGGCAGAAACTGCTGCTGTACCAGAACAGTGCAGCCTCCATACTGGTACAGGCTGTAAGCTACTATCAACTGTACAGTTTTGTTTGTATTACAGTGATCTCCAGTGGCAAGGATTCACTTTTCATATATAACATAAGTGATAGTACAGGTTTGGTATATATAGGTCGTTGTGGACTTATGACCTATGCAACTTACGACTGATCGACCTTACGACCGTTCTGAGACCGCAGATATGTGGCCATCACTGTGCCATGTCTGTCAGCGCTAGTGTTGCCCAGCGTGAGAGTACGGTAGTTTCCACCCCAACTGCCGGTCATGTTAGTATCCCCGTGAGAAAATGGTGATAAAAAGGTTAAAAAACACCATACAATATGACTTAAAGATGACATAATTTTATTATACAGTATACTATACATATAATAAATATGTATCTATCTAAAATAGACATCAAAAATAAAGGGCCGACTTACGACCAAATCCACTTACGATTGGTCGGAACCGATCGCGGTCGTAAGTTAACGATGACCTGTAGTGCGTTTTAGTAAAGGACTGGAATTTGCATGTTTGTGAGTGTTACAATGAAATGTTTTATTTTTGTTACCATTATTTTTATGGTTGTTTTGTTGTCAAACATGAAGATGCTTCAATATTATTTTTTTCTCAAGTTAGTCCTAGTTTCAGGTTTAAGCTCAAACTTTGGCTTGAGCTCAGGCCCGAGTTTACCTCCAAGCTCAGGGTAAATCCACTGCCGTGGGTCCTGGTTGATGTTTGGGCTCAGGCTAAGGCTCATCCTAAGGTTCAGGCTGCAGCAGGTGGGGCCCAGATAACCAGGCCACGTGCCGTTTGAGAACAGCCTGCTAGCAATCAGCGTGGGCTGCCTGGGCTTCGGCAGGTGGGAGGTGGCGGCTTGTTAGTGCTCAGTGCAGTAGGCCGTCTTCAGCTGGAACAGCTCTGCAGTAAAAGCAAACCATGTGAGTGCAGGGGTCATGGTCAGCCCGGCCCATCCTGTCTGCAGTCTCCCTGCATGACTGTTCCCCTGTAGGCTCATCTGCAGCTTCTCACTCCCTCTGTTTGATCCTTCCTGCTCTGGCCAGTTGCACCTGTGCATGCACCATTAAAGGACTGCAGCTTCGCTTAGAGATGCAACATGCCTGCATATTTAAACAACCTTATCTGTCTCAGCTGTTCACTGTTTTCTTCATCTTTGCTGCCTTGTTTTCTAGATCACGGTTACATTAAATTTGACGTTGCTTATGTTTGTAAACTTGGAGTGAGTGCAGCAGACTCCCCATGGAGCACCCAGTGAATGTCCTTTGCTCTTTCTCTTTTATTTTGGCCTGGTTCTCTAATACCTGTTTTCTTCTGGTCCCTTGAAGTCAAGTCACACTACTTAGGCAATTGCTCCCGACACGGAACCTCAATATCATAGTGCTGCACTGAAGAAATGTTTTGTAGGAATGTTTGCAGTATTCCAGACTATTTCCTGACCATTTGAACTCACAAGACAAATGACAGGAAATCGTTCTGTGAGTGCAGATTGGCTTTATTAAAGGTGCCATTTAGCCCTCATTTTCACCAACAGTAGTAACTGCTTGCATTTTTAGCTTTTGTAGTATTTTTCAACTTTTCTAATAGTTTTTTTTCCCAAGATGCAGATTTCATTTATGGGGTTCTTCAAAACTTGCACCATGTTTATTCAGAGAGATCAAGACGTCTACTCCTGTAAACTTTCTGTCTGAGTTATAGTAAAAGGTTTTAATTTTGTGAAACCAGATGCTTACAAAAGAGAACTGCAGCATGTTTCAGACCACATGTGGGCTTTCTAGAAACTGTTGAGCATGTAACATCTATATTTTTGTTATGTGCTGAAGAAAAACCATGTAATGTCAAAACTTTTCAAAATAAATATGCTGCTTTTTGCAGGGTTGTACTGTAAACCCAGTGAAACAGCCACTAAAGATATATTCTGTTTTATTAACGCAAATACAAAACTGGTCACTGCCAGTTAAATTCAGGAGTGCAATAATGAGCTAAATATTTTCACAGTTTTCACTTTATAATGTTGATGTTTGTGCCAGTAACAGTCCAGATTTTACATTTCAGAGCTTTGCAGTTGAATGCAGATTGTAATTGATTTTATTTGGCTGCAAATCTAACATAAGTGGAAAAGAGCCAGACCTGTGTTCCTTCTTTTTAATTACTCACCTTGCAAAGTCCACAGTGAATGGAGCATTTTCACTCCTCAACCAGTGAATCTTGAGTAAATAAAGCCTTTATTGAGACTGTAGTATAAGGTGCTAATACTTTAAACAGGATCTTTCTAAAATAACTAATAGTTTATCAATGTCTGAAGAGTTCTGAAAGCACTACAGCATGTTAAGCCCTTTTTTGAAGCAGTACAGCACTGTGTAAAAGTCTTAGGCAGCCAAAGAAAAAGATGTATAAATGCTGTTCATGTTGGTGTAAAACTATGCTGTTATGCCTGACAAAGTGTGTCAGCTTAGCCATTTCAAAACTTCTGCTGCAATCACCCCAGTATTTGTAGCAACCATCCAGTACTCCCATATATTTTATGACTGGACCACTAGCACACTGAGTGTAACTAATCAATGCCTTATTGACTTATTTAACTCATTAAATTACAGTAGTACCTCAGTTCTCAAACTCATTAGAACTCGAATTTCTTAAAAGTCTAACCAACCAGTTTGAAAAAAAAAAAACAAAAAAACCTAGAACTCAATCTGAATCTGAATCTCAGAAGTCGAACTGTGAAAACCGACCTAAGATAACTTGTACACGCGGGGAAATGAGTCACACAGCACGTCTCTCAGTGGAAACAAAGGGTAACACTTCAGTCTCAGCCTCACATTCATTGTGATAGCATCCTGCATGTTTACACTAGCTGAATACATATATTTAGACAGTAAAAATACATTTAGACAAAGATAGACAGTAACAGTAATTATTATATAATAAAATACATTTAAAAATAAAGATTTCTTATAATTTTTTTAAATATTAATAATAAACCATTAATACATTTAATTATAATAATATTGTCATGCCAAGCGGGGACGAAATGGAGACAAAGGCGCAGACGTCAGGGTGTCTAGGAATACGGGGTTTAATTACAGGTAAGGCAGGCAAAACGCAGACAGACAATACAATGACCGGACTGGGGAAACAAACTGAAACGCGGACTAAATACAGAGGACTAATGACAACAACCAGAAACAGCTGATCACACGGGGATTCCACACGGGGTTAACGAGGGGGCGTGGCACACGGAAGGAGCGGACGATCGGGGCAGGACACATTGGTTTTTTTTTTAACTTTACACATTGTTTGGATACATTTATTTTCTTACTTTACAAATTCCTGTTTTGATAAATGTGCTTAGATGTGTTTAGTACAGTATATGCTTTTGTTTTATCCTGTTCATTTTGTATTTAAATGCAAAAAATATATATTTAGGTGTAATTTTTTGGGGTCGGGACCCAATTAATTGGTTTTCCATTATTTCTTATGGGGAAAATTCGATCAGAACTCGAACTTTTTAGGATTCGATCCGGAGTTCTGAACGGATTAAGTTCAAGTTCTGAGGTACCACTGTAATTAATTAAGTGGGCTGGTGGTGAAATTTAATGAATACATGGAATGGCTGTGGTGCCCCTGAGGAGAGGTTTGGGAACTGAAGCGGTATTAATCTAGCCATCCAACTAGATTCATCAGTGACGTTTTCTAGAACGGAAGAAATTCTTACTAGTTCTTATTGTGTTGCTCTTAATTTGCACATATTCTGAAGTTAAATTGTATTTTTTGTTCTGAGCAAATGTGTATTTGCTACTCAGAGAAATAGCTTTAAACATTTCTTTTGACTGCCTAAGACTTTTGCACACTGCTGCTTTTGAAATGAGTCTTTGTCAGTATGATCTCTGTCTATAACAGACTTGAATTTCTTCAGAAAAATTTCTTTGATAAGTAAAAAGATTAGTTGTATTGGGCTTAATGTAAGAAACCTTGAACTGAAATTTCCCTATGATTTGTGCTCACACAGAGGTGGATATTGGGAAGGCAAGGATTGTCATGAAAGCGAGGACTTCCACCAGTGTTTCTGTGACATCTGTGAGGTGCTCAAGAACATTGTGGCCAAAACAAGCTGTCCTTTTGCCTCTGCAGCAAGAGCTGGTTTTAGTTGAATTACATGTGATCTCGGCTGTTCAAGAGTAACTGAAAACAGCACTTCATGCCGTATATTTAGCAAAGCCTTCTACTTTTGTTCTTCCATTTCATGCCATGTAAAATGTTTTCCCAGTGAGACCTTTAAGGAATAATTCCCTGTATTTTTATTTTTATAAAACCAGATGTTGTTGTGTGTACCTGTTCACACAATGATTTTTAAATGTTGCAAGCACAATAATCCACACGATGGGCAGGAAGTCAGCGAAACGATTTACGAGGCCCTGCTCTGTTGCATCAGGTAACCCAGGAAAGGTGTATCCGTGGCAACATCCCAGTCTGGTCCCAGGTCTTTCCCATTCTTTGGGGCACTTTTTTTGTCTGCATGTGCCTTTCTGTTCCTGGACTCAGACGGTTCACTGGCTTTCCTTTTAGATTTAAGATGTGGATCCAACATAATTATAGCCTGTGGCAAGTGGTGAACATTTTTCTAATTATCACATAATATTGGGAAATAAAATAACAAGTTAAACCCCTCAAATTGATTTTCCAGAAAAGATTTTAAGTCATCACCCAGGACAACTGTACGAAATGTAATGATATATGAAAATATATTGAGATAAAAATATATGACTACAGGTATGACCGTAATGTCAGTTATTTTGAGTTTTATCTGTTTAACATTCAATAATATGCTTTCAATATGCAGATATGCTTAATAGTATGAAGTGAAAATTGTGACCTGATAAATTATTACTACAGTTATCATTAAAAGCCAGTAGCAAATAGGCTTTTAAAAACCAGATGTATAAACAGAAGAGTGAGGAGGCTAGCCCTGATTATGTGTGTAGACATTAGCTTGCTGCGTCTTGTTTTTACACTGTCCGAGGACCGTGGGCACTTTGAGCACTTTCCCCAATCAGTCATAATATTAAAATCACTGGCAGGTGAAGTAAATAACACGGATGTTTGATCTTGTTACAGTGGCACCTGTCAGGGGTGCCATAATATATTAGGCAAGTGAACAGTCAGTTCTTAAAGTTGCGGTGTTGGAAGCAGGAAAAATGGACATACGTAAGGATCTGAGTGGCTTCGACATGGGCAAAATAGTGATGGCTAGATGACTGTATCAGAGCATCTCCAAATTGGCAGGACTAATGTGGTATGCCCGGTATGCAGTTGTCAGTACCTACCAAAAGTGGCCCAGGGAAGGCTAACTGGTGAACTGACGATGGAGCGATGAGCACCCGAGGCTCATTGATACCTGTGGGGTAAGGAGACTAGCTCGTCTGGTCTGATCCCGAGTTACTGTAGTAGAAATTGTTTTAAAAGTTAATGCTGGATATGATAGAAAAGTGTCAGAACACACAGTGCATCACAGCTTGCTGTGCATGGGGTTGCATACCTAAAAGCAGTCAGAGTGTCCATGCTGACCCCTGTCCACCGCTGAAAGTGCCTACACTAGGCACAGGGATGTCAGACGTGGACCATGGAGCAATGGAAGAAGATGGCCTGGTCTGATGAGTCACGTTTCCTGTTACATCATGTGGATGACTGCATGTGTGTATGTTGTTTACCTCAGGAAGAGATGGCACCAGGATGCACTATGGGAAGAAGGCAAGCTGGAGGAGGCAGTGTGATGCTCTGGGCAATGTTCTGCTGGGAAACACTGGGTCCTGGCAATCATGTGTATGTTACTTTGGCATGTACCACCTACCTAAACAGTGTACACCCCATCATGGCAACAGTGTTCCCCAATGGCAGCGACCACTTTCAGCAGGATAATGTGTCCTGCCACTCTAGAAAAATTGTTCAGGAGTAGTTTGAGGAACATGAAAAAGAGTTCAAGGTGTTTATTTGACCTCATAACTCCCCAGATCTCAATACAACTGAGCATCTGTGTGCTGGACGAACAAGTCCGATACATGGAGGCCAACTTGCAACTTGCAACTTGCAGGACTTAAAGGATCTGCTGGTAATATCTTGGTGGCAGATACCCCAGGACACCTTCAGCCCATGCCTTATTGGGTCAGAGCTGTTTTGGTGGAATGAGGGGGACCTACACAATATTAAGCAGCTGGTTTTAATGTTATGGCTGACCAACGTACTCATTTTCCATTTGGTGACTGAGTGCAGAGTGGTTCAAGCATCTTTAGAGTGAATGAGTGTGTACATTAATCAAGGCTGAAGAACATGCCACGCAGAAACAGTGTGATTAATAACTAGGGAGGTTTTACAAGAGCGGAGGGCATGAGTATTTTCTTTTATCCGTGTGCTCATTAGCAGTGTGGTGACACTAGTATTGGAGCTTTGGGACTTTGCTGGCCAGGAGTGTCATTCCTAGTCCACATGGTCTGCATGCAATTGTTATCAGAGCTGTTGATATACCTAAAGTGTTTACAGAACAAACAGAATATGTCATTACACATGTTGACAATATGCTGCCATATGTGAGCCAAGACTCATAGGAATGCCAATTTATAACCACACATCAGTAAAGTCAATTTGAAATGTTATTTTTATTTGTCTTGTATGGTTTATTTTTTTTTGCAGATCTTGCAAAATATACACTGTTCAGAGAACAAAGGAACTAGCATTTTGAGCAGGATGGGGAAGCTTCATATGTGTGAGCCATGAAAGCCCCTAGCGGCATTCTGAGGGCAGCGCTAATCCCAGGAACTACTTCTACACTATGTCTTACTCTCAATTGGGGAAAATTGGGTTTCCAGGTCCCAAGGCAAAACATGCGATCTGCATTACAACCAGGCTAGTTTGATTTTCCTAATTTGACTCCCAGGCTGTCAGGAAATATTTATGAGCGTGCCCAGGGAATGCGATTATTTTTTCCTCTTTTTGAGGAATTGCCACAATTATGTATACAGTTAATTACGTTCCAGTGGAGACGAAGGACAAGTGTGGCGGGGCAAGATGGGGCAAGGGGCACAGTGTGGATGTAGTGATGTGGAGATTGCACCTGGCAGATTGAGTGTTCCCAGCCTTTTGGGACTCGGCTGACCCCGTCCCAGTGCGGTCTGCTTCTGCCAGCCCACAGCAGCGTCACTCTGCGCTTTCAGCACCTTCCCTTGGGAACCTCGGCCAGGCTGCTGCCTCCCCTCCCTTGATTTTCAAGGTCAGCCACCCTGTTTTTACGTTCGGCTTTTAGGTCATGTGCGTTAAATGGTTTTGAAATCAAATCTGTGTCTTGGTGCCAAAGTGAAGGAAGTGCCCAGTAGGCGATATTATCGGTAATCAACGATAACTGAGAAGCAACCTGGTGTCAGTGTTTGAAGGTAACTAACCGCCGATTTTCACCTTTGTCAGGGATACACACGAACCTAGATGTCACAAAGATTAATGATATGGCTTTCATTTCAAGCTAACAGTTTTTTTTTAACATAGATATTATTTTTTTTAACTCCTCGTAGAATTTTTTTGTTTGCTTTGAATGGTTCTCAAACTGTGATACGCAAAGGTATCAGTGTATATAAACATCAGTCATAATGGTGGTACGCAGCGTGTATGTTTCCCCATGGTCCCATGTTTTTTTTTATTTTTTTAAAACGTCTAAAATTGTATGTCGCACGCTTGGTACCACATTAGTGAGCGCTTGTGTGTGTGCCTGCATCAGAGGCGTACAGACAGGACAGGCAAGGCAGGAAATGTACATAATACGTCGCAGCAATAAATCAGCTTTGTTTGTGTATTCTGTTTTTCACAGTAAAGTGAAAATAAAGGAACTGGGTTTATAAAATTTTCTTTGTTGAGATTATTAATTCAGACTTCACAATAAAACATTGGTCATAAATTTTACCACGTTGGGTGGGGGAGCGTTGGAGGGCCCCATGGATTTTTTTGTCTGGGGCCCCCAGTGTCCCTAGAATCGCCTATTGTCAGTATTGTTTATTGGTTTTTTAGACATTGCCCAGCTCTAGAGTTATTTGATCGGAAGGAAGCCTCAAAACCCTATTATAACAGTCAACTGCTCTGGTGGCACTAGAATGTCCCCTCCTTTTGGTAGAATTTTACATTCCATTGTCATGACAGATGAATGTCTGAATCCCTTAAGGGAGCATTTGGTCTGTTCATTCCAACAAACTCCAAGAATACTGTGAGCTCACTTCCAGTAGTCCAGGCAGTCGTTGGAGATTTGTAAGCAAGTGGCCAAACAGTGGCAAATTTCGACAGAGCAGTTCCAGGCCTACGCTGGCTGCCCGGACCGCGCACACAGGCCTAACGGCCGTCTGCTGGGGGCGTTTCCCCGGCCAGCAGCTCAGAGATGAAGACGCCTCCGCAGGACGGAGCCCTCTTTGATGCCTTCCACTCTCATATCAGCTGCTCTGTGATGTGTTCACATGTTGCTGAGATTTGTGACTTAATGAACATTTCACTGAAGGACTTTCCAGCATAAAAGCATATTGAATTTCTCTCCTCCTCTGGGTTTTTTATGTTCTACAGCTGCTGCCAGAGTCATGCCATTGGAAGTCTAGTTGAACCAGAGCACTTTTAACTCAGTCAGGCTTTTTTGCTGAATAGAACATATTAGATCTGCTAAAAATGCAGGTTATATAAGAAATTGGCCATTTTGGTTGTTACCACCTGTGAACTACATATTATTTCATTTTTATTCCTTTGTCTGTGGCTGTTTTGATGTTCCAGAACTTGTCAGTGTTATTTATCATTATGTGTCTCCCCACTGAAGTCATTCTTTGCCATTCTCTACTAAGCCACAACAGGCACGCTTAGTGAGTGTTTGCTTGGCAGGTATGAAAGGGGAAAAGGATTCCCGCACTCATTACATAGCTGTTCATGCGATTTTCATTACTGTGTCTCCGGGTAATGGAGTGCCTGTTTTTAAGGGCTTGCAGAAACAAAATTTTTAGGAGTACATGGGTCAGAAGTAGAGAGGTAAAGATGACCTATAAATTGTAGTATAAATGATCTAATTTAAATTTAATCAATGTCATTTTGGCTTTAAAGAGAGGTATGGTTTTTTTTAGAGTTTTCTATTAAAATTTAAACTTCCAGTAGAAACATTTGATCCAGGTGGCTTTCTCTATAGTTTACAATAGCGTCAAAAGTGGCACTATTATTTAAACAGTACTGAGCCAAGTGCCAGGTCTGCGGATGCAGGGTCAAATTCACTGTTTTAATTCCATCAGGTTTTGAGTTGTAATTCTGAGAAGCATCTTAACATGTTATGCCTACATATTCAGGTCTGTTGCATGTCTAGGGAATTCTCTGGTTTCACATAAGTATATAGAATGATGGGTTATGTATAAATGATATTAATTTAATGTGAGTATTTTGGAGTTATGACTACATTTTTGCACTTATGACTACATTAGAGTAAAGCTATATTTCTGTCAATAGATTTAAAGAGTAAATTAGATTAATATAATTCGACTCTTACTCCATGCCTTTTCCTTTCCTTTATTGAATGATGAGCAGAATTTAGCAGAAGCCTGGCTGCATGTATAAAGTACATCTGGGCGCTCTTACTGAGAGCATATGCCAGCAGTCTAGCTGGCCGGTACAAATGCGAGCAGTTTACCGAAAGGAACCGAAACCAGGCAGCCATGTTCAGAGCCTCAATGTTTTAATAAAAGCTTCACTGCCTAGAGGGAGAGTCATTTTCAGAAGTGTCGTTACTCAGGTTTTTGTTGTTATTTGTACTGTAACTTTTAGCTAAATTGGCTGTTATTGTTTTACAGATAAGCATATTGTTTTACATGATTATAGTGTTTCATGAGTGACCAAAGTAGAAAAAAAACACTCACTTTACAGTGGGTGGACTGGCTGCTGCCGCCTGGAAGCACATGGTTCAGTGAACTGGGGTCTCTGTCTGTATGAGGGACTGCATCATGTCCCCTGTGCTGGGCTCCATGCTCACTATGACTCGATAAGGTGAAAACTTGTGCAAGCACCAGAGCACACACACACACACACACATGTTTGTATTCATATCTTTGTGGGGACCGTCCATTCATTTCCATGGGCAAAACCCTAATCCCAACAATGACAACCTACCCAGCCCTAAGCTTAACTATAGGTAACCAAACAAAATGTGAGACTTTTGGCATTCGTAGTTTTTTTGATTGCAGTCACTGATTATTATGAAATTGACTTTCTCCTTGTTGAGGCCAAAAAAATGGTCCCTAGAACATCAAAATAACAGGTTTTTATCACATTGTGGGAACATTTGTAAAATATATACATTACCCACCCACAGACACACACAAACACACACAGCCCTGCAGGTGTGAGGCTGCATTGCTACCCACATAGCGCCTCACTGTGGGATTAGAATGAATATTGTTTTATACTGATGAGATTATTTAAAACTGTCCGGCCAGATATCCATTTTATCTTCCACTTTTCAACTGGAAAAAATGCAGCACATAGCATTGTAAAAACGAAACAGCATAATGTGTTACATGAATATTCACTTTATTGAATATATATTCATCTAATATATTTAGGGCAAGGTTCTGTGTATGAATTAGTGGCAGTATATGTCCACTTTCTTTAAATGTTCAGTTTGATACAATTGTTTGGGACCAAACTAATACTTCGAAAGAATTTTATGAGCCCATATGTATGTAATGAAATTTACTCTGGTCTAGGAAGCAGGGAACGGAAAAGTAAAATTGAATTTTCTGTGGTATGGTACAAGGACCTATGCTTCATTGAAGAAGGGGCGTGTTGAATGTTTCTGGCCCAAGGAAGCCAGAAGAAGCCTTTTTCCTGGTCTTTTTAATCTCCGACTTGACTGACGGGACCTGACACCTCTAAACAGTACCAGATGCAGGTTCCACATCAGACTCTTACTGGCTGTATCAGACACCCTCGGGCTGCTGTTGTCTGGCTGCTCCTCTGCCTGGCAGCCCAGCAATCCTCCTGAGACTCATGTTAGCAGCCTAGCTGCCCAAGTGTGGGGCTGGCTGTCAAGGCACAATGACCCATCAACCAGATTGGTACAGCCCTGGCTCAGAGCCCAGCTGCAGGCTGGCTTTTCTATTGGTCCTACACAGCTTCCTTGTTGGTATGTTCCAGGTATCTGGAGTCAGGGCTCAGCCGTCAAGGTGGTGAACCTGACTACAGTTTTATGGTCCAGTTATTTTAAAATGCGAGCAAGACGTCAAAATGGCACCGTCTGCTTTGTACTCTTGTGTTTATAGTTAATGATTTGCATCCATGCCATGCCTTTGATGACAAGCACAAGTATTACCAGTGGCATGTAATTCACTCATGCAGTTTTCTTTTACATTTAAGTTAACTGAACAGTAGCCAGTATTGCTTGTGGCAATGGAATTAAAATAGTGAATCTGAATGAGCTGAAGGGGACCCAGCAATGTCTGGTTGCTCATTCGAGCATAAGATTGTAGTGAGTCATAATAAACCACTAAAAATCAGTATAATGAACTCTGAAACCACATCATTGTGTAACAAGTGAGTGTTGACATTACAGTTTGAAAATTTTTCAGGATCATCCAAATACTTTTCTAGGCGGAGGGTGAAAAGGGGCTCAAAATGGCACCATCTGGCAGGTATGGGCCGCCAGGACAGGCTGCTGTCCATCAGCGGTCTGCCCAAACAAAGGCAGTCTCCTTGGCCTGATTGGTCATTATGAGCGCAGTCTGGTAACCTCACCCATTGTGACCCTGATATATTTTTTGACATGCTCTTCCCGTGAGAATAACTTCAAAAGGAGCACAAGAGCTCAGGTTATTACACATAATTTGGGTTGATTGTGTCTGTGGGCAAAGATACCGTGCTGTAGCACCCCACGGCCGGGACGGGGGCCTGCAGGATGTCACCTACCGAACTGTCATCCTCCGTGGGTGGCTGGCTCTTCATTGACAGCTCACTAGCATAGTACATTCCTTATGTCAGTCATTTTCATTGGGAAGGTTAGAATGTGTAACACGAAGGTTACAAGTTCAAATTCCTAAAGAGAACACGAACCTGGGATGTTTACTGCATAAGGAACTGAAGCATTTACATCATTTGCATAATTGACAAAGATTGCCTGTTGTTGTCAGAATTTCAAAGAAATATAACCTTTTGTTTCTAAAATAAATCATTATTGTACAGTACGTTCCGTTGATGCCAATGAATTCAAATTAATTATTGCAAATCAAAGATTTTGTAGTATCGTCTAATATGTTTGTCCCAGTTCCACTCTTCATGGATTTCAGAGCGGATTTTCCTGTTGTCTCCTGTGTGGCCAGATTTTGGAGGAACGTTTATGTTACATTTGACATTGCTGCCTTTCAAAAGGCTTGGAATGAATTTTGTTGAACTTTAAAGGCATGTAACATTAGTAGTTTTGCAGGTGTTTTGTAAAAAAAGAAATATCTAGAGACCTCTTCTTCGTGATTAGTTATGCTACCTACAGTATATACGCAATGAACCATGATGAAGTTGTTGCGTTAGCCGGCTTCAACATTCGATGAGAAGACAAATGTTTTTATCACTTGCATCTTTTAGAAGGTATTTATTTAGGTGAAAGTTTGGAAAATTCTCCCGTCCTTCTCAGAAAACATATGGGAGAAACATGCCTAGTGGAGCTGCAGGCAAACTCCAACCCAGTTCTGTCAGACCTGGTTACAAAGACCAGCCAAGTCCTGGGGCCATACCTTTGGGCAGCAGCCACTGGCCATGTGTTTCAGTGTCACCACTCCTGGTGCTGTCCTCACCCGGCTGTCCAGCTGTCTGGCTGGAGCTTAGCATAGCATGTCTGTTTTCATACCTATGATGCTTATCACTTTATACTTCAGTCAAATAGTTTAATTTGGCATACAAATTTGGGGATGAGGGACGACACACGATGTTTGCATTAAGATATCCAAAAAGAGCTCCACGGAATGTCTGAGATTACATTAACCGACGGTGTCCTCGGAAATTATGCTTCAGAATAATACCCGTTTCAAAATGCATTTAGACAGGCAAGATTTTGAAAACGTAGACAAAAACACCAAAAGCAACCCGCAGGAAAGAGTATGACTGCTGAGTTAAAACATAAGGAATGAATTTTAAGGACATTATCAAAAAACAACAACAGTTGGGGAATAAGGGTACGTACATGGTGCTTGTCTTTAAGTGGGTTATTGATGGCGTATTTGGGCCTGAGGTGATTTTAAGGGCAGTGTTTTGACTGCAGATTCACTTAATTGTAATGCTTAAAATTGCATAGTAATCATGCTGCAATTATGGCATTAGTAGGGGTGTGGGAACCAGATTTTAATGCTGGTTATGGTGTCAGAAGCTTAAGAGGGACCCTTTGAACATGGTGCACTGATTGTCTCAGGGGTACAGAGTTAGAGGACAGCTGTTTTGCTTTGCAGGCCAATGGGGCTGGCAGTGGAGTTTGGTAGTGCAGCCCCTGCACGCTCCTGTCTCAGGTCTATGGCTGGACTTCTTGTGCTCCTCTCTCTCCTCCTGCTGTCGATGAAGCAATGCTGAGCCATAATGAGTTCTAGCAGCTCAAGTATTTATGAGTTACTGGAATTACGTGAAATGGCCACAAAATGGCTCAAAGGCCACACCAAATAGCATGCTAGTCAAAGAATATTTTACCTGTGAGTTTTCTGTTGGATTTGATAGTTGGTTCACCAAAACAATATTTAATACCCATATCATTTGCTACCAGTAAGATCAAAATTAAGCGTCTGTTTGAATCCTGTGGCCGGCAAGGTAACAATATCACTTTTGCGCCCTTGGGAAAGGCCTCTAACCCCAAAAAGTGCTCCATGGCTGCCAGAAAACATCTGACCCTGCACTCTGACCCCAGGCTTTTCTCTTGCCTGTAGATGTGTATGTTCATCATCGGAAAGCAAGTTGGGATGTGTGAAAAACCAAAAAAACCCCTCTGTACTTAGAGTTGTGTTTGTACAATTGGCAAATAAAGTAACACCAGGGTTTCTTCCTAAGAACTGATGGGTTATCCTTTTACTTATTTCTGCAGAGTACCTGGGATCAATTCCCATAGCGGCATGTTTTTTTTTAGCACTGCACCAGGAAAGATCCCAGATGAGCAAGACATATGTTGCCAACTAGTAACAAAGCCCTTTTCTTGGATTTGCCCCCAGCCAATTTTACATTAAGATGGAAAGCTGCTTTTTCAAAAGTTATTTTGTTTCTCTCATATTTTATACTCTGTGAGAAGAGCAAATGTTTCTGTTGTTTACATTGTAAATGGCATCTTTTCTGACCAGCAGATTTCATTCTCAAGAACTGGATGAAATGGATGATTCTGTCCTGTTTTCAACTGGGTTATCTGGGTCATTAAACAGTTAAAAAAACCTTACTGTTCATAAGCAAAGACCTGGTAAATCCTCTGAATGCTTCCATATCTCTCTGTTCTGCTGCTTGGAATTTCAAGCAACCGCAACAAGTCAAAGCTGTCACTGATGTCACAATATTGGCCTTACACTATATCTTGACAACCAAAATAACTACTTCCCTTAAAACTCCAAAACAGGCTGGAATAAATTTAGAAGTCAGGGTGCTTCCGCATGGGAAGATAACTCAGCTTTTTTTCTGGAATTACAAAGGCTGGATGGTTCTGTGTTTTTCTTTCCTTTTGGAGCTGTTTCTCTGTCATTGAAACAAATAATTTTTGCCCTAAGAATTTGTTAATGCTGTTACGAGACATTTAACAACCTTGATGTTTCTTATTCTTGGACCTCATAAAGGATGACACCTTACATACGGGGTGGGGGACGGGGGCAGTTTTGAGCCAGAGAGCGACGGGCTGAATGAATAACATGAATGGGTGCGTGTGTGTGCGCACTGCGGAGCGCTCCGAGCCTGCAGTACGATGGCATGCTAGTCACAGATCACACATGTGCGCATGGATACGCACGCTCACAGACGTATGCGTGCTCCTCCTTGACCGCCGATTAAAAACAGGTGCCCGCATATTTCACATTTCTTTAAATTCAAAAGTGGTTTGACCTGAGCAGTTTCCCAAAGTAAAACATACACTATCAAAGCTGAGTCCCTGTTCAGCTCACTGTTTATAAGCACATTATGAGACATATTTGACGTATATGACAAGTATGATGTCACAGTGAGGCTCCTGAAAACATGTTTTCCCGTATGCACTGGTACTGTGGCTATGAAGGCAGCCATACTGGAGACTATTGTGTTTTTCAGACCACAAAGTGAAAATAAGTCTGCAGAGATTTCCACGGCTGCATGGATGCGTGCATCGGTGGTACAAAGACACGCCATCACAAGTAACACTGATAGTCACTTTGCATTTGTGCCTTATGCACTTTCAGTGGAGAAAAATCTGTAATATGTGTGAATGTTTCCTATTGGAAATCTGTCCATGACCTCATTCCCTAAATAATTGTTAACTTAAAAAGAAAAGCCGTAAAAGGATCCTGGCAGGATTTAATGGTGATGTCATGATTTATGTTCTTTGGGTTAACAAGGAGTGCTTGGCCAATTGCCAACATTTGGGTGCTAAGTTCAGTTTTATACCCATGACTGAAGATCAGAGCTGAGAGCATTTTGGGCCATTGCCCCCATTAGATTTGTATGCTATCTTTCATTATAGCTAATAAATCATCAGCACACCGTAATCGGATGCTGGGTTTGTCTGCATAGGATTGCCAAGCGTGTGGACCAGAATATAGCAAAAACGTGCTGTATACATTAGTGGTTTAGTCAGGTGCATTGATCACTGACTTTGCACTGAGATGAAACCAGATCCCGAATGAAAGAATGGGTTCATGCTGCTATTAGACGCAGCTGGACCAGCCGGTGCATGTGTGGCCTCTAATAAGGATGGTGGCCAAAATGCTTTGGAGGACAAACGCTGCCACCAGTTTATGCATGTTGTTTGGTTTGTCTCAGCCTGCATATTCCAGTGCATCACAAGCTCATATATTTGTCAGTCAGAAAGAATCTGTGTATAACAGGGTGTCTTCTATAGTGAAACGGTCAATAGAAACGCCAAAGGTCCTCCTGGACCTAACAATCCTCATTTATAGCTTTCGTTCAATTTTGTTGAAGTGTGTAAAGGTTGAGTGGACCTGGCACAGTGGATATTAAGTGAGTACAGTCTGAAGCTCTCTGCTACTCATGAAGAACCAAAATCGATAAGGATATACTGTTCGCTTAAGTCACGTTTGCTGTTTCGTTATGGTGTGCTGAAGTTATTGAAGTGTTTTTGAAACCCTCATTGAAAATCCTATGGTCTTCAGACCAAAAGGTGGTAGGAGTCAAGGTTGCTATTCTGTCACAGAACTTTCACCAGGGTGTTTAAAAGAATGTTTTAACATTATTGGTTCAGTTGGGCTGTTATGGGAACCATGTTGTTTTGAGTTCTGCACATTTCGATGTTCCCCATATGTAAGTTCAAGAGCGCCTGTAATTTTCTAGGTCAGCTGCAACCAACTAGAATTGCTGTCGACAATGCACACACAAGGCGAGCACTTTGGTTTTCTGCTGGCTGCAAGATACACATAACTTCTACTTTAGAAACTCATATTGAATTCATAAAGAAATCAAGAAAGTTCCCAATTAATTTCACTAAACAATCTTCTGTCTCGTCTAGAAGTATTCCCTCAAGCTAGTTTTTGATCTGTGTTTAAAATGAACCAGAGCACTCAGTGTAAGAGCCCATAGTTTGGCTCGAAATAAGATCAGTTTGACATATTTGCGGTGCCCAGTGGGAAATACATGTATCTCTGACTGAAATACGAAACATAACAGAAGAAGCCAAGAAAGGTAATTTTAACATTACATTTCACTTTCAGCACAGTATGCACACTTTACCTTTTGGAAGAATTAAAATACCGTCTCCACTAAACTGACAGTCTGCAGGACTTATTATTATTATTATTATTATTTATTATAATCACAATAATAATAATAATTATTATTATTGATCTGTTTCAATAGTTGGCAAGCTTTTGCGTTCTGCTGGTTCTCACAATAACATTCTAGAACTGGATTTTTGATTGTTCTCCTTAAAAGGAAAGATGATCCCTGACCTGGGAGCCCCGTTTTAGAGGTCACTTCTTAGCATTGTCTGCCGTCTTGAAGGATCTGACATTGTAGATCAATTCAGTTTAATGAATCACCAGTGAGCCCAAAGCGAGCTCTCACATGTTAACACAAAATGCTGTTTAATAGCACATTACACAACTTTTTGTTACAGGTTGTAGACAACGTGAAAGCTCCATTTTTGAGCGTGGGGACTTTTTTTTTTGTTAGTTTGAATGTTACCTGAGTGCCAGTAATGGCTCTAACACATATGGTGAGCAAGATGTTATCTCTCTGGGATGCTGACAAGTTCAGTGAGCATGTGTATCACCCATGAAGGTTTTACATTTCATCCCCTTAGATGGCAGAAGGATATCTGTGATAATGATAAGGATAACAGTGCCAGAGCGTGGTCATTGATATGTTCAGCTTGTGACCTTCTTGGCCAAAACATTCACAGTAGGTGGCCGTATTTCTTTGGGGGTCGACCCCCCCTAGAGGCTGAGGGTGGCACACCGGGGCCGGCCGTTGTGATCTCACAGGGCAATGTGCTGTTTGCGTAGGTCAACTTGCGAGTGCGCACTGTGGCATGTGGGCTGAGCTGAGCTGCCTTGGGTGTAACAGTGAGGATTCTGTGTATGCTGTGTTTTAAGTGTTTAACTCTATAAATTAACTGCTGCTCTGCCTTCAGAAATATAACCAGGCATGAATAAAGTGTGCCTGAATTGCGTTACTTTGAATGAATCGCTCCGAGGAGGACACATCCTGTCTTCTCGGCACTCAAGGTCCTGAACTGGAGCAAATGGCAGTTGAGGCTTTTAGCAACTCTCCAGCAGAACATCGTGCAGTGTTACAGAGCTTATTTTCAGAGCCAGTACGGGGCCATAAATGAGAAACAGTCCATTGTTATCATAGTCTGTTCTTGGTTTGAGGTGTAATAGACACCAGTTTAAATTCCACAACTACTCAGAGCAGTGTTCACAGCTCAACATTTGAAGTACAATAGCATAAGGATCTAATTCTCTTACTGCCTGCAGTGTAATCTAAGAAGATGAACACAGAGAAAAGCACATATTTAGCAATCTATTAGGTAATCAATTAGCTTAACGCCTGTTTTCCTTGCCCCACACAGCACTGTGATGTCCTGGGCTTGTGGTTAGAGCCCGGAAGGACAGAGAGGGAGACCGAGGCATTTCTCCTTTGGTCACATACTTGTCCTAATTGTGGCCATTAAACTGTCACAGCATTGACACAGAAGCAGGCCCCTGGCCCCGTGCTGGTCACTGCTTTATGGGAGCAGGTGAGGGCACTACCCCTGTCCCCCCCAGAGCCCCTCGCTTTAACAGTGACTGGAGATTCCTTCAGGTCTACTGAGATCATAACAAGGGAAACGTACACAGCTTTTTAGAAGTAATAAATGTGTTTTACTGATTTTGCCCATTGAGTGTGGTGAGTTTTACCCATTGAAATGTTCTTCTGTTCTGTATCCACATAAGAGCATTTGTTCTTGGTCTTAAACAAACTCATGTTGGGTAATTTGGCATCCAATCCTAGTGGTGTCTCAGCAGCCATGCCACCCTGTCTCACTCGCCTACACATATCTGAAGCTGCTGTGGATGTGGTCTGGGTGACCGACGAGGACCCTTCTGTAGCCAAAACCACTCCAGTGAAGCTAGTGTTACTTTCGACTGCTGAGGTACCATTGCTTGGAGGAGACAGTGTACTGAGTTCAGGTTGACCTTAGTGCCAGAGCTGACTTATCGCAAAATCAAGAACATGGAATCGTAATGGATACGGGAAAGTCACTGCTGTTATGACCATGTGAAATTCACTTAAACCTCAATTGTTTCTACAGCCAGTCAGCCGTTTAAGTGCAAAAATCCATGCTAGTTTCCATGTGTTACGACTGCCAGAGGTTTAATAAGCATGCTGTGTTCCTTGAGTTTCTGAGGGCAAAAAGTTGCAATTTCTCTGTAGGAGCATTCAGCTGGCAGAGCCACAGGACCCTGGTGTGTTTTCGACCAGGTGTTCACTTCCTGTTCTCCCCGTCTGGGACACATGTGTTTAGGAGAATCCCTTTGCTGTTCTGACTTTTATTATTGCTAAATATTCCAAAAAACACCTTGATTGTGGTGTAATTACTGCAAAAGCCTACCAGACAGAGAGAAACATTTTTTGATGATGTCACCTGTATTTAAGTCTCCATTTTCTCTCTATGGATTCAAGCTCTCATTCTCAATTTGTCAACACTCTGGCCCTCGAGTATCCTTGTTTACTTGTATTTTTTAGGCCTTTGCATTCAAATGTCTGTCACCCGGTGGAAAGATGGAAATATTGAGCTGCCTAAATCTGTGATGCTGTCCGAAGCAGCTTAGATCTCTCCAAAACGATGCCCATTCTTATGTGGTCTGCGTAAAACTGACCAGGTAGAACACGGGACTTTTTCAAATGCTGTAAGCGATCGTGCGTCTGGAAGGAAAGGCTGCACAAATGAGGCGTGCTGCTCTGGTGCAGGCCTGCTGGTGTCTCACATCAGATAGCTGCACTGACAGTCTCCAGACCCGCCTGTTTCCATTACGCTGGGGACCTGCTGGCGTCCGCAGCGTTTCACGAAGCATTCTGTCCCAAGAACATTTTCCCATAGTTTGTTAATGTAAACACCTTAAAATGTCATTTAAAGTCAGTGTTTAATACTCAGCCTTTAATGCCTGTGTCTGTGATATACGATCCAAATGATATGCTTGTAGATAATAACATTAAGTTCATACCTCATACAGTTTGAAAGAAAAAAATTCTAAAATTTAATTTATTAAACATTTATCTAACTTTGGCCCTATATTGGATGGATGGATGGATGGATGGATGGATGGATGGATCCAGTCTTTGGGTTTGCCTGACCTGATGTGATGTGGCACAGCAGCCCAGAGGCCAAACATAAGCGTGCTTCCTGGAACCACACACTGCTAGGCTGGGCTTCAGTATGTACATTCCTCAGTGTGCAGTACTGATCAGGGGCATTCCACAGGGGTCCTTGTGTCCCCCCCTGTTGTTGTCATTGGGGTATGAGTGCTAGGCTTTTTATACCGGGTTAGGTGTGATTCATAGATATGACGATAATATATGAAAAATATCTCTGAACAATGCTGGGGAGCAGCTAATGTAAATATAAAAAAGCAGAAACTTTGTTTGCACTTCTTGGCTTTTGTGGAGTGACCCAAACAGACGGGCTGCTGGCTGCACCTGGCTGGTGGTTTGCAGCTTAATGAGGACGTCACCTTTTTTATTGTTACTTTTCAGAACGGGTTATGCGGCCCATATGGGTGCTGTGTTTAACCAGGGCACCCAGCTGACTGGGTCGCCCTCTCATGCTTTTATATGGAAGCCTGCCTGAAACCACATTATTATTTACTGTCAGAGTTCACGTCAGTTTGCTGGTCTATCAGTCATGCCGTTTTTGATGTCAAGAGCTGTTAAAAGCTGATGGACACCTGTGTGACTGGAGCAGAGTTTGATGAGAATCTGGGCTGTTTCTGTCCTCTCCACTGTGTGCTTATCAAGATCCAGTACATTCTGAAAAACTTTAATAGAATAATAGGTCATTTCAGGGTGCCAGGTTAGCACATGCCCTCAAACAAGCCTGACACATTTGTGGCAGGTTTAGGGCCCTTTAAACAGCCTCAGTTCCCTTATACATCTGGAACCCTAACCTGTTTCTTTTTTATGAAAGGAAGTGAGGTCAAAGTGCAGCTCAATATTTATGTTTACGGCTCAAGTATTAACATAGAGAGATTCAGCTCAAGAGTCATGGGTTCCATTGTTAGAAAAATGTTCTTTTAAACCATGTCAGGAAATCTGTGTGTGTGTGTGTGTGTGTGTGTTATGTATATGCTGTTCCCACAATATGATAAAATCCTGTTATTTTGACAGTGTAGGGACCACTTTTTGGTCCCCACTAGGGGAAACTTAATTTAAAAAATCTGTGACTAATCAAAAAAGTAAAAATACAGATAGTCTTGTATTTTGTTAAGTTACTTATGGTTATGGTTAAGGCTGGGTAGGGGTAAAGGTTTTCATTGTTAGGATTAGGATTATACCCATAGAAATGAATGGACAGTCCCCACAAAAGATATGAGTACAAAACTGTGTGTGTGTGTGCGTGCTTGTGTGTCTGTGTGTGTGCTGCGTGTGTGTTTGTGCGTCTGTGTATGTAGTCCAGATATACCTTACCTTGTGGGGACCGAATATGTATGAATACCTGTTTTTATTCACCTTATGGAGACGAGTTTCCTGGTCCCCAGGAAAACTCAATTTTGGTTAGGGCTGGGCAGAGGCTAAGGTTGTCAAAGCGAGCATTAGCTTTTTTCCTATAGAAATTAATGGGCAGTCCCCAGAAAGATATAATTGCAGGTGTGTGTGTATCTGTGTGTGTGTGTGTGTGTGTGTGTGTGTGTTTGTGTGTGTGTGCTTGTGTGTGTGTGTGTTTGCATAGATCACATTTGAGGACCAAATTCTCCCCAAAGTGTAGTAAAACCTGAAATTTCCCTACTTTTGGGGACATCATTTGAGGTCCCTATTTGGATAACCTCAGTTTTATAAACATCTGTGAATGTAATCAAAAAATTATTTTTTTTTTTATTTGTGTTGGTAACTTATGGTTAAGGTTAGGGATGGGTGGAGGTTAATGGTGTCATGATTAGGATTAGGGTTTTTTCCATAGAAATAAATGGACGGTCCCCATTTCGATAAGTAGACCAACTTGTGTGTGTGTGGAAATAGCTGTGGATAGTCATCAGAAACAGGGAATGTACACAACTACTGATCACTGTCTGATAATGCCTTGTGAACTTTACACTGTTTCTTAGACATGGGTGGGCAGGCAGACATTGTATAGACAGTAGCATTACTAAAGTAGCTATATCTCCATTTGTAGCATTAATTAATCTTGTTCTTATTCTTATACTGACCCTGAACCTTGTTAACCTCTAACCACACTAATATCTCAAATACTGCATTGTAATTTCACTGTGCCTTTGATGTCTGCATGTCTGGCATCGTCATCATCATCCGTTCAGTTGAGTAAGACTCTTGGCCACTCTATGGATCAATGCTTTCCATGTCTTCCTATCTATCGTGACTTCTTTCAATTCTGCTATGCTCAGTCCAGTATCTTCCTTGTTGGTGTCTAACCAGCGAGTTCTTGGGCGTCGTCTTCCTCTTTTGCCACTAACCATTCCAAGCATGACGTCCTTCTCCAGTGATTTGCCTCGCATGCTGTGACCAGGTATGATAAGTCCATTTCTTGTGTCTAATTGTCTGTAGACTTAAAAGTTCTATATATTTATCTAACAATTAATAGTGATAATTAGTTTAATAGGGAGAAATACAGCTTTAATTAAATATATGTTAGCCATTGATTACATCATCATCTAATTCCTTATGCGTATGCATTGTCAGAACTTAAGGCCATTGGAAGTGGCAGCTCCTAAGGAGAATCTGTTCATGCATTCAAAGTTACAAGGTTCCCATAATGCAGCCCCTAAAATTGTCAGAGGCAATATTGTGCAAACATCCTTTTTTTGTCTTGACTGTCCTGTTTTTTGTCAGTGTCAGTGTCTCAATCATCTACAATAAAATGTCCCATTAAACCTGAAATCAATTTTCCAATAAGACTGCACAGTTGTTTATTTGTTAAAGTTGATAATTTTACAGGGAACACACAGCGTGTGAGTTGGAAGTGGTATTCACCTGTTACTGATCATACCCAGGGAATATATATACGTAAAATGGAATTAAGACATCACCTCATAAAATTTCCCCATGAACTTTATTGAAATAGCTTTGTGAAGTTACTTAACTGCGCGCTTAAAATTAGCAGCACATTATGTGATTGTTTATGATTTGAAACTTTATGAACATTCAGGGAGAACTTGTAAGGTCCCAGTACTGACCGACAGCAGCTGGACAGCTTCTGTGCCTAACAGAGGGGAGGTAAAACAATGCTACAACTGCCTGTCGCTTCCTCCCAGCCAGGTCTTTAGACAAACTCTACAACTTCGCCGACTGTGCTGGGCTGCATCTTGTCTTCGGCCTGAACGCCCTGCATCGAAACCCTGACAATTCCTGGAATGGATCCAGTGCCCTCAGCCTGCTCAAGTACAGCGCTGGCAAGAAGTACAACATATCCTGGGAGCTGGGCAATGGTGAGCGATGTTGGGCTGCGATTGGGCTACACCCCGCACACTGCAGCTACCGCACAGACACCTTGGCAAGCCATATACATGCTGGGAGACGGGTTTCTTCAAGTGCAAAGGAAGGGTCAAATTCATTTTTGACTATGCAGGAGAAAGCGTGGCTTCGGAATACTGTCACTGTACGGGACACTCTGGAATGCTGCCTTTTGCCTACCAACCATCTCTCTAGCTGGTCAGGGTCTGTTTAGTGGAGCCACCATTTGGAAGCTGTTTCTGGGATGTGAATTTTCAATAAGGTCAGTTGTTTAAGTAAGACTGACCAGAACAAGAGGCCTAGTTTGAGTTTAGGTGCGGATGGCGAAGGATCTATTCTTTTCAATTTAATATCTTTTACGTCCACATATTAAACGGATTTTTGGAAGAGGGACTTGTCTCTTTTTTTTTTTGGGGTGGGGGGGGGGAGGTGGAGGCAATGAGTTTCCTTGCCTGTGATCGGGAGAATAGTCACTTGTCCGTGGGCCCAGGAGCAAGGTCTGTGTGCACATAGGGAGCAAGATGGGGTAGGCGAAGAGAAGAATTCCAAAGGACCTGTACTCATATTTGTGCAAATGGCAAAGGATTTAAGAATTTTAAGGATTATCCAGCTAAATAAACAGTGCAGAATCAGACTGAAGAAATGTTGGCCAAAGTCTCTAGTGAGTGTCCCCATATGAGGGATCGTGGACTTCCTGACAGCGGGTGGCTACCTAATGGAGCAGTCATTCCTCCCCATGCGATGTGCAATGTCTTGCTCTCACTGCAGCCCCTGTCCCCCCCAGAGCCCAACGGCTACCGCAGCGTGGCTGCCCGCACGCTCAACAGCAGCCAGCTGGCGCAGGATTTTGCCCAGCTGCGCACGCTGCTGCAGTCGGTGCGCTACTATAGTCGCGCCAACCTGTACGGCCCCAACATTGGACGCCCCCGCAAGAACGCCATCCTGCTGCTGGAGGGGTAAGTGGGCTGGGGGCTGTGGGCGGGTGGAACGTCATTTTGGTAGATACTGTGGGCAGATGGCTTTCACCTCACCGGTTGACCTCTGTGGCTCTAGTAAGGTATGTATTTTGAACATTTTGATAAATATGTGATGCCTATCAGATTTAGAGCGTCTAGATGACCATTTTAAAACGTCTAAACAATGATATGATTGCATGAACATTTCTGTTAAATCTCTGGCAACACCCACAGTTGAATAACAGACCTCAAGAAGTTTAAACAAGGTCATCGTACTACCATCATCGTGTTATGGCCGCACTCTGATCATGAATGAAAAGCTGCTGGACTGACATCTCACGTAATGCCGAAGGGGTCTGACACGGCATTTCATGTCTGCTGCGAGTGCATGGCCATGACGCCTCTGAGCGTAGGGTGTGTATGGGGGCTGCCTGCAGAGGGGAAGAAGTAGCATAGATCCTGCGGTTCACACCAGACAGGAGATGTTTATTTCACGGCCAAGGGACTGCCCACGCTTTAAATAGCTTGTCAGCTAAATAAAGTGTCACTCGACTAATAGTGTGACAGAGCAATGTCCCACCTGCAGCCTCATCGGCCGGATCACCACGTGGCATCAGCAGTGCAGCCGTCATCCGTGTGCAGCGCTCACATGAGGAGAGGCAGGGGATTGCACGTCTGTGCAGTGTAATGTGTGTAGCTGGCATCTGCACAGCAGAGCGGTCCTGCCCAGGGCTCCACGGTGATGCCGTGTGCATTTAGATGAAATGAGGCGTTCAGCATGGCCATGTGATAATGAGTCATGTAAAAGGGGGATTTAAATGTATTTTGAATTCATTTTATTGGAATGTCACTTATCAGCACCAGATGGTTATCTCTGCCATTTGAACCCGCTCGCCAGTCCATACGCACCCAAACAATCCGTTTCCACTGCGGCTAAGCTGTGGGATAGCTGAGTTTGATTAGTCCACCTCCGCAGATGTTTGATCAGTCTCGCCGCCGGTGTACAGATTTGTGGCTCGTCCCGCAGCGAGCTCCTAAATCTTCCTGACACCTCAGGTCAGGGGGGTAAGACCGGTCTCACAGGAGAGGGGCCTAAGTATGGCTCTGTGGGCTTTGTGTCTGAGGACAGCTTGGGGGCACCTCTTGCTCACTGTATGACCAGAGGTTAATGGGCCACCCCCCCCCCCCCGGCTGGGGGTGTGTTTGGAAAGAGGCCAGAGGTACAGCCTGTGTTAGTCTGCACTGTGAGCACATATGAGTGCCTGGCAGTTACAGTTAAATAACTGAGTGTTAAATGCTGTTTATTTCTAGAGGGATTTAGATCCATCAATCCAAATGAAAAGTGCTTCATATTTGTACTTTATAACCCGTAATGTTCTGCTGCTCTGACGCGAGCTGTTTTATTTACTTTCCAAACTAAAAAGGCAGTGATTCTTAACCCAGTTTGCACATGTTTTTGTATTAATAATATAAATATGTCTTCTGAGGGTATTTGGTTGGTATGTTCAGGTATTGTTTCAGGAATTAATGATTTTTCCTAGATTAATCTTCTCTGCTTCACAATCAATGGGACAGAAATAAATATCATTCTCTCCTTAGACTAAATCTCATTAAAATAATTTTTAAATGTATACAATGGACATTACACCTCCATGACCAAGTGTACATATTTCTGTATGTAGTGCCAAAATTTTGGAGAAACTTTTTGTGACCATTTATTAAAAATGCAGCTCCACCTGTCCTAGTTACCTCCATTTGTGGAAGCAGTCTGCTGTAGCTCGCTGTCTTTTTAAAAGGCTTGTAGAACAATCTATAGACTAAGGCCATTAATCCTTCACCCAGCATTTGAAGATTACATATCGTCTTGATGGATGGCACCTGAGCTGTCAGAGTACTTGCTAACACGTGTTATGCATGATTTGCTCCTTGATACACTACTTTGTGAAAGTAACTGGCCAAAAAATTTAAATAATGCCATGATGCCGCAGACGTCATGTTTTCTAGCCTTGTGGTTGGTATTATGTCACTTTAGTTCAGTTTATAAAAATGCATTTCTGGTTTATTTTGATGAAGGTGAAAGTTCCGCCATTTACAATGAATCATGCCGTTACACTGACTAAGTGCTTTATTAGGAATACCTGCACACTTGCTTATTCTCGCAGTTATCTCATCGGCCAGTCACGTGGCAATTCATGCAGATGCAGGTCAGGAGCTTCAGTTAATGTTCACATCAAACACCAGTGACTTTGTCATGGCACGATTATTGGCAGCAGATGGGCTGGTCTGTGCATTTCTGTAACTGCTGACCTCCTGGGATTTTAATGTACAACAGTCTGTAAAGTTTACTTGGAATGGTGGGGAAAAAAATTAAAAACATCCAGTGAGTGTGTCACGCCCGGCTCCGTACGATCCCCATGTGTGCCACGCCCACCTCGTTACCCCGTGTTTTTACCTGATTGTTCTCACCTGTCTCTTGTTCATACCAGCTAGTCCAGTGTATTTAGTCCGTGTCTGAGTCAGTATTCCCCAGTCCGGTCATTGACGTTCATCTCATGTGCTACCCGTTTATCAATAAAGACCCGTTCTACCTTACTTCCTGACTGGATCGCTGTGCCGCACAGTCATGACAGAATGACCGGACTCCGCAACACGATCGGCGCTACTGGGGAGAATCTCCCCATGGAAGAGGAGGTGATCCACTGGACCAACTTGCTGGAGCTCCAAGAGGACCCAGTAGCCCGCCGGCTAGTGGATCGGTGCTGGGTACTTTTGAATCAGAGGTTCCACACCGGTGAGGAACAGCAGCTGTACGAGGTGGCCGACAATCTGCAGCTGCTAAGGGAGAGAGTGGCCATTTGGCTGCCCCGTCTGGGGTTCGCCACCTGGGAGCCAACCCCGAATCACCACCTGCCAACAGCCCGGTCGCTGGCACAATGGCAAGAAAGCGGCGAAAGGGAGAGAGGCACCGGGGGAGAAAAGAGGAAGCCGACCCGACGATCGTCATGGGGCGATGCCTTCTCTCCCCGGCTTCGTTCCCAGCGGGCGAGTGGAGGGAATCCCCACTCTCAGAGGACGCGCGGGCCGAGGTGCCCGCCGTTCCGCCTGCTGCAGCCGCCAAGCAGGCGACTCTGCCCGCGACCCCGCTTATTACCGCTGCTGTCCGCTGGATCAGCATTGGTGAGCAGCCGCCTCCTTTAGAGGCTTATTTTCACTTCTGCTCGGCTAGAAAGGGGATCAGCCCAGTAAGGGACGCTATTCCCCGGGTCCCGAAAGCCCTTAAAGGGGCAGTGCCAGGGGTGCCCGCTGTCCCCGAGCTGCCTGCTTCTGCGGCCACGCCCGCGGCTCTGGCTGCACCACCTGCGGCCATGCCCGCTGCCTTGCCGGAGACACAGACTCAGTCCCCCCAGCTCAGGTCCTAGTCCCTGAGAAGGTCCCGGACAGCCTGACTGCCGCTCCTACCGCCATGGGGGAGGAGCTAGAATGGGACCCCCCAGGGACCTTTCTGATGACATTTACACCCTCGCTCCGACGAGGGCGATTCCGGAACCTGCCCCGCCTATCTATGTCCCGCAAGGGGAGGGGACATAGACGTCGGGCTGGGGTCCCGCCCGCCCTGCCCCCTGGCTCGCCCTCGCTCGCTTTGGCTGGGGCTCCGGGGCCGCCTGCGGTTCCTCCGGCT
>JAODLC010000065.1:12890440-12921799 GCA_026781145.1 Hippopotamyrus pictus
CTCGGGCTCCCTTTTGTCCCCCGTCCGTTCCTGTCTGGTCTGCTCCTCCTCCCTTCGTCCCGCCTGTTTCTGCTCCTTGTCCCTCTGTTCCTCCTCTGTTCACTCCTGACCCCTTCGTGTCGCCTGTGGGTGTTCCCCCGGTGTCTCCCTTTTCTGTCTGCCTTCCCTGTTCTTTGTCAGGTCGTGTCGTTCTTCTGGTCCCTGTTTCAGTTCTGTGTCTCGGTTTTGTTCCCTGTTGATGGTTTTGGTTTTGTCTTCCAGGTCTCGTCTTGTCCGTCGCCTCTCCTCTGGCACGTCCGGTGTGCGCGCCTTTGGGGGGGGTTATGTCACGCCCGGCTCCATACGATCCCCATGTGTGCCACGCCCACCTTGTTACCCCGTGTTTTTACCTGATTGTTCTCACCTGTGTTCTGTTCATTTCTGCCTATCCTGTGTATTTAGTCCGTGTCTGAGTCGGTATTCCCCAGTCCGGTCATTGACGTTCGTCTCATGTGCTACCCATTTGTCAATAAAGACCTGTTCTACCTTACTTCCTGGCTGGATCGCTGTTTGTCCACTGACCGCCCGCACAGTCATGACACAGTGGCAGTTCTGCGGACAGAAATGCCTTGTTGATGAGATTTTATAGGAAAATGGGCAGACTGGTTTAAGCTGACAGAAGGGTTATGATAACTCTGATAACCACTGTGTACATCTTGTGAGCAGAAAAGCATCACAAAATGCACAACATGTCAAACCTTGAGGCGAATAGGCTAAAACAGCAGTAAATCATCTTGAGTTCCACACCTGTCACCCAAAAACAGAAAACTGAGGGTACAGGCTCATCAAAACTGGACAATTGAAAACTGGAAAAATGTACCCTAATCTGATAAATTTTAATGAATCTGTCAGGACAAAATTTGGTGGTTTTTAACAGCATGAATCTATGGACCCAACCTTCAGCAGTCCAGGCTGGTGGTGGTGGCATAATGAACAGGATGTTTTCTTGGCACACTTTGAGCCCATTAATTACAATCAATCATCAGTTAAATCCCGCAGCCAGTTTGAGTATTATTGCTGACCATCTGCATATCTTTATTGCAACAACTTACCCAACTTCCAGCATAACGCACCATGTCGCAAAGCAAAAATTGTCTCAGACTAGTTCCGTAAACATGACAGTGAGTTCAGTGTTTTTCAGTGACTTTCCCAGTCACAGGACCTGAATCCAGTAGAACAGTTTTGGGATGTGGTAGAGCAGGCGATTCACAGCATGGATGTGCAGTTGACAGATCTGCAGAAATTGTATGATACAAGCACATCAGCAAAGACCAGAATCTCAAAGGAATGTTTCCAACATCTTGTTCTATTCCATAAAGAATTGAGGCTGTTTTCAGGGCAAAGGGAGGCCCTACCTAGTATTAGTACAATGTTCCTAATGAAGTGCTCAGTGAGTGTATATTGAAACAAATGTCTTGCTTGAATTAGGCTAAAATGGTTCAGATTGTCCCTGGTTGCTATTAGAAGAGCTTTTGAGGGTGCATTATACCCTAGCACTCACTATCAGCTGTGTTTTGTTGGAACTGATATTAGTTGGTAGCCACTCTGTGCGTGTAAAGTATAGGCAGCGTTCAATGGACTGCTGCAGCAGTGTTTCATTCACATGTACAGCACACTTACACTTGGCAGGATCCCTTCATTCTGTCTGTTTGGAGGCCGTCACTTCTTGGCTTGGCTGTGCCCATTTCCGCTGCTGCTCTTGGCTTGGCCCCAGGCTTTCGCATATGGTGTAGAGACCAGGGGAAGGCTTTAAGCCATTCTTATACTGAGCTGTGGTCTTTCACTTATACCTGCCTCAGTTCAGATGCTTGTAAGTGATGAGGTCAGTGGTGATGTGGAGTGGAAAGTGGAAACGGTGTGGCTAGTAGGGATGTGCAGAGAACACCGTATTTGTATTTGTATTTGTATTTGTATTTGTATTTGTATTTGTATTTGTATTTGTTGAGCAGTAAAATTATTTGTGTTTGTATTTGAATAAATGTGGAAATAGGTGTAACATTCCAGTTTTTATTTATTACACTTGTAATTTTAGGATAATAAAGTGTTAATATAAGTGTTCTTCAATAAACTATTACTGGGCTTATGAAAACCATAAACCAACATTACATTTAAGTGTCATAATTATTGTAATAAACATGTATAACCATAAACAGCATTGAAAAGAAAAACATTTTAAACATAACGTTCAGTTCCTACTGCCCACTCAAACCAATAAACTAAACTCTAAAGTAATAAATGCCTATGTGAACATTGGAGGATGCCCTAATAGGAGAACACTTAACAGATAGAATGTAAACAAAAAAGAATCCATTGTACATAAAAACTGTTCTCTCTGAAGTACCGTATGCCAGGAACTAAACCTTAATTAACCCCTGCTTGAGGGATCTGGCAGAACACAAGTTTGGGTTATCTTCTCTCCTATAGTACGTTAGGCGACTTGGATGCTATTCGAACATTATAATATGCTGTATACATACCTTTACAATATACTGCACCATACTGTTCCTGTACTCCCTAAAAAGCTAAGATACTTTGAATACACATTAAAACATTACTTCCCGAAAGCAAATCATTTTTAAAATCTTTGTACAGAAGAAAGATTAGTAACAAACCCACTATTTGTGCTTTGCCGAATACCGTATTCGGATTCAGCTCCACCCCTAGTGGTCAGTGAGGCCTGTTTGCTCATGAAAGGTCTTACAGTGGGAAGGTCTTACAGCTTCACCATCCCTTAATCAGTAAAGTTACCGGATGGTGGCAATCACACACAGTCTCTGTGGCTTTAGAGAGTGATAAGTTCGTGTGTGTAACCCCAGGTATGCCCCTGTGAACTGTTTCTGCCAGCTGCAGCACAAATGTCACTTTTACACTACAACAGTGCTATTTTCCCCTTTGTTTTTAATTTATATTGAATAATTGAATAATGTCAAAATGTTGCATGAGCTCATTTTCTCATGTTACTTTTCTCAACAGGTTCATGAAAAATGCTGGTTCCACTGTAGACGCAGTTACGTGGCAACAGTAGGTATTCTGCCCTTTTTATCTTCAGTTGTTATTTTGCACAAGGATGTAGTTAGTACATACATCATTTTGGGAATTATAAGATATAATATAAATATTAATACCATTGTTTAATCCACTAAAGCTGTGTTTCCCAATCCAATCCTCGGAGACCCACAGACAGTCCATGTTTTTGCTCCCAGTGTTTCCCAATCCAATCCTCAGAGACCCACAGACAGTCCATGTTTTTGCTCCCAGTGTTTCCTAATCCAGTCCTCAGAGACCCACAGACAGTCCATGTTTTTGCTCCCAGTGTTTCCCAATCCAATCCTCGGAGATTCACAGTCAGTCCATGTTTTTGCTCCCAGTGTTTCCCAATCTAGTCCTCGGAGACCCACAGACAGTCCCTACCAGGAGCTGGGAGGGAGCAAAAACATGGACTGTCTGGCAAGAAGTTCAGAAGTAGCAAAAACATGGACCGACTGTCGGTCCCCAGGGACCAGTTTGGGAAACACTGCACTAAAGTATTATGCGCACCTTCAGCTGCTCACTGTATCTATCTGTAAATTTCTTAAGTCTGAAGTCTTCTTCTTTAGAATGGCAACATATTTTTAAATAGATGGCATTGTTGACTTCATTCTGCTTCATTCTACACTCACAGTCACCTAAATATCAGTGTAAATACTGGGGGTTCATGATGAGCCTGAGTTTTCCAGCGCACTATCGTGAGCCTTCTTCCTGCAAATACTCGCTGCTCCTCGTGAATCAGGTCTCAGCAAGCTCATAATCGCAAACACCTGTCTCTAGGAGCGTTTCTCAGATGCGGCTCCCGCCGCTGCATGCATGCCTGCGCTGCACACATGTTTACTCTAATTTGAGCCTTTTCTTTTAATCTCATAAAGTTTGCTCAAATCAAAGTGCAGTAAAAAGTCCCTTTTTGTTAAAAGTATGCCGGAAGTTTAATCCTGTGACCAGCTGTACCAAAGCAGCGGCAGGCACAGTTTCCACATTAGCTCTTCAGTTGTTTTTTTTGCCATGTTCTGTTTTATTTATTCTTACTGACTTTGTAGTTCACATTTTTACACATTTTTACACACATTAGACAGCTAAATAGATATCCACAGGGACTGATTTTGGCATAATAAAGGCCTAATTTCTCTGTGCGTTATATATAGAAATTGGTCAGTCATGTAAAAACTGGCGTAGTGAAACCTTTTAGTGTCATGTTAACATTGCTTAGTGTAATTCAGAATAGCTTCTAATTAGTCGTTCTGCAACAAAAATAACAGTGTGATGAACGTGGATGCCAGTGTGATGCAGTGCTCCTTCCCATCAGGGGAATGTGACACGCCCCCCCCCCACCCGGCAGCTGTGGCTCTCATTACCCAGTGCATTCCTTGGATTATTAAAGCGAAAGGTTTTATAAATGACTAGAGCGTGTTCTTATCAGAGAGGCCGTAATCCCCTGTAATTGTTGCCCTTGTGCGTGTGACTGACAGGTCACATGGGCGGGCAGAAGGCCCAGCTCCTGCACACAGCTTCACTTCTGTTGTGATCAGCGTTCTTTGGGAAGAGTGGTCCACATGCAGGCAAGAACTTGCATTGTGCCTATTCCTGTTACGGAGCTGTTTAAGTAGCCTGGCTGTATGATGTGCCTGTTTGGAGGAGAAGAGAGAGGCGTCTGAAGGTACGCACCGTACGCTGTATGCTGAGCCTGCGTGCCATTATGGCCCATTTTAGCTGTTTAGTCAGCCCACATGCTGCACCCCTGTAGATCAGAAGCAGGTGCAGGCATTGTGTGCTGTCCATACCCCCTCCAGCCACTGCGGAAGCTGGCTGCGCACTGGAAGAGGACTGAACAGAGTCAGAAGTTCAGCCTTGCAAGAGCTGAGTGGAAAATGAGTTGCCAACCAAAGCTTTTAAAAGTAATTAAGAGCATTGTGCTAATTTGAAGAGGTGCTGATTTTCCCTCTGTAACTAGCAGGAGTCCTGCGTCTGGGCCTCTAGGGGGCTCCGGGGGCTACGGTCTGTCTTTGAACACTCTAATTGCCGACTCATTAAAGTATAGGTCAGCCTAATTAAAGAGAGCAGAGCGTCACGCTAAAAAGCCGTCAAAGGGACGAGTGGGAATCTCATGTTCCCTCCGGAATGCCTCACATTCTCAAGGTGTGCAGGCAGCACCGGTCTCTGTGATCCAGAGGAGGCTTGTTAGAGTACCCCGTCCCTGAGTGTCGTCCTGGGGGCCATCGCGATGAGGCTGGCTGGCCCACTGCATGCTTCTTAGCTCTGAATCAGGGAGCACCAGGACCCACAGGTCACCGCCAGCGTTCATCAGTCTCCATAGCCTGTCCTTCTTAAAGCAAACCTGGGGCTCTGATCTTTTGTTGCCGTGAGGCCAGTAAGCACACAGCAGTGCCCTGATCGTATCTCTGAAGCTCGGCATATGTTTCAGAATTCTGGGCCAGTTTTCAAAGTCGGTGAAAATTTGTTTGTATGAACCATGCAGTGTTTCTTTCTACGGTGTGTTCTCATATGACATGTCTGACATGCAGCCGTACAATAACTCTTTTCAGCCACTGTTGATTTGAACAGAAGTATGATATAAATACAAACTTAAACATATATGACTAGTCAAAAAGAAACTAGAGAAATTCACAGAGCCTTCAAGTGTGCTTCCTTATTGTTGTAAGTCAGGCCTTCACTGCAGTGTCAGTAGATGAAGGTCTTTTCTGGACCTCACAGACTTGTATTTGTTCATTGTCTGTGGTGTATTGTCATGGCAACTCAGTAATGCCATGAGTGATGTAGCAGTATGTGACAGCATGGTGAAAGTTAAGAGCAACATTGTAACTGCACTAGTGTTTCTGCCATGAAATTATGCTGTGACATTAAATGTATGCAATGCCCACTTTTACTGGATTACATCAAGCGCAGGATTAAATTAAATATATGCTAGATATAATGGTGAGCAGCTATGCAGCGTTCACTCGGGCCATGCTATGCTGCACTTGATGGATATGGTGATGATTATTGTTGGAATATTTAACAAGCCTAATTATCACCTCATTATCAATCACGAGAGCATGAGTGGTTGAGGCAGCATTCTCCAGGGTCCGCGGAGAACATATAAATTCTGCTAAACTACAAGATCTTTTTCTTTGTTTATATGATCCTTGCGAGGGTAAGTGTGTGTTTCTGTGCTGCCAGTAAATGGACAATGCTCCACTTCAGAGCGCTGTTATTCTGAAGCACTGCCTAAAAACAAGATTATTCTGTAGGTCTGAATCCTGCAGGCTGTGTTGTTTCATATTTGTTACTCTCAAAGTCTGGTGGAGCTCAGCTGGGGATGAAAACCACAACATTCCGGTATTTGCTCATGAGCTACCAGTACTTGTCATTCTTTGGGATACTTATATATGTTATAAGCTTTCAACAGCTTTGAGCAGCTTAAGTGTTTCCAAATGAACCAAGATAACTGTTTCAAATTTCACTATACGATGTGATCTTATCTATCACTATAGACAGTGTTAGACAGATATCCACAGAGCTGTTTCATCTGAAACAGGTCAGGACAGTAGGACAAATAATATATTTCCCTATACAAAAATGAGGTGATGCAGCACAGTCCTATTCAGGTCCACTCAGAATTTCACCGCTGCCGCTCTTCTGGAAGCTGTAAGGCGGCCAGTCAGGTTTCAGTCCGCGAGCCCGCCAAGACAGTGTGATGGATTGCTCAGCGTTAAGCAGCGTTAAGGCATCATGAAGATTTATTGCTTTCTCAGGTGTGTCTCCACGGAGCTGTAAATTGTGTGGGTATCGGGGTCTGGAGGAACAATGATATCTATTAGGCCGTGCCCTCCGTACAGACATCTTCATTCTCGTTCTGCTCTGTTATACCAATGCTTTCATGGGCTTCATACACTCATATTAAGCCAGCCAATTTAGAGATGGTCTCTGGTTAAAAGGATTACGTGACACTTTTCAGATGTCACTAAATATAAATACATATTTCTAACTCTTTTAATAGGAACAGTTTTCAAAGTTCAATATGCTGAGTGGTGTGCTCTGTGTTCCCAGCTACTACATCGATGGCCGCGTGCTGAAAGTCGACGACTTCCTGAAGACGCGTGTGTTGGACACGCTGAGCGAGCAGATCGGAAAGGTGCTGAAGGTGAGGCAGCCCCGCTGCGTGCGCAGACGGGCACGATGACAGAGAGGGAGCTGTCTGAGGAAGGCGCTCTTTGACGGCACCGCATCCCAAACCTCACGTATACAATGTGAACACGAACTTCCTCTCAAGAAGATGGATGGATTTTATTTTTATTACTGCTGGCCCCAAGCACCAGAGGTGTTTGGCAGCCTTGTGTAATTACAGCTGTGTGTCCGGGGCGTGGAGGTAATAAAGCTTGTCTTGCCCTCATTAGCTCTCCTGCCCCATTATTCCTGCCCTGGGGGTTGCTGGGAAACGCCCTGTCAGAAGCCCTTAACAAGCGTGAGTAGCTTTGAGGGTGGAGAGCAGGTTCTGTTATGTGACGCTGGAGCATGGAGGGGCTTTACAAGGCAGTCTGTCGCCAGGTTTGAGTCCCCCCCTTCACGCCCCCCCACCCCAGTAGGCAGTGTGCCCCGCTAATGAGCAGTCACACTGTTTTGTCATAGGGCTCTCTGTCACACTTACACAACCGCATGACTTGCAAAAACAGGCTGAGCCATTGCTGTTGGCCTTCCCCTGAGACCGAGCGGCCAATGCTGGCCTGGGTGCATCGGTGGACGGGTCACTCCACTAGTGGCGACAGTGGCTTCCCCCTGTTCTCTGGAGATACACATTGGTGTTCTCCATTGCTGATGGTGTTTCCTCGTGTCTGACGGCGGCCGTTCAGTCAAGCATCATTATCATCCTCAATGCCTTCCTGACTTTCCTGTCCTGCGATTCATTCTCTCATCTCTCTGCAGGTCGTGAAGACGCACGCTCCTGGTAAGAAGGTGTGGCTGGGCGGAGTCGGCCCCGCCTGGACATTGGGCACCAGCAACCTGTCAGACACGTACGCTGCTGGCTTCCTGTGAGTGCTGCTCCCCATACACTGCTCCGGCTCACTGATAGACAAGCCAGAGCCCTCAGCCAGTTCCACTTACTCTCGCATGACATGAATTTTTTCACCATTTTTCTGTGTGTGTTTCAGACTGTTCTTTCCTTTCCTGTGTTCAGATGGCTGAATACTCTGGGCATGTCTGCGGTGCAGGGCATCGATGTTGTGCTTCGGCACTCCTTCTTTGACTACGGTTATAACCACCTCGTCGACCAGCACTTCAATCCTCTGCCTGTGAGTTGCAACCCCAGAATCTAGCAGCTGGGACCCTAGTATTACTGTTCTCTCTCTGCTTGCATTGATTTCTGTGTACCCTGTGTTCACTGTGCTCAATGCGATCTCTGTGTTCCCTGTGTTCGCTGTGCTGTCTATGTTCTCTGTGTTCACTGTGCTCTCTATGTTCATTGTGTTCACTGTGCTCAATGCGATCTCTGTGTTCCCTGTGTTCGCTGTGCTGTCTATGTTCTCTGTGTTCACTGTGCTCTCTATGTTCATTGTGTTCACTGTGCTCTCTATGTTCTCTGTGTTCACTGTGCTTCCTGTATCCGTTCAGCTCTCTGTATTCCCTTTGTTCATCGTGCTCTTTGTGTTCACTATGTTCTCTGTGTTCACTGAGTTCACTGTGCTCTCTGTGCCACCGCTCAAAGTGGAGAAGGATATTCTTCTGAGCTCCCGCTCACGCCGGCCGCTGTTTCTGCAGCCCGCAGTGCTGCCACCTCTGAGTTTTTCCCGTGGGAGCTATTAGCTCAGATGAAAGCCGTTTAAGCGTGTTGAATGGTGCAGGAAACATTAGCCCTTGGTCTGTAGTCCCGGGTAAGGGACCCTCTCCCTGAACAGCAAGCCGCTGAGAGATATGCAACCTTATCCTCTGGTCTGCTGAGGCAGTAGCCACAGGACATATTCCTGCAAGGGGTTGGCACCTTCCAGCATCGACCTTAACAAGGCCTTGGCTTCCAGGACCAGTACTGACCCCATCCCAGGTGCTGGGGAGGCATTTTATGTGTGCTGGCATAGGGAGTTTTTGACCTGTGCTTTGGCCACATCTTCGATCACTTTGTCTGTGTACTGTCAAAGCCCTTTATTTGATTCATCTTTATTGTTTGTTTTCTGATTGTAATTTTGTAGAAAGAGACATGAGTATGGGGAAGTTTTTAATGTCTGCACCTTAGTGCCGAGCATTTTAGTATTTGCTGCAGGCAATGCATTCACTTTTTGGGCATTGCAGGTGTGAATGAGGGGTTTGCTTTGCTAAGAGCTCATTGGTAATGTGGTGGAACCATGCCGGTGAGTGATTTGTATAACACCATATAACTGTGTCATCAAAACAAGATGTGAGGTACGTCTTATTTGAACATCAGCATGATTTCATTTTTAAACGAAAAATGAGAGTAAAAAATCCAAAGGGTCAAATAAAAGGGATTATACAACCATTTGTATATTATCCAATATGGAGTAAGAAAATCACTTGCGGTTTTCACTTGGTTTTGTGTGCATGAGAAATTTTTGAAATAGCTACAGGCTGCTGAATGGTGTCAAATAATTTGCAGACAGCACAGAGCAGACATGGGCAGTATTTCTGTTCTGTCCTGATTGGAACATGCTTACGTGTTCCAGACATTTCAAAATGTTGTATAATCGATATATTTTAAAGGCATAATTTTCCTCCTCCTGTTCAGTTATTTTCTGGAGTTCTTTTCTAGGAAAAATCGCCCCCTACTGGGATCACAATGCTTTTAACATGGTTGGGCGTCTCTGCAAACTGCCAGGCATCCCACTGAGAGAATTCGCAACAGCCCCAACCTGTCAGACTGCAAGGAAATTTATACCCCAGCCTCTTTTCTTTAATCCTGCACCCTGAACGGCCACTGGACCCATCGAGCCCCCGTTTCCCCTTCGTCTGCCATTTTCATTTCTTCCTTCTCTGCCTCCCGCGTTCCTGCCCCATGGGTCGTACTCTCCTTTCTATCCTTATGAGCCGGTCTGCGAGGGGCTCCGAGAAATCTGTGTAGGTCCCCTGTCTGGTACACATGCTGTTGTTCAAACTCAAACAGGCCTCTGGGTTAAGCGTGAACTAGGAGCAGTTTCCCTTTAAAGCCTAACAGGTTCTGTTCCCTCATCGAAAACATGCGCTTAGTGTCTTTTGTGGGTAATCTTGTGTTAAAGGATAGTTCAGGAACTGTTTATTCTGTGGAACTGGCAAACGGAAAGTACCCTGCCTGAAATTACGCAATGCTGCGTTTATGGAAAACGACAGAGGTAAACAATCCGACCCCAGCCTAGACTACAAACTGCATCGTTGTAAGGTAAAGAAACTCTGCATGCCCAAGTGCTATGGTGGTAGGGGAGTCCATGAGCAAGAGCAGGCTGCTGTGTGTCGCAGCACAATGAGTACAGGATGCCAGAGAATAACAGGGTTTGTATTAAAAGACACATGATACTGGTGAGGTTTCAGCAGCGGCCACATTGTTTTGCACATACATGCGTGCAGAGTGTCACTTTCGCCACTGATGTCAGGATGCGTCATATGGGCAGTGTGGAATTTACTCTGCTGCATCGTGTACTTGCCGAGTTGTGGTCACTTGTCAGGAGGGTTGTATTTAAGCAAGAACATCCGGGACTATTAATTTACTTTTGTAAGTCTAACATTTACAAAACAGATGATTAGTGCCGTATACCTCAGAAAACAGCAGAACATTTTTGAATAATCTGTGCTGTGCCAAATACATTGAAAAGGCAGGCAGGGGGACATGGTGAAGGAAAAAGTGACAATAGTTTTACACTTGCTGGCTTCTTTGGTGTGCCGCCTTTTTACCAAGAAGTTATCCAGCTGTTCCTGAAAAACTGAGCCTTACATGTCGCTACACCTTAGGCGAAAGCAAAGTTTTCAAGTCTTCACTACACAGAATTTAAGTGAATGAACTCAGATTGGTAAAAGTTTCCATGTCAGCACTGATGACGCCTTTAAAATGCTCCTTCTGCTTGTATTATAAACAGATGTAAAACTGCAGGCAAAGCTTTTCAAGTTATGCGTTTTATTTGATGTTTTCTAAGATAAACAAATGCCACAGACTGTTATACGGTTACATCGCCAATCTGTGAAATCACACTCCGTTAGTCGTATTTTGGCATTCTTGCCCAGCTCTGCGTGTTGCGGATCACACCTCATCTTTTACTGGGAAGCCCCAGAAATGCCGCTTATGGGTCGCTCCTTTTCCCAGTACGCTTTAAATCTCCGACCCGTGCACGCGTCACCGGAGGTCTGATTCCCCCGGAAGAGGATGAAGCTGCAGATTTACCCCATTTCTGCCTCGACGGTCACGCTTCAGCACGCGTCACATGGCACTTTCCCGTCTTCTTCGCTGCGATGTTTATGGCTGTGTAAATATTTACAGCACATTCTCACATTACTTTCACACATGCCCCGAGTTAGACGGGCCTGTGCATTGTTAACCTATCTTTAACACAGGCTAATTTTTCACCCTACACTTTGATCTGCGAGAGCAGGCCAGTTAACGGCTTCTGTGGCAATGTTTCTCTCCCATCCAAAGCACTTGGTTCACATGATGAAACCGGGAGTTGGGTTTCCCGTTTTGGGCTGCGCTGCCTCCTTCTGGTGGAATAATAAGTTGAAAGGAAGAGCCAAGAATTTTCTGTCTTTTCTTAGCTAACAAATGGAAAAGGCAACCTGATGAGGTCTCTGCATCACATCACGCACAGGTGGGTTATTACATAGCTGTGCAGGACTTTCTTGGTGTCACCAGTGAGCATCGATGAAGCCATTTTACAGCTAAGGAGCTTTGCCACTCCTTCAGCGGCACAGCCAAACCACACAGCTTGAACAGCCCCATACAGTAGGAGGCTGTACCTTAATTGCTGGGTGTGGACTCGGTCTCTCCTCGAGGCACCTGCTGTCGTGGTCTCCCAGAGCTTGCCCGTTTACGTTTGAAGTGCTGGGGGCTTGGAACAGGCCAAGGCACATCTGGAAGCTGTGTTTTCCAGATGCCATCAAACATGTATGCCGACATTATTGCAGGTATCTTAGAGTATTTTTTCCCCCTAAGAGCCAGTAGTCACTGGTAACATACTGCCAGCTAGGAGATTTGACACAGATACACCTCTAAGAAGGTAGCGGTAATCACAGCATTCTGTTTTCTGCAGTACATTAGAATCTTACAGATCGGTGCTGAAGACATTATACTGTATTATTGGCATTTTGGCAGCATAGTTCTGTTCTAGGACAGCATATCTCTGGAATAATTCTTCACAAAGCAACTTCCTTCATAGATACAGCACAGGGCTGTATAGGAGCTGTGTAAACAGAGCATAAGTAGTATATAAGCAGTATGCAAGCAGTGTGTAAGAAGTGTGTAAGCAGTGCATATGAAGTATGAGCAGTATGTTAGCAGTGTGTAAACAGTATGTAAGCAGTACATAAGCAGTGTGCAAGCAGTATGTAAGTGGTGCTTAAGCAGTATGTAAGCAGTGTAAGAAGTATGCAAGCAGTGTGTAACCAGTGTAAGCAGTATCTAAGTACTGCATACCTATTATTTGCTTGATTATAAACTGTGTCAAGATTTGAGTACTGCCTCAAGAAGCGAGGCTTCGCAGCGAGGTAGAGCTACTGCCGACTCAGCCTTCTACACTGTGATTCAGGGGCTTAATCAGAAGCTGTACAGGTGATATAGATCAAACATGTACGAAATAGTGTAGGTGGACCGCCACATAAATTGTCTGCAAAGGAAACTTTTATGCAACAGAACATGTTTCCTTTTATAACCACGCTGGGAATGATAGATGTTGTGTTTACTGGTTTTCGCCATGATGTTTACATGCTAACCTTTTTGTCATAGTTTCCATTTTTCGCAGCAGTCGGTCCTCTCCGCGTCTTGCCGCCTCCCCCCACTTTTGATTTATGCTCCCCAGCATCAGGAGCCAACGGGATGAGCCCCGGGTTCGGACGCAGACGCTCGGCTCGGCTCCGATTGGGCTCCTTTAGAAGCGCGGCCAGGCTCGCCTGTGGAATGTCACCTGGGCCGAGGGGGTCTCCTGGCTGCGCAGCCCGCGGTGAAGCTCGCCGACACGAAGGGCCATTTCCTGTAGCCATGGCCTGCTGTTAGGACGCCGTGTGCTCGTGTCTGGAATCCCGGCAGCTGTGCGATCCATCACGGCTCCGCGGGAGCTCATGGCTGCCCCCGTCGGTATCTCCCTGCGCTCTCCTAACTTCACCAGCACAAACAGGGCAGCTGATTCATGGCTCTCCCCCAGTAGTGCAGCCTGGAGCTCGCCAGAACGTTTATCTTTTTTATTATATAGCTGTAGTTTTATTTATCCATAGTCTTTATAGCACATAGTTCACAATGGCTGCTCTGTGAAACTGTGTTAATTTAACTGGTTGGTGTTATGTGTTCAGGTTGTTTACATGACCTCTCTGTGTTGAGGGTGAACCCTATTGTTACTGTGGCCCTCAGTCAGCAGCCCAGAGCTTCCATGCTCTCTTTTTGCAGTACAGTTTAGTCCAAGAAAGTGTCTCCTTCAATAATGGACTTGAGGAGCCCATAGGATTGTTTGCGTTGGAAAAAGACTAAACATCCCCCTCCGTGCTGGAGTGAGCGGTGGCAGCACATCATGCGCGGCACCAGAGCTGCCTCTGCAGTGTCCTGCCCTTTTAGTCTTGCAGAAAATGCACTATTATGACTGCCTGTATAGCACACAGCTGTGATTAAATAAACTGTGCTGCATCTCGGGCCAAGAGCTCAACATGTGGCTGTATTACAGCACGTCATGATCGGGAGTCATTCATCGGCAAGCCTGTGGGCACACCTGCAAGGCACCTAGCCAGTGGGTCCCCAGGGAGAGGGATCCTGGCGAGAAGGGGCCCAGTGTGGAGGTCCCCGGGGAGATGGACTCTAGTGAGTGGGGTCTCAGAGAGGGGGTCCCCAGGGAGAGGGACCCTGGCGAGAGGGGTCCCAGTGAGGGGGTCCCCAGGGAGAGGGACTCTAGTGAGTGGCGTCTCAGAGAGGGGGTCCCTGGGGAGAGGGACCCTAGCGAGAGGGGTCTCAGAGAGGGGGTCCCCAGGGAGATGCACTGTGGTAATAGAGGGGTCCCAATAAGGGGGGCCCAGAGAGAGGGACCCTGGGGAAAGGGGTCCCAGTGAGGGGGGGTTCCGGGGAGAGAAGATCCTGGCGAGGGGGTCATATGGGGTCCCACAGAGAAGGTCCCTGGCTTAGAAGCGTCACAATGAGACGGCCCCCAGGGAGAGAGTCTCTAGTCAGAGGGTCTTCTGGGAGTGGCTCATACTGGCTCTACCTGACTCTAGCTCATGTCGTTGTGTCTCTGTGCTACTGCAGGACTATTGGCTGTCCCTGGTTTTCAAGCGGCTGGTGGGTCCCAGGGTGTTGGCGGTGCATGTGGCTGGGCTGCAGAGGAAACCCCGTCCGGGCCGGGTGATCCGGGACAAGCTGCGCATCTACGCACACTGCACTAGCTTTAACAAGTGAGTACCGAGTCCCACACTCAGGAGAGGGGCAGTGCTGCTTCTGCCCAAGCCTTAATGGAGCTAGCATGGTCAGTCAGACAAGACGTACACGGATGCCCTTCACACGCACATGATGGAGCTCACTGCTGCTCTTCGATCAGGAGTCAAGGATCACGTATAATTTCTTGAAGAGCTTTGAGACCTTACATGAGGAGCATGTTTCCCTCACAAGGTAGTGTGGTGTCAGACTATGCACACAAAAATAGGTATCCCCGAAGGCTTTCAGACACCTGAGACTGTACCCAGAGTGGTGCAGCTTAAATGTGTACGGCCCCGTCTACCCAGAGTAAAGACACATAAATAACAGGCTTCAGACACCCCGACTTTCAAAGTATGCACCCATAAAAGTTAGTATCAATGATCAAGCATGCTGGATCTCTTTCTTATGTGAAAGAGGCGCTGAGAAGTGGGTGAAGCCTTCATCTGGACCGCAGGGGACACAATGGGCCAGTCTGTCCCCAGGGCAGATACAAAGTGCCACTGTCCCCTTTGAAGGTTATCACCGGGCTGCAGCCCTGTCAGCACCAGAGTAGACTTACTGCCCGCTCCCCGCCTCCACTCAGTTATCCATTACAGGTGGGGCTGCCCCCTTGCCCAAGCCCAGCCTAACAGTTACGTTACCCGAGCAGGGATATGGCTAATTGTTATCCTCACCAGCACAGTTCAGATTTATGCTCTTGTGCAAACAGAAGGCATGCTTATATTATGTCAACATGTCAGAGCTTCACAGAGAGTGACAGTCGGCAGAAACCGTGCCCCGATGGTATGTTCTCTGTGGGTCAGGGATAGACTTGGGGATAATGAGTAAAGTCTGGTGCAAGGCAGGTAAGGGAAAGCAGACGCGAGGGAAAAGCCAGCAAGCCTTCACCAGGAGCAGGCAGTGCAGGGACACCCTCGGGGTCCATTAGCCCCCCAAGTTCAGACAGGAAGAGACGGACTCCCTCTGTCTGAGTTCCCTGGCTGTCCCCAGCTGAAACGCACAGCCTTTTTTAGTACTCGGGGCTTTTTATTCCTGTCCTCCTCCATAATTTCTTCCGCTTCGTTTTCAAAGCGACTCACCGTCATGCATTTTCTGCACCCTAACGTGGCATCATCTGGCTCAAGGTCCCCCACTGTTTGATCTGTTTAGCATCAGTTTGCCGCTCTCCATCTGAGCGGCTGCCCCCGATAGGTACTGCCTCTTTGTTTGCACAACCGTGGCTCATTCTTTAAAACAGCAGCCTCTGCTTTCATGTGATTTTCACAGTGCCCCATGAAAGTTTTTTTATGTTGCGGCCCAAAGACGTGAATCAGGCAGCACTGGAGTGAGAGGTCACTGTGCTGACGGAGCCAAGCTGTGTCCTTATTGACTGGGGCCACGGCAACATGTGGTACTCACTACATCTATGTTATTCTTTGCCTGGTATTGGAGCCGCTCTTGGATGTTATCGTGTTTTCCTTTTCCTACATATTAATCTTTATCTAATAGGGCTGCAGTGCTCAGCCCAGTGCCCCTAGATCAAGGCTCAGTCAGAGCCGCCCGTTTAAAGCTGCGGATGACCCATCCACAGCCACAAGGTGGGCCGCTGTCAGTAGCAGAGGCAGTCCCCGGGTTAAGAACGTCCAATTTACAGACAACTCATACTTAACAACGGACTGCCAAAAAGCCTATTATATGAAAAATCTGGGTAGAGCACAATGGTTTTTATAAGAAACGCACACACAGCTTTGTGAAGCTCCAGATAACATTGCACAGCTTCAGCAGTTCATTGGCTCGGCGTACAGGTCAGTAACATATGTAGTTTTATTATTTCTGTATGATATTATTATTATGTACTGTATTATTATTTTTCTGACTTACCTCCAAATTCGATTTAAAGGCAGATTTAGGGAATGGAACTCGTTCATACCCTGGGGACTGCTTGTAATACATTAGGAAAGAACATGATCTTTCTTTAAATCTGACAACTTTGCAGGTATAAATGTGAACTATTGTCCTTTTCACTGTTTACAATGTGTCTATATTTGGTGAATTTGCATGTCAGATTGTCCTCTTTTGGTGAAATATAGCATTTTGCAAAGTCTGACTTTGATCAAATGATTCCAGCGGAACCTGGACTATGTCACTGCCTGTCTTTTTGCCAAACGTGCACATACATGACGCATTTGTTTATTATTAACAGATGCTATTTCTCCCTGTTTTACCTTCCAGTCACAATTACATGCGGGGCTCTATAACCATCTACATCATTAACCTGCACCGATCGCGGAAGAAAATCAAGCTAGCGGGGACCTTGCGTAACAGGACCGTTCACCAGTACCTGCTGCAGCCCATGGGCCCAGAGGGCCTCCACTCCAGGTGAGCGCAGTCTGGCCTGGCCTGGCCATTGCAGACCGAAGACACTGTAGCTATGGGCTAACAATACTCACACTGCATTGCCAAAAGGGGGCGCTGTTCAGGAAGCAGTACTTTCTTTACACTAATGCTGTGTTCCATTTACCTGACATCACACTCGAGTTAACCACAGTCCAGTACAATAAGTTGGGAAGCCAGTTTGCAGTACCACTTTATAACAATGCATTACATGGTATTTTGCAAATACAAACACCATAGCAACATGCTCACAGAAAGAGATTGGAGAGTATTGTGTGTACAGCCAATTTAATGAAACACAAATAGGACAGTATATAACTACAGCTTTCACTTCTGTTGGTGATGGTCGCAGCCACTTTGAATTCTGGTTGGGGTTGTAGAGGTTCCTCTGACTTTCCAGGTCAGAACTCCAACTTCAGGGGGCATTCCAGTTAAAATTTCCGATTACGAAGTTGGAAATTCTGACTTCTGAGTTCAAATGCAACGCACCAGAATGCCATGCTATAGACTATATATAATCGATATATAAAGTTAACTAATGCCTAAAAAAATTCTGTTTGGTGAATTTAGCCTTCTTAGCAGAATGAAAGGTCTTTGTTTTTTTCACAATCTAAGGGAGGGGGTATTACCTGGAAGAGAAGGCCATCATACCCTCAGCAGACAGGGAGACAGTTCCAGACACAAAGAGCCGATTTTATAGCCAAGGTCTTCCCTTGTTTTTTGAAAAAATATCCAACTCTGCCACTAATGGGGTATCCTGTTTCACACACGTTGACCTAACAATGAGCACTGAAACTATACAAGAGGAGGGGGACCCAGGTTACAATAACATGGCAGAAAGCCGTGGGTTCTTTGTAATGCAAACATAAACACGATTATATTTTGGGATTGTCAGACAAAAAGCCAAAATACGGATAAAGTAAACAGACAGAATCCTATGAGTAAATGGTACTGTCCAAGGTCAAGTCAACCTTTTGGGTTTACCATTAGCTTGTTCCTCTGGTCTTGGGGAGTGGGGGGGGGGGCAGCCTGGGGGAGCCGGGAGGGCGACGATGAAGGTGGAGCCCGTGGCTGACGTGTGAGGAGCTCTGATGACACCTGGACTCGACTCTTACTTTGGGTCCTGTGCTGTTGCATTGTCCTGGAAAAATGCAACACCTGCACTGGGCGAAATACAGCAGTCAGACTTGGAATGGTGCTTAAATCAAAAACATTACAGGAGTCTGGTGCTCCATTTCATGTTCCCCTGTCCACCGCTCCCCACTGTAATTCCCAACATTGTCTACATGCATCGTGTAAATTATGGGGGGTGGGGGACCCCCTCCTAATTATCAAAACCAGCCAATATAACCCCTTGGACCCCCTTAAATGGATGGAGACCTTCACCCCCCCCCCCCTCAATGCTCAACCCAAAGTTACGCCCTTGTCAACATATCAGCTAGCCACACCATTTAGACTCTCAGCTTATTGCTTTGGTTTAGCTGTAAGACCTAGATAACATTGCAAACATGTTGGATGTTTGAGGTGTTGAAGGTGAACCCAAGGATACGGAATGCAGATGCTGTCTCAGTGCATGAAAGCTTACATATATAACTTACCAGTGCCAGATGTTAATCAATATAAACACACATGATACCCCTGGCTGAATACTTATGACAGATTGACTCAACACCTGCGTATTTTATAAGTCCCTGTATGTTCCTTTCTCCTCAGAGTCTTGTATCTGGACCCTTAAATTTAATGTAATCCAACTCACCATCAGGTGCAGAAATGTATAGTTTGAGAATGCTTTATTATGTAGTAAAATGTTCTTTCTTTCTGAGCCAGCCCTCTACATGTGTTGAGTCCCTACATGTGTTTACATGCTAGCCTCATGTTCCCACTGGCTAATCTGCACTAGCAGTTTGACATCCCAGAATTTCCCTTGCTGTGTACTGTACCTTGTGATGGACTGGCATCCTATCCACTCTTCCCCTGCCTCCAGACTTCCCATGAGTCAGTTCTGGATAAGTGGTGTTGGAAGGTGCTGGGATGGTTCATGGTTGATTAACTCTTTATGTGGCTAAATGTTATCAGCAGTTTCTGCATAAAACATCCACCTGTCCATCTCCCAACCACATATCTTGAGCAAGACTGTGCAATGCATAAGACAAGTTTTTGCATGTTATTTTACATCAGAATTCATCAATTTTATAGAGTAGTTCTTTAAGCTAGTAAATCATCATTGCAAGCGTTAGTTTTCATGTCTGCACTACTGAAATATTTGAGTGGATTTGCCTTGACATTCACAGTAAAGTCTGTGAAAAGAAGAATGCATTCAGTTAGCAATCCACATGACTGTTAGTTATCGTTGTCAATTATGGAACTAGGTGCGAGTGGATCTTGCCGTGATCTGAGTTTTCAGACATGCTGAATTAGTGTGTGTTGAAATGTTTTGTTTCCCTAGTTGAATCAGAGCATCAGGTTAACTCAGTAACATATACAGAATGACGATATCGTTACTTCATACCTTCCATTGCTCAAAATCTCCAAACCAAAACATATGTGTCAGGAAATGAAATGTTGATTTGTGTAAGGTCACACCAACTGTTCATTTGGTCTAATCCATATACATTACAGGCAGTCCCGATTTACATATTACTGCACAGATCCTTCTCACTATGCTCATAATGTTTTCATAGAGAATGTATACCGAGGGACAACTACGTAGAAAACACTGTTTGACCAGTTCTTTTTGAAATCATGGAAAGTATATAATGTAGCCTTAATAATGCCTTGAGTGATAGAGATAATAATAACAGATAAGACCAGCTAAAAAAAGTAATTCACATATGTTGCTTTCTTAAGTTTGACTGCATATACTGCATATAAGTAATTTATACATGCCACCAGGGGCATTGTCAGGATCTTAAGGCATCAGGGGCTTAAGCCCAGAGAGCTAATCTGTCCAAGCTACCTCATATTGCATTTTCTTTCTCTGAAGTTACAATTATTGTAGCACTATGGAGGTCTTGGGAAACGCAGCCCTGCACTATGGAATTCTCACACTGAGACCATGGCTGTTAAAACATCTGAACCAAACATATAATCGCAGCTTGTTCAGCTTCATTTGGGGCTTCAGCCACCAGTGCCCCACGTGACACTTGTATGTGCTGCAATTTCATCCAGAAACGCCAGACCAACTCTGATGGCTTGATTAATTCTGGGCAAACTGGATGATTGATGCGTGTTGGTCCTCGGCGATTAGTCTGCTGTACTCCCTCCAGGGCATCATTCCACAGCTAAATCTCGGCGATTAACAAGCTGCGGCTCCCAGATGGCACCACATACTGACAGCGCCATGGTGCCCCTGCTGAATGGGCAGTAAAACAGTGCCAAATTAAAGTGAGATGATGTCCCGTTGAGTTGAAGGTAGTATTTCATATAATTTCTGTCATCGTGACAGAGAGGCTGTTTCCTGAGTACTCAGATGGCATGCGGGTACTCAGACGGCATGCGGGTACTCAGACGGCATGCGGGTACTCAGACGGCATGCGTGAACCATCCTGTGTTTCCTTCACAGGCTTGCTTGAGCTCCCAGGAACAGACCCATAGCCAGCTGTGACCTCTCTGCCTGGTCACTACACGAAACCTTTTCTGTATCATATCAAAAGCAGCTGAAAGGAAATCACTGGCGGTTTTACAAACTGCAGGCCCCCTTCCTACAACCAAATTAAATCAACAAATTAACATTACATTTTACTTAAAATATTTATGTGTTTTTACCAGATAAAAAACCAATTACTTCAAATGTTCCATTGCTTAAAACTTCCACATCATAACATCGAAGACTCTTAGATGTTAGCTTATATTTACCCATTTTACCATTTGGATATGGGTCCAGTTTCTTGACCACTATGCACATGTTGTAAGGATTTAAATTTAGAATTTTGTCAATAAACATTTCAAATGCATGAAGTTTCAGTAAAAATGCCCCAGAAAGGCTCAAGTCCATTACAATCTTAGCTCTGTTTAATATGTACATAGAGAATTTTTAGTCGTTACTTTTGGCATAACATGAAGCTCTTTACATCTTGAAAAGATTTTCAGTTAAAAGTTATATAAACAGAAACTTTTGTCTTGGTGAGAACTAAAAAAGATCAAGTTCAACAAAAAGATGTCTTTGAGGACTGTAATGTTCTGATGCTGTACACGAGAGATGAAAACGTTTTAGGTGAGTAAGAAACTTACACCCAAGCTGTCATAAACCAGGAGACAGCCAATCAGGGGCAGGTTCATGGAATCGTCACCATGTGGCAAACCAAGGACACATGCTGTTGGCCTACTGCGAACTAGCATTATGTTTTGTCTCTTGCTTGTCTGTCTCAGAAGTGTGTACATGCTGGGCAGACTCCTCTGAGACTATAGGAACCCATCCAGAGTGACCGCCTTCTTATACAAACACTAACATGGCTCCTCTATTAGGTCTTCACAGCTGTTTTAGCACCCCCTACAGGCACTTGAGTGCTGTGAACACTGAAAGCATGCTGTGTGTTTATGAACACAAGAATCTTTTACAAAAGGCTTTGTACCTGTTGTTCCTGAAATGTTATACACTGGCAGTAGTTTCACATCAGTAAATTAGAGAATGTGATGTTTTTTCTTGTTGTCGGTAATGTTTAAAGTCTGCACGTTTGACAGTAAGAGAAACGCTCAAGATGCAAAACAGTTTCGTTTCCAACACTCCACTGTTGATCTGTAGGTTTCCTTGTCAGGTCCCCCCGCACTCACACACATACCCACATCTGTAAGCATTGCCGTTCCAGCGCAGACATATGGAACCATTAGGAGAGTTTAATTTAATTTCCATCATATTTAAAGGAAATGCAAACTCCTCTCTCTGCGCGCGGCACCATGCACAGTGTGCTTACATACCTCCTTCATCGCTTTGAACTCGCAAGCATAAATCCTAGCAGAAAAAGGCTGTTAGGAAGATCAACAAACGGCCTTGGCGTTGCTCTAGAGGCATGCCATGTCACACCATCGCAGCGTATCACAGTGTGCTTCAGAAGAATTCCAGGTCCACAAGAAGAGACCGGCAGCATGCTCTGATCTTTTCAGCCTTGGGGTCCCAGGTAGGACCGGGCTGTTGTATCCATCATACAGCCAATAAAGTCAGAAGAGTGGCAGAGAGGTAGGATGCACACGCAAGTCAGAGAGGGAGCCTCCTATTACAACAAAAGGTGCTATTTCAAGGACAGTTTTATTGCTAATCTGTCTGAAGCCTTCACACTGTCTCTAAAGCGGATTTATTCTGATCTGGTTGACTAGTCTGTGAATATGAAGACATGCACTGGAAAAAATGGCAAGGCACTCAAGTATTCCACATTCTGCGGCCTGCTTTCATCAAGGGCACTTGCAGAAAGATGCACACAGCAGCGCGCCTGGAGGAAGCCCAGCGAGCAGCTGCAGCGCTCACTGCTCCTGCAAGCGCTGGTGATCCTCCAAGGGCTGGTGTGCATGAGAGGGGAAGCTTTCATAGCCAAAACACACATGTTTCATGAGGTATCTTCTGATTACGCCATTCTTTACTAGCAAATATGAAAACAACTTGCAACAAACTTTACTTTCTCAAACACTATATCAGTACTCATTTAATAAACAAAAATGCTATGTATATAAAAATAGTCAGAGATCAGCTTAACTCTGTACAGTTCAAATGAGTAGAAATTTGGCTAAAATGTGACAGTAAAATATCAAGGAAGGCCTCTGCAGTACGGAATGCAGTGGTAAGACATTAAGAACCCTCATTCTTGAGTGTAACTCTGGCGCCCCCCAGTGAACAACCGACAGAGGCAAGGAGCACAGTGTTATGTTCGTAGTTGTCTGTGTGCCTGTATTGCACTGTGACTGCCAGCGATTCCTGTCAGCAGGTCCGTGCAGCTGAATGGGGAGCCCCTGGTGATGTTGGACGACGAGACTTTCCCGGAGCTGAAGCCGCAAACGCTCCGGGCAGGTCGAACGATCGCCATGCCACCCATGGCCATCGGCTTCTTTGTTATCAAGAACATCAACGCGTATGCCTGCCGCAGATAGGCCACGCCCTTGGCATGGGAGGAAGCGAAGGCCTGCCCCCACGCTCATCATGGGCCACAGCGATCGCCCTTTCTCACCTTGCAGCAAGACCTCCTCAAGGACAAATAACACGGTGTGAAAATTCTGTTACGGCAACGGGTTGTGCCTTCAGTTCAGCTGAAAATCTCCCCGTTGTTTTGGCCATTTCTTTTGCGGCAAATCTGTTGTTGCTGATGAATTCTATGGTAAACATTTCCAGTAATTTTGCAAATGTAACCATTCCAGTGTGGTTCACCTTCTCCTTTCCACAGAAACAGAAACCGCAGAATCCTGTTGTATGTCAGTTTGGCCAGTGAGAGCCATACCATGACTGCATTTGAGTTAAAAGCTTGCTGAAGTGATTGCTGCCGTTCCAGCCGTGAGGCGTCCAGACTGTCCTGTTTCCCCGTGTCCCTCAGAGGACCTCTGCAAAGGGGAGGGAGGGGATCATCAGCCCAGGGTGCCAGCACAGGGTTTCCAGGGGAACCGGCAGCCAGTCTACCCACTGCCCCGTTTTCTCTCTTAATCCCCGTATAGTACATCTAGGCTTTGCCTTGGAAAAGAGCTGTCACCTTACTTTACATGCCTAATAGCTACAGTGCTGGTCGACACTTAAAAGAAGAACACACTCTGTTTTAGGTTTCTCCTGATGGTATTTTTTATTGGCAGATTGAAGCCTTTACACAACCTCCAAGACAGCAGTATGGTCTCAACTTGAGGATCCTGCTGTGTGGCTTAGGATAGACCAGACTGAAGCCACAGAAAAGGAGACAGGGGAAAGGCCTTTAATATGAGCTTAAATGGACAGACAGAAAAGAAAGGAAAGAGTATAAATGCACTTAGCAACACAGTGGTGATGGCTATGTTTTGTCTTCTCAAAGATGCATGAGTGGCAGAGAGACTTCCCAGACTTGCACTGAGACACCATTGAGGGAAAGATAGCCAGAGGTCCGGTAAGGCAGCAGGCACTGAGGTGGCAAGACACAGAAGAAACGGTATGACCCAGTTAGCGCTAAGGTACCCGACGAAGGCAGCTTCTCCTTCACTGGGTAACATTTGCTTTTTCCCTAAATGATATGTCAGAGAGCATTGCGGGCGTCTATGTATGTATCACATCACGGGATAAGCAAAGAAGTGGAAACGGCCAGCCACCCGCAGGACCAGCGAGGAGCGGCATCAGTGCGTGGCATTCCCGGGCCTGGCTCAGTAATGGCTGTCGGCTGCAGATGACGGGCCAGCGGTTTGCCTGGTGCTGCTAGCTTTCAAGGGAAATAAGAGACTTGTTATTTACAGCTAAATATTTTTGTACAGAGTTCTAGAGCTTGTGTATCATCCTATTTGAAATATGAACTGTATATAAAAGCATGTAGATGAAAGATGTTCTTTAAATGTTTTTATTACATATATTTTAATTTAAATGAAAGTATATGTGTATGTAATTAGTATTTTATTGTTAATATTGTTGAAGAGATTAAAACAAAATGATGTTACAATGCTACAATGTAGAACCCAAATAGAAGGCTGAGTCATCATTTCAAATGTTGAATTAACTACAGAAATGCGTCAGTATAAATATTTTTATAGAGATCTTGTTGTCATTATTATAATTGGTGTCCTCAGAAGATTGCACAGGATATGCATCCCGCAGCCTCCGTTGGCTAGCATGTTACGTTGCTGGTAGCCCCTTCACAGGGCACATGAGGCTACATTAATGACTGCATTGTGGCATCGCCCAAAATGTCTGACTTCTGACTGTTTTACTTGTTTATATGGAGTTGTGCATATTTTGAATGACATTATTTTATTGTGGGATTTTAAGACCAGACATTAAAATGTACACAGTAATAATAAAATTATTCATGGGCAGTCTCTCCTTGCAAAGATTACACATTGCTGTCACCACTGGTCAGATGTGTGACCAGCCTGCCACATGGAAGACCACTCAGTCATTGATCTGTTTATTGATAGTTTGAAAATGAATCTTTTGTTCAGCGTTGAGTGTGTTTGATGAAAGAACTGAATTAGCTAAAAGGTCCTAGTTTATAAGGTCCCACCTTTCTCACCTGTTCAGCAGCAAACCCAGTCAGATGCTGTCATTTACCGACATGAACCATTAGAGCGAGTGCACCTCCATGGGTCTGTAAAAGCGCCCAGTGGTCGGGGGAGCTGTTCAGAGCACATGTTCAGGGGTGGGAGTGCTGGGATGAAAGACCCCGAGTGCACTGTGATTTATACCTGTGCTGCCGCACAAAGGGGAGAGAAACCCAAGCCCCAGCTTTATGTCCCACCAGGTTGAGCACGGATCGGCTGACTGGCCTTCAAAGGGCCGACGCTGGAGGGATCACAGAGGGCGGGAGTCCATCCAGGAAGCGAGGGGCTGTGCGGGGCCCAGCAGATGTGCCTGCCAGCTGGGCGCAAGCTTTGTTGTGGCCAGCAAGAGCATTGTCTTGTCAGGGCAATGTCGTGAACTGGTCTTGATGGGAAACATTCACCGCTGGTAAGCCTGGAGCTATTCGCTTCATTCCCGGTATCTGGGCACAGTCAGGAGAGGGGAGGACAGCCAGCCCAGTCTCTGTGTCTGAATGCAGAGCAAAATGGGCTTTAATGGCAGCAGGTCTGAGGCAATCATGGGGGTGACCGCAGAACAACACACACACGGGGTCATTCTCTTATTGTCTTAAACTGGATTTACCCGAGTCGACTTCAGAGTCCAGGAACACTCACAGTTTACTTAGGGGTTGTGTTCCATTAAAGGAACTTGCCTTCCCTGCAGTTCTAAACCAATATTTTCAAATAATGGACAGCATGGTGTCTCCCCCATTGTGTGTGTTTCCCTTAGGCAGTCCAAAGACATGTGGTTCGGGTAAGTGGCATCTCTAAATTACCTATAATGTGAGATTGTGTGTGTGAGTACATGGTCTCTCAGACCACTAGAGGATGGATGCCTCACTGAGACAATTCCTGTTCAATATCATGCACAAAAGTCTAAGAGTGTTTCTGTGCTTAGGACCTTTAGGCTTATGGCCCTAGGGTCAGCTACACAACTACTATATTGTTCATTCAGAGGTTGCTCATGTTGCGAAATACAGAGAATCAGCCAGTGTATGTTGTGCCATATAACTGATGGATAAAATTGGAGAGTGAACCTACCTGACTTGTAAACAGATTTCTAGATCTTTCACACCATATTTCTTCTTTGATGCCACATTCTGATCTTTAGTTTCTCCAATTTTTTTATTAATATCAAGGCAATATTTGCACTGAGAGTAAACCCTAGTGCATCAAAGGATTCTTTAATTGGACTGGACCCATGATTCTTACAGGTTTAATGTAAATTGGGAATTAGAATTATAGTGATCCACTCATGAATGCCAATCAGTGACTCCAATGCGCTATAGTAAGCAGAATATTAGAGTTCAAGGCACTGTCCCCATATTAAATGATACTCCTGTTTCTGTTATTTAATCTGAGTGCTGTAGTTCATTGTAATTCTTTCCAGGTATAGTTAAGAAACCTACCCACATTTAGTAGTTTTGTATAGGATTTATTTTTTGATTTTCTCCCAACAACCGCTAACCCTGACTGTAACCCTAACCCCATCATGAACAAAACCAAGGCCCCAATTCTTACTGAAGTCAGGCAACATCAGCAGAAATTCAGCATTCACAGGAATAATTATTGCATGCTCATGCTAACGTACTGTCACAAGTTATTTACAATTATGCTCCTTCTTACGGTACAGGAGCTCAGAAATAAGTTTCATTCTCTGTTTTCTGTCATAATTACTTTACTTTTCCCATTAAAACCAACCATGGTCTTCCTTTAGTGCAGTGGTCTGTATAAAGTCAAGGTACCTTTGCGTGACAAGTTTGCTTCAGCTATGCTAACTGTAACCAAACCTTGCGTGAAAGTGTTTATGTTCTGAGCCCATTTGGAACGTACAGGCCTGTTCCACCCTTTGGCCAGGATGGAGGATTTCATGATGTTTACATAGTGTATACAGTAGTCAGCTCCAATAGGGCTTATGTGCGTGTCCCCCCTCTAAACGAGTCGAGAAAATTTGTGGATGACTAACAGTGCTGGATTCTTGCTGGCAACATAGACAATATGACCACTGCAAAGTTCAAAAAACCTAAATATTTACCCCAAGAAGAGAGAAGGTCAGCATAATGCTGTTTTCCCACTTGCGTACTGGAGTGCTGCATTCTGAACTGACTGATTGCATTAACTATGTAATTTTAAATATCTGACTCTGGAATTTCCTTTTAACAAATTAAACAGTGGTGTTGTTGATTAGTATTTATGTGCTACCTTTCATGGTATTTGACTCTTCACATCTTGTGTATCTGTTACGTCAGCATTCATTTTAAACCTAGAACTGAAGAAAAAACAGTGCGCAAACATCTAACAACGATCCTGATGTACCCTGTACAAATAAGCCCACTGGTCGCCAAAATGGCATCCAATTAAACTACCAAATATGAGTATCACTGTAAGTAATGCTGTATATCTGTATGATCAATAATGAAACACGATTTAGTATAAGTAATTGCAACGGTAAATTCACCAAAGTGAGCACATACTACACTAAAACAGAGTGTTGTATAGCGACACACATGATGCCCCGCCCTGGCGCACACACTGACGCGCTGCATTGCACTGGCGCACAGCGGGTGACGCGCAGCCTCACTGGCGCACAGCAGCTGACGCGCATCACCAACAGCTGACATCAGCTAGTTCCTACTACATTGACTGCTATGGTTGTGTTCGTTTTTGCAATTTGTTGTAAATTAAACCGATATCTGACATTTTATTTTATGACAGTGTCAGTTTTTATAAAACACTCATTATTTATGTTGTTTAAATTTGGTAAACTCATTTTTATGTTGCTTATTCCTTTTCTTGTTTTCTTATATACCTTTTTAAATAATGTTTCCAAAGGAAAATTCATTTTAGTAGAGTTTTGAAATGCAGGATGTATCAGCTACGACGACCGAGCAAACGGATATATATTCACATGAATTAGCAAAAGCACACACGATTATTAACTAATGCAGGTGGCATGTGTAACTAACTGTGCATTTACTGCCATTCGCAAGCATAAGAGGAAATATGAACAAATGCAACACTTACACGCAAATAATACAAAAGACAACTATCCCAGTTTTTTTTTTTTTTTTGCTGTAAATAGTAGTAGATATGTATCTTAATTAGTTACACCCTTCAGCCAGTAATCACAAAAATAGATTCAAAAATGTTCTACTTTTCTTCCATCAACAATTGAGGGCATTTGAATCTTATACTATTCCCGCGTCAACAGTTCAAGGCATTTGTTGATATTTTGTTCTGCCATGCTTCTGGATACGCGGAAGCGGAAAAGCTGAGTCTTTTTACGAAGTGCTGCAGATTACAGAGGCTCTCCCGTGTCACTTGTGAGCAGTGCCAAGAAAGGGGATCGGTCGCCTGGGCAAAAGCATCAGGGTAACAGCGCGACAGGCAGCTCAAGTGGCGTTTCCAAAAAGGGTAAGCGGCGCACTTTGCGTTCCCATCGTAACATTTTTCCTAGCTGTGTAGATGTAGTTTACTGTGCGCTTTGTAACGTTTGAAAACCAGCGAGCAGTGGCACGCAGCGGTCATGGGACGAAGCATGTGAGCGAGGTGGGGATTACGAGAGATCACTCTGCTCGGATACTGTGAATCCGCACAGGAACCCTGCTCTTACTTCGTGTATTCTCGTAAAATTGTCTTTTAAGACTAACTTTTCGAATACGATTGAAGATCGTAATCTAAGCGCAGTGACTTGTCTACAGCTTTTAGTACAAGCGAAGCCCATGTAAACCGTGTTATTGAGGAAGTTACTCACAAAAGTAATTCTTTACAGAGAGAGCTGGATAGTTCCGGTCCCGAATCTACAAATCCAGACCAAGGTTTTGTTTCAAACAGCCAGCTTAATACGACTGTGACTCTTTATGCTCAACTGGTTGGTTGAAACAAAACCTTGGTCTGGATTTGTACTTTCAGGATCTGAACTTTCCACCTCTGTCTATAATGGATTACTTTTTGTGAGGAACTTTACCAACACTGGTCACACTCAGTATGCAGCTCCATATATACTGAAGCACATCATGCTTTAACATCTGCCTAGGGATCCAGGGGCTTGACCTGGTCCAGAGTGAATACCAAGGCCTGGGAACAAGGTGGTTCTGAGACAGGCAGACACTTTTTTTCTGACATTCTTCTCAGATGAAGTGCTTGCTGATCGCTAGTGAGAGTGCAGAACTTCTCTTCTATTGGGCTGACCCAGACTTCCAGCAAAGCGTTCGGAACCAATATGAAGGATCCCAAGAAGAAGGAGGCAAGGTAAGAACACCAACAATCTGTTGTATCAGTTATTTCTTTTAATTAATTTGGTCAGTTTTCTATCAACTGTTGTCAATACTTACTGTCATCTTCTTGCTTATCCACATTAAATAATCAGTGGACCCTAAGTTAGAGCAAATTCTGCTATTCTGGTCCACAGCCTCCAACTTTCGAAGACAGCATCAACACTTTGTTTGCCCCCATCATCATCTCCTGTAGCACCATGATCGACAGGATGGGAGACAGCTACACGTCGTTCAGCACCGAGGATCAACACGTTTACGTTCTCCGTCAGGTCCGTTATCTCAGCCCGCTGAGGAGTCCCACTCGGTTTGGAGTTTGGAGACGGCCTCGTTTGTCAGGTCCACCCATTGCTTTTTGTTTTCCAGTTTGAAGACTGTCTGTACATTGCTGTAAATGGGGACGGTGAGGAGACTGAGGAAGACCTGAAGAGGAAGATTTATGTGATGAAGAAACTGACGGAGGTTTACTTTGGGATGGTGACACTTAGCAGTTCCCTGCTGAGGAGAGAGTACGACAGGCTTCATACATGTGGAAGCATTTAGTCGTGTTCTTGGCAGTGCTGGAAATACCTTTGACCTGTGCTCATTCTCTGTGCTTGACTCTGAAATCAAATGGGGTTTTAAAGAACTGTGGCTTAGCACTCCAGGATCTGGCTTCCTTCACTTTTTTATGTCACAGATTAAATAGACCTTTTAGTAAATCAGGTCAACCCCGTCCCTCTGTTACACTGGCTGTAACAAGCTATAAATAATGGCAGCCCCTTCCTGTACCCTGATGTCTGCCTTAACTTTTTCTGTGTTCTTCTGTGCAAGAAACTAAAGTTACTAATCCTTTGGCTGCACCCCCAGACTCCGACCCCATGATACAGATCAAAGAAATCGCCTGTGGAGGAAGTTTCAGAGCCTCCTGGGGACCTACAGTCGGCTGCGAGAGCAGGACCAGAGCTTCCTGGTGGAGGTACAGGCTGGTGATTGAGGAAGTGCCGTCTGGGGCCTTGTAGCACCTGTGAGCTCTTTGGCTTCTGCTGGCTGCTAGTGGCGGCTCATTGTGTGTGCCTCCCTCAGGCTGTGGAGAGGCTGATCCAGCCCACGCTTTGTGAACAGTGCATCGAGTTCCTGGAGCGTCGGCTGGTACAGACGATCAACAGCAGCACGGAGCGAGCAGGGGAGGAAGCCCTGCATGCCTTCATCCTGGTGCACACCAAGCTTTTGGCCTTCTACTCTAGGTAACTTCCCAGCCCTTGTGCCAGTCTTTGGGGGCACATTTCCAGTTATGGGCTAAATGTCTCCATCATACTTAATTCATTTGCAGCCGCAGTGCCAGCCCTCTCACTTCCTCAGACCTGCTGGCCTTGATTCTGATGGTGCAGAACCAGTATCCCAGCAACAGTGACCTAGATGACATGAGCCCAGAAGTGAGCCCTATGGTGACTGTGGCCGCACGGGTATCCATGCTGGTGTACCTGGACGCTCCCTGACCCTCACTGCTCTTTCTCTAGGACATTCCGAACAGTTCAGCACCTGATGTGTTCTACACTCCAGAGCCATCCCCCACTGGCAGGCAATCTGGTAACACCCTGTCAGTCGGTCTGTCTCTCTGCCTGTCAGCCTGCCTGCCTGCCTGTCAGACTTCCTCACTGCCTCTCTGTCTGCCTGTCAGTCTGCCTGCTTGTCTGTCACTCGCCTGCCTGCCTGTCAGACTTCCTTCCTCCCCGTCGGTCTCTCGCCTGCCTTGCCGGTCAGACTTCCTTCCTGCCTGTCGGTCTCTCGCCTGCCTTGCCGGTCAGACTTCCTTCCTGCCTGTCGGTCTCTCGTCTGCCTGCCTGTCAGACTTCCTTCCTCCCTGTCTGTCTCGCCTGCCTGCCTGTCAGA
>JAODLC010000065.1:12921899-12992974 GCA_026781145.1 Hippopotamyrus pictus
CTCGCCGTCGGTCCCTCGCCTGCCTTGCCTGTCAGACTTCCTTCCTCCCTGTCGGTCTCTCGCCTGCCTTGCCTGTCAGACTTCCTTCCTCCCTGTCGGTCTCTCGCCTGCCTGCCTGCCTGCCTGTCTGTCTGTCTCTCACCTGCCTGCCTGTCTGTCTGGCAGCTCCTGGATGCGCTGAGTGTTATGTTCTCTCTGTCCATAGGTGCAGAACAGGCTTGCGTTCCTGTCTTTCAATTTGTCGACTCTGACATTCAGGTGAATTTGCTCATCTTTGGTTACACGAATATCATTGTGATTTTTACCCCTCACTTACATTAATCAACGATGTTCCAGCATGAATTAATATTTGACGTGGATCTGCTCTGGACATGTTTTTATGAAAAGCGGCTTTAATTTCAGGTAGCAGAGGACAGCTTACAGGTCTTAGAAGCACCACCTATGGACCCTGCTATGCCTTCTAGAGTCTTCCTTGAAGCTACTTTGAAAGACGGCTTTTGTCCCATGATGCCGCACTCTATGTACTGCCTGCCTCTGTGGCCTGGTATCACACTGGTACTGCTGACAAAGGTGCCTTAAGAGGGAATTTCTTACTTATTGTAAATCTAGAGTTTTAGGAGTTCAGGACTCATAATTCTGTATTGATTTTTAATTTATAGAAAACATAATTTCTAGTAGTGGACCACTGAGAAGGAGAAGTAAAATATCAGCAGGCAGGTGGCACTTTATAAGATAAGGTGTACAGAAGAGTCTGACCTGGAAAAGTGCTGATTTTTAATTTGATCCATCCATTGACTGGATGGGGGTAGGATACAGAACTGTGTATCAGATTCTGATTGGTTGGCTCAGTGATCAGGTGACCTGGTTACCTACCTCTCCCCTCTGTTACCCTCAGATCCCAAACTGCCAGGTGGCTGTGTCAGTCTACTGCTTCCTGGAGAGCTTCACTCAGCTGGAGAGGAAGCTGAGTGACCTGCAGGGTGGAGCGGCTCTTCCCCGCAGCCAGCACTCCTTGTATGACCTCCGCGGCAAGATGGACAAGTTTGTACGAGCCCTGGGCAGCAGCAGCATGCAGGTGAGTGCCGTTGCGTGACACCTGCCTGTTCGTGATTCATTTGGGCCGTGCTAGTGTTCACCTGCCTTTGCTGGATAGTTACTTTTAGATTGAGGAAGGCCACTGTTAGGATCATTTATGCCACAGGCTGTCTGCTTAACACTTCCTGCACCTCTGTATTCTACAGTGTACGTGGAATGATTTCAAAAACAAGGTTTTCTCCAGAGGTGGACCAGGAGTTAGTAAAGAGTGAGTAACATTTGGGTGCTTTTCGTCCAGTCCCTATACGTCATATCTGTGTCCAGTGATAGACGTATTGTACGCCGATTCCTGTCTGCTTGCAGAATACTGCCCTATTGCCGGAATATGAAGACCCAGCTGTGTAACCTGTACAGGCAGTGTTTTGTAGCAGATGGGCCTAGGGACTGCCAGCGCCTGGCCCCCAGTCTGCAGGAGCGAGCCCGGCTCATGGTGCAGTGCGTACTGTTTCCCTCCTCTTTGCTGATCGGATGGATGGATGGATGGATGTATGGATGGATGGACGGACGGACGAACTGTTGTTTTTATCCAGAGCATCATCATGGATGCCCACTAGAGGTGCCACTGGTGTTCAGGTTCAGAGGCTGACATACTGACATGAGCAGAAGCCCTTCCTTAGCTGGCTAGTAAAGATAAAGAGAGATGAAGTGAAGAACTTGTATCTTTATATCTTCTAACTGTCCCAGAGAGCAGCTCCTGGACTGGAAGGATTTCCTGCTGGTGAAGAGCAGAAGGAACGTCACTATGGTGTCATATCCTGTCTGTGCACAGAGCCGCCTGAACCCTGTGAAGAAAGACTGCAGCTCAAAAATGATATTAAACAGCCAGTCTTGAGTATCACCACCTAACTCTGCAGGGTTGGCCGTTGGGTTGATGGGGCTGTTGTTATGCTACGTTGTCCTTAACACCACTGTCACGTATCTGGAGGAGTTCCCCGGCATGGTCCACTTCATCTATGTGGACCGCACGACAGGCCAGATGATCGCACCGTCCCTTAGTGTTACGGACCATTCCATTTCAGAGTTGGGAACGGGGCCATTGGCACGCTTTATTAAAAGCAAGGTTAGCCTCGTGTCTGAGGACATCCCTTTTCCTTGGTTGGTCTCTCCCATCCTACAGAATACATAAAACTTGTAGCAACTTGCTGGATACATTCTTCTCCATTATGATGTTATTTGGTACTATTGTCACTGGTATTTATTTTTCTTAAGGGGGGGAAAAAAAACACTAAAGAGAATTCAATAAATGAGAAGGTGTAATGGAAAAAAATCAGTTATTAGATGGCCTGGGGGGGTCGTTGGGTGTGGGGGCCGCTGGGGAAGTACTTTCAGTGGAAGTAGTAGGTTCAAGCTAGAGGGATTCTGCTGCTGTAACCTTGAATGTAGTGTGGAGATGCTGTTTTACATTAAAAAATTAAATGACATTGAAGATGCCTTGTGACTGTCTGCAAGGTGTGGAGCTGCGTGGGGACTGCATGGCACTACCTGCGAAAGGGCTACACCACTGTCACCCTCAGGGACGGCGACTATTACTGCTGCTACTTCCTGTGGGTGGAAAGCGAGACGGTACGTGCTGCACTGGTTCTCAGAGCCATTCCGTCCTGGTCTGGTCAGGAGCTTTACATCATGCGTGCAAGATCAGTGAGCGGCGTGTTTAAGTCAATCTACAAACGGCAGCTCCTAACAGGCATGTGGATTCTTTATGGTCCGTTTTGCAATAAATTTCTCCTCGGGCTCATTTATTTTGATTATGGATGGAGCGCTTCCCTGTGAAAATGACAAACATGCCTGCAATGTGGTGTTCTGCCTTTGTGATCATACAAACCTCAAGCGGGCAGCCAGAGTGAACAGCAGTGTGTTGACTGTCTCTTCAGGGTTACAAGCTGGAGGTGGTTGACCCCCCGGTCCTGTCAGATGACTATGCCCCCGTCGGGATGCTAGCCTGGGATTACTACAAGTACTGTTCACTGGTGGCTCTGCCCATTATTCCCTAATATCTGTATGCCACCTTGATTGACTGCCTGTGTGTCGCCCTCTACAGGAGACTACTGAGGTACTACACTAAGAACCATCAGACAGAGGTAGTCAAGTGCTATGAGCTATTGACCATCCACCTGGGCGTCATCCCCAGCGAGTGCATCCTCCAGCACTGCTACCAGCTGGCCTGTAAGCTGTGGGAGCCGTCCCGCATCCCGCTGCTGTGAGAGCCACCAGGGGAAGCAGGATGCGTCATTGAGAGCTCCAGGGGACAGCTTCATGAGCCGAAACAACCTGCAGTCTCTAATAGAGAAGAGCCTCAGATCCTCCGCACTAGGAAGGCAAGGCAGGCAGGCTCAGACACAGCGCCTCCTGGAGGTCATCGGGAGAATGACAGAGCTACGGACAAAATTAAAGAAGTCTCGCTTGCTCAGTCCTTTTTGTGCACAGTTTTATTAGATAAATGTGGGATTGTTGTGTTTGCTCTCTCCACATGTGCTGCGATGGAAATCAGCTACTCCTTCCCCAACACACACAGACACTGTTTCCTGGACTTCGTCCCCTTTTGCATGCCACAGTGCTTATAAGCAGACCCGCTGCCATCTTCAAAGGACCTCCATCTCTGCTCTGACTATACTTCCTTCTTGAATTCTCTCCTGCTGTAAACAGATGTCACATGAACCCAGAAATAAGCTATCCTTAATACTCTTCCATTCATACAACCATCTATTCACACAGGACTTGTCCTTGGGTCTGACTTATTTGTTGACCAGAAGCTCTTGGATGTGTGCAGTCCAGGCTTCAAATAAAGGGCCCCTTGTCCACTGAGAGCCTTGGGTTCCAGTCTTTCTCCTCAGGGTGCTCCCTGCAGCGCCCCCGTGAGGTCACGCACGGCCTCCGTCCTCACCAGCTCCCTCAGGAACCTGGTCTCAGCGCTGACGTCGTGCACCAGCTGAGCCTGCATGGCGTCCGTGCGAAGGGCCTCGTAGTAGTGCAGGGCCGCCCGGGGATGCTGCAGGTCATAGCCGAAGCCAGCCAAGCTCACCTGGTCACACAGCTGCAGGGCCACCATTACCGCGCTGGCACCCAACGTAGGCACTGTCTGCCGGGGGGGGGGTGTGTGATATTTATGTAAATAAGTCTACTAATGCAGACTGGTTACATTGTGACATTTAAGAGGTGTTGGGGGAAATTACCTTTTTCTGCGTTTTGGCATACAGCTGTAATTGCAGGCCAGTCTGGTGCATGATTTCAGGGTTGAGGATCCGGAAGTTTTCCGGCTTCAGAGGGATGGATTCCACGATGTTCCGCCAGAACCAAAGCTTGGACCACCAGTTCTGGGGTAGAAAGTCACTGTTAGCATAAAGGAACACAACTGGCCGCTATGAAGAGGCCCGTGAATCTTTATGAAAATGAAATACTCTAATTACCACTTCCGTCTTTGTTCCTCATTTCTAAGCTCATAAACTTCTGTCTGGTTAGTACTGTGATGAGTATGAAGTTATGTGAGTTGTAGATTGCTTTCTGTGCTTCAAAGACTAACTGGTGTCCTTATATTGCCTGTATTGTATGATTGTATGGGTGTGTGTATATATGTGCCCTGTGAGGATGGGCATCACCCAGGGTCCCTCCTGCCTTTTGTCCTATGCTGTCTGGGAAGGTCTCCTGACTGCTCTGCTCGAACAGTTGGATGGATGATTTGAACTGTTGATCATTGTATGCATACATGGGATCTTGTGATCTAGAGGGCCGTTCTATTCACCAGCGGGTTCCCGGTGATCACAGACGTGAGCCATTTCAAGTCTAAGCTCTTGAAGACCACCAAAGCCACTATAACAGTGCCTTCATACTCTCTTGAGGAGTCTGGAGCCCCTTCTGGATACATCATGCGGATGGTGGTTCTGGAACCGGCGTCTCTTTCGAAGCCAAAGACAGGGGCATTGTTCATTCTGTTAAGACGAAAAAGGAACTTCAGACAGATCCTCCTGCTTTTTAGAGAAGTGACCTGTGGTGAGAAATACCAGCTGTGTGCTTTTAAAGCACAATGCTATCAGGGCGCCAGCAGCCTGTCGCTCTCACCTGATGACGATGTCATACTGATCAATATGAGCACCCAGCTGGCTGCCGTACAGGACCCCACCGCTTCCTACCACCACACAGCGCTTGCATGCCTTGGAGCCCAGCAGGGCAGGGAGGCCGTTGTCAGGCAGCGTCCCCAACGTCCTGGCTGCCACCTCCTCACTGCCCTGCAGACCCAGAGGTGGGGGGAGCCTCCATACCTCGGACCCATTCTCAAGGAACACTGGTATCTTGGGTAGGGCCGGCTGTGTGGGCGAGGTACGGAGGCGACTCCCGATCCAACCCTGCCGGCAATCTCGTGACAGCAGGGCAGCTGATTGGTTGAGCAGGGCCTGCAGGGGGTGAGCGGACCACTCTGTTGCTATGGCCATAGAATGGCTACCCCGTCATGTTTTACATAGCATATCGCTATGAGTTTCCAAATCCGGTTCTTGGGTACGCACAGACAGTCCACAGTTTTGCTCCCTGCGTGACAGTCCACATTTTTGCTCCCTCCCAAATCCTGGGAGCAAAAACATTGACTGTCTGTGGGTTCTCAGGCACTGGAATGGGAAACCAATGGATGCCACATCGTACAGCCAAGTCATGTAATGTTTGTGACGAAGGAGAACATTCCATTACAAAAACCCATGGAAATATTAAACTTGCCCTTTTCTTTATAATTATCTGTGAATGGGGAGTAGTGAATGCAATCAAGTATCATTCTTTTCAGATCAATGCTTGTATACCATGATTCCTTCAGATGTCCTTTCATTCTTCCTTGTAGACTCTGCACTGATCCAAAAAGCTGGGAAGAGCAGAGCAGCATAACAGACCAGCAGGAGCAGAAAACTCAAAGACAGGTTCTTCTCTCTGTAGTCCACACAGAACAGCAGACACATCAGCCTAGAATAAGTGCCCCTGAGACAGGATACTTGGACAGTTGTTGTCTTAAAAACAGTATCTTGTAACAGACAATAGACTGTCAGCTATGTTTCTCTTCCATTTAATGTTCTATATACAGTATATGAAGCCTTTGAAATTATCTGTCTTCTGCATTAATCAGTCATAAAATGTCATCTGATCATCTAAGTTACAATTACAAACAAATGCAACAATTTAACTAATAAATTATTGTATTTTTCTTGTACATATTGAATGCATCATTGAAACACTCAACAGTGTAGGTAGGAAAAAAGTAAGGGAACAAGTTGATTTAATACCTGGTTGAACCTCAACTGGCAGCAATAACCTCAAACAAGCACTTCCTGTAGCTGTGGATCGGGCCTGCACAACATTCTGGAGCAATTTGGTACTAAATTGTCTACATTTATACACAGTTTGTCTAACCGTGGTCTAATGACTAGCTAAACTATCTGTGGCCCTTTCCAGCGTAATGTAAACCAACAATTCTTGATCATAAGACTTCTTTTTGATCCACTATTTTTTGCTAGGCATGATTCTGCTTTGAGTGTTTGTTAATAAGTCAAAGTAGCTGTAGCCCTCTCCTCCAATCTTATTTCCTTGATTGGAATCAAGTTTCAGGTTTGCTAACTCCTGACTCAATCTGGAACTGTTGAATCCATTAACCTAAGGCGAGTTCCCCAGATCTATTCCTGGAGGGCCAGAATCCAACAGAATTTGCATATTTCCGTATTCAAGCACAGCTACTAAACCTGGCAATTAGGCAGTTTGAGCAGGGAAATCTGCAAATTTTCAAAGATTTTTTCAGTGCGTACAAAAACAGAACAATGTTTTGCGTATTATCCATTAAAAAAGGTTGTAGTTGTTCATCATTGTAACCTCAGATGAAGATCGAATCACATTTTATGACCAATTAATGCAGAAAACCAAACATTTCCGAAGGATTCACATACTTTTTTTGCCACTGTACTGCTGTGAAATAAATCTTACACAGTGTTCTTGCAAGCGAGTTGTGTTACCTGGCTGCCATTACAGTGATATTTCATAGTTACCTGCTAATGAAGAATCCTCTTGGCTCCACCTTCCTCTCTCTGAAAGGCAGCCTGTCTGTTTTCTCCACCTCAAGCAGAAGATGAGTGCAGCCATCTCCGAGATCTTTTGTGAAAGGATGGTTTAAAGTACCCATGATGTCAGTCTTTGGGTACTAGCAGAGTGTAAGTCTGTCTGCGGTGTGTGGCTCGCAGACCCTCCGGGGTAAAGGATGAGTAGCGACGGAGTACCATGTGCAGCCTGACTGGTGTAAATGGCAGGGTGTGTCTGCTGTCTGATCTGGTGTCTCATCATGCTGTTTTTTATGTTATGCAAGTGAACTTAGTCCCATCCTCACCCAGACATGTTAATTATTCAACAGCTCAGACTTGGACTTTGCCCCTTTGTGCTGCTGGACACACACATAGATACATCTCCGTGTACTGTAGATACACTGTCTGCACTATCTGAGCCCTGCATATTCCACATATTACAATCTTACAGTCATCTCATTTCTCTACAGCTCTATATAATGTATGGATGTGCTTCACTGATTGAAAACATTTACAAGGGCTCAGTGCAGTGTGACCTCACACTCTAAATGCGTTTCAGGAAGCTGCATGAGAAATTGAGGAGTGATGTACTGCCCTCTTTTGGATATGATGGACCTTCCAGTCATGATGGAAGATGAAATGGAAAAATGTGTCTCTCGGTACACAGTGGGTAGCATTGAAAACTCCCATCTCCTAGGCTGGGGGTTCGAACCCCAGGTTTTTTTGTGTGGAGTTTGCATGTGTGAAATTGTGAGGCCTACCTTGGTAACATAGTAATATATTCATCCACTTGGAAGGAACATTTGGAAAAATGACAAAGGCTGTTTTACCAACTCCCTGACGCATAATATTAAACCTCTCTAAATGTGAATTTTGCGAAAGCCAGGGTCACTTACTTAGACAAGAGCTGACACAGTCTGTTGAGGTCAAGATTTCTGCAATCATTTGATTTTCCTCTTCCTAAGTATAAAAAAAAAGGATGTTGGATATGACGGATTATTACTTTTTATTTTGCAAGAATCTTTCAGATGTTGTGTCACTGTTAATTAGCCTCCTCAGTTCATCCAAAAATGATATCTGGTCTCCAGAATGCGAAATTGCATTTAATTCTGCCAAAGATTTCCTTCCTCCCTTTTAAATTACAGATTGATGTGAGCACCAGTGGGGTAGGTGCTGTATTAATTCAGGAGGACGATGATGGAATTGGCTTGTTTCGTCGGGAACTGAAATATCATACAAGTCCACTAACAAATCAATTTATCCTTATGGCACTTAAATTTGGTTATAGTTAAAGCAAAGTCTGTGAGATAGAGGCCCATAGCTAAAATGTAAGACCTAACACACCCCCAAATAAAATGTTTCACCCCCAAGAGGAGAGAAGGACTGCAACATTTGAAATATGACCTTGTGCTCCCACCCCAACACTAACACAACTCTCAATTTTTATTTAAATAAATCTGGGCTTTATTAATCCAAGTACTACAAATAATACAATTAAAGAGCGGAGCAAGCCATAAATCAATAAATAAAACTAAGCTAACTCTGTGAGAAATAAATTGTACTGTACCAAAGGAAAAAGGTACTAGCAGGTTGCAGAAAACTACCCTCACTCTCTAACTGAACATACAGAGGAGAAAACCACATGGAACCATGCTAATATAACTGCAAAGTATCAAGGCTCTTGTCCACCCACAGATGGTAGGAAATTTATACAAAAGCTAACAAGTATCAGTTAACTACAATCATGATGTATAGAGTGGCAAAAAGAGGCCTCACCCACCGCTCTCTCTCCAGGCGTTTTGAAGAGGCACCAAACAACAGCGTCCAACCCAACAGCAGGGGGCACTCAGGTGTTGCACCTGATGGAAGAGAGAGGCACACAAACGTGCACAAAAATCTAAATAGTGCCTCGGATGTGACATAAATTCTCTAAATTGCTCATAATGTGTGAATGTTTACGTGTGTGTGCTACGATGGACTGACATTCCGTCTTGGGGTTGACTTGTACCCAGTGCTGCCCATGATTGGCTCCGGAGATAAGCGGACCTGAATAGGCACTTAAAATGTGGATGGATGTCTAAGCAATCACAAATTCAAAATGCATTCACAAATTCAAAAGTATTCTTATTGGCCCAATTAGTAAATATGTGTTTTGCCAATAGCCCTATGTCTTCTTTCCCAAACGTGGTCAGCATCCTGTACCTGACAGGAGCACACGGCTCCAGGTCGGATTGGCTCCAGAGGAGTGTGGTTAGTGTGGCAGGCCTGGCAGTGCATTTCTTTGTGATCAGATCATGTTTCGTTCACTACTCAGTTCTTTGCAGAAGTATGTTTCACATCAGGAAGACGGGAAGGCTCTCAGAGGCACTTATCATTTGGGAGGGTTAGCGGTGGATACTTAGCATGGTCTCTGGGGTCTCCCGCCCTAAAACTGAAAATGTCCAATGGGACGAATCAGGTGTGCCCTCGCAGCACAGTACCGTATATACATCTAAAAGGCAGCACATAAATAAAATGCTGAACTCCCCATTGTGTATTACTGAGATGCACATTTTTGTATGTATGTAAATGAAATAAGTAAACAACATTAAAATGATTGTTTCCATTTTTTTCTCAAATGCTAGATGCTTCTCCTGAGGCAGAAGTGTCATTATTATGGTGATGCAAGAACTTCCAGTTCCATCTCTGACCAAGACAGAGAGCAGATAGCCAATAATATTTACAACCCAAATGAGCATTTTAGGCAATACTACGAAGGAACCACACGAGGGCACTGTGGCTAAACCCAAAGAAAACTGATTACAGGTATAAACACGCCCACCCTGTTGTATGGAAAATGAATTAAAGAATGAATGAATATCCTAAGTGAAATGCATTGTTCTTATAAGGCATAGAAGAAATCATAAGTTGTTTTATTATGATATGTAACTTTGCCTTGTCAAGGGAAAGTTCTTCCCACAAAAGATACAGCATCTATTTTTAAACCAATGGTACAATTCAGAACAAACAATCAATGCTAATAATTTTAACCATGAAACCCTCTCTAAAAGACCCCCATATTATTTAACCTCTATGTTGATCTTGCATTTCTGACCATTGTAATTTTTGCCTGAGGTTGACTAGGATGTGAGTTTAACATTCAGAGATGCATAAAGGAATATTGGCAAGGCAAAAAACAGCAGCACGGTAATAACACAGAATTATAAAGTGTACTTTATTTTCATTGGTGAAAGGCTTTCAGTTTTTCAACAATAAGCTGAACCATGTACGTTACAATTTTCCATACAGGGATGCCAAAATGTCATTGTCAAGCCTTTGAAGTTTCACAGATATGAAAAAGCCTCACATTAGTCATCATTTTATAATAACTAGGTAATAGTAGCACTTACAGTATGTATGGTTCTTGCATTGTTAAAGCTTTTAGTGGACATTTAGATGATAGAGTACAAATTGAGCTAAAATCAAAAAGCAAATCAGTAAAGAAGGACTGTGAGACACCATACAGAGTCACAGTAATTCTTAAAATGTCCCAGTGAAAGAAAGAACACTTAAAGTGACTTTTAGAAGCAGAGATCTAGCACAGGACTTTGATTGTAAGTCTCCCATCACGGTGGCCAGTGTGCTTCCCTTCACTCTGCTGGCAGTACATTATTGCTGCACTCAGCACCATTGACACTGATACATGTAGATTCTCATTTGACAACTGGGTCATTTCTGATCCACCTCAAGGTGTAACTAGTTACATTTTGTATGCCTTTAATAACCTTCCGCATTTCTAACCGTAACTACTTAATACGAGGTCTGTCTGCTCAGAAACAGATGTGAGTTATTAATACTGTGAGAAACATCACGAACGTCTGAATGTCAGAGTGTGTCTAACAATTGCATATTTCATTGTGACCTTTGTGTCCATTACCCAACGCTTGTCACAAGATGGAGTTTCTATTAGAGAAACCAGGCAGAGACACTTGGATGGATAAGGCAAGTTCATAGATCTGACAGAAGCAGATACAAAGACCTTGAAAACTGCAGTGAAGTTCTGTGAGCATGTGACATGCATGTGGAGAGCTGAACAGGTTTCTTTGATTGCCAGGTGCCGTCCCCAGTGTGGATGCCATAGTGTTTGCTGTTCATCAGTAGCTACAGTGTATAGTTATGTAAGGGCACAGCCACTTGTTGGCCAGGATCACATCAATGTTTTCTTTGCATCAGCATGCATTTCTTTCGCAGTACAAGAGCTTCTGAGACCACAGGTCTCCAGATTCCCTTAGACGGGTGTTTCCCAATCTGGTCCTTGGGGGAGCCACAGTCGGTCCATGTTTTTGCTCCCTCTGAGCTCTCTGCCAGACAGTCCACATTTTTCTTCGGGTAGGGAGCTGGGAGGGAGTAAAAATGTAGGCTGTCTGTGGGTCCCAAGCACCGGATTGGGAAACACTGCCTTAAACCAGTTGCCTATAGTTCACTGTCTATTGACCCACCACCATTCAGTGCTTCAGTGTAAAGAAATGGCCAATTTGATTAAGGCAAAGTGAAATGTGAAAAAAGCACACAACTCCACTGCTGACCACGTAACATTTACGCACACTTGTCTTTGAATAAATGTTGAAATTCCTCCCTCTTAAATGATGCATTACATTAAGCAGCTAAAGAATATTCATTTATAAGATGCTGATATCCAGATGTTCCTAAAATATGCTAGCTAATGCTTTATTTATACTGGATGGTTTGTGTTCCCATGTCAACCTCAACCATCCTCACCTTGTGTGCTGTCTGTCATCCTATTCTGATTTTCACGTTCAGCAATACTAGATTGCAAGCAACTTAGAGCAGATCGATCCAGATAAGCGATACTGCACATGACACAGACCTGTTCGGTCTCAGCAGATCTGCAGCATGTTGCTTTTCTGCGTTTACAGACGGCCGCGATCAGAGATGGGTGACAGCACCGCTTGCAGGGACTCCTTCCAGACAGTTGTACAAAGCTGCTTTCTTCTGTGCACTTCAGGTGACAACCAGAGCTAAAATGACTCAAGAAATCCAGGGCAAAAATAGGTAGGTTGCAGAGCAGATCAGCCCCGTCAGAATATGCAGAGGACAGCGTTTAAGGGTGTTAGAGAAGAGAGGCGGCAGGGCCGCGCGGCGCGGTGCAGAGCGGGGGAGTCTGCTACCCTGTCATCCGACCGTGAGCGAAGGTCTCAGCCGCTCACAGAGACAGGCTGTGGGCCGCGGACGCTGAACTCCGCGCCCGCTGCACCACCGCCTGGCACTTCTCCCGCTTCAGCAGTTTGTTGTTCTCAAACAGCCCCTCGCTGCGTGGCACTCCATGAGCCCCATCTGGGAATGTGAGCAGCCCTGCCCGGGGGGTCAGACACAGAATGGGAGAATACATTAGGATACCAGGCTGCCCCATGTGCAGTTTTGGTCCTAAATTGAATGCAGTGCTGTGTTAATGATGGGGGGGGGGGGGGATGTCGATCAATATGGACCTCCGCAATCCAGGATGGCAGAATCATCACACTGAGACCATGAAGCCATCGAGAGTTCATAGGTTCTAGTAGGTAAACCCAGATCTCTAACAAAGCATTACCATATCCTTCCACCCGTCCGCCTTTGAACTCTCCTTCGAACTTCATTCCATCGAATCGATTGAAGACCCCAACACCCTGGAACTTCCCCTGTACAAAATCGCCTTCATACCTGTGACAGGGGTGGCAATGATTGTTAAAGTTCTGTCCTCTTTGCCTTTTTTTCATTATCTCTCAGTGGAGATAATGAAAGGAGGAAGGTCACAGGTATACATTGTTAATAACCTCTCACTCTATGGTGACCTACAAAAAATTATGGGATGTATAGTTATGAATAAAACATTGCCTTATTCTGAGAAATTAAAAGTAGAATAGCTAAGGCTGACTGTTTATTTTTATTAATAGCTCTTCCAGCACTGGTACTGTGAGTTTGATAGTGACATAAACACAATCCACACATCCATCTTTTAACCAGGCATCTAAGTCTGGGTCGGGGGGGGTGGGGGGGCGTGAGCCTGGCAGATACATACACTTTGGAGCAGTGTTGGGCATTTCGGGTCCAGAAATTACAAATCCAGACCAAGATTTTGTTTCTACCAACCAGCTGAGTATAATGCAGTAGTCACAGAGCGCTCAACTGGTTGGTACAAACAAAATCTTGGTCTAGATTTGAATCTTCTGCACCTGAAATGCCAAACATTGCTTTAGAGATGCCAGTTATCCTGGACTGTTGGAGGAGAGCAGAGTACCTGAGCAAAACCCTTGTGACATGAGGAGCGCATGCAAACTCCACACACAATGAGTGTAGGTGGGATTTGAACACCTGAGGTCTGTGACTACTCTGCCGTCCTGATAAAAAACATCCATCCATCCATCCATCCATCCCGCTTATCTGACTGGGTTGCAGGGGGTCTGGAGCCTATCCTGGAAGCAATGGGCACGAGGCAGGAAACAACCCTGGACAGGGGGCCAGCCCATTGCAGGGCACACTCACACCATTCACACCTATGGGCAATTTAGGAACTCCAATCAGCCTCAGCATGTTTTTGGACTGTGGAGGGAAACCAGAGTACCCGGAGAAAACCCCACGACGACACGGGGAGAACATGCAAACTCCACACACATGACCCAGGCGGGGACTCGAACCCGGGTCCCAGAGGTGTGAGGCAACAGTGCTAACCACTGCACCACCATGCCACCCCCTTAATAAAAAACATTAAATTTTAAATTCCTGATCATGAGCAACATGACAGCCAGAGTAAATGTTCATTTGCTTTTCACCAATATAACCAAAGGAGTCACTGAATCCATTCAAATGAACATCGGTACATTCACTGAGGGCTTAGGAAAAAAAAAAAAAGCCTTTTTCAAATACGCCAGAAAAGGGTGAAGGGCTGCTTAGTGAAGGCTTCAGCTGCTGAAAATGTCTGTAATCCTCAGACAATAGAATCTGCCACAGCCCATTGTCCTTTCTCCTGTTAACAGGTATTTTCTCGGTGTCTGCTGCAGAAAAACTACAACATGAGGATGGATGGTCTGGCCCCGCCATTGTCACAGCCCCCATCAAAGTCAAAGTGCTACCAACTGATTAAGTTCCACTGTTTAGCCATCAAAGTAAAATTACTTGTAGCTAAAGGTATTTAGGAGGTACAGTACTGTTCAAATGTCTTAAGCAGCCAGACACAAATTATGTTTAATTAATCTTTATGTTGGTGTAAAACTATATTATTATGCCTGTCTAAGTGTGTCAGCTTAGCCATTTCAAAACTTCTGCTAAAATCACTCCAGGATTTGCAGCAACCATCAAATACACCCATGTATTTTTTGACTTGACCACTAGCACATTGAGTATAGGTAATCAATACCTTGCCCATGAAGAGGTTTGGGAACCGAATGGTGTTCATCTAGCCATCCAGCAAGATAATCAGTAACTTTTTGGAAAACAGGAGAAGCTCCTACTAGTTTTTATTATGTTATTCTTAATTTGCATATCTTTTAATGCTAAATTGTTGTTTTTTGTTCTGAACAAAAGTGCACTTAACGCTCAGATAAACAGCTTTAAACATTTTTGTTGACTGCCTAAGACTTTTGCACAATACTGTAAGTTAAATGCATGTGTGTTTTGCAGCATGCCAGCACTGAACAGGGGCCTGTTTCACAAAGCAAGATTTCTTGCTTAGCCAGATAACTTGCCAAATTTAAGGTAGTCTGGGCTACATAGACCTTATTTTCATCAATTTACATTTAGCCCAGACTACCTTAAATCTGGCAAGTTATCTGGCTAAACAAGTAATCCTGCTTTGCGAAACAGGTCCCAGAATTTGTAGATGCAGTGTTATCCTGCACCAAGCTGCTGAAGATGCGACTTTGCCCTTAAAACTGGCTGCTGCATCTGGATCTGATAACTAGAAGACGATGGGTCCTGCAGACAGAGATTCAGCAGCTTTCTTTTCCTGCACGATATTTTACATTTTATTACTTTTGATGCATTGCCAGAATTAGCAGCTGCTTCCCGCTGTTGATATTTTGGATACCAAACGTACAGCACAGTTCAGCCAGCCCTCTGTCAGTAAAGCTTTGAGAGCTAAAGCATTTTCCATTGATCGATAAAACTGTAGAAATGCTAATGAATGTTAAGCACAGTTTTTAGGTATGAAATGGTAGAGATTACGTTTGACTTTTGCACTCAGAGTACTGTTCTTAGTAGAATCTATAATTGATAAAGAAGGTGTGTACCTGGAACCATCAGGAAAAGCCAAGACCCCACAGCCGTTGAACAGGCCGTTCTCAAACTGTCCTGTGTAACACGTACCATCAGAGAACTTCAGCTGACCCAAACCATGCCTCCGACCTATAACCAAATCACCAACGTTATTACATGAAAAGAAAGATGTCTGTTACCCATGTGACTATTTCAAATTCAGTTTTCAGGTCCCATTACCTGTAGCTGACGTTTTAAATAATAAAATTCAGATTTACTACCTTAGTGTGAATTACCTAGCTCTGTGAATGCATACAGATATCTAATTCTACTTCAAATATATGTACAGCATTTACATATCTACATTTAATGTCATTTTATAAATCCTGCGTACTCTCAGTATAGTCTTCATTTGTACAAACAGTCTGAATATACAGTCTCATAGTTGGTCATATGTGGTCATATACTTGGCGATTAACATTATTAAATGTAGTCCTGAACCCTGTTACTATCTGGTGTAAATTTGACATGTGATCCGTGCTGATCTGGCCCGGTGATTTTCATAGGCATCCGACAAAGAACATTTCTGACAGTACAATAAAACAGTTGGGAAAATACACATCTATTGGCAAATTCTCAGCTCAGACTGTAATGGCATTTATATTGAAGACTGCCATGCCTTTAGATCTTAAGGTCTGTTGCTATGAAAGACCCTTGAAAAAACTTCTATTTTAATCAGTCCTTCCCAGCGCATGTATTGCCTCTCAGAATGAAGGCCCATGTCCATGCCACACTTTCCATCTACATGGGAGTTGTATGTGAGGAATGTGAAATGTCCTGCCTTCCTTCCAATCGCCGTGGTACTCCTCCCCGCTGGAGTAAGTGAAGGATCCTCTTGTCAGCGTCATACTCTCAGCGTCCTGCCTGTAGCCAGGAGACACATGATCCAAAGTGAGTCTGGGACCGAATGAGTTAAATGCAGCGCACCGTTTGTCCTTAGTTGACTGTAAATGTACAGAATCGAAGGCAGGCATCAAGAGACTGCATTACAGTAAAAAAAAAAAAATGAACACTGGGCAATTAATATGATAAACAGCAGTTCTATTTTTTAAGCTATTGATTATTTCACGAGTCACGCATTTATTAATGTCTAAGAATCAAACATGAGTGCGCGTGTGCGTAGCGGTAAGACATCTATATATATATATTTACCTCCGAAAAAATACTATTACTATCTCAATGTGAGACAATAATAATAAAGTATCGCCCGTTCAATGTATCTTCTCGATTTACAGGACGAAATAGTATGCCTTGATGTAATGTTGTTACAGTAATGCTAAAAGTCAGGTCCCTTTATGTCGCCGGCGTATCACTTATCGGTCACAGGCAGTCTAAGCATTATCTGTAAAGGCAGTTTCCGTAGTCTGCTCTTTTTTTTACATTGGATTGGCATTTCCTTTACCTGCTTAATGTGTATGAGACTTCGGACTCATGTAAATCCTTAATTTGGACCAAGGTATTGTGCGGAGAAAGAAAATAACTCTTTCGCTGAAGCTGGTGACGATAATGAGCTTCTCAAGACCCACCTCCTCTAGCGTCAAGGCTTCCCAATCATCTTAAAGCGCTGGTGTTTTATTGGACGCTTTCCTTCGTGCTCTTCTCCAAAAGTACTGCGATTATATATCGTAAATCTCCATACGTTATTAATAATCATCCCGAGTACCAGTACTGAAGCCTTGCTTATTTTAATTTCCCAGGTATATATATCTGTGCTTGCCTTTTCGTTTAAAAGGCATAGAAATAAAGGGTTAATATTTGGTACTATCATGTGACTTTAACAATTTGGTGAGAGAATTCTTTTTCTGGTGATGCTGTACAGTCTTTTCATCATCTGTAATACAATAAGGACTGTGCCCATCCAAATTATTTGAAACTTAACATGATAATAATTACGTTAACATAATTTGACGGTAATGATGAGGGTAAGACAGCACAGAGCAAAAAACATAATTTTTATATTTAGTATTTCTTGTAATATCGGGTTCTGTCCTGCAAACTGCATGCACAAAACCATGGTTTTCACCAGAAAGTAATGTCCATATTTAATACATTACTTGCGATTAATATGGAAATACTTTTTAAATCATTTTAGTTTGAGGAAATGTTCTTTTCTCCGTTGATGGTATGCTCTCTGAGTTGAGTTGTTCAGACAAATGCTTTAAATTGGAAAAGGCAAGTACCAGTTCTGTCTTGGTATTCAGTAAACCAGTAAATTATAAGAGGTTCCAAAAATTTGAAGAGACAAACTAGGTACCAGTATACTGTGTGATGGAGAGTACTAGCACAGGTCAGCCTGAGGTTTTAGGTGAAGCTAGAAACGATATATCCATTCTGATTGGTCACTTCCACTAAAATGCACTGTGCCTTTTCAGTAAGAGTCAATGACCATATACCATATGCCATATTTGCTGCAATTTGTTTATACCTAAATAAGCCTTTTGGCATGCATTTGGGATGCATGTAATTCATAAACTGAATTTGACTGTAATAAAAAAAATTAGCAGCTGGAATGTGATTACCACGTACTGTACGTGCTACTCCACATAATTACTTGGTACGCCTGTTACACCCTGCAGTCGAAAAGCTCCATCCGTCTTATATCTTCTTATCAAAGGAAGCACAAGACACAAGGCTGCACTCTCACACAAACAATCGTACTGAGACAAGGAGGAAAACGCAAACTCTATATATATATACACACACACACACACAAATATTTGTTAATCTAAGGTTGAATGTATTCCAGATTACCATAATCTTAGCCTAGAGGACAGCTACATTCTTCTAAACTGCAGGCGGAAATCAGAGGATGGAAGGTCTGGCCCAGAATAACCAAATTTCCCATATAGAGAGCTAGGGCTGGGGTTTTAAGGTCCAACCCTGGAGTTGTGAGGGTGCAATGCCATACACTGGACCACCGTGCCAACCAGAACAAGGACATGCTCAAGAAAACTGATGAACGTGACAATGATACTAATGCCGTAAATTTCAGACGTAAATCGGTCCTAATGTTTTACGGTCTAAGGCAGATTTCACGTTTAATTGCTACAGCCAAAAGCATAGCTCAAAAACTTTCGAGAGGTAGAAACCCGAAACACTCGCAAGCACGTGCGCGTACTCAAAGAAAAAAAAAAACTGGAATGACGTACAGTAAAGAAACACCGGCAACGTGCGCGTCCACGAGAGAGGGCGACAGAAAATGGCGAGTCGGTGTAATAAGCAGCTATGCACCATCGAGAGGCGCGGCTTTCGGCAGGAACTTGATTCGTGGAGACATAAACTCACTTACAGTGTAGGTAAGCTACTATGCAATTATATATAGAACAAACAGCAGTGCGCGCATATGCAGTGTTTTGTCATGAAACGTCAAACAAAATCAGTTTGCAACCACAGGGAGCAGCATGGAGCGACCTTTTTTTGTGTCGCATGGCTGTCTTTTGAAGTAACTGACTGCTCGACGCGTTTTGTGTTTGCTTTTGTCTTCCAAATAATACCAATGTAGAAGAGATTGGAAAACATTTATGTATGTTTACGCGAGTGAATGAATTTTATTGTAATTTGTTTTTATTTATGTGACGGCAATATACAGATCACGTGAGCGTGGCATTTTTGAGCCTTCGGCCAATGAGATGAAGTCCTTCCACGCGCGCTCCCAGCTTATTACAATTATAATTTGCAAGTTGGGGGAGGGTTCTTGAGAAGTAACATATACCCCTGCATCGACAATCCGAGGTGCTGTGTAGATGGCGTTACTGAATATATATCATATGGGAGATGGCTAATGTCGCCTCGTCCTTTAAGTTGAACTGACATTCTCGTGTCCGGCTGACACATCTGAAATAGATGACTGGGTTACGGAACGAATCCAGCTTTCAGTGTGACTGATACACAGACGTGCTGGAGAGCTTGAAATATTTGTGTCTTTGCATGCAAGATGTAAGGCACAAGGCCAAGTTTCCTTGTGGCTAAATTTTCACGGAAGTGTGGACTTTTGCCTAAACAGACCCGCCCCATATCCCCGAGAAATTTTGCTGACTGGGGGTGGTCACCACGATAACTAATTCTGCTGTCCTAGGCCTGCTGTCTGTAGTGACATACATGTGAAATGTGGTCAGGCTTTCCTGATGTATTCTGTAACATAACAAGTAACACTGTCACACTGACGCTTTTAGTCTAAAGTGAAGTCGGTATACAAATATTGTTAATTTTACAGCAAAATGAAGATTGTACGGGTTCAGTGACAATACAATGCAATGCTTTCAGAAAATTATATACAACATGATGACGGATTTAATGTAGTTTATAGGGTCACATACTGTTATACATCTAACCTGACTTGTCCTAACCAGGGTACATAGACTAGTTCAAAGTTGCAGTTGTGAAAGCATAAATTTTGTTTATTGGTAGCGGTAGATCTGTGAATCATTTGTTAATTTCCATGGCACTTGTATCCAGTGGAGCAGCGCACGCTGGCATCTCCCCAACTAAGAACAGGCGCCCGTTCCGATCGGCCAAGCGCGTACGAAAGCGGCGGCGGTGTTTCTCGGGCACGAGTACGGCGCTTTGTGCGGAGAAGCTCCCCCTGTCGGATGCAGGGACGCAGTTTTCCCTGCTAGTTTACAGGCATTAGTAATAATGCAGCGGAACCGGAGGTCACCCCGGTCCGACTCTCCCTCTCCCTTGTGGCCTGGTCACAGTCTGCAAAATGCGTGATTCAGACTCGAACCGGTGCCACAGTGTTCAGCGGGGCGCCACCTAACCCGCTGAGCTTCTCTTCTTGCAGTGAAGTGAACAAATTCACTCGGTCCCGTTTCATTGCGCGCTGACAGTTAATGTTTGTTAGTGGAAAAGTATTTGATATAGTTATTTTGGCATGCTGAGCAATTTTCTTTTTTTCCAGGTATTGGAAGTGCTCTAGAGGAACTGTTTCACCAAGTTTTTGAAGATATAGATTTGCTTCAAGGTAGGAGTGTTTTATGTTTTCAATTTTTCTTTAATCGCATTTCTGTTCACATATGCAGATATTAATTGTGAGCATTTTACATCATGTAGCGTATCGACACTGACCACCGAGTAATGATGACAGTGGAAACATACAAGTAGGTTTACTACTGATGATTACAATTAGTGTGTTTTTTAAAGCCTAAAGAAAACTTGGTCACGGTTAAAATTGTATCAGTATAAATTGTATCAGTATAATGTTTATGAGAAAGTGTTTTGAATACACAGTTATGTTGTCACGCCAGGATGAAGTAGTTTACATAACAAATAAATAGACCTACCATGCTTTGCGCTTAGTATAATCTAACCTTTTTGCTGGATTACAGCTAAGATGAACCATGCCTTATTTAGCTTGGTCTGTTTTAATAATAAGCTTTTTCTGTTGAAATCCAATGAACTATATTCACCATGATTTTAAAAATGTATCATTGTATAAATTTCAGGAATAATGGTACTGAGTAAGCTAATATTGTTTTCTTGCATAATGGTTCTGCAAGTCAGTAGTACAGCAGCCAGTAGTATAATTCATGTCAATCCATGTTGTCACAGAGCCTTTTACATAGTTTTATTGGGATGTCACTTGAGCACTCAAATTAAATAACCCACAAGAGTTGTTCCGCTCCCATTCAGTAGTCCACAGTCCAACATGGCACCAATTGACTGACCCCACAAAACATTCCCCCTAAGCAGCTGTATGAGAAATTTGATTTGACTTGGACATATAAGACACACAAATGTATGCTGTATGGAGGCCAGGGCTAATGCTCTTTCAGGTTGCATTGCTGAACAGAGGCGTGCATTGTTTAGAGTTCGGTGACTTTATTTTAAACTGTGAAACGGAGCTGACAGTACCAGAACATGTGTGTCCAGCACAGCCAATGTGGCATAAAACTGGATGAGTTAAGTCACAATCAATCTTAAACCTAAGTGGTATAAATGTAAACCATTGTTGTCATTGGATAATCTGAATCAAAAGGAGGGGGGTGTTCCCACTGGCCTTGAATTAGGCCTATAAGTGTGTGTTTTTTCGGGGGGGAGGAGACTATACAATAATTAACTTGTGGAAAAGCATTATTGTTTCAAGCTATTGAAAATATCAGGGGCCACGTCAAGTTTACTTTGAGCTTGACTTTTTTTTCGAAGGTTGATTGGCGTCGCGGCCAAAATCGCAGCTATAGCCTGAGTAATCGGAACTAACGGCCCCCGTGCTGCACGCCACTCCAACATTTACGATGTGCATTTAAACAGACTCAAGTATGATCGCTTGTGATATATGTCTAAAAATCCACGGCTTTTGGATCCTGCATCTCCTCAGTATTTTAAAGATAGCTTTATTTTTTTTCAGTAGTAGGCCTAAACAGAATTAAATAAATTAAGACGATTTTCTGTATAATATCTATGCCACATAAGCGTCTGTGTGACTTACGTATAAAGTATTTTCTCTACACGCTGTCCCTTAAGGATTAAAAACTACAACGGGACACGTCGCCATCCGCCTTTCAGCGAAGCCCCCAGCCGGCATCCGGCGTCTGACCTGCGCGCCTGCGGCTGTGGCTGAAATGTTGTTCGGCCGTTTCACTTCGACACATTTACATTCGGAGTACATTCGGCCCAGATTCTTTTTAAACATAAAACGTAGGAAAATAACGCGGAGGCAAAACAGCCGCAGCCGTGCCGATACCATTCACGCTGACGCTTAGGTAGGCAGCAGCCAGTCGTTTCGTTATCCGGAAGGTTTTCCCCCGGACCGCCGCTGCCGGTAAGGACGGCCGTTTTCTGAAGTATTATACCGACATCACCGCTTATTGTGGAAAAAAGACCATAGCCAACGTTACTCTTGTCTTTAGTGGAAAGACCTGCGCATTGACGCCCCCTTCCGACAGCTCATCGGCTTTCCGAAACACACACCTGCGTCTGGCATGTGACCAACTAAAGCAGCAACCGCATGCTGATACGATCGCTAAACGTAGGAAATCTGTACGCATTAGTAAAATTATGTAAATATTTGTTTTAATAGGTAAGTTTTACAAATAACAAAAGCTTAGCAAACAGTATGTTTTTGCATGAAAATAGAGCGTGAGGACGGTTTGCGTTTGTCCGGTTCCTTAAGTAATTGACGAAGAAAGTGGTAAGAAAAGTGCGTGTTGGTTTTTGGTTTATGTTCTCTGGTACTGTTTGGACGGCAACGTCGACCTTTGCTCTGTTGTTACTAAGCTGCCCAGTGGCCTCGCTGCGTGTCCGCAGTGTGTGAGTGAGTGAGACACAGATTCTGCGCCGGAGAGTTAACGGCGGTGCTTGGTGCCACGTTGGATAGCATCATCAGCTTGTGAATACGTGCGTGGGGTTCACTTTGATGGAGAAAAAGGAGAGCATTACGGCCGACTATTTTGGGGAATGGAGGAGTGGGTAACTGGAAATTTTTTGAAAGAATGCATTTTAAGAGTAAACAAATCTTTTTCATTAGAATCATGTCAGTGTGATGTATATTAGCTTCTCGCAATGCTGGATTGTATCTGCTTGCGTTTTTTTAAAACTAATTTTCCTTTATTTTCATTTAGGATAACTTTTTTGGTTCAAACAACCAACACTACTACTACTTCAGACAAACTAATCATCAAACAAGCAAAACTGAATAATAGACTGCCGAAGGAACTGCAAGTCTTTCTGAATGCCACCTTCTACAGTGAGTGGATTTATAAAGTTACAACGTGAGTGTATTGATGGACTTTGAAATGTCAATCCGTCACAATTTACTGTGTTTAAGAATGTTAATCTGCGCCTGTAACGTGGCTCCTTATTAATGTCATGAGTGATAAATGTGAGGTTCCTCACGTTATTTTCTAACTGTTCCTTGCCTGTCTGCACAGCGCACAGTGCAAGCTTTGTTGCGACCAACGTTTCCCTAGTGGCTCGCAGAGTAACGCGGCGAATGACCTGGCAGATTGCTGTGGACTATACCTCAGAGACCAGCTCTTCTCAGGACTGCCTCGCCGCCAGCGTTGCCAAGGACCAAAACCTGCCTGCCTCCTTGTGGTGTCTTCGCCAGCCCTCGTGCAGAATCCCATCCTCGGCGTGCTCCCTATGGCGGAACAGGACTCTCCGCTGGATCTCACCATCAGGAAGGACAAAGGGGAGCCAAGTGGCCAAGGTGAGGGAGGATACTCTGCATCAGTGTCCTGGTGATCATCTGATAATACGTGAATGTTCATAGCAGCTGGCTGAGCATGCCACGGGGGTGCACCGTGATTTAGTAATGGCCAAATGAAGTTTCATGAACTATTTTCTGTATTTTGTGACCCCACTGGATGGTGTTCTTGGTTTAGGGCTCAAAGCTTGTCCCAAAGTCAACCAAGAGCACCATCTAGTAGTGTCAGAAAATACAGCAAATGGTTGATGGGTGGGGGGCTGACACGTAACAGCAGCAAAAGAAGTTGATCTTGTGAACAAGGTAACTCCAAAAGTATTTAGATATTTTTCAGATTTCCCTGGATCTCCGTATGAGTGCCAATCTGGGACCTATTTCATTTTGAGATGTATGACACCAAATTGAAGTGGTGGCACATGAAAGGACAACAGACACAGCTCTGGTGAACAAGATTACATTGAGAGTTGGGCTTTTAGTCAACATATTTTTGGCAAATGTTTCGGATGATGAGGCTGTATGCTACTGATGTCAGATTTTTTCAGTGCTGTGTTTTCTGTCTCCTGTGCAGATGAGGTGCTTGATCTGTCCACTAAGGGGCGCTGTAGCACATCCCTCCCAAAGTCTGCCAGCAGCTCTGTGGTGCCTCCAGTGAAAGGGTAAGCAAGCACCCATGTGCTGCTGAATGGTGACTCACCCGCATGGTTCTGTCTCACTGTCCTGTTTGCTCCTATGTCCTCTATTGGATGTTGCAATAGAGCCCTGCTTCTGTCATGTGGTTTTAATGAAGGATTTCAGCATTGTCTCATGTTTTTTACATTTCATCAAAGACTTGTGGGCAACTAATAAATATGCAGGGACTACCCCTGCTGGGCATCTGGCTTTAAAACAAGATTGACTGATATTTGCTCATCAGTCATAAGAGTGTGTTCATATGAACACAGTTGATTCATCCAAGGTGGGACAGTTTTGTTTGAACACAAACTGCAGTGTTTTGCTTTGGATATGCTGGAAACTGTCTGGTGACAAAGTAAATGATTTTTAGTTTCTATTTCTGGTCGAAATTCCTTGTCAAAAGTCAAGTATTTGGCACCATATAGTTTTTAAAATACTGTGCATTTGGCTAGATATTGAAGTAAAATTGTCTGTTATAAATGTGCGGGTCAACTCTGTCATTATGAGTAAAGCAAAGTGAGTATTTTGCTATACAGAGACTTCTGTGATGAAGTAAACCAGAGAATCGTTATAGGGGGCTGTCGATCAGCCCAATAGCAGCAGCATAGCCTCCATAGGTGCGTGTGATCTGCCAAAGACAGAATGTCAGGTTGTGACACTGTCTTCTGGTTTATATGCAGTATGTGCAACCCAGGTTTATGTGCAGTAAGAGCTGTTGTATGCTATCAGACGACACCTACTGGCCCTATCCCTTTGGTGCTGTTTGGGGTGTTGACCACAAATACTTGCCTCAATTCATCCCTGTACATATTCACTGCAAAGTGCCCTGGAACATGCAAGGGTGCCCATGGACTCCAGTTTCCAATTTTACAGTTCATACCAGCCATTGTTCATACTGTCAAAGATGTTTTTCCATCAGATGGAGCCATTTGTTTGGCTTTATCTGCATGGTGCATGTCTGTGAAGCTGGCTGATTGGGTCAGTGGGGGGTTCCTGGCTGCTTTTCTGGGGACCCGCTGGTACAGGAGTAGGCCGCCCAGCACACAGGAGCACAAAGACGAGTGCCCTATTGGCAGGGACCGAAAAGGCAACTGTTGGGCCGGCTGGGGTCAGGAAAGCCTCAGACTCACTGGGTGCATCTTTGACATAGCAGTGGCCTGCTTGTACTTTCATAAAGCAAGTAACTTTGTGCCATTTTGGCCCCTTTTCTCCGAAACATGGGCCTCTGAGGACCTCGTCAGTTATTCAGACGTACATCCTGATGTGGAGTGCAGTACCTTCCTGTTGCTGGTCTTCTGGCATGGCTGCCTTTTTGTTTCTCCCCTGACTGGAACCTGATATCATTTGGGATACTATAAAGGGGCCTTTGCGGTTTGTCGGCTTAGGAACACGGTTGTATGTGAAATTTGGATGGGATACGTGTGCAATAGAAAGTCATCTAAGAGTATCTGACTCTGATTCTCCCTGTAATCTAAGATCTTAAGAAGTCGTGAAAATGGTTTTTAATCCTAATAAAAGCAGCAAGTTTGGCAATTTCTGGTCTTTTAGTGAAAATGCTGAGTGTTTCCGTTATCTTGCCTACACCACCGTCCCGGTACACCTATTAATATACTGCGTTTTAAAGGCGTCTGGGTGAAAATAATGTGGGTAGGGGTGTGTGATTTGACAATATTAGATCGTGAACGATTAAAACCCCTTTAATTCCTAGTAAATGCCTTTGTGGAGAGATTATCATTCCACAGTGCTCATTCTATCAGTTGCAGCTATACGGCTCATACATGCATCTAAAGTTGTCAGCCAAATTTGTTTTGACACACCAATCATGCGGTAATGGCAAACAGGTAGTGTCTTGGATTTCTTCCCCTCTCTCTTCAGCGCTGTTGTGCCAACTTGCAACACATTCCATATTTGCCAACGTGGTGGCAAGGATGACGTGGAGGAGTTGGTCCCTGAAAAGAATTCGACATCAGTAATATGGAACTTGTTCGGAATTTCCGAAATTGATACTGCGCAAACAACAGTTATTCGGTAACAGTTATGGGAAGACTTTCATAGTGTACAATGGGAGTCCATACTGAGTGTGGCTGTGAGACGAGCGGAATGGACAGATGAGTGCAGCCTGTAGATGGCTGTGGGGTCTAGCTCCTTTAACAGAGACCTCCGCTTTGTCTCCTCTCTCACTCACTGCACTGTAATGTGTTTTACCTGAGATGCAGCACCATCTCCCTTCCTGTCACTGTCGCAGTGGCTTTAATCCAGTGGCCCGCTGGACCCTCCTGGCTGCACTAAGGCAGCTTCGCTTTTTGCTGTCAGACTCTCATTTTCCGTCTGCATTTCACAGGTAATGTTAATTATTGTCTTAAAAGATCAAAACGGTGATGTTTCTTTTGTCAGTTTTTTAAAGTCTCATTACCATTTATCTAGCAGATGCCTTTGACGAAAATTGTATACTGATTCTGTTGCCTTTTCGGAATTAGACTGTGTATGTGAATGGAAGATGGATGCACTATTATAAATGCAGCCAGTCTGTCATTTTTACACTGACTGATACCTGGGCCTTTGCAGGTGGGCTGACAGTGTAATCAGAATGATGGTGAAGCATCCATTACAGCAGCGTGGGTTGATCCCCTTAGGATCTTATGTTTGTTTTGACATTGCCTGTAGTGTGATTGTGTCAAGGTGCCCCCCCCCACATGCTGCCTGCACCCCACAACCCTGTGCTGAGTAACCAGAGAGTGGATGCATGTTTTAAATGTCAGTAAATGTAATAATAGCGTTTCAGGTATTGTTTCTGTTTGTGGAAAAAAAATAGACCTTTGAGGTCACTGTGCATGAAAGTTTAAAATATATATTTGGGGTTGCTGGTTAATGCTGGTCAAGCAGTGATATGGTTGACCTTTTCTTTACAGCAGTATGATTTGTTTTTCCAGTGCAAAGATTTTGTTTTTCAGAATAATAATAGCCTTACTTGTTGTGGACATGTATGGTGGCGGTAATTGCTTTTGGTATGTAGATGTTCTCCAGTTAAAATGTATATCTTGCATATCTGTCATTCTAAGAAGGTGGCAGCTCTTTCATTATGTGGGTCACTTCTGTGTGTTTAATGACACATCTCTTTTCTTTGTCTTTTAGGAGTTTGCATCTGGCAAAAGCAAGAGATCTGCAGTCAACATCCACCCTAGAGCAGTTCATGGCCAAACTGTGTCTCCATCACCAGCAACAGATTGCAGATGCCCTGGGTTTCCTGCAGACTGAAGTTAAGGCTGTTGTAGCGCCCCCCCGAGCCCCAGATCACACAGATTCCAATCTAGCATCCCAGCAGCATGCAGCCATGGATGTAGAAGGAGTGGACAGTGAGAGAGGACCTGCCAGCATAATGGGTTGCAGAAGCTTGGTTCCAGAAGAGCCCGCTCAGGGAGCGTGTACATCCAGTACCGCTGATGGACTCTTTGCTCAGCAGAAGCATGCCAACACCCTGTATCTCCATGGACATTGTTCAGAAGATGGGGGAGACTCCTCATTGTCACTGGACATTATCAAAAGTGGTGAGAGAGAGAACCGTGTCCATAGTAATGTCTTGAATGCTGCAGGGGAAAAGTCTGACAGTCTGGTTGAAGTGAATTTGTCAAGCTCTTCTCACCCTGTGGAAGGCACTTTAGAGGAGCGACAGTGCAATCCTAATACTCCCTCACGTTCAAGTAGAGGTGGGTCTCATCCTGTGACACTTGATTCGTCTTCAGTAAGGCATGGTCAGGGTTTCTGTCCTCTGCATCTCACGGGACAGACAGGCTCTTCTGGGAATACCAAAGACTTCTTGGCTGGGCCCTACCCTGTGCCAGAGACATCAAAGACAAGCTGCGCTATATCCCCTAGGAAAGCTCGAAAAAGTAGGAGGAGGCTTTACCCTCTGGCCCGGGACTTTTCTGTTTGTCGGGTCGATTATGATGGCCATTATGACATCGTGTATGTTAGCAAGCCGGTAACAGAAAGTGAGGTCTGTCCCCGGCACCGCTTGCCCCTTCGGCAGAATGCCAGGAAGAGCACGCGAGGTCACACGTATTTAGATGAGATCTGGCAGCTGAAAACGGTCCGAACACTGTCTTTAAAAGCTAAGGACAATGAGAAGGGCGACTGGCCTGCTCCGATAGCTGCAAGTAACACACTGGTTACCCCTGTGCAAGTTCCTGGCAAGCCAGATGGTGTCCCTCCAGTAGATATACCACTTGCTGGGGGCTGTGAAGAGGCAATCAGTCAGAACGAGCCTGGGGAGGAGCCAGCCGAGATTGTAACTGCCGAGTGGAACAGAATAGCGTTCACAGATTCTGAGTGTCCCAGAGGAGGCAGCCCAACAAGCCACACACAGAATGAGGAGCAGCCTCTTGCTCCTGTCAGGCATCAGGATGCGGTACTTGACGAGCAGGAGGTTTTGGATCCCACCAGCGTCATGGCAGTTCTCGAGGATGCCAGAGAGCAGTCGGGTGACCCTGGAGGGCATGAAGATGTGCAGCCGCCTGACATTCTACCACCTCAACTTGAGGGAGCACCAGCTCCGTTTCTGTCAGATACCATGTCAACAGAAGATGGGCTACTTGACTGTGCTGAGGCTGAAATGTGTTTGCAGGAAGATCAACCCATTGAACCACCGCCAGAGGAGATGCTATCAAAAGACAACCCTGCTGTAGAAAGAGAAGAGGGAGTTCAGGCAATAGTGGATGAGCTGGAAAAACAAGGGAATGAATCTGCCCGCCAGGAAACGCACAACATACTCCATGAGACAAGTGAGGTGGAGACACCACCACCAACTGAGCCAGAATCTGCTACGGTGTTGGTGCAGCTTGAGAAGGATGGAGCATTGAATGAAGCAACAGTAGTCGTGCCGGCAAGCATAAGCACAAAAAAGGTCAATGGAAGTGATGTTGCAACTCTGGATAGGTGCTTGCGAAGTACTAAAAAGACAAGCTTGTCTGAGTCGGTGAAACTTTGCGATACTGCTGAAGATATGCCCGAAACATCAGAGGAGAATATCTCAGAAAGCCCAAGGCAGAATCTCAGAAGGCATAGAACTGCAGACGTGAAACCGAGGGACGAGCCTGGCCGAGTCTTACGCTCCTCTTCTGTAGGGAAAGCCAACACTGACCAAGTAGAAGGAGCCATACAGACAAGAAGCCGGCCTAAGCTGACATTGATAAAGGGAGGGGTGAACGACAGTGGGATACAGGTCAGCACAGGGCCCAGCACAGAGATGGAGAGCCCAAAGGTAGCCAAGGACAGCCGGGAAAGCAGAGCAACCACGTCCCCACGTGATTGCCTGAGGACAGATGCCAAGGTAGCTGGTGCCATGGAATCGTGTGGAAAAATGCAACTAAGAAAAGACAGTGAAAGTGTCTGTGCAGGTGAAAGCTTGAGCTCGATGACCTCGGGAAAAAATCACTTTGGATCCAAGCGGCCACATATTCTGGACTGTCTCCTGAAAACCAGGCCAGAGAAACAGGCACTGAAACAGAAGGACGCCGATAAGTTTGGTCTGTGCAAGATGGAGCTTTTGGGCTCAAACCCTCATAAGTTTATGGATATCCTAAAAAAGGAAGAAAACCAGCAACTCATCAGCAGTCTAAATAACAAGTATGACAAAATGCAGAGGGGCTGGATTCAGATTGACAGAGTGGGTCAGCACATGACAGGCAGATCCAAGAACAGGGCAGACCGACTGAAGGAGATCTGGAAGAGTAAACGGAGAGTGCGAAAGGTGAAGTGTGTCGGTCAGCTAAAATCTTCACCTGTGCACATGCTGTTTACGAAGACTTTTGACCTGAGCACTATCTGTCACTGGTTTTTACAGACCACTGAAACAAAATCACTTGTGATCACTAAAAAAGCTAATACGAGACTCTCATCAGAAACTCAACTTTGCTTCCATGGTTCCTCTGGGATGCCAGGTTCCTCTCATGGTGTTTTTCCAAGTTTGCAAGCTGAACGCTTAAAAAAGCACCTAAAAAAATTTGCTGTGGCATCCCCAGTGAAGAGCAATCCCAAGAACCAAAGACTGATATCTAAAGCCTGGGAACGGGGGGACTCTTGTAGCAGAGGGAGGGACATGATGAAAGAATTGACCAGAGCCACAGGCATATGTACAAAACGGTACAGTGAGCAGCCCCAAGAGCGACCGGTACAGAATACGGACAGCATGAAGGCTGCAGGGAGAAGCCCGGCCTCAGCCAGGATCCTCCGAAAGTATTCCAATATCCGAGAGAAGCTGCAGGTCCAGCAACGCACGCTTACACACAAGGCGATGCACAGAGAAGTGCTTCAGAAGCTAATGCCCCGGTCAAAGCCAGCAGCGGAGCAAAGGGAAAAGGCTGTAGCTGTCGGGAAAAACCATGGAGAGAGGCAGCCTCCTGCTTCAGTCAGTCATAAGCCTGTGGAAAAGGTCATCACCAAGGAGACAGGAGCCAAGAAAAGGTCATCAGCAGCTCTGAGTGTGGAGAACCATGACGAGCCAAAACGGTGTCTGAAAGTCAGCAGCAACGCTGACACTTCTCCACCGTGCCCGTCAAATTCAAGGTCGAAAAAGAAAACTGCCGTGTCGCCAAGAGAGGCCAAAGTGCATGGGAAGGTGCTCAGGAGCAGTGTTCCAGGGAGTGGGCTCCCTCAACACATGGTAGAAGTTAAGCCATCTGTCCAAGACCAAGTGGTGACAAGGTCTCAGAGGAAGACTGAGATCACAGCCATGAGCAGCGTGTCAAGATCTGGCATGAAGCGAACGCTGGACCTCAATGTAGCACCAGCCAAGCGTACCAGAGCATCACATTTAAAATAAGACGTTTATGGACACCTGGACCCACCAGGGTTATCAAGTTTAAGATGGTTACAGTTGGGTTTGGGGGAAATAATGGGTACACTTGACTGTTTGTTTTTGCTCTGTGTGTGTGCGCGCGTTTTTTAAATGGTGATGGGGACATATTTAAAAGTGGTTTTGAAGTGATTGAGTGTGTGTATCTGGTTGGGAACACTGGTCAGACTGCTGGCCAGAGATAGAAGAGGCTTGTTGGTGTCTATCAGAGAGCCAGCCGGGGCTGTAGAGGTCCTGTCAGCTGCTGCTGATGCTGCTGCTACTGCTGAGGACTTGGATCCTCCAGTTTCCTGTTACTCTACTTGCAATCAGAGCCGGAGCATGGTTTTAATGAGGTGCCTTATTTATCGATATTTAAAGTAATAAAGGTGAAGCAAGGGGGAAGGCTTGCTTTTCTACTTATTGCACAGACCCACGATCCTCCAGGGGTTGGGGCGTGTCTTCCTACAGGGGATTAAGGCCGGTCCCTGCTTACATACTTCACTTGACTTGTATAGATATTTTGCAAGCAGGCCATCTTTCTTCCAGAAGGGCCAGGAGACACAGAAGTTTATATTAGCGATCAGAACCGTTGTTGAACTGTGACAGATATAGTATTGTGTACATTTTACTGTGGCTGTTTTTTTTGTGTTGATATTTCTGAAGTAGGTCGCATCTGTGACTTTTCAGGTCCTCGTCAGCAGTGCAGTGTCATTTATAATTGATTTTTTTTTTGTACCAAAGTGTGATAAGTACCCATGTGGCACAGTGAGAAATTGGGTTGCTGGGAAATTTGTTCCTTTTTTGTGAGAATGTGACGAGTGCACGTTGAACTTAACGGACCACCACCACCAGGAACAAATGAGTCCAAACAGGCTTTTACTCTGTTCTTGTCCCACTGATGTTTCGATACTTTGACTGCTGTGACAGGTTGGTCTCTGTGGCATCATGGGTATTTTATTTATTTATCTGGACTTTTTATAAGAGGCCAAGTATGACGATGTGAAAGCCTGTATCTCAGCAGCCGCGGTGTCCGTGAGCATGCCCCTTCCCCTGCAGTGAGGGGGGGAGTCAACATCTTGTCAGATGGCTTTCAGTGGCACAATAAAATGGCTTCCTTCATTAGGTTTATTGGCGTCGTCCTTGGATGGTGCGTCCCAGTACAGCCCCCCCCCCCGGGTGTGAAAATGCAATGTCTGTCATGCTTGACGAGGATCATCAGCTATCTCTTGCACATGCTTTTGACAAATTCTGTTGTTCAGCATTTGCAGTTGGCTTGATCTTTAAGCAACCAGACTTCTGTAAATGCCTGTTGGGCTTTTGGAAGAGAAGTCCTCAAGTGCACCGATACCACATGACATCAGGTAGGTGTGAAACACAGCTTGTGCATTTTTCTGAGAAAAAAAAAAAATAAACGATGGGTGAGATGCGGTGAAGTCGTCCTGTTGGCACAAGCTCGGATTAAATGCAACTCGCAGTGCTGTTGTGTTAAATCCTTCATGGCTGGGCATAGGAAAGGGAGACTATAAATGATGCAGCCTTCTTGCTGAGGTAAACCATCACCTGTATGCAAGTGCTATACAGGCTCATAATGCCTGTCGCAATGTCAAGTTGGCATCCCTGGCTGTGATGACGATTCGCTGGCCACAGGCGGTAGTGTCTCTGTTTAAAACAGTGCCAACTAGGCTGTGATCATTTAATGATTGTTGATTTCTAGATGGGCACAATCCACTGAAATGCTGTTTGAACATTGCCACGTTTCTTTTCCCCATTAGGAGTGATGTGTTATGATCTGTGTCACCAATAGAGGGAGGTAAAGTACTGCTCATCTTCCTGGCCTGCAGAACATCTGCTGCGCCATGCCTTGTACTGGTGGAACAGCACAGTCCCCACCTACCAACTACGGTGTGACGACTCAAGTTCTGAACTCTTCAACCTACAGAATGGCTTTTGCTGCAGATCCTCAGCTTTTGCTCCTCCTGTCACTGTCAGATTATGCTTTGTTGCATGTTCATATTAGACTGTGTTTGGCTACATATATATAGTTGTCTCCGACACGGTTGTACCCTGGGCTGGGAGGGGGGGTGTCACTCTCTTGGTTGTGTGTTTGCTATACCCTAACTTTTAAATGGTCACAGTGGAGCTGGGTATGTAGAATGAAGACATTTCAGTAAGGTGTTTAAGTAGGTGATGTATAGAAAAATGTAATGACAGAAGGGAGTAGGGATACATTATTAAAGTACAAAACTGGGGTAACGGTTGAAGCATGAACTTAAAAAGAAGGGGAAACTGATATGACTAAAGCATGAACCAGAACATTACTTCCTAAAGCAAACACAGTAGCAATGGAAACACCCCCCCTTAACATGATATTGCTTTTGACATTGGAACAGTACATAACAGCACAACAATCCTGAGCCTTTCTGGAGACTATGGGTACAATGCAGGGAACAACCCATCACCAGGTGCAAAAACCATTCACTCTCACCAGCTAGCTATAGGAGATTATTAGGAGGCCAGATTTGATAGGGCACAGTGGGCAATTTTAGCCAGGACATCACCCCCACTCCTTTATTACCTTAGAAGGTAAGGACCTCGGTTTTATGTCTCATCTGAGGGCTGGCACCATTTTCGACAGCACTGGGATCCACACTGACCACAGGATGGGTTAACCTGCTGGCTACACCAACCCAGCTTTCCTAGTTAGTCACCCATCCAAGTACTGGCTAGGCCCAAACCTGCTTAGTTTCAGATGGATTACCTACTCTGAAATGCAGGTGGTATGGCTGCTGACATACTTATGGCTGATTTGGTAACTTCAATTAACTTCAGCATGTTGTTGGACTGTGGGGGGAAATGAGAGCACCTGGAGGACACCCCATGATGGCCTGGGGAAAACATACAAACTCCACCCATGGAGCCACAGCAAGGACTTGAATCCTGGTCCTGGAGGTGTGAGGCAACAATGCTAACTACTGCACCACCCTCATGCCACAATAGCATCTCCCAAATTGTTACATTTAAAACAGAACTGGATGTGTTGGATTTTATCAAGAATATATAGTTGAAATATAAAGACACAATGTGCCTGTAATATGGGTGATACCAATGCTTACTACAACAAATAATACCAAAAAAAAGTGCTTTGGCAGCAGGTTTCTTTATTGAAATGATCTGGATTGGCTACACACAAACTAGATCAAGGCTGCCCAGGTCTGCAACACAGTTTGCAGATGTCCCTGCTGAATTCAACATTCAAAGCGTTTATTGTCATATGTACAGTACAAAAGTGCGTTTCTCTGTGCAATAAATTTCTTACTCTGCTGTTCCCACAAAAAAACGCTGAGGTACAATATAATAGAAAAAAATATAAAAAATACTTTTCAGTGTATTGTGCAAAAGAGCTTAATGTGCAAAAATTACAGTATGAGGTAGTATGATGTCCATTATTCATACTCCTGTCGGGTGTTAAGGAGTCTGATGGCAGTGGGGAAGAAGGAGCTGTTAAGTCGGGAGGTTCTGGATTTCACACTTCTGAACCTCTGTCCTTGGGGCAGAAGTGTGAACAGTCCGTGTTGGGGGGTGTGTGGGGTCTTTGAGGATGGAGGCAGCTCTCCTCTGGACCCTGTGGTGGTAGCTGCTCTGCAAAGAGGGCAGCGGTGTCCTGATGATCTTCTCCGCAGTCCTCACCACTCTCTGCAGGCGATTAAATATTGCCCCCATCATCCACCCTGCTTCCTCCACAAACCTTCCCTTTCTGTCTGAGTGCCTCTAGGTGGTGCTCTGCTGCCTTCTATTTTTGCCCTTGAACAGCAGCCTCCCTCTCCTTTGGCTCCTAGTCCAGGCAGCTGATGCATCTGAACACAACAGCTCGGTCACTGGGAGCTCCCCCGCAGACTGACATAGATGTATAGCCTAGAGGTGCATGGGCATGGTGTCTATCCCAGTCCCCATCTGTCCTGACCCCATCCTTACTGACATCAACACACCAGCAGTACAGTGTGAAACTAAACATCGCCATATTTGCCTTTAAATATCTTACTAAATTACTCGCTTGGCATTTTTCCGCCAAACATTTTGTATTATTCAGACCAAATTATCCAAACATTTTTATTCTGAAAAAGAACATAAGAAATTTACAAACGAGAGGAGGCCATTCGGCCCATGAAGCTCGTTTGGGGAGAAAACTTAGAACTCATCTGAAATTACTGAAGAACTTCTCCTGCGTCTTTTCCGTGTTGGAGAGCGAGGCGCGTGGCTTCTCCTGTATTTAGACAGACTGTTCTTCAGCAGCCCTGTACAGCTGCTCCCAGCTGGTGTTGGTGAGAACAAATAACTTAACGGAACAAAAGCACTTTTAATTAACGTAGCAGATTGATGAATATGCATATACGAGCAGTTTAATTATCCCTACCATCCATTTTATTACCATCCCTGCAGGATTACCGTAAAGATCATCCCCATTCCTGCAATTAACGCAGGAATGTTTTATTCCCATTACCACAGATATCCGCGGTATTACCACTCCCACCATTCCTGCCCAGTTCTCTAGTATAGACCACAATTAGCTCCTCTGTAGCCCAGCCTGCCACATTTGCAGCAGCTCGTGAAGTTTCCAATTTACATTCAGTCCATCTATGGAAATGAACACTGGATAGCACAGGTTCATTTGGTCTGCTGTGTGTGCTGAATATAATGAGGATTTATGTCTCTTTGGCACCTATTAGTGCTACCTGATTCCTACATACAGTAGCACAAAATATTTACAGGCACCTACCAGATGGAACTGGTAGACAGAAGGGGGATATCCCACCCAAGCTTCATGCCTTCTGTGCAGGATTGCATCACAAAACTGGCAAGAAGCTACATCACATTTCCCTACACAGTGGGTGAACAGGAAAATGTAAAAACAGCAATGTCCAGTTTCCCTAATATAACTGGGGCAATCAACTGTACTTGCACTGCAATAAGAGCACCAAGTTAGGCTGCTTTTGTCAATCAAAAGCAGTTTCATTCTATTAATGGGCAAGTCATAAGTCACATGACTCGTTCATTTTAAGAAAGCAGTGTCACTACAAGCCTTGCAGAAAGGGCTGTATGTGATGGCTGGCTTGTCGGTAAGATGATAACATATCACATACTTCCTTGCTTTTTAAGTCACAAGGGTGTGACTCAGAGCGGTTAACCCTGCAGTCACTGGCTCCTGACCCTTCCCCTCACTGCCAGGGCACAAAGAGGTACACGTTACCGCGCGATTAGCTGTATAGCACACAATAGGGCTCTTCAAATACAGGTGGCAGTGTCTGGATGCAGCAGGTGGGAAAGCCCCTGACCTGCTTGATTCGCAGTCATGATCTGGACTTGCATCGCCACACACCTAACGCACCCCACGGCACTCCAGTGCTGGCACCCCATGCAGATGTGATGTGCCGCTTGTGAAGAACACGAGCAATGGTGTACCTTTTACCAAGATCCTTTAATGAAATAGATATTTCGCCTAGTAGCCTTTTCATTTCCCGGAGCTCTCTTGTCATCTCTTGCATCGCTGTGATGGTGTCCCTTTGTGTCTGTAGTACTGCATCCGTAAGGACGCGGCCGCTGTTGGTGGCTGTCGGAGCACGTGGCAATGGGGTCTGCGTCTCTCGCGAAACGCGCTCGGGATTGGGTACACCTGAGTCCTCCACAGCAAATCCTGAGCCAGGTCCCACAACCATTGCTACACAAAAAGAATTATTTTACAATCGAAGCCGTGCCATTCATTTGTTTGATCAGCAAAATGCTTATCTGCAGTTTTCTTTCAGAAGTGAAATAGCTTTACCTCACCTACCCCATCGGTATCTCCCAAATTCTCTGTCAAACCACTGCATAATAGGACACCCCCTATTACAGATGCCATACGCATGTCAAAATTTGAGGGTGATGTGGGTTTGCCCATAACAATGGAGAGTCACACAGACCCTGTGCACAGTAAGGCTTTTCTTTCCCTCTGCCTTTATCCATTTTGTTTTTTGATTATTATTATTTCAGGTGTAGTGAGTTCTGTAGAGCTGTAGTGAGTTCTGTAGAGCTGAATCAAGCAAAAATTTACCATAGTATACAAAAACAAACATCCCCACCCGCAACCCTTCCTTGAGACAGCCCAAGAGAAGCTTACTTTCACACTGAAATTTAGCCCCCGGGGCACTACCACAGAGAAAGCCCCCTCACCTTGGCCACACGGCTGCCTTTGGTCCTTCCTGGTGGTAAGATCCAGTGCCGTGTTTTCATCCGCCATCAGGAGTACGCCGAGGATGGGATTCAGTGCAGGGGCTGGGAAAGATGGCACAGGCAGACTTTGGTCCTTGGCAATACTGGGAGAGAGGGGGTCCTGAGAAGAGCCGTTTTCTGAGGTATACCGAACAAAAATATAAAAGCAACACAGCCATTTCAAAGATTTGATTGAAAAGAAATTAATAAATGTAAATCTGATAGTTGAAATGGATTTATTAGGCTTTCTAGGTCACAGATCCCCAAACAATAAGATGGTTTGTAGAAGAGAATTCCTTTTGTGTCTGATGTGATCAGCATTTCCCTGTGACACATCTCCTTAGAGTTGATTGTTGATTGTGGTCTGTGGAATGTCGCCTCACTGTTCAACATCTCTGTGAATTTGTCTGATATTAGTGGGATCTAGAATACTGTGCTCTATATACTGATCCAAATAATCCCAAAGATGCTGAATGGGTGACATGTCTGGTGAGTATGCAGCCACTGTGCAGGTCTATGACTGGACGGCCTACCAAAAGCAGACGAGGCTAATGGTAGAGAAATGGACATTCATGACTCTGGCCACAGCTCTAGTGGAGTGGATAGCCCACGTCCAGGATGCCAGTGGCATCAGGGTCATTGAGTTTGTCAATAAAAACTGCACGTTTTGGACTTCTCCTTTATTGTCCTCATGAGCAACAGCTGTATAGTGATTATGCTGCTCTATCAGCGTGTTGATATAAAGATTTTTATTTGGCAAAACCAGAAAAACATTTACTCCTTGTATGCCTCCAAAAGTGTGGCTGTGTCGCATATACATTTTGTCCATTCCACAGCAATCATTCGCGGAGTTATTCTGGGAGCAGAGAAACGTAGGGCTCAACGAAGTTTGTGTTGTGCGCTGTGCAGACAGGCGAGGAACCTCACAATTATTACTTGTCACATTAATAAGGAGCCACGTTGCAAGCGCAGGTTAACATTCTTAAACAGTAAAATGTGACGGCTTGACATTTAAAACTTCCCCAATACACTCACATGCTGTTACTTTATAAATCCACTCACTGCAAAAGGTGACATTAAGAAAACCTCCCGCTTGCTTCTGCAGTCTGAATTATTCAGTTTTACGGCTTGATGACTATTTTGTCCCAAAAGACCAAGGCTTGACTTTTCGAAACAAAACAGTAATCGGTAACAGGAAAGTAAAACAACATCACAAGGCACCAGAGAATACAAGCAGAAAATCCCGAAGGCCAACACACGCTTAACGTTGCAGGTTTGCCAAAGCTTCTTCCCTGATGCGTGTTTAACGCGCTTCGATCTAATTAACACTTTAGGGGAAGCCGACTAGCTGCCGCAAGGGGGCGACACTGCGCCGTTCCTTCAACTGAAGATACGAGTAACTTCGGATACGGCGTTGTTACCTGCTTTATACAATTTTCTGTTCAATAAAAGCGTTTGAATTGTAAAGCGTTGATAGCGTTTTAACGCTTCAAATCCGAAAGCACGGAGCCTAGAAAACGGCCGTCCTTACCGGCAGCGGCGATCCGGGTGAAAACGCTCCGGACAACGAAACGACTGGCTGCTGCCTAGAATGAGCGTCAGCGTGAATGGTATCGGCACGGCTGCGGCTGTTTTGCCTCCGCGTTATTTTCCTACATTTTATGTTTAAAAAGAATCTGGGCTGAATGTACTCCGAATGAAAATGCGTCGAAGTGAAACGGCCGAACAATATTGCAGCCGCAGGCGCGCAGGTCAGACGCCGGCTGCCGGCTGGGGGCTTCGTTGAAAGGCGGATGGCGACGTGTCCCGTTGTAGTTTTTAATCCATAAGGGACAGCGTGCAGACAAAATACTTTATACGTAAGTCACACAGATGCTTATGTTGCTTAGATATTATACAGAAAATCGTCTTAATGCATTTAATTCTTTTTAATTAGGCCTACTACTGAAAAAATAAAGCCATCTTTAAAATACTGAGGAGATGCAGGATCCAAAAGCTGTGGTGTCCTGACTAAAATCTGGCTATCTGTTTTCTCAGGCTATGGTTGAGGGTGTCTGGGAGCCAACTTGCAGTGTGCAGACTACCTGACTGTGCAGGTTACACACATGGGGAGCTATGGGGGTGGGGAGACTTGAGCCCTGGTTCTTGGGCTGTGAGGCAGCAGTGCTAACCACTGTGCTATCTGACCACCACCCCTCCTGTAAGCCCCTGTATGTAACTGATGTAGTTGCTTTCTTTAGGCTCCAGCTCACATTCTCAGTCATCAGTGTTATAAGCTGTCAGCAACCATAGTAGCTGCAGTTTGGACTGGGTAGTCTGTATGAAGCTAAACAGGATTATGTCTGGTTAGTGTTTGGATGGGAGCTTAGTTGGGTTGTTGGTCTGGGAAGATCCTGGTTCTTTACTGTAAGGCCTCATTAAGGGTTGTTTGGTATCTTTTGGAAAAAATAGGGGTGATGTCCTGACTAAAATCTGGCCATTTCTTTTTTCAGGCTATGGTTGAGGGTGTTTGGGAGCCAACATGCAGTGTGCAGACTACCTGACTGTGCAGGTTCCACACACAGAGGGCTATGGGGGAGACTTGAACCCTGGTCCTTGGACTGTGAGGCAGCAGTGCTAACCACTGTGCTATCTGACCAGGATTGTGTCTAGTCAGTGTTTGGATGGGAGCCTAGTTGGGTTGTTGGTCTGGAGAGATCCTGTCATAACATAACAATGGCAGCAGCTCTGAGGGCAGCTTGGACAAAATCACGGACATATCAGATTTTACTTGTCCATCTTCCATCAACTTCCTCGTAGAAGGCTGGAAACAGGTGGGGACTGCAGCCTTTACACTTTTAATGTCAGTTTTTATGTTTTATTTATACAGTGAAGCACAGCTCATACGTGATGTTGGGTAAGAAAACTGCACTATTGAAAATTAAAGCAACAAATATGTATTTTTCATTAACCTTTGAGGCCCATCATTAAAAACTCAAACTATATAAAAGTCAGATAAAAGTTTTAAAAGTTCTTTTTAGTCTCACAAAACACATATTATCAATCACAAAATTGTTGTCTTTAAATCTTTACATTCAACTTTAATTGCCTTAAAAAGGATTTTTTAGAATAAACATTGTAAAATACCAGCTTAAAGTGTTTAAAAAGGACACAGGTACAAATGTCAAAAAACTACTTCCACAAAAATCTTTAAAAATCTGGAGGAATTTCTACTAAACACAGCCAAAGGGTTTTTTTTTTTTTTTGGAGAAACTGTACAAATTCTACCAGACTGACAGCCAGCCCATCATAGGTCTGTCATCGCGACCAGCTGTACTCAGCCAGTTCTTACAAGGCCGTGCTGATCCCTGAGCTGATCCCGGCATCCTTTGCCATGCTGTAGAAATGCCCTTTCTTGTGGAGGAGGGCACTGGGGGTGTCAAACTCCACTATCCTCCCAGCATCCAGGACCATCACCCTGCAGAGTTACAGAGAGCATCATGTTTTAATGAGGTACAACACCCAGCTATGTGCCGCGGCCCTCTGAGGGCCCTCCGTCTGCTTCTCATGTTCGTCTGCATCCTTTTAGCCCCTAGTCCTGCTTCCCCAGCCTGGCCATAGCTTGCTGATGTCTGTAATCACTGAATTGTCATGAATTTGACCTGGTCATATGATATTTGCTCCAGTCTGCAGATGCTTCCTCTGGGTATAGATGTATACACCTACAGTAGTTGGTCGTCAAATAGAGCTTAGCCTAGGGTTCATCCCTGAATACTCATTAACGCCCTCATTTATTCATAGGAGGTCAGCAAACAGCCATCCCTCTGCTAATGCTAGAGGATGATGGCTAACTCTGGCCTCTGAGCCTCTGGTACAGTCTTTCCTTCAGACTAACTCTAGTTATACGCCTCTTGGCTCTAGGGTCCATGATATCCTCACAGGTCCTGCAGGTGTCAACCTGAGAATCAATTTATTGCTACTGCAATACTCTGCCACTAGATGGCACTACATCTATAGTGAGAATCTACATAAACAGATAATGGAAGTAGAGCTTGTTAATAGAGGCCAAAGAGTTTAGATGACTACGTTAGATCTGGTGTACAGGTCCGTCTCACCTTGAACTGTCCATGATGGTGTGCAGTCGGTGAGCAATGGTGAGCACCGTGCAATGGGAGAACTCCTGCCGTATAGTGGTCTGGATGAGGGTGTCTGTTTCAAGGTCCACAGCAGCTGTGGCCTCATCCAGAATCAAGATGCGAGACTTTCTGAGCAGGGCTCTAGCCAGGCACAGGAGCTGTCTCTGGCCCACGCTGGACACGTGCGTGCGCGCACACACACACATACACACACACACACACACACACACACACACATACACACGTTAGGATTTATATTGTTGTGGGGGCCGTCCATTCATTTCTCTGGGTATAATCCTAATCCCAACAATTAACCATAAGTATCCAACCATAACCTTAACCATAAGTATCCAAACAAAATAAAAGACTTTTGGCATTTTTAGTTTTTTGATCTCAAATTTTTATAAAATTGAATTTCCTCTTGTAGTACTGAAAGAATGCTCCCCACAATGTCAAAATAACAGGTTTTTATCACATTGTAGGGACATTTGGTCCCCACAATGTAATATATACATAACCACCCCCCCCCACACACACACACACACACAATTAAAAACTGGAGCTCAACTTGGAGCTCAGTGATTTTCATTTGGAAATGGAGTCCAGGTGGAGACATATAGGTATCTTTAAGCCTGTTCAAAAGCCTTCAGGATAAAAAATTTGAATACAGAGAAGCATTGCTCTTCCAGAAGAATTCAGTGATTTTGCTTAAACAGCGACCCTTACTGCACAACTTCGCTCCAGTGTTCCAGGCAAATAAAGCTGGTACCAACTGGGGAGTAAGTCAGACACAAACTACATTCCTGAAGCAAATATAAGTGACTACGTAAAGGTCTACGATCAGGCCTGCCTGGCCGGGCACTGGTTACTCCTGGTCATTTGCTGACATGGAATAGTCTTTGGAGATCCAGAATCAAACAACTCCATACCTGAGGTTTTCTCCTCCTTCTGTGATCTCATGGTACAGTCCGTCCGGTAGCCCCCCCACAAACTCCTTCAGATGGGACAGCTCCAGCACCTGCCAGATCGCCTCATCGCTGAACTTCTCAAAGGGATCCAGGTTCATCCTCAGCGTCCCTGAGAAGAGCACCGGGTCCTGTGGTGCACCGAACACAGCATGTGCAGCGATGCTGGAAATGCGTCCCCTCCCCCCCACCAGGCAAATGTGTGTGCATGTGTGAGTGCGCACGTGTGAGTGTGAGAGTATATCCATTACCTGAGGGATGATGGTAAGTCTTCCCCTGAGGTCATGCAGGCCCAGCTTAGAGATGTCCACGCCATCGATGAGGATGCGGCCATCTGCGGCCTCGATGAGACGGAACAGGCAGTTTGTGAGGCTGGACTTCCCCGCTCCAGTTCTGCCCACGATGCCGATCTGAGACCCAGAGGTAAAGTGACTCAGTGACAGGCAGAGGTGGAAATTTCAGGTCCGGAAAGTACAAATCCAGACCAGGATTTTGTTTCAACCAACCAGTGGGGTACACTGTAAGTGTGACTCTTTGCTCAACTGGTTGGTTAAAACTAAATCACGGTCTGGATTTGTACTTTCTGGACCTGAAATTTCCACCTCTGGTGACAGGCTGATGTCTCTGTTCTCATGTGTCCACACCCTGAGAGCCACATACACCATCGGATACACTTCACACACCCGTACCTTTTCCTTGCCGCTGATGTCACACGTGATCCCTTGCAAAACCAGATCCAGCTCAGGCCGGTACCTTACTTTATAGTCTTCAATGTAGATCCTCCCGGGTTCGGGCCACGAGTCCGAGGGGTGGACGTCTGTGACCCATGGTGCCTAGAGAAGCAGCAGCAGAAGCGGGATGGTGAGCCGTGAGGAGGTCCGCTGACCGGAGTGATGGATGATGGTTGAGACCCCAAGCCCCGGGAGGCCCACCTCGTTCTCGATCTGCGTGTACTCGCTCACTCGCTCCACGGCCACTATGTTCGTTTCCAGCTCGGAAGTCATCCTCACCAGCCAGTTTAGTGTCTGTGTAACCTGCAGTTACATGAGAGGTACAGTTAGCTAGATCAGACTGATTTGAGTCTCGAGTCACTACTCCAAGATTCATGAGTCCTCTAAATTTTGCACGCTGGTCACGGGCCCAAAGAGATCCTAGTTAAATGACACAACTGCTGCCTTACATTGAGCGCGTAGGAGATGGATAGTCCCACCAAGCCGCTGTCCAAGCTGTCTCGGGATATCACCACAAAGATAGCTGAGAAAAACACCACCAAGTTGCCCAAGGACTCCAGACGGATGGCCAACCACCTGGAATGTAAAGAAGACACATATAAGCGAGAGAGCCCCATACAACCTGCAAGCGAGGACCAGAGGCCGGCTGGCACACCTGTTGGAGACGATCCAGGCGTAGACACTCTTGTGGTTCTCATCGATGGTGCGCCTGTTGTGCCTGAGGAAGCGCTCCTGGTGCCCATAGGCCCGGATAACAGACAGGCCCGCCACCGTCTCTCCGAAATGAGAATAGATGGGCGAGCGCGACACGGAGTCTAAACGCCTCAACTGTCTAGAGGTGGCGACATAGAGCCTCTGAGGAGCAGAGCACAAACAGAGAGCGCTGATAGGCACAATTCTCCTTCATGGACAACAGCAGTGGAGAAAAGCAACAGATCAAAAGAAAAAAAAATGATTATTCCTAGTGCAACAGTCTCAGGTTATAACTGCCCAGTGCCAAAATTTTTAGGAAAGGCTTAGCAAGGAAGGCTAGCCACAATGCTAACTAGGAAAATGTACCCTTAATGGGGGGGGGCAGTCTGTATTGTGGTGTTTTAAGGTCAAATTTAATTGCTTTGTTTGCCTAAGACCAAAGCACAATACGTAGATATGACTGTTTGTGTTGATCTGGTAGCCGTACACCGAGGATGGAGTCCCACCCATGTGAGGGAGACCATGGTGACAGAAGGATGCTTTTGCAAGGGGTTTCAAGAATATCATCTCACCTGAGATAAGGCTGCTTCTTAAATCACATTAAAACACATTGGGTCATACCAAACAGTGGGGCTTTGTTAGCATTGGTTATCACTGGTTAGTGTTTTGGGCTGCCAGTTGGTGTCCAGGCATTCTCCAGTCATGTGACTCACCGTGGATGTTACACGCTATAGGCACACAGAGGCCATCTCTTACCTGCACAAAGTAGTAGACCACAGCCAATGGGACAACTACTGCGATGAAGATGGGCGTGGCCACGCAGATGACCAATAGGGTGCCGATGACCCCCATCAGACACAGCAGCCATGATCGGAAAGACATGGGGATCGACTCGTCCACTGTGAAAATGTCCTGCAGGGACAACACCATGACAAACAATGACACAAGGAGGGTCTGTGCCTCAAACACAAGTCAGAGCTAATTCAAGTCAGTCAAATTGTTTCTCTGGTATGTTATCTGGGATCACAGACCTTGGCGAAGCGGTTAACAATCCGGCCCGAGGGTGTGGTGTCGAAAAAGGCCATGGGCAGTCGCAGCACGTTGGCCAGCAGGCGGCTGTGCAGGACGCGTGAGGCGGCGATGCAGCCGTGAGCCATCAACAGGGTCCCCACGAAGAGCAGCAAACCTGTCAGACAGGACAGCACCCATGTGACAAGCAGTATGGAAATGCACCATCATGCAAAAATTAAGTGTCAGGCTGTGATGTTCTTGTTAGGGTGGAACAGTGGGTATACCTGTGGTTTCACACTTGGTTATGAGTTCAAGTCCCCACCCCCCTGTCCACACAGTACAAAAATATCCAGTGTTTTTAATGGCCCCATGTGCCCTTCAATGGACTGGACACCCATCCATTGAGTCCCCTTGTGCCCTGTGGCTCCAGTGACAAGCTCCAGGGTCACTGGAACCCTATACTGGGCTAGCATGTATAGGAGATGGTGTTCTGATGGGCCATGGAGGTATTTCCCGAAGTCTTACCTTGTGCCACCCCAAGGGCCCCAAAGACGCCCACTCTCATGTCACGGACAGAAGCCGGGTAGGTGGCATTGTAATACTTCACGGCGTCATTGGTCCAGTCACTGAGCCACAGATTCTGACCAATAAAGGCCAGATTCTGCATGAAGAAGGCCACCAGCACCATGGTGGAGTAGCACCAGCCCACGGCACGCAGGTACAGCAGGTAGATGGAGAACTTCACCTGGGGGCAGCGAGCATGTCCTCCTCAGAGGTGAAGTCTCAGCCACAATGAGCCTATCCTAACCCTAACCCCACACCACACCTGCCCCCTGCATCCCCCAGTGCCTCTGTCTCCTGCCCGGCCTCTTGCTGGCCCTCAGTCTGTACTCTAACCCTACCTGGCCCGTCTCCATGGCCTCATTCTCTATGAGCCGCTGGCCCGCTTTGGCTTCCGGCAGCTTCTGATGCTCCTTCACCGAGTTGCAGGTCCTGATCTTGACGCTGTCGTGACAGGCAGAAAGTGGGCACCCCGGTCAGCTAGGAGGACCCCATGCCCTCTGAGCCATGCCACACCCCTTGAGCCATGCCACACTCCCTGAGCCATGCCACACCCCCTGAGCCATGCCACACCCCCTGAGCCATGCCACACCCCCTGAGCCATGTCACACCCCTTGAGCCATGCCACGCCCCCTGAGCCATGCCAATGCCTGTAGCCGAGTTACCTGCCGTGCCGCTGGCTCCGCCGCATGCTGCACTCTCTCTTCAGCGTCACGGAGACCACGTCCTCCGCCGGACAGTCTGCCTCGGTGTCTGGGGACTCCGGCAGCGTGTCCACAGGCGTGCCTGGGTCACCATCTGTCCATACGGCAGACAACGTGTCACCCCTAACCTTAAAACATAACTATCTAATGACCAATGTTAATTCGTGAGATGCAATTCACAAGCCTGAAATGAAAACAAAATTATGCATTATTTGCCACATTCTTTAGTTTTCACATATCCTATCTTACTCCTTTTTGAGACATATACATGCACATGCATAGCAGGTGACTCAGGTCTGGGTATGGCATGGGTCTGGGGGGGTGGGGGGGTATAAAGAGCCTTGCTCATTTGCATGAGGAAGTCGTGATTAATCCTCTCAGACTGTGATTTGAACTGGTGACCTTCAAATCAGAAGGAAAAAGGGAGCTCATGGTACAGAGAGATCTTGGTTCTGCCTCCTGTAGTTGCTTAGACCCACCTCCTCTACAATCTGACTGGCTATTTCTCTGAACCAGTCATTTTCCTTTCTGCCCTCAGAACATTTTTGTGTAAGTTAAATTCCACAAAGCAAAACAGGAGCCCTACAAAGTGCACATTGCGTGTGAGGGTAAAGTGGACGCACCCTGCTGACTCTTGTTGCTCTCCTTGGCATAGGTGTTCAGGAACTCGGCGAAAGCCCCCCCACTGGCCTGCAGGCTTTGGTAGGACCCCACCTCAGAAACCCTGCCATCCACCAGAACCACTATCTCATCCACGTAGGGCAGGAAGCCAATGCCGTGTGTCACCAGGATGCGGGTCTGCGGAGAGAAACCTCCTTCAGGACGACCTCCTGCGTTGGGCAGCCATGAGCACCAGGTTCACAGCTGCTGCCCCGAGTGCTACAGTATGTGTGTGGTGCAAGGTGCATGTGGTCATTACAGAAACAAGAGGGACATCGACCGTAAATGCAGGATGACACTCGGATTAGCGTAATAACTGTAGGTATCACATGTTTTTTGTTGGTTTCCTGTCTCGAAAGGATTATTGTAATTAAGAGCCACTTAAATGTCCCTATAGACAGAAAACTAACCATTGAATGGTAGTGAACCAGTTTGTACATGTGCATATGCGTGTGCCTGGGATATAGGGGCTTTGCAGCACTGACCTTGTCCTTGAGCAGACCTCGTGGTCCTACCACCCTCTCAAAGAGGTGCTTCCCCACGTGGGCGTCCACAGCAGACAGGGGGTCGTCCAGCAGGTAGACGTCGGCCTGGCTGTAGGCAGCCCTGGCCAGACTCACCCTTTGCTTCTGGCCACCGCTCAGATTAATGCCCTGGAAAGATACCATCGGTCATCATGTCACTAGGCGGCGTGGTCAACAACCTCCAGAGACCTCACACCATATGAGTCAAACCCCAAACAGCCCTTCTCCTCCTCCCCAGCCCTGTCCCTCTCACCTTCTCTCCTATCTCAGTCATGTCTCTACCAGGCAGGAGCTCCAGGTCAGGTCCCAGAGCACAAGAATCCAGCACCTTCTGGTAGCGCTTGTCTTCCATTTGGGATCCGAACAAAATGTTGTCCTTAAGTGTGGCGTTTTGGATCCAGGCCTGCTGGGGCACGTAGGCCAGGGAGCCCTAAAAGGAGAGGGTGGGGTGCCTTCAGGCGCAGAGGAAAACTGGGAGCGTCTGGACATCTGCACTGCTGCTGCAGAAAAGTCAGCAGAGTGTCAACGGAGAACCTGACAATCTGACATGAGCTGCGTATGGGTTCTGGGGAACATTCAGCCAGTAAATGAGCGATAGTGCGGGTGCCCTGTGCAGAAAAGCGTGCGTGTGGGACTGATCACTGTACCTGGATATTGATGTGACCCTTGATGGCGTGCATCTCTCCCAGGATGGCCGACACCAGCGATGACTTGCCAGCGCCCACAGCACCGACCACAGCCACCAAGCGGCCGGGCAGGATGTCCAGAGACACACTGTAACACGCAGGGGCATAAGCATCCCATTACATCAGGAGGTTAGCAGGATAACACAGAGTCAGGACAGTTATTACTGTCCGAGAAGCAGCGCCGGCCCCATTTTCTCCAGTTCCTTTTACTAATGGAAATACACGGCTCACTCTTACAGTCTAGCTTGGTGTAACTGAGCAGCGTAATTAAGGTTTAATTCAGAAATAAATGACCAGTGACAGGACGAGTTAGCCAGCCTGTGCGAATTATTATTAATATTATTATTATTATTATTAATTAGCCAGGTGGCGAGAATAAGCAGGGGTCACATCACAGGTCACGGCATCGTGGCAGAAGCAAACACAGGGGCATCTGCCACGAGTGCATCTGGGCAGCCAGTGCAACCAGCACAGCTGGGGATACAATCCGCTGGGCTCTCATTCTGCGTTTAGGAGGAGCTGATCCTTTAACTGACACACAGTCAAGAGCAGCGTTATATAACCCAGCAAGGAGTACAAGGAGCTTACCTAAGAATGACTGAAGGACAAAAGACTGACCACAGCCATTGCCGTAAGGGAATGACAGATTATGGATGGATGTCTACGGACAAGGAGAAAAGGTGCCCACTCGTGGACAGGATAATAGTGCAGTCACACCATTTGGAAGGAAGAGTCACCATCACAGACACAATCAAGGAGACCCACGCAAACACGAGGAGCAATGAAAGAACCCTAACCCCACAGTGCCACTCAGGACAGATGCAGTCATTATCATACAGCATCTCAAAGTAGATTGCTAAATGAGAGTGTGGAGGGTGCATCAGGGAGAGCTCTCACTCGCTCAGAATGGGCTGGGTGTCCTTCTCCCAGGTCATCGTGGCTCCACACACACTCACGGCGCTCTCTGAGGGACAGCAGGGACAGTCGTGATTGGGGGAGGTGCTGGGGAACAGTGACAGGCATAAAGTCACCCATCAGAGACCCTGGCAGAGAAAAGCTTGCGGGGACCTACTGAAGCTACTGTCGTGGCGTATCGCACTGGAATCCAGGTCGTCTCCCCCCAGGAACTTCTCCAAGCGCCGGTTGGACACTGCTGCCTGGAATCAAGCATGCAGCTGTAAGAAGAGCTAGGTGCCTGCATGCCTGTTTAGGTGCCTGTCTGTCTGTGCCCCTGGCTGCCTGTTTAGGTGCCTGTCTGTCTGTGCGCCTGCCTGTTTAGGTGCTTGACTTCCTCCCTGTTTAGGTTTCTGTCTGTATAGGTGCCTGTCTACCTCCCAGTTTAGGTGCCTGTCTGTGTGCCTCCCTGCCTGTATAGGTGCTCGCTCCCATAACGACACCATACCTGCACCATGGCTGAGATGAGCGCAGGCAGCATGGCCAGGGGGAAGCGCAGGATGTTGAACAGAGAGATAGCTGTGAAGGCTTTCTGGGCGTCCAGAACATTGTCAGGGCTGACCGACACAAACACGGCAAACGTGGCCAGTGACACCTGAGCCAATCCAGAGAGGCAGGGGTTAAATCACATGTCAGCTGAATGATCCAGGACACAACCGGTTAGTAATAGCAGAGGGGCCTTACCAGCGCAGGAGCACATGCAAATATGAACACTGAGACGGAGGATAGGTACGAGAACTTCTTCAGAACAGACAGCTCCTGGTTCCTGATGCCTTGGATCTGGGCCTGGAATGATGTCTCCCAAGCATACAGCTTGAGAACCTGAATTAGAAAGGCAGAACATAGAGTCAGCAGAGACCAGACAGAGTCAGGGCATGGAGTCAGCAGAGACCAGACAGAGTCAGGGCATGGAGTGAGTGGAGACAGAACGCAATCAGAGTACACAAAGTCAGTAGAAACAGGACAGAGTCAGGGCACAGAGTCAGTAAGACAGGGCAAAGTCAGGACAGGAGTGAGTGGTGACAGGACAGAGTCAGGGCACAATGAAGCTTGTGTGTTAATCCAGAGAGCTGTGCCTGTTTAAGTCCCCTCACATCCCACCCCCTCTCCCTGCTTATTGTTTTTCGTATTGATTTTTTAATGTGGCATCGATCCCTTTAAGTCACCCATGACTAATAACCCATGCAAGCCGCAGAGCCACCATTACCTTAATGCCGTTCAGGATTTCATTCATAATTTTCAGGCGCTTGTCCTTGAACTTCATATTCTCCACCTAGAAAGAATCTCACTGATTATATGGTAATAATAATAATGGGGCTGCACTGTGGGTGTGGTCTCTCACTTTGCTGCCTGACTGTGCCAACTAACTGTGCTCACACTATGCTGCCTAATTGTGCCATCTGATTGTGCTCTCTGATTGTGCCATCTGACTGCTCTCTCACTATGCTACCTGATTGTGCGCTCTCACTGAGCTGCCTAACTGTGCTACCTGACTGCTCTCAGACTTTGCCATCTTACTGTGCTTTCTCAATGTGCTACATAACTGTGCTACATGACTGTGCTCTCTGATTGCGCTGCTTAACTGTGCCATCTGACTACGTTCTCCGGATGTGCCAAATAACTGTGCTCCCTGGCTGTGCTGCATGACTGTCCCATTGGACAGTTACACTGTTCAGGCTGTGATTCCAGGTACAACCACGAGAGAACAAGAGCCCAGCATGACAGTGAGCTCTGGACCGACGTTGGGAGCAGGTAGGGCCCGGAGGTGGACAGCACCTGGAAGCCACGGCTCTTGGTGGCCAGGAAGCCATTGATGGGCACCATGAGCACCATGACGGCCAGGCCAGCCAGCACAGCGGGCCCCAGCTCCAGCCAGAGGAAGGTGATGGACAAGCCGATCTGCAGCGGGCACGACCACAGCAGGTGGATGAAGTTGGTGACATCGTTGAAGCGCTGAGCGTCGGCCGACATCAGGTTGACGGTCTCCCCCACCGTGGACTCCTTCCGTGTGTCATTAGACACCACCAGGGCCTGGGGACACGCCGTGTGACGCAATGTAGCAGCTACTGGAAAGAGTTCATGTGAAGGGACGGTTCTGGGGGTTGCTGGTGGGGGGATGGGGTGGTACCTTCTTGTAGACGGCGGCCATGATGGCAGTGCGCACTTGCATGCCGAGCAGGAAGCAGCGCTGGAAGTACTGCTGCAGAAAGAGTGACTGCAGCATGGCCACCACCAGCAGCAGCACTGCGAACAGGTAGCCCCACCACGTGTAGATGGAGGAGTCCTGACTGAAGGAGATCATCAGCCTGCACGGACCCACGGACACGTTAGGGGGGGGTGGAGCCCGGCCGTGGGGTAGGGGTCGGGCGGGGGCACTCACTTCAGCAGCTGGGGGCTCAGGAAGGACAGCAGATCCTGCAGCAGCTTGAAGGCAGCCGACTCAAGCAGGACCCTCCAGAAGGTTTTGGCCAGGGACAGCAAGAGCCACGAGCGAGGGTAGTCCTTGTCATCTGCGCTGTCTCGGCCGGCTTTCTCTTTGCCTTTGCTCGTATCTGGACCCTTCTCCTCCTGTGGACCACAGAGAAGCACTGAGGGCTCCTGCAGAGGTGAACAGATGCCTAGGGGCTGGGTGGAGTTAATAAGAAACCAAGGAGGTACAGTAACTGCATCAATCCAAACACTTTATAACCCTAACTGTTTGCACGAGCATACAGCTCATGTGAGATTTACTTACACAAAAATGCTCTGAGGGCAGAATGAAAAATGACTGGAGGTGAGTCCAAGCAATTAGAGGAGGGGAGGCCAATCAATCAGATGTCCTGCCTCCAGTAGTTGCTTGGACCCACCTCCTCTACAGTCTGATTGGTTATCTCTCTGAACCAATCATTTTTTATTCTGCCCTTAAAACATTTTTGTGTAAGTAAAACTCCCACGAGCAAGTATAGAGCTGCTCGTAAGCTCGTAACTGCTATATCTCCCCCTGCAGGAGCACTGAGTGTGGCGCAGGTGAATGTAAAATAGCTTATGAACATGTCTAAGCAGGCACCCACCATGACCAGCACATCCTGGCTCACGCCATTGGCCATGCCACCACCCTGAGCCCTTTCCCTCCGCAGCGCTTTCTCCTGCCGCATGCGCAGGGTGGCCCTCGCTCGGCGCAGATGCTGCTGCACATGTGTCTCGAACGTTCGGCAGATGCTCTGAGTGGAGGCTTTCTCGCTGAGCTCCCACAGGTCATCCTGTACCAGCGGTCGTTTAAAGCCCGTCACCACCATGCTGCACAGAGAGGAGAGGACAGGGGGGGCATCACAAACACACGGCACCCTTACCGCGGCAGCCGGGACCCAGCCAGAACCTCACCTGTTAAACCAGTGAAACGTGATTCGGCTCAGGAAAGAAGCAGAAGCCTCGGGGCTCTGAGGAACAAGCCGGTAGAATGTGGTGAGCTGAACATTCACCTGAAATCACACTGGAATGTGCCTGCCTGCCTTCCCTGTGGCAGACATCTGTCTATGTCCAGTAGGCTGTGAGGCTACCAGGCAGCAGCCTTAAAGCCGGAAGCTGACCTTCTTTTCCATGCCAGTGGGTCTCTGTGGGACGTCTGGGAGGGTGGACAGCACGAGCGCCACCAGTTGCAGACCATAGGACACGTAGAACAGGCAGAAGCGTGGCAGGTCCGATACCCCACCCTGAGGTGACACAAGGGAACGTGGATGGGGAAGAGGAGCGAGAGGAAAGAGCGAACGGGAACAAGAAGGGAGGGGAGAATGGGAGTGAGAGGGGAGAAGAGAGACCGAGAGGGGAGATAAATAGGAGTGGGGGGAAGAGGAGTGAGGAGGGAGAGAACAGGAAAAAGAAGACGGAGAATAAATGGGAACAAGAGTAGAGAGTAAATAGTAGTGAGAGGATGGGGAAGAGGAGTGAGAGGAGTGGAGGATGGGAGAGGAGAGGGAAAAGGAGTGAGAGGGAAGGGGAGTGAGAGGAGAGGGAAGATGAGTGAGAAGAGAGGAAGAAGGAGAGAGGAAAGGAAAGAGGAGTGAGAGGAGAGGGAGAATGTGAGAGGAGAGGGAAGAGGAGTGAGAATGGGAGAGGAGTACTATTGCTTTGATGCTGACCTTCTCAGCCTTGGGGGGTGAGAAGAGTCATGAAAGAAAAGACAAGTGAAGTGAAGGTGTGTGTGGAAAGGCACTAATATCAGCATTGAGTTCCTGCTTCAGGAACAGTCGCCTGGGGGCCCCACACCTGTGCCAGAGCTTGGCGTAGAAGCGTCTGGAAGGGGAAGATTCCAGAGAGCACCAGCAGGACCCAGAACAGGAAGAGCGCCCCCGAGTCCACGGCATCGGCTGTCCTGCGCACCCCCTCCTGGGACAGCAGCACCAGCAACTGGGGGGGGGGGGAACCAGAGAGTCAGGCCCTCACTTGGGGGTGGGGGGGCACCGAGTCAAACCCTCACTGCTGAGGGCACAGAGTTAGGCTTTCACGGGGGTGGGGGGGGGGCACTGCAGAAGGGCAGCTGCAAACCTCCTACACACACATGCAGTTAACACATAGAAAATAGTACAACACATATCAGCTTCATCTTACCCATGAGGCGGCGAACAGGACGGGGTTGGTGTAGAACATGGGGGGCCGGAGCCCCTCACTGTCTCTGTCCCTCAAAGGCCCATAATCCTCCCCCAGAGTGACAGCGAGGCCAGCGACGGCCGTCAGGAACAAGAGGGCAACCAGGCCCTGAAGAGCCAGCGGGGTAGAATGGGGCAGAAAGGTGAGCAGACCCTGCGTAAGCTCGCTACAATCAGGCGCCTCCATCCGGGTACCGGTACCTGCTTGCAGATGTAGAGCCAGGAAAAGCCCGATGAGGGGGCGCCTCCTCGGAAGAGCCTGGCGAGGTGCCAGGGGGCACAGAGCCACAGGAAACCCAGGGGTAGCCAGACCAGGACAGTCTGCTCCAAGCACACAGGCAGGTCCGGGTCTGGGCGCTCCAGGAAGGAGGAGTTCTGCAGCAGAACCAGGGAAAACTGAGGGCATGTAGGGACACACCCCCTCCCAGAGAGCCCATTTAGTGAACAAAAACACAGGCAGATCTACTCTGCCAGCATCAGATGGCCAATCATTCATTAAACTTAACTGCACCGCACACCGTAATGGGCCAGTACAACCTCTATAAGATTTCTGCAAATGCCAGCAGGTTTTCAGCTACAGGTGATATTCCATGCATGGGTCAAATGAGTGAGGGGCTACAGATACACTGAAACCCTCATAAAAGCGACTGACAGAGCCCATTCCGGAAGATACCATCCCCCAGCCAGGATGATGACCCGCCGCCCTGCTACCCCTGACTCACTGCAGTTAGATATGTCACTTTTATCAGCATAAATTCTGAAGGACACAGAATACACACATAACATGTATGCTTAGCTGTGCGAGGACGCACAGAAGACACCATATATCCACTACAACATACATGCGACATCAAATACAGAATTAGAAAGCTGTTTATATTGTAAGCTATACACTAGATAGAGTTTATAAGTTTATTAACACAGGTATCTATGTTTTGTCCTCGCTAGATATTAGGAATTCCTCTATGGAAAACAAAACAATCATAATTATATACAGATATAATTATAACAAACATAATGCCGTCTAGCATCTCTTGCTTTTGAGACAAGTAGTTCATGCAGAGAGAGCAGGGAAAATCATTTAACACATAGTTGATGGCCCGTCTAAAAGACCAATCTGATTAAACGTGACCCATCAGTTAAAATATATAATGTCAGCTTTCACCGGAGGAAAGGCTCACCCAGAACACAGAGCCACAGTAGCGATCCAGCACTGCCGACATGGGGAAGCCGGGCCAGGAGTCCAGAAGGGGGGCGATCGGGAGCCGGAGGGGCACGCTGCCTTATAGCGGAGGTCTCTTCAGTCGCGATCGCTCGTTAACACCATAACGTCATAACGAGCTCCTTCTGTTCCCCAGTATCACAATGACGCAGCATGTCCCCCTCTGGGCTGCCACTCTGTTTATTCCTTTCTTTTAACAGCACCAGTCTAAAGTCCAGCAGGAGACAGTGAGTGAGAGAGGGAGGGAGAGAGGGAGGGAATCCCACGTATGAAGAGGTCGAGGAAGCAGCTCGCCGCAAACTTTGGGACGTCTTTCGTGTTTGTAGTGTATTAGCCGATTATTAGCGTAAGTCATACAAAAGCAGGAATATTAGAGAAAAGCAGAGGAAAATGCAGAATCTTTCTATAAAAAAAAACAGGAAAGGACACAAGGTTGGGGACAAAGCAGACTTCAGCGAAAAGCCCTAACGCCTATCTGTCTGTCTCAGAGAGAGCCGGGCTCAGGAAACCCACTCCTGAGCACTGGGAGCACTCTTCACTGCCCTACTGGAGACCAGCAGAGAGGCCTTCAGTCCCCGTCTCTCTTTGCTCACCTGCCACATCCCCCGATGCTTAGAGCAGCAACAGAAGCCAAGGTCTGAATACACATCAGCATCATCCCCTGCTGTGAACTACAGGAAAACACTGACCACCAGCATCCCTTCAGAAATGACATCACACCAATACCACCCACTTCACAGACTAACTAGCATTGCTAAATTATTAAGATGAAAGAACTGGTTACACCCCTCCCTTTTTCCGTGGCTCCTCAGCAAAGATTGAGGGTGAGCCAGTAGCCTCTCTCAGGAACTCAGGGCAGGGGACACCCTGGATGGGATGCCACACTATCACAGGTCATGCACTCACAGAAACACTGAGAGACACCAAACACTAGGGCTGGACGATATCACATGATATAATCGCGATATGTGTGCATGTGCAATAATCACTGGGGCTTTAGATGACGGACATAAGAATTTGTCCGGATGACGGATTTTTGGTCCCACATGGTATTTACTAGATTAATAGCACAACTAAAATATTAATAAGAGGCATATTGTGACCCCAAAGGTTAGTAATCTGCATACATTCTGAGTTTCCTTATGTTTATTAAATTCAGGGAAGAGGAGATATTCTGGTTAAACAAGGTGAAAAGAGGTTGGTGGTCTGGCGGTTTAAAGTACAAAATGTTTATTAAACACGAGGATATGCCAAATTTATGCAGATTACTAACTTTTGGGTGTCACAATATGCCTCTCATTTTAGGGGCACTACTAATCTGCTTATGAAATTATGAGCGTAAGTAAATGTCTGGACCAAAAAGCTGGCTTCCGGACAGATTTTTACAGCCCTTTTTCTAAAGCCCTATAATCAACTTATTTGACACATTCTGTAGGTAGACAACAAGATCTGTTTGGGTATAGTTTATTTTGGGTAAATTTCATCTCCTTTTTTATTTTATACATACTGTATTAAGCACAGATATTAAGCACAGATATTTCAAATAATCATGATGTGACCACATGTTTTTATACTGCTAAGGAAAGTAAGCTTACTAACTAGATGAGCTCAGAGGACACCTACGCAGACACTGAGAAAATATGAAATCCACACACAAGCAAGCAAAGTTTGAGCCCCTTAACCTGATGGAGTAACACTTCAGCACAAAACACAGCGAATACCCCACCTAGTGATCAATAACAGAACAATAGTACTAAATCATAATATACCCCCACATTGTTAAACCAGATTTCAAGACACCAGTATACAGTGGGTATCATAAGCATTACTCCCTGTAGAAAAATCATGTTTCGTTGATTTCCAGCCTGAAATGAAAACACAAAAGAACTGAATTTGTCCAGCTTTATTTACTCAATACTTTATTTGAGGGGCCACAAATAATGTAGTGTAATGCTATTACATATATATAAATTAACCACAAACCAGGTCAGTTACATGATTTCATGTTTGTTCATCATTTATGAATCATGAAACATATTTTATATCAAGCAATTGCTATATTTTGGGGAAATAAGTATTGAACACATCAATGTTTTTTTCAGCAAATATATTTCCAATGAGGTTATTCCCATTAAATTTTCACCAGATATTGGTGTGGAAGAAAAATTATAAATCGACCTGTCTTATAACAAGCCACTTAGAACAAAACTCCGGACCTCTCAGTTGGTGAGCAAAGTTATCTCTTATATTCCAGCAATCCAGCAAACCATTCCTGTCACACTCTGGCACCAGGTACCAAGTACCCCAAGCACAAAGAGCCACCAGTTGATAAACCATAACTCCCAATTCCCTATAAGGACTTCTAAGTCCCGATTGGTCACAAAACACCAACAATCCAAGCTCAAACATATAACAAACACAATTCTCCTGCTCTATTGGTTCACCTTGGTAGCAGGGTACATCCACCTACTGTATTTTGCTCAGTTTTCCAAAACTTGTCTCGACTGCTAGACTCCTACTTGAGATATGGATATAGATTTTGATTCACTGTAAACACATGGTTAACATATTGTGGCGCCGGACGGACCGAGGCATCGCGAGAGCAGAGAGAGACAAGGAGATTCGCTTGTCGAAGAAAACATGCTCTTTATTATCAGTCCATAAAGGGACTACAACAGGCAGCCAATGAGCACTGAACCAAATACACGGCTGTCAGACGCCGAACTGTAAGATGTACACATGGTGGGAGATTTACACAAGCTAAATACACGTGAGGCTCAGACTGGGTACACACAAGACACGGGCAAACACACGTGTGACAATAGGGAAATGTAACCATTAACATTAACAACAACAACAAGGGCTACTTACAATTGCATACCGGGCATGCTGGGACATGCGCCACACCTGGTGCCACAATATGATTAACGTGATAACTACTCATACATTTGTATTACTGCATAGCATATTGCGTATGGCCTACTGTGACCACTTTATAATTACAACTCTTTGTTCACCAGTTGGGGCAGCTTCAAATCCCTTCCTGCAGGTGGCTTCTCCCCACCTTCGCCGCTGCCCGTCTCTCCAAGGTCTTCATGGTCTGCAGAACTAACCCTGTGCAGGCTACCATGAGACAAGGACACACGGTATTCAAAACAATCCCTTCTTGCATAAGGAGTAAGACAAAACAGACCCAGTATGCCTCCCCTTCAGAGCCTACCGATGTGAAATTTTCTTTCCACATTTGTATCAACTCAAGGTATCAGCAAATATAAAGAATTCACAACATTAAAGTCCATAAACAAAGTTATGTGTAATAAAGTGGAATGACAGAGGAAAAAAGTATTGAACACACTAAAAAGCAGTACACCAAGGCAAGAAAAGGCAAGAAACCAGATGAAATCTGTAACTAGTTAGAAAGTAATTTTACCTTATTTCTGTGCAAATTCATATCTGAGCCAAGACCTTCGCAACCTGATTGTTGCAGAACATGTCAATGGTACTGGTTACAGACGTATTTCAAACCGTCTGAATCTTCCAGTAACCACCATTGAAGCCGTTACCCGCAAGTGGAAGGAACATCACTCCACCATCAACTGGCTAGGCACAGGAGCTCCTCGCAAGATTTATGACCAGGGAGTCAGAAGGATAGTCAGAAGAGCAGCCCAAGGGCCAAGGACCACTAAAGGAAGAGCTCCAGAAAGACTTGGAGATGGCAGGTACACTTGTTACAGAGAACACAATAGGCAGTGCTGTCCACGAGCATAGTCTCAGTATGCTCACCCAGCAAGACTCCATTACTGAAGAAAAGGCATACTGAAGATTTGGAGCCTACAAAATACTGGGAGAATGCTCTCCGGTCAGACAAGACCAAAATTGAGGTTTTTGGCTGTCGTAATACACACAGTGTTTGGAGGAGAAATGGCAATGTGCATCACCCAAAAAAATACGGTACCAACAGTGATGTTTGGGGGTGGAAGCACAATGGTGTGAGGCTGGTTGTCGTCTCATGGTACTGGTAGAGTTCATATAATTGAAGGAAAAATGAATGGCGCCATGTACCGAGAGATTCTTGAAATGAATCTGCTGCCATCCACCCAGATGATGAGGATGAGATGTGGGTGAACCTTCCAGCAGGACAACGATCCAAAACATACGGCAAAGGAAACTCTCAGCTGGTTTCAGAGAAAGAAAATCAAGCTGTTAGAATTACCCAGTCAATCAACTGTGTCATTCCACTTTATTACACATAACTTTATTTATGGATTTTAATGTTGAGTTAATACCAATGTCTGGTGAAAATTCAGAAAATATATTTAGTGAAAAAAATGCTGACACATTCAATACTTATTTCCCACACTGTATCTGTTAATTCTGTAAACACCTTTGTGAAATACTGAAGGGAAAAGTAATGAATAACACAAGTCAAATACTGATTATCCTTTATTAATGAATCATGACGCATCTTTTATCTCAAGTAGCCACTATATAGTATTTGTTCATGATTTGCACTTCAGAAGTAACTGGGTTCCTAAGTGACAAATGAAAGAAAAAAATCAGCATCAGTCCTGAAAAAAATATGAAAAATTAAAGCACACCTAGACGGAGCAGAATATGCCCAATCTTCCTCACAGAACTGGTCAAGCTCAGATTGGATGGTGCCCGCTGGTGGGCTGCGATCTTTGAGTCATTCCACAGATTTTCGATAGGGGCCGGTTTCTGACTAGGCCACACAAAGACATTCACCTTTTTCTCCTTCTGCTTCTCTGCGGTATATGTGGCGGTGTGCTTCAGCTCATTGTCATGTTCAAGGGTGAAACATCAACTTTCTGGCAGAGGGCAGCAGGTTTGCCTGAAGAATTTGATTATATTTTGCCCTATCCATTTTATTCTTCTCTCCTGACAAGTGCTCTAGTCCTTGCTACAGAGAAACACCCCCACAGCAGCAGGATGTGTCCCCCCCCCTTTCCTGCGGGCATGGTGTTCTTTGGATGGTGAGCTGTATTGGATTTCCACCAGATGTATTGTTTGGCATTGAGGCCAAAGAGCTCAGTTTCGGTCTTGTCTGACCATGGTGCCTCTTTCCATTTGGCCTCAGAATCTTCAAGGTGCGTTTTGACGAAGCTCAAATGAGACTTAACATGTCCTTTGTTGAGGAGTGGCTTTCTTTGCAACCCTGCCATAGAAGCCACATTTGAGGAGCACCTGTAGTCACATGCACATAACGACCATTCTTTGCCATAAAGTCCTATAACGTCTTCAGAGTTGCCATTGGCTTCTCGGCAGCCTCGCTGACCAATTTCCTCCTCACTCTTCCATCTAATTTGGAGGGACAGCTGGATCCACACAGAACACTTATCAATTTCATTTATTTTTTATTTTTCAGTACTGGTGCTAGTTTTTCATTCACTTGAATATTATCAGTTGCACTGAGTAAATAAAGCTAGACAAATTCAGTTGTGATTTCATTTCAGGCTGTAAAGTGACTAAATGTGATTTTTTTGACAGGAGATGATTCTTGTCTATACCCACTGCAAATTAACCAGCATAAGGCCGCAGCCCAGTGCATAAGATCAAAGTCTGGTTTGGCTGTATATTCAACTAAATGAGATAACAGCCGAGTCATACTCATGATTATATCAGTAATACAGTGGTAATGTTTTGCTAACAAAATCATACACATTGCATCACTTATCAAAACAAGTGAGTCATTATTTGGATGCTACCCCACAGAAGAATGTAACACGGGGGAGAGGGCCACCGCCTCGAGCTGCCTGCATCGTCCCCTGTCACATGGTTCCCTGGCCCCCCCCAATCCGATCCGCCAGCAAGGTGAGCAGGATGTAGTAGAGAGCTATAGATCACAGCGGCTTGGACAGGGATGGGAGGTAGGAAAAGGTGCTGTGTTTGAGACAGGAGCTAATACAGGCTTAATGAAGCTGAAGGGGAACAACAGTAGAAGTGAGGGAACTGTTAAAAAAAATCAGCTGGGACGGGCTTCAGGGTGTTTAAAGGGGGTGAAAGCAAGGGAAACCCAACCAGATACAATGGCCAGGAATAAGGAACAGTGAACTGAATGAGCACCGCAGAGACCTGACAGATCCATCACCACTGACCCACGAGGGATTAACAGATAGCTCGACGTGTAGCATGTAACCCGTAAAAACCCAACCCAAGTGACCAACACACATCAAAAAGAGGAGCAAAAGCTTTATTGAGTTCAATCAATGGAAGCCATATAACAAGCGTCAAAATTTGTGTAGCATGGATAACACCCAGACAGCAGAGGAAGCTTTATTCTGTCATCCAGAGTCACAAAGTCCAGCCTCATGTGCCTTACCCTCCACCTAGTGGCTGTGTATCTGGTTAATAATTGCTGCCAGACCGATAACATCACATTTCTACATACATCATGGTAGATACTGGGAACGTGAGTGGTTTTAAGGGGGCTTTATGGTGGGAGTAGGGGGCACTGCACACTAATAGACGACGGGCACCATAAGCTCCTGTCAGGAACGAAAGGCAGAGGGAAGGAGGAGCAAGATGAGGGGATAAAGAGGATGACATAAATAAAATAGACCCATCCACCATGCCACAGAAGCATAAATGATCCAGCAAGAGCCAAGCAGAAAAAGAAGCAACAAAAGCTTACGGAGAAGCATAATTCAGTCTTTGTCAAATCTGCAAATCCTGGTTTAAAAACATATTAAAATCATCAGATAATGGCAACAGGTTCTGCTTAACATCATGAAATTCAATGACACACCTCAGAAGTCACAGTCTAATTTTTTAATGGGCTACAAATCAAGATGACATAAAAATCTCAGAAAAATAAAGTGGTACTATGTTGAGCAAATGGCAAAATATGAACCGGAAGGAGACTGAACACACTGTGGAAAACCAACGGATGAAAAGCTGTAAAAAGACAACTGGGATCTTGCACTTCTCAAACAGACAGAGTGTGACATGATCACTGATAACAAACCAGAAACAGCAGATGGGCCATCCAGAGGAGCTCACCTGATCAAGCATGGTGCTATGACAGGGCTCTGAGCATCAAGCCCCCTGTTTCTGGAAGCGTGGGGTCTGAAATGACCCCCAAGCGTGCAGCGATCACATTAAATCACAGCCTTTGGCAGTCAATCACTTCAGTCGTCGGGATTAAATTCAGCAGGAACTCACACCTCTCAATGATTTTTAACCTACGTTGACATCCACCAAAGTGCGGTCATCAGGTAAACACAGTCATGGTGATGGTTGTTTGTAGTCTGCCAGACTCTTCAAACACCGCGTTTGCGTGGGGCTCAGGCGGACAGTGGCCCAGATCAGTGCACGCTGGTAAGACAGACACCATTTTACGCTGCCCCAGATGAGACTCTGGGGTGCTGGGATCCTACAAGGTGTTCTTGGCAATGGCGTTCAGAGCTCGCACTTTAGCAACGTCGGCCACCTTCAGACCGTACTCTGGAGCAGAGAGCGAGGCGCCCATGGACACGTGGGGGTTCCTACGGGGGGGGCGGGGAGGGGGAGCTGATGAACCCACAGGATCGACCACAAAGCACAGCACTGCTGGGGCATCACACACAAAATCAACCACAATCAAGCCGGGTCAGACACAGCTGGACGGATCACCTGAACTTCATGCATGAATCCCTGTTGCAGCGTGCAGAGCAGTGGAACTCCTGGGCTCCGGAACCTTCCAAGATTCTCTGCAGGTTCCGTTCACTGATACCACCTCCTAGCACAAGCACACAGAGGATCAGCAGATCCATCTACACATTCTGTCTAAGGTATGTCCAGATCTAGACAGCAAGCAGTTTCTGCAAACGGCTATGTATCAAAGGAAATGACCAGCTGTTTCATTCTTTTCATTTTTAACACGGCATCTGTGTCGTGTTGGAGTGATGTGCACGGAATGCGTAAGCTGTACTCACCGGGCATGACGGCTATTCTGCCCTTAGCCTGTCAATGCAGGAAGAATGAATTCTAGTTAAACATCTGCTGAGAGAGAAGGGCGGTAAACAGGGCTTATGTCCATCTGGCAGAGTGGTGGCTGTCCTAAAAAGAACTGTGACGAGACCCAGACTGGGATTACAGCGAGTGCAGGTGCAACCAATGATTAACTGTGTTTTGATTAATTCATTAACATCGTGTTCAAGTTAACATCAGAAGCCGAATGACTAGACATACTGTCAAAGCTGCATTTCCTGCTCCAGTTTCTAAACCCAGTCCCTCCCAGCCAATCAAAAACACCAAGTACCTGATACAAGTATGTCAGGCACAAGGAGCAAGCAAAAATAATCTCTCTCTAATATCTAGAGATCCCGGAGGACCGGGCTGAGAAACACTGCTCTGCTGGATACACACACTCGCGCATGTTAACCCAAATCACATGCTAACCACTTCTGGCACTTTTCCACTAGCATACAGGAACCAAACTGCACCTGACCCGTACCGCGAAAAGGGACAAGTTTCAGCACGATTCCAGCTCACTTCGTTTTTCCACTACAGAACGGTCGACTCCGTAAAGGCATGGGAAATTTTCAAGTTCAGCGTTTTCAGGAATGCTATCTCCGTGCATTTCGATTGGATGGTGGTGACGCAGCCAGCTGGGTTTAGTCATGCTTTTGGCCCTGCTAGCAAGTGGGGCCCTATCAGCACAGGTATAAGTCAGGAGCGGCTCACATAATCTACAATGGAAAGCCATCACTTTGCAGTACAACTCTTTGCAGTTCTTTTTGGCAATGTAAAAGCGCCATTAAAGGGGCAGGCCACAAATCCCCCCCCCCACCCCCCCCAAACAGACCACACCCCCACCACCTGCTCCACCATCCGCTTGATAAGGGGAAGCCCCTCAAGGGCGGAGATGTCACACCCGCTTGTCAGCACGCGCTCGAAGCCCAGCGAGATGAGGGTCTCCAGGGCCACCACAGGGTCACGGACCATGTCAAAAGCTGGAAGGTACAGTTCGAACAGATCTGAGATCAGTTTCTCTCTATCTAGGGGTACATTTTTTCTAGATGAGAATAATCTGACAATATTGACGTATGCACAAGTGGCTCATGGAAGTTTTACGTACACAAAACTGTTCTGAGGGCAAAAGGAAAAATGATTGGTCCAGAGATTGGATCCAAGCAACTAGAGGAGGCAGGACCAAGCAATCAGTGCCCTGTACTACGAAGTGGGGTTACTGGCTTATCGGGGTAACTTGTCCGATTTAAGGTACACCGGTTTAAATGGACTTCATATTTGTTCATTACATTTTGCCCAGACTACCTAAAATCCGACAAGTTACCCCGATAAGCCAGTAACCCCGCTTCGTAGTACAGGGCACAGATGTCCTCCAGTTGCTTGGACGCACCTCCTCTACATTCTGATTGGTTCAGTGAGATAACCAATTTTTCCTTCTGCCCTCAGAACATTTTTGTGCAAGTCAAACTACTTACAAGAGTGAACCCAAACTGTGGCAATTATCATCTGTAGTGAGAAGGTAAGACGCTGGTATTTACCCCTGTGAAAAGTGACCGGTAACGGGCGACAGACCGCTGGAAAAAGGAACAGCTGGGTTAATCACTCCAACACACCATAAGACGGTACTTCACTGAAAAATAGATACTCCTAGACTGGGTGAGGAACGTAATACAGCAAAGCTGAATTCCTCGGGTCAGTGATGCTCACATTTACAACACCTTCAGAGAAACGGTACAAGCTTCACACAAAACAGTAACTGTGGCTGCTTACCAGCTCATGACACAGTACCCAGGTGCCGCCTGACCCCAGCCTGACCCCAGCGACTTACACAGCAGCTCCACACACAGCTCTGTATCAATGCGCCCATCCTCTGTCAGGGCACCCAGCACCAGGCCATCTGCCCCATGGCTCTTCATCAGTTCGATGTCCACCTTCATCACCTCCACCTCGCGGTCTGAGTACAGGAAGTCTCCCCCACGGGGCCGGATCATAGAGTAGACAGGGATGTGAACAAACTGCTTCACCACTCGCAAAAGGCCTGGAATTTGGATATCAGGGCAGAACCAATAACACACATTAGCTCTTCCTCACTTTAGAGAGGGTGAAATATCAGCTTATACAACACAAACATATATGTTCATTGTGAACATATTATAGATACTACATAATGTACATTGTGCTAAGATATATAACTATACTTGTGTGTTACTTTTAGTAGTGATTAAATTTAAATGCTAATTGCATGCCCATTTGCAAGCACACTCCGGTGAACAGCTCACCGATGCTGGGGGTGATTCCTCCCTCCAGCAGACTGGAACAAAGTTCAAGACGACCGGCACCTGCAGACAGGACATTCACAGACAAATCACTGCTGTCCTCACTGAACATTGTGGACATTCACCATCCAATCAAAGCTGTCTTCATCGGACAGTGTGGAGATTCACCATCCAATCAAAGCTATTCTCACTGGATAGGGGAGACTAGCATATTCCACTCACCATAGGTGTTTCTTAACACCAAGAACACAAAGATCGTACTTGTGGTCATGACAAGAGTGGTCTTGCTAACTTTCCTCCCAAAAATGAACTTGGGTCACAATGAAAAATGGGATTGTTCTTATTTGGTGAGGATGCAAACAATGCATCCATGGTATTTGGGGTGAGGCAAGAATTATATCTGGAATTTTTTTACTGTCCTCTGTACTTCTGCTCTTACTATTAGAACTGCTCTTTGGCACTGGAAAATGGCGTAAAATGGGTTCACGAGAAGACAGGTATGGTGAAGTACACATATTGAGAAACACCCCGTTCCAAATGGCAGAACAGTGAAATATAGCTGTTCAGTTTCTTAATATTACAGTAAAAAGACAAATAATTTTAAAATATTGCACAAATCCTTGTCTTGAAAAAATGAGCTGTTAATCTCCACTCTGACCACTTAATAACTGAGATGAGCTTGGGACCTAACAAACTAAAGCTTTATCTGTATACTTTATTCTCATCCATGCTCATTGTACAAACACAGTGCTGCAGGGAAAGGGGAAGAAACACGTGTTTAATAGATCAACGATGAGCTTGAGAAACTTAAGTCCGAGAAATTGTCGAGGGTTAGTCCCCCTGAAAGGCGCCAGTGAAATGTTTAGTTTTATATATAGTCAAAAACTATAGGTGACTTTGGATAAAAACATTAAAGAAACAACTATAAAAGTGTGTATGTTGTAGATACAGCTTTAAATGAAGTTTAGAACACAAAATGCCTTTGGCTTAAATGCAAGAATCCAAGGACTTTTGCAGTGTCGAAATGCTCTAAGTAGTTCTGCCTGCAAGTACGAGAAATGAGCATACCTCCCCTCTCTGCGTTAATGGCAGATTCAACCGAATCCACACACACTTCCATCAGAAACCCGTCCGACATCCTGCACGAGAAAGAGCAGATCATGCATGAGACGCCTTAACGACGCACATGTGCCAAGCTAACAGGGCCATTCCGGCTATTCCCCGTTAGACATCGCTCGGTATGGGCATGCACACATTTCCCACTCAGACTTGACAACCTCACCAAGAAACACTCCGCTGTTAACCCCGACAGCTTTACTTTACTTCAGTACTTTTAAAACGCCAAGAAATATAGAAAGTGCCATAATGGATTACCTGAGAACTTTCTTGTCTTATATTTAATAACCTTTAACCTCACTGACATGATCTCGAGCCAACTGCTACCGCAGTTCGCCGTTTGCTGAGGAAACTTTAACTTCTCTTATTAGTTCCGGGTTTTCTTGCGCCCGATAGCAGCTACATACAAAACATGCGTGCAACCATACTATTCTGATTTGCACTGTGCAAGAGCCAGTTCATGTCGTTTTTAGAAACTTTTACCCTCAAGGCAATTTAGATTTAAAAGTGCATAAATTGTATTGATGGCAATTTGTCATCGATTGGTACAGTGTGGAGCAATCAGTATTATATATTAGTCTGTTAAGTATTCCGGCGTTTACCGCACGGTTTTGTCCACTGGGACGAGGCGAATGTGATGCTTATAATGGAGATCTCCACTCGGCTTCCCTGCCGACCTGCACGCCGGACTGCTGAGCATGATGAGTCTCACCCACCTGCAGCACACAGGCAATCGTCCAGACGCGCTCCGGCGCCACGGGACTGAGGGGTGAAGGGCCGTGCTTGTCTTATTTAGTGTTTTTAAACTCTGTTTAATTTCTCATTTTCTCACACAACACAACAACGTTATTTGAGTGTTAAAATGTATAGCACAATACTAAAGTGAAAATGTAACAGTCGGCGATTGCTAGTGACGTAGCAGTCGGAAGTGAGGCAGATGTGTTGTGCTGTGTAGGTGCCCGATGCGTGCCGGCTGCACGATCGGTTCCGCGCATGCGCGCGCACTCGGAAAGCCGCCATGTTGCTGGCCGATCTGTACCAGGTCGTAAAAGCTTGTCGTTGCTTAATTACCATATAAGCCTCTCAAAATTGGGCAGAGAATTATAATTAACCAAATTAGCTGATACTACTATTTTTTTACAGGATGAAAAGCAAATTCCTCTAGGGATAAGACATGAATTTTCCAAAGCTTCTGGAGTATGTTGAAATGTGAACTTATGGCTATCAAAGACTGTTCTGAATCTGAATCTTATTATTGTAAAATCCTAGTTAAGACAGATATTGTTTATTTAGGAGTTACTATCACTAAAGGCAAATATAGAAGAAGTTCCTTAATCTTTAATCCTGTTATTCAAAAAACTGAATAAGTGGCTATCGAGGGACCTGTCGTTAAAAGGTAGGGTCCTGGTTTCAAAGGCAGAAGGGATCTCACGTTTAACCACGTTTAATCTTGCAGTCTTTACATCTTGACAGAAATGTATGTAAAGAAATTGACAAACTTGCTTAATTTTTATGGAGGAATAAGACTTATTACATTAAAAAGACCAGTTATTATGAATGGTGGACTTAATTTGTTATATTTCCCTTCTTTAAATAACACACTCAAAATAAACTGGATTAACCAACTGTTAAGAAATTCACTCTATTTGGAATATCATTCCATTTCATATTTCATCTAAATTGGAAGATGTTTGTTTTTTTTTTAACTTAATTGAAATTACAATGTCAGTAAAATCCCTATTAAACGTTCAGACTTTCACCATCAGGAATCTTTAGCATGGACTTTAATTTACAAGCACAATTTCTCACCCCATACATACTTCATATGGAACAATCAGGATATTCTATATAGTATAAGTCTCTTTTTGTAGAACATTGGTTTTCCAATGGCATTATATTAGTGGATCAGATATTTAGTGTTAACAGCTTTTTCTTATGATGAGTTTTTATCTTGTTATGGTATCGCTGTAACACCCGGGTAATATGCAAAACTCTTTGGTGCTATTCCGTCAGGGGTATGTGCATTATATAAACAGCAGCCGCGATTAAATAACACACAATTTCCATCCCTTACTCCAATACACTCTCCTGTTGGTAAAATTTCTCCTCCTATCCGTTTAAATTTAATAAATCTGTTAGATCTTTAGTTTAAAAAGATGTGGTCACAGTGAATGTATCAGACTAGTAGATAATGTTAAATGGAAAAAAAGTGTGGTGTATTCCTGGTCCTTATTTAATTACAAATAAAGTAAAAGAAGTGTAATTTAAGCTTATCCATAAAATTTACTCAGTTAAATGTTTTTTTTTTCTTGATTTAACAAAAAAATTGATATAGATTGTACATTTTACAACGATTGTCCAGAGACTGTTGTTCATTTATTTTGGAAATGTCGTTATGTAAATTCTTTTTGGCAAAATGTTTGTTATTTCTGTGGCTATTATGGTTGATTTTGCTATTTTGTGGAGACATATTATTTGGGATCATTAAGAATCTTCACAGTCCACATGAGTACTTGATAAATCTCATTCTTTTATTAGCCAAGTTTCACCTTCATGAAAGTAAATGTCTTCATAGGAAATCATCTTTTACTTCTTTTTAGTTAGAATTAAAGCATTATATAGGTTTAAGGTATTAAAATGGCCATGGCTACCTGCCTTCTCATTCACATCTTTCTGCACTATAGTATGACATGCCTTGTTTCCATCTGATTTTTAAAGCATTAAGTCAGTCTGGGCCAGGACAATATCACTTTTTCTATATAGCTGGGTACTCAATTGATGTGTACTGAGAAGTTCATTTTTGCCTGGCCCAGAGAGGTTTAAGGTATTAAAATGGGCATGGAACCTGGCTTCTCATTCACACCTTTGTGCGCTATAGTATGACATGCCTTGTTTCCATCTGATTTTTAAAGTATTAAATCAGTCTGGGCCAGAACAATGTCACTTTTCCTATATAGTACGTGGGATACCTGACGGGTACAGGGAAGTTGATATTTGCCTGATTGGGTATATTCCCGGGCCTGATTGGGAGTGGAAAGACGTTTGCATGTGTCCCATTTTCTGATAACATACACACATACTAATACTGAAACTGCCCAGATATGTACTTTCCTCAAAGTGGCAACAAGTCAGTAGAATCGTGTTCAGTTAATACGAATCGAAAGCCAAATGAAGTTCTGAAGGTAACCGTCGCTACATGAGCCCCCCCTACAGGCACAATCGCGTCATTGCATTAATATTTTAATATTCGCCGATTAAAACTGCATTCGTTCTTCTCTATTCATAGAGAACTATTGAAGCGTATTAGAGATTTAAAAAATAACGCGGCTTCGGATTATATCGTTTGAAGCGTATTAGAGATTTTAAAAAATAACACGGCTGTCCAGGAGTTCTAGAACGATTGTGACGTGGCCCATGCATATAAAGCACACCTGTGAAGAGTTCTTCAGTCTGATCCGAAGACAGCGGTGAGTACAGTCCAACTTATATGGTAATACTGTTTAACTGAGAAGAAAATCTTTTAGAGAAGCAGATTGATATAGTCAATAGTGTTTAAAATGATACTTAAATATAGTACGTTTCAATAACTGTATATATTGTGCGTAATTAATATGCAAAATATGAATGGCATATGAAAGGTGTATTGGCTCACTGGATAGCTTCACACCTCCACGGTTGTGGTGTCCTGTTGTGGCTCTGCATGTTTGCAGTTTGCACACTCATTTGAGAGGGTGCCTAATTAGGAGAGTCTTCGGTTTAGGACAGGTCGTAAATGGCTGCTTATCTTGTACCCTCAGATTCATAATGGAAAACAAAAATCTGAGTGCTTTCTTTGAGGAAAGACGAGAGGAGAAACTGAGGGAGATGGTGGAATTCATACTGGATGTATTAGAGGATGTAGAAAATTCAGGTTCTGTGCTGGAAATGGAAATCCAGGGGTTTCTGAATAAGTGCACAGAAGAAATTGTGCTCATGAGAGGGAAAGAGAAGAAAGACAAGGCAGAGGAAGAACATGTGAAAAAAAACAAGAACATGAATGGAAGGAGAGAGGAGGAGAATATGTGTGATCTCGAGGAGGACAAAATGAGGAGGAAGGGGATCGGCTTTTTTAAGAAGATGAGGTTACTGACGAAGGGTCGGTCAGTGAAAATGACCGCGAAGAGAACGGCCGACATTTTAGGATGGCCGATAAAAATATTTCAGCGCTGGAGCGACAAAAGGCGAGGGTACAGTCAGCTCAAGACACAGCCATCAGAGCTCTCAGATGTACTGCCAATAGGGAAGCCTAAATTATGGACAGGTAAGAGAGCGGGAGGTGCTAGAGGGGGACTTTGAGTGGAAACTAAAGCAGAAGTCATGGCAGGCCTTAGAGGCACAGTGGAAGAGAATGAGCTTAAAGGAGCACACCTAGCTGTATGGGGAGGTTGGGCAGTCTGTGCTGTATAGGTGTGTATATGGTCTCAGGCCAGGCAGGGGGGACAGCAGGTACGGGGTGGCAGCAGCAGCAGTGAGGGGTTGACGAATGGCCACACGGGGGGTGTATGTGGATGTCGTATTCCTTTATGTATCACACTAACAAGGACTTTTTTATTTCTGCTTTTCAGAGCGCTCCACCCTGGAGGCCATATAAACATGGTGCCTGTGATTTGTGACCCACCCCACCTCCTCAAAGCGACGGCCTCTCTCCTGTGCCCTTAAATATTTTTTGTTTTGTTTTTTACTAGTATAATTGTATATTAGGGCGGTCCACGGCACTATGGAAAATTTTTTGAATTTCATTAAAACCCACCTCCACAAGTTTAAATATGTTCTATCAGATGTAGTAAAGATATGATGTAAATATGGAGCAAATTGAACTACATTTAGAGGTCGCTCAAGGTCCCACAAGTTTGTTGTGGACTCAGATTAAGACAATTTGCCAAAATTCCAGGGTAAAATCAAATGAAAAAATT
>JAODLC010000065.1:12993225-13004682 GCA_026781145.1 Hippopotamyrus pictus
AGAGTTAGGGTTAGGGCTATCGATTAGCACTACGGTATGATGTTTTGATAAAGTATGACGTTTTGTCAGAACACCGGGTATATATAATTACCCCATCTGTAATTTTATCTCTAACAATATTAAATTCTCTTTGTGAACATTAAAGTTTAAAAGTGGATAGAAACTCGTTGTAGTGCATCAAAGAACTATTTGAACTGAAAAGTTGTCTGACTGTGAGAATATCATTAAACCATAGTAGATAGAACAGAGATTTGTTTTTGAAAGTCAACATGCATATGTGGTTATTCCAAATAAAGTAATCATGAGGAGAAAAATTGTGTTTGTAAATTAAAGACCAAGACAACAACAGCTGTTTATAGAACTGTAAAAGTTTAAGAGGAAGTTTTTCTGGTTTGTAATCACATAATAACAAGAATTTTAAGCCACCAACTTGAGAGAAAATATAAGCAGGAATACGGTTCCAAATGGAGGTAGGATTGCGTACAAACTGTTTTATCCAATTGATTTTAAAGGTATTATTTAGACTATCAAAATCTAGAAAATTAAGACCACCTTTATCATAACAGCGGATTTTTTTTAATGTATAATGGATTTTGTTTTTCCATAAAAAGTTAGTGTCTACTGATTTACATATATAAGCCTAGACAAACCTTTTTTGCAAAGCAAAGAACGGACAAATCTCTCTGAAGCCACTGGTTTAGTATTTTTTTTCGTCTTTTCAATGAGAGGTTGAAAATGAACCTCACATCTTCTGTAATGTTAATTCCTAAATAGGTAACAGATTCTTTTACCGAGATTTCAACGAGCACCTACACTGAGGTCGGAGTTGAGGGGGCGGGGTTATGCGGCGACGCTCAGCGGAAGCGTGGCTGTTGGGGGCGGGGTTACGCGGCGACGTGCAGCGGAAGCCAGTCCATGCTGTGCTGACTTTGGTCTGGAACATGTTTGTCCTATAATTCGTTACTATTAGCAGGTTCTCAGCATGTTTCTTCCATTTTTGCGAACGGTTGTGTCACGTCAATGTTGCCGACCTACCTTGAAGGGTCTACCGCTGCAGGTAAATAGTATAATTCTATGTATGTCAGCTTTATTTGAAATTTCCGTCTATCGTGCCGTCAATGAGGATGCTACTTTTACTACATTATACAGCACTAGCTCTCAACAGATCCCATTCTTTTTCCGCGCTAAGACGCATTGATTTAATTCCAAAACCACTATTTCGTTGACTGACATAGTTGCGTCTCTGGTGTCAGCCCATGTTATATTATCGAACTTGGAGTAGGTACGCTGCGATAGGCTGATGCTGGCTCTGTTTTGGCAGCATCTTCTTCAAAGGGGACGCTCCTCTGTGACAGCCCAGGTTCTGCCAACGGCTGCTTCGGTGCCCAACGCAGCCACTAATCGCATTGTCGGGAGATGGCTGGTGGGTTGCAGCGGCCTGGTGGTTGGAGCCGTGGTCCTTGGTGGAGTCACCAGGTTAGTTTTGAATTTTCCCATCTACATTCCCCGTGTTTAGTACCACTGTTTATCAACTCGTGTTTTACGGTGCTGCTTGACTGATGTAGGGAGGTGTCATTGAACATAAATCTGCTTATCTACTGTGCATGCTCCTGTCACCAGGCTGACCGAATCAGGTCTGTCCATGGTGGACTGGCACCTGGTCAAAGAGATGAAGCCCCCACAGACAGATGCCGAGTGGGAGGCAGAGTTCCAGAAGTACCAGCAGTACCCAGAGTTTAAAATGTGAGTGGAGAATGTGAAAATTATCCTCTCTTAGCTCCCAAGTCTGTACTCATTACACCTGTGCATGGATATCAGCAAAACTATGGTCTACATGGAGTAAATACACAGAGAGGGCGGTCAGCTGGTCCTTGTCTTTGTGCAGACTGAACCATGACATGACCCTATCAGAGTTCAAGGCTATCTTCTACATGGAGTGGGGACATCGGATGTGGGGCCGTCTGGTGGGGCTGGCCTACATCCTGCCCATGGTGTATTTCTGGAGGAGGGGCTACTTCACACGCCCTATGAAGGGCTGCGTGCTGGGCCTCTCTGGTCTGGTCACATTCCAGGTATGGCTGGGCGTCCCGTTAGCGTGGTGGGGGCAGTGGCTGTGCATGAGCTCCAGTGAACCAGAGCTGCTCTGTGCTTGTGCGTTGTCGGCAAACGGCGTTAGTTAATTTAAATAGCTGCTCACTGGGTTTTAACACTGGACACGGAAAGAGGTTATTCCACTTAACTAGCAATGAAGTGGCCTGACAGGGTGTGACACACCTCCTCCTGTCAGGCAGGAGGGTCCTACTGATCGTGGTGTTCGCCGACATCCAGGGCCTGCTGGGCTGGTACATGGTGAAGAGCGGCTTGGAGGATAAACCAGAGTCCTACGATGTGCCACGTGTGAGCCAGTACCGGCTAGCGGCTCACCTGGGCTCGGCGCTCCTGCTGTACTGTGCCAGCCTCTGGACAGGGCTGTCCTTGCTGCTGCCCGCACAGAAGGTACCTCCCCTCCCCTCCGCCCAATTCATTCTGATGCCTGGTCATCCACACTTGTAAATCTAAAACCTAACACTGATGTCTCTCCCCCTCCTGGAAGCTGCCAGACTCGCGCCATCTTACCACGCTCCGTTGGTTTGCCCGTGGGACAGGAGGGCTGGTCTTCCTCACTGCCCTATCAGGTGAGGAGGTTCTGGAAACACATGGGAATCCCCAGTGGTGGTGCCTGAGCCTGCATCCCGCTTGCTGGTCTTTTACTTCTGTGTCTGGATTAACCAGCCATGATTCTCCAGTCAGTGTTAAATATTTGACATTTAATCGTAAGATGTGACACATGGACAGCCTCGTACTCTGTGCACTGCTATAGCTAACCTGTCGCCGCTGAACCGAATGCCTATGAACCAAAGGCAGTGGCCTTCTTGCACCGGTTAGTGACTGACAGTGCCACCGTTTCCAGGGGCATTTGTAGCTGGCCTGGATGCTGGCCTGGTCTACAACTCCTTCCCCAAGATGGCTGATCGCTGGATCCCCGACGACCTGCTGGCCTTCTCCCCCACGCTCAGGAACTTCTTTGAGAACCCCACCACCGTGCAGTTTGACCACCGTGTCTTGGTGAGTGCCTGGCTTCTGCGGCCCTCAAACACCAGGAGGGGAGGCTGTTGACCAGAAGGTGTCTCTGTGTTTGGTTGTAGGGCATCGCCACGGTGACAGCCATCACGGGTCTCTACTTATTCTCCAGGAAGCTGCTGCTGCCCCGAAGGGCTAAGATGGCCCTCAGCTGCCTGCTAGCCGTGGCCTACGCCCAGGTGGGTTTCCAGAAATGCCCCATTGGGAACGTGAGATTACAGCAGTGCTGTGCCGTATAATTGTTAAAGGGGGCTCACGTGTGCACTCTGCCCGGCGTGTTCACAGGTTGGCTTGGGCATCAGCACCCTGCTCCTGTACGTGCCCACACCTTTGGCAGTGACTCACCAGTCCGGCTCGCTGGCATTGCTGACGCTGGCCATCTGGGTCCTTGCTGAGCTGCGTAGGGTGGCCAAGTGAGTGCCTGACTCGCCCTTGGTGTTGGGCTGCCACCGACTGCTGTGACCGGGATGGACCCACCCCCCCATTCTTGAAGACCTCCTGCTGTTTGACAGCCCAGTCTACTTAATGTTTTCAGCCATTTTCCTCACATAATGAGTCACTCCACCTTTGGTATTTAAATTGCCATCTCAGAGCCTTCTTCAGTCTGTTGACTGCAGCTGAAATAAGGGCCACGGGCGCAGTGCTTATATAACGGGTTGTGATGATTTCAGTTGGGGGGTGGGATCTCCCCGTTGTCTTGGGCCCTCAGATCTAACATTTAGCCCATCAATCTGACTGCAGCTCTGTCCTCTCAGGTCTAGTAAAGGTGTTCAGAGACTGCAGTTAGAAATCTGTATAAACACTGCTGAAGAGCTAAATTATTACTTATTCTGTGAACGTGAGAAATAAAATTTTTGCACTTAGAATTTTTGGGCATGTTACTTTTCCTGCTGAAGTCTGTGCACATCAGCTAAAAAGTCTCCATCCACAAGATGCAGGTGACATCATCCTTGTGATAAATCGCATTCTGACTCGCAAAACACACTGCAGGACAGGTGGCTGTACTTCTGGGCTTTTGGGCATAACCAAGGGCTGAGCGATTTGGCCATGACATCTAATCGTGATTTTTCTGACAGGTATTGCGATTGATTTGCACCGCTACAGAAATCAATTGCTGCACGTATCGCTTTTAAATGTGAATGCATACTTGCGTACCGGTTATGTACATCCCTGAACATAAAAAATGATCACAAAATCTGTGTTATATTAAATAAACTAATAAAAATAAAACCGTTCCAGTAAGAAAAAAACAGGGATCTACTGCTAATGGTGCTTGGACCCCTAATAATAGGATCTTTCTGTAAACAATCTCTGACCGTGAAACAGGCAGGTCATTCACTTACAGCTCAGCAGAGGAATCAATATTTTTCACACCTCGAATGTAAGGTTTTCCTCGAGTTTCACGTATTTGCTGTTTGTGGGCGTATACACAGTCGCCTTGGGCCACTTCTGATTGGTGAGGATGACTGGCACGAGAAGCATGGCACTTCTGATTGGCAAGAATGACTGTCACACAAGGAGGACGGCATAAATTTGTAAAACTCTCATGGCAATTTTAAACCCTGGGTCGGACTTGCTATATGCTGCATACCCTAAATCACGGCCCTTGCAATTTACTAATCGTGTTGTTTCAAATCGCAATTTCGATTTGAAATCGATGAATCGTTCGGCCCTAGCACAACCGCTGACAGAGAGCAGCTTGCCTCTAAGGGACACAGCCACGCAGAAGCATAGCAGCTGTGAGTTTATTTTTGTATCTGTACAAAATATGGCCAAGAAACACCAAGCATCCTGTTAGGCTCATTGGACACACAGTAAATGTAGCTGGCCTTTGTCTAGCTTACATGCAGATATACACAGGGGCTACTTTTGGTCAGTCGTGAAGTTAGCTAGCAAGGGCTTGGCGTACCTTCCCCTATGTTACTACAGAAAAAAACGGTGACTGTTTACCTGTCTTACTTGGTTAGATAGGTTTTCCAAATTCTCAAAAACAGCATGATGAACAGTGCCCTCTGGCTTGGACCTGCTCCCTAAATAAAAAGCTGTTTGTGACCCAGAGTGTGCCTGACTGGACCTCGCAGCCAGCCCCCTAACCCCAGAACACCACCTTTAGGGCGGGCTGCTGGATAAGCTGTCACTTCCACACAAGCAGTCCTTCACTCACTACGAGAATGCATGGGCCGTACATAGACACCAATCCCACGGCCAAAAGAGGGTGACCCCCATCTCGCTCATTATGGCGGTCCTGAACGAGTTAGAGTTAGGAATAATGTGCAGTTTTGACACATCTGGACCAGACTACAGAGCAGCACACAGAGGTGAATTCTTAATTCTTCGTCGTCCCCTGGGCCTCTTACATAAGAATCTGGGGTGAAAAGGTCAAAGCGCTGCCCCATGGTGTGTGATCACAAACAGCATGCAATTCAGGGCAGAGGTGGAAATTTCAGGTCCAGAAAGTACAAATCCAGACCGTGATTTAGTTTCAACCAACCAGTTGAGCAAAGAGTCACACTTACAGTGTACTCCACTGGTTGGTTGAAACAAAATCCTGGTCTGGATTTGTACTTTCTGGACCTGAAATTTCCACCTCTGATTCAGGGTAAGCTGGGAATTTCTTATCGGGGATAATTTATAGCTCTGTTTGCTGCTGATTTGCTGGCAAGGGGTCCTCTGCACTGGGGTCCTGCTGCCAGGCCAGCATTCCTAACGTGGGCAGGTATCAGAAAGAAAAGAGAATCCCACACACAAGAGCGTTTCCCAACTGCTGGCCTCAGCTCGCCTGCCTCTCTGGTGATGAGATGAACTGAATGGAAAAATGCCCTTGACCCATGGAAGGGGGGGGGGGTTCTAGCTATGGCTGTATGAGGTGCTGTGGGTCAGTCCGTACGCCTGGGGCTCGCCTGCCCACATCCTTCAGCCATCGCCATGGTGACGGGATCTAGATGATGCTGTCGAAAAGCTGCATAGATTGCATGATGTTGTCATCCTAAAGAGCGGGAGACACAGAGACAGGCAAAAGTGAGAGAGGCCCCCAACGAGGAGGGTCCGAAAGGGCAACACATGATCAGTCTAAAACAGCAGGGCCCCAAGCTCCGAGCGTCTACCTTCCGGCATGACTCGATGAACTCCTCGATGGTTACTACTCCGTCATTATTCCGGTCCATTTTCTGAGGGGGAAACATACCAAAGCGTCACCGGTTATTCTCGGCAAAACTGGCAAAGAGCTTTCGAGGCACCATGCGCTAAGGGAGAAGCGACGCAAGAGCTATGGCACGGTGTGGCCATGAGGAACAACCTTACAGGCCCTACCAGAGATGCCAGATCAGTGTGTCGTTTCCAGTGTTTGTGTGGGCAGCAGGCTCTCACCTTAAAGAAACTCTCCACATGCTCCCTGGGGGTGTCTGCATGCAAACAGGGGCAGGTATACTTCCCCATCATGTCGTAGATGGACCTCATGACGTACATCATCTCCTGTGAAGTGGCAGCACACCAGTAAACGGTCCCAGCTGAACCCAGACTGCCCCCCGGGCCGCCACGTGTGTTTGTCTGCTTGTAAAGAAAGGTACCTCTTTGGTGATACAGCCATCTTTATCGAGATCATACAGGTTGAAGGCCCAACCGAGACGGTCATTGATAGATCCTCTGAGAATAATGGACAGGCCTGTGACAAAGTCCTGGGAGATATAAGACAGAACAGCAAGGATATCCACTTAGGAGGACAAAAAGAGCCACAAATGCAATTACTCGAGCATGATGAACTATGGCAATAAAACTGCAACACCTTCTGAAAAGGTCTCACCTCAAAACTGACGGACCCATTCTTGTTAGTGTCAAAGGCTTCAAACAGGAAGTGTGCATATGTACTGGAATCTGGAAGAAAGGAGCATATTGTCCATATAAGGCAAGAAATAAGCCAAGAAATCACTGAGTACAAAGAGCCCAAGCAACATAACTGGAGTAGTTCTTCCCTATTCCAGGCAATTAAGCTTATTCACAAGTCAATCTGTTATTTTCCGCCCATCAGAAGATGGCGCTGCATAGCATTGTGGCACCTTGCTCATTCCCATCTGGAAGCTGGAGCACACAGGCTGGGCTACAGCAGCCACAGCTGGTTCAGGGGACACTCACCACCTTGGGGGAAGAACTGGGAGTAGATGAGCTTGAAGGTGTCCTCGTTGACCACTCCGCTGGGACACTCCTGCGGGGCACATGGCACAAGGTCACACTCCCTGGAAACGCCATCATCGCTTCTGTGGAATTGCGCGGCTAAGGGAGGTGGTGAACGTGCGGAGGAGATGCTCACATTCTTGAAGCCCCGGTAAAGGACTTGAAGCTCCTTCTTAGTGAACCTTGTCAGCTCCTGCAGCTTCTCTAGATCCTCAGGACGGTGGCACACGGTGGAGAGCTCAAAGTCGTCCTCAAGGCTGTCTGTGGGGGCAGGAGAGCACCTTAACACACCTTCAAAGAGTCTCACCATGTTGTCTAAGACACTAGGTCACGTTTACAGAAGAACCGTTGGGAGGCATCATGACATCCGGTCATTAGGCCATTAGCAAACCCTGTTGACACTTCCTCCCCTAGTCCGGCCGCAATCATAGACACAACTGTGAACGTCCAGCATAAGTGAGCTTGGTTTCTTCTAATTTATTTAGAAATTAGATGTGAAATAGAATGCTGTGGTCCAAACTACAAGAGAATTACATTACTAAAAACTACACTTCGGCCATCGAGGCAACAAGGTTTTGTTGAACTATGACACATCACAAGAAGTACACACTGGCCTTTGGGACATAACCTTCTGTAAAACTACTACAGAGACAAGAGGCAGACTGGTCCTGATGGTGCTCTGAGCCAGCCTGCTCCCTTTTAGTGGTCTGCTCTTCAGCCACATGTACTGTAAGCAAATGACTACAAGAACTTGCCCATGAACACAGAAACATTTCTACTTCAAAATGGCACTTGCATGATACATCACATTTGATCACTTATTTTTTTACTAAAAGGGTAAGGCAGTGTTTCCCAACCCAGTCCTCGGGGAACCCTGGACAGTCCACATTTTTACTCCCTCCCAGCTCCCAGCCAATCAGGAACACCAAATACCTGGTACAAGTGCGCTGGGAGCTGAGAGGAAGCAAAAACGTGGACTGTCTGGGGTTCCCCGAGGACTGAGTTGGGAAACACTGAAGTATGGCATGAACTTGGAGATCATGAGGGAATAAATGAAGTGCCAAAATGAAGAAGGTGTTTCGAATGGGGCAGAGTGCACCAGCTTGAGCTTCTTATCTGGGCTGTAGTAATATTAATGCTGCCATTATAACCAACGTCCCCAACAACTTGTATCCAACTACTCAGTTAACACTGACAGACCTCCCCTGACACACTGCCCCGGCCACCTTTAAAACACCCACCCAGATGTGGTCATTCAAAGCACCTTTACTTCCCATCACACCTTCCACCAGCGATGCTCCTTGGCCCCCGCACACTATCAAACTAACGCACGTGGGCACCTGTATGGTGCGCTCTATAGACTGGGGAGGGAGGAGGTGTACGGGGGTGAACCCTTCTTGCCAGAGACAGACGAGGGAAAGGAAGCAGAGAAACACTTGCATTGACTGACTGCGGGGGTGGAACTGGGCCTGCAGCAGGGCAGCAGTTTGAGGAACCTCTGCTTTATGGCTTTTTTGCTTTGGCTGGAGGGTGGATGACCTGCAAGTCACCAACCACATCAGAGAAGTTAGAAAAGATCGGGAGGAGGAGCAGCAGGAGCAGCAGGAGCAAGCAGCACTCACATAAGCCTGGACACTGGGAGACAGGAGGACAGCGCAGTGTGAGAAGCGAGCCGGCTTGTGCTCATAGCCATGCAGCACAGATCCACACAGCACAGACATACGCAGCCCAGCCCTTACACAGGCCCCCTTTGAGTCATCAGCCCCACTGCTATAGTGTTTTTAGCATGCGGTGGGTCTGGCAGTGCCGTGGTTCCCAGGCACGCAGAGTAATGTATCCCCAATGATCCTGTGTGTCCTTCTGCGTGTCACATGGCTGCTCCAGCCAGTTTAAGTACATCTGCTCTGGACCTAATGACCCACATGGAGGAGGACACACCATGCGGTTCTGACGGAGCCTTCTGCCCATAAGAGATACGCTCCCCACCTGATGTTCCAGCTCCTTTCAGTGTCTTTTTGGTGCTCCTATTCTACTGCGGAAACTTCTTCATCAAAATAATAAAGGGGAAGGTGATAATTTACCTGTGTGTACCAGGGAACCACAGCCACCACGCAGGAGAACACAGCCACTCTCACTTGCACATGCACAGTAATCACACAGGCGAAACAGCGCCCTCTTCAGTGTGCTCCATCATGGAGACCCGACACACATACGCATCAGAGAAAGCACAAGGGCAGCAGCGGGCAGGGAAAGCAGGGTGCGAAGCGGAAAGAGATGCTTGTTATCCTGGCTTTCAACATGCTATAATCAGCAATGGAGGCCACCGGCTGAAGAATGCAAACCCAAATCGAGAACGGAACCAAAGGCTGCTCTGGAAGTGCAACACCGTGTACTCTCGGTGGAGAGAGACCTCAGTCAGCTGACCCACTTCAGTATATCTACTCTGAGAAAAATGGCAAACTGCAGAAGTTGCTTTGGTTTACGACCGTGTTCCTGGAATCGGGCTGATGTCTAATGAGGACAAACAAGGACAAACCAAGCAGCACCAATACGTTTTTTTTTTTCTGTAAAAACCATGAACCCAGTCGTGGCAAACGTGAGGAATTGCACTCTAGCTGTGTGATGATGTCACAGAAGCACCAACGTCACATGACTCTCTGTGGCTCTTCCATGACGATGCGTGCTCTCCTCCAGATACAGGAAGCAAAAGCGCTACTCACAGACAAGTCATGAGAATCCCACTGAGAGGGGTGCTGTACCCCAGCTTCAAAGTCAGCATCCCTGAGTGACTTTAAAGATAGGATGACAGGGTGGTCATGCTGCCCCTTTAATCTGTGAATATTATTAAACCCAACAGGTTTCTGATTCCTCCGGGACTCGATGGGAGGCCCAGCCATGCAGCATGTTTTCTCACAGACACTAGATTGTGTGTGTGTGTGTGTGGGGTGGGGGTCCATCAGTGCATATCCAGTTACACCTAAAACATATGATTGGAAATAGACCTCGGACACAAAAACAGACAAAATCAATTGCCGTGTCTCTTTTCCTGGGAAAATCCCGTTATCTGGGTGTAATCTAGTTAAGATCGGATTCCGCACAATAAGAGCAACAGAAAAGGCATGCCAAAAATAGGGTGGATCAAGTCACAGTCTAGTCGCATTCACTGATTACGCCGCTTTCTGGCTGTACCTGGCTGGGGTCGGGGCGGGGGGGGGGCCATTGCCCAGCTTCACACGCACAGGTGTGTCCCGCATATGGCTGTCTGCCTGGCCGCCCCCCTGGCCGCTCGGTGACCCCAAGTCCATGTCCCTACCTCCCCAGGGCCTCACAGCTCACCTCGGAGCAGAGAGCACTTCCTCTGGGCCGACTTTTCCGAAGGTCTGTCTCTCCGCTGCCTGCGGCTATCAGCAAACCGGAGACCCAACGTTGTGTTGGTGGTAAGATAGACAGAACAACATTTTAAAAGTCAAAATATGGGTTCAAAGCTGGCTTAGAAAGCTGAAAGAAAGATAATGAAGCACAGTACTACTGTGGAGTAAGAAAGATAATGAAATGCAGTCAGACTACTGTGGAGTCATATGAACTTCTGCAGCCGGGATTGAGCCGGTGAGGGGAGGAGCAGAACCACCGTGCAGACGCTGACCGAGCTGGACTAGGCGCCCCCTGGGGTGGAGGACAGAAAGCCGCTCTGAGTGCCTCCTGACCCCCGGATCACACTGCATCACCCTCAGCCCTCAAACATATACACACATTAGGTATCTACATTGTGGGGACATTTGGTCTACACAATACATTATATATATATGGTCTCTCTCTCTCTCTCTCTCTCTCTCACACACACACGCACACACACACACACAGCCCTTAGGCCGTCATTCACCTTCACATGAACATGTCACACCGAGCATCTGTTTCCCTACTGGACGACCCGGCCGGCTGCCCACTGAGACGGGGCAGAAACCTCCCCCAAACCACCCGGAAAGGTTAACTGCACAAACTCAAATCCACGTCATGAGCGTGGCAGCACATTAAACCCCCCCCTCCGTGAAAGAGTAATGTGAGAGTCCCGGAGCACCCAGCACCCTCTAAAGGTGACACACACACACACACATGTTGGTCTTCCTATCTAAATGGGGACCGTCCATTCATTTCTATGGGAAAAACCATAAT
>JAODLC010000065.1:13008649-13054272 GCA_026781145.1 Hippopotamyrus pictus
GGGGGGCGGGCATCAAACTAAAGCAAAGGAGGCAGACACAGCCCAGGCCATGCCACCACCCAATGAAGTCGCCAAAAGTATCAAAAGTACATAAAAGTATCGATTATATTGTGTATTAAATGTTTTCAATAGGAATTTTTCATGGTATCGATTCTACGGCCTGCACTTTTAGTTCACTCTGACCACTGAGGTTCATAGGCTACCATTCCTACACCTGAGTGCACATGTGGAGCGTTAAACTAAGATGACTAGTTCAGAAGCATCAGAACTTTCACCATTGCACCTACAATCGATACACAATGCAGCCGAAGTGGCGGATGGAAATACTTTGAGACAAATGAAGGCGCCAAAGCACAGGACATATGCAAGGCAAACTGTGCCGTTGCAGAATACTGACAAAGAGGGCGAACGCCACAAATCTAGCTAAATATCGAAAGGACCGACATAAGGTGCAATACAAAGAGTCCTGAGAGATGGGCATCTTATTTCTGAATTAAGACAACGGTCTGCAGCTACCTGTGGGTTGTGTTTGGCTCCGTACGATTTTGTGAAGTCCTGCTGATTAACGTGGATCATTTGGATACAAACTTTGAGTCGTGCAGTGATTAGCAGTGTTTGTGCTTTGAGGCACAAAATAAAGAAGGTATGTAAAAGTAATCTGTTCTATTATGCATTGTAATTATATATATAGAGTAACATCAGATTTTTAATAGTGCTTATTTACAGCTCGTAAATATGCTCGTCTTACATTACAATGCGATGACAATGGCTAGTACTGAACTTAGATTAATATGCTTTGACGATACAATGCGAAGGTTTTTTCAGATATAGTGACATGAGTTTACAAAAGGCTAAGTTTGTACTGCAAACAAAATTGCAATTGAAATATTTTTTTTGTTACATATTTGCATATATGCCACGTTGAGTTTCAAAATATTTTTGCATTTCAATATTTTTCTTGGAATTTCATCGAAGTTTGACATTTTGGCATCGTGACAGCAGTACCACCTACACGGCCTCCCCATGCACCTTCTGGAACCCTCTCATACTCTTCATCTCCTCTACACCAGGGCTTCTCAGCTGGTTTAGCCTCAGGACCCAGATCATTCCTCAGTCACGTCACGACCCTAAATTTTTTGTTTATATCTGTTTACTTGGTTGTTGAGGTTCATTTCATCAAGAAATGGTGGGGGGGTAAAACGAAAAAAAAAACCCTTTTGCATCATTCACAGCCAGAAAAGTGTGTATATATATATATATATATGAACGAAAATCATTCCGGGACCCACCAGTTGCCAACCACTCCTACAGCAACAGCCAGCAAAGGACCTCTAGTGGCCATGACAGGGTACTACGACCCTGGTACTGGGTTACCCCTATTAGGTGCTTTTCATAAGACAAAGGCATTGTAATGTCTGTCAAAATTTCCATCTTACTGAAGACTCCTACTGAAGATTTACATCCTGTTGAAGGAGAGGTGCTTCAATGATTAGTGTTTGTTTCTCTGTCATGTTTGTTAAGTCACTTTGTCAGCGGAGCTAATGAAATATCCAATCCACATTGATCCATCCATCCAGTGTTTTTGGAGCACGGGAGGAAACCAGAGCATACAGAGGACCCTCACACCGATACAGCTTCATGTAAATCCCCAAGTAACACCCAGTCACTGTCTTAGTCGTTTGCTACTGATGTCCAGAACTAAAGTCTGAAGTCTGAAAAACTGTGTACATCTTACACCCCGTTCTGCCCGAAGAGCCGCATCTGCCTCTGAGCACCAGGTCTCACACTCACCACATCTGAGGAGTCTGAAGGAGAAGGGCAGGAAGACCATAAGCGCAAGGATGAGGAGCACCTGCGGGTCGTGGAGCAGTTCCGGCATCTCGGCCAGATCCATGACGGACGTGGACGTGTGTGGGAGATCGCCTTGGCGTCTGACGGCACCCTGCCTCTGGTACAGCATGCCTGCCACGCGGGGAAGCCCTCATCGGTCTGCCCCACCCCCAAGCCCCAGCTGTTTGCTGCTTGTTTTCATTTTCTTACCCTCTTTGTTGGCCCCAGAATAGGCCGAGCGCCATCTACCAAACACACCATTGTGCTGTTGATGCCTATCGCTGCGGCTGAACGGCAGCCACGTTATCGTCATCACACCTCTGACGGGGCGTCCCGTCCACCGCCTGGCCGCGGCCATTTTCCAAATGCAGGTACGGCCCACGCAGCATAACAGGGGAACTCACCCCTGACACCAGGACGTCTGCTTATCAAATATCAAATCAAACACCGCGATGACAGGACAGCCCCAGTCCTCTCCGTGAACAGGCCTTCGGCAGACGGCTCGATGGCTCAAAGACAGAGACCATCAGCTCCTGCTGACTTAAAGGTAAAACTAAGAAGGATTCAGGCATACTGAGGACATAAAGAATGATGGCTAAGGCAGGCAGAATATCTGATGAGGAAAAACCACACACGGCTGATCCGGGGGTCTACAATAGTGTTTCCCTGTCCGGTCCAGTCTGATGTGCCGAGTGTCAGGGCAACAGATCAGGGCAAAGGAGTCGTCCCGTTCCGACGTCAACGTCTCTGCCCAGCGCCTCTCAGCCTTCTCCCCGCACCGCCGTTAGCAAACGCTCTGCTCGGCCATGCTAACTCCCCAACAGACAGCATCAGAGATGTCAACACAGACAGCAGCTCAGCATCACCACAGACATCTGCGTTCAGGCCGTTTCTGCAGCAGAGTAAACAGCGTGTTGAGCGGCATCAGCATGAGCTCATCGCCTGCCCAGGGGGGCCCCGGCTTCCCGGGCAAATTAAGGGGGGAACTTAATACCAAAGTCGCTCCTAACTTCCCTCCGTCTTTGTGAAGTTTCCGAGGACGGGGGCCCCTTGTGTGAGATGACGCAGCCCGCCCATCTCCCTGCTTCCTTTTCTCTCTTCCCTTCCCTCCCTCCCTCTGGCTCTCTCTCACTCACCCCCTCTTGGTTGGCTCCTGTATTTTCCTGGATGACGTGAACTACAGGTGACTATACTCAGCTCAGATCTTCTCCCCACAGAGAGCTGAAACATCAGGACACCAAAGAGATTCCACTGATCCCATCAGCCCCCAATAAAACCCATTTTGGATGTCAGGATCTTTTCAGTTTTACCAAAAAAAAAAATCTTTAAAGAAAGGAGTTTATTACAGATGCTCCAAGCTTTGCGACGTTTTGACTTTTTCAGTGACAATAGATTTTTTTAATTATTCATCATATATTCGACTTACAATAATTTTCTACTTACAATGGATACATCAGAATGTAACCGCATCGTGAGTCAAGGATCACCTGTGCATTTTTAAATTTGCGTTAGATTAATAAGGTTGCGTTTCAATGGCAGACATTAAGTATTAACTACCAGCATTTCACCAGCAAGAATTCAAAAAGATTGGAACTTTAACATAAAATATAATGAAGCATTTACTGCCACCTAGTGGGTACAAACAGATATTGCAGAATATTCAAAATGCAGGCATCAGACATACAGTTCAATGGACAAAATTATTGGCACCCATAACATATTGTTCTGAAGAGCTCAGTGAATTCAAGCATGGTGCTTCCATAGAATGCCACCTTTGCAATAAGTTAGTTTGTGAAATTTCTTCCCTGCTAGATATTCCACGGTCAACTGTAAAAGGCAATATCTCAGAGAGCAGGTGTTTAGGATCAACAGAAACTCAGCCACAAATTGGCAGACCACATAAAGTAACAGAGTGGGATCGTTGAAGTGCAAAGTGTGTAAAAGTTGCCAAAGTTCTGTTGACTCAATAACGGCGTCTGGTGGAGTGGTGTGAAGCACTCTGCCTCTGGACTCTGTAGCAGTGTAAATGTGCTCTGCAGAGCGATGAATCACACTTTTCTGTCTGGTAGACTGATGGACGAATCTGGGTTTGGCAGATGCCAGGAGAACATTACCTGCCTGACTGCACTGTGCCAAATGTAAAGTTTAGTGAAGGGGGGTAATGATATGAGGTTGTTTTTCAGGGGTTGGTCTAGGCCCCTAAGTTCCAGAGAAGGGAACTTCTAATGCTTCTGCATAGCAATACATTTTTGACATTTCTATATTTTAAATTCTGTGGGAACAGTTTGAGGAAGGCCGTTTTCTGTTCCAGCATGACAGTTCACAGAGCAAGGTCCCTAAAGACATGGTTGGGTAAGTTTGATGTGGAAGAACTTGACTGGCCCTAACCTCAACGCCATCAAACACCTTTGGAATGAGCTAGAATGGAGATTGCAAGCCAGGTCTTCATGTCCAACATCAGTGCATCAAAGTCTTGTGGAAAGTCCAAATGGACCAGTGTGAGGTTTTTTCCAGTGGCTGGAGTGCCAATCCTACCATCAACCCCCAAGTTATTCCCTGTATTGGGAATTTGGAGGACCTCCTTATAGGGCTGGATGTAGATTAATGTCATACCCAGGACGAAGCAATTGCAGGTTAAGGGCCTTGCTCAAGGGCCCAATGGAGTAGAATCACTGTGGGCATTCACGGGCTTTGAACCAGCAACCTTCCAGTTGCTGGCACAGATCTAGCCTCAGAGTCACCACTCCATCTAGTGGATTTAGAATGCTATGTCAACCAGGTGTCCCAATTCTTTTGTCCAAATAGTTTATGGAACATGCCTGGATGTGGTGTACAAACAGTATGATAAGATCCAATGGAGAAAACTCCATTTCTTAAAAGAGAAACTAGCTGTGGATGAGAGAGCCGACCGCAGATGAGAACTCCGACCGGGGGTGAGAGAGCACTGATACGTGCTTTTTAATTATTATTCTATTCTACTTTCTATTTGAAAACCTCCCATATAAACAAACCTGTTTAACAGCAAATGTGAACATCATAAAAGGCCTTATTACATGCACCTGCATTGTCCTTTTTGCTCCAGCTTGGAGTTAAGCTTGTGTTACTAACAGCAGAGGGCACACAAACACCACTGTATGCACTATGAACAAGAGGGTAAAATGCATCAAATGTTTTATTCTAGTTACACTAATAATTCAACACGCAGAACTCTAACGTACAAGAAAAAAGATGGAAACACCTCGGGAATGAAATATTGTTTTAATAAATCACAAATATACAGTACTGCACAAAAGTCTTAGGCACACAAAATTATGTTTAAATGATCTTCATGTTGGTGTAAAGCTATGATAATATGTCTGTCATACTGTGTCAGCTTAGCCATTTCAAAACCTTTCTGACCGTCACCCCAGTACTTGCAGTAACCATCTAACAAACCCGTCTGTTTGGTGACTCCTGAGGTTTGGGAAGCTACACTGTATTCATCTATCCATTCAACAAGTCATCAGTAACTTTTAGCAGTTAAATGTGATACCGCTCATTTTCATAAATTCTAATGTTAATTTGAGTATTGTTTTAGTAATTATACACTTACCACCCAGATAAATAGCTTTAAATATTTTGACCGGGCACAAGGATGGGGTACACCCCGGACGAGATGCCATTTGATCACAGGGCACAAGGCAGGGATATTTCAAAAGACACACACGTACACGCACTCATACAGTCAGACTCGATAGGTAATTTAATCTGCCTGACAACAGTAAGGCAGAGCGAGCAGCTCTCTGACAGCCGGCCGACACACACTGGTCTCGCCGGCCAGCAGCTGCGACGCCACACGGCTGCTCCTCGCATTATTGCTACATTAATGGCTTAATCCTTCACTGCACTCTTCGGCTGGCACAAGCTGCGATACACACACAGACACGTGCATCCAGAGCAGGAGATCCTCCGACAAGAACAGGCTGGTGGGTGTTCGTCTGTAAAGAAGACACTCCCCACACAATGTGTGAAACCATGGGCAAGATACCCAATGGACTCTATAATTTAATAAATATGAATGGGTCACGTGGGGTAAACAAACATCACAAAGTGTGAAGTTATCATCAACATCGCATGTTATACACATGCAATTGATCATGACAGTGATAGTCAGCTAGGTGGAGACCATCAATAGGTTGCACTAAAAAAAATTTCTGTCACAGGAAACAAAGCTTAGCAAGCTTTTCAATTGTAATGATGATTGCTTTCCAAGATTATCTAGTATATGTTAAAAAAAGAATCAGTGTAAAATTTACATTCACAGCTTTTGCAGGAGCTCTGCATGCATTCTGAGGTAATCACAATCATTTTCATCATTGTGACAGACTGCATTGGTAGATAAGATCTATTTAGGTATAATTTATTTTGGGTATAATATATTTATCTAAAAAAATAATAAATCAAAGCACATCAAACTCCTTTAAAAATAAAAAATTATTTAAAAAAACTCTCAAAGCATGGAACTTTGAGTTCACATGGACCTACACTGCTTTGTCTGCATCTTTTCACTGCAACGCTGCATTGTACAGAAGTCAGTAGAGGCCATCAATCATTATCTTCTTCCATCTTATGTCAAGATCATGACTTATTTTTCTTATGATGTTGACATAGCCAAAGTTTTCCTGAGATCACAAAAGTTCTCAGGAAGTCAAAAATTGTAAATAGTCACTCAAAAAGTGTTTCTCAAGAGAACTGTGGATTCTGCTAGAAATGCAGGGGTGGGGGGCGATGTGAACAGGTCACGGATACAACACTAGTGCCCATGATCTGATTATGATTCGCAGGAGGACACTGGCCGTGTCTCCTGGTTCGACAGCATAACCCAATTCGGTGCCACTACAAACATCTGGCCTGCATAGACCCCCAAACCACCACAGGCTTGCAGAAACATGCACTGGAACATCTATTTACCTTTAACAAGTAACCAGACTGGCATGGACAGTGTTCCTCAGGCTGGCCAGCCATGCAATCCAGGACAACTCAGCACAAACGCGAGATGTTTACAGAATCCCCAGCTGTCCTTGCAGACCTGGGTCATCGTGCACCTCCGCCTGATGCATTAGCTAGATTGCACCAAGGCAGCCAGGAAAACATCTGACAACAGTCCAAATCTGACCGGTGAAGCTGAGGGTATCTACAGTTTGACGCATAAAGCGACTCGGTGAGGGTAAAGGGACGAGCTTAGAACTGCATGACAGAGATACCCAGAGTCAGCACAGCTGATTCAGCCGACAGGTGGCCCGGATGGGGGGCAGGGCGAAGATTAATGACACAGGCCAACATAATAATGAGAGACCACAAATATCAATTAATGTAATTAATGTCAGTACAACTAAGCATCTGCTATAAAGAGACGACAGCAACCAAAACCCAACGAAGGACGTCTGCTGTGGACCCACAACCTTTCGCTGTCCAGTCAACATGCTCATCTGCTCCTCAAGCCGGAGAGGATGTGTGGAGACCACAGGGTGTCTACGAGACACACAGAAGCTTAAAGCAATTTCAGAGCAGCCACAGATCATGAACAGCCAAGGCCCTCAGTTCATGCTGTGTTCGGAGGCAATTAAGAAAGAGAAGCTGCCCCCCACCCCCAGAGACGGGCCTGGGTGAAGACAGCACTGGGCTGCACTTTGCAGTGCTGGAAGATGCCTTCATCTGACTAGATTATGTCTGGATCCTACCCTATACAGTTGTATATGATTCATCATACTGGATTCCAGCTTCCATCAAACTGACCTTGCAGTGCACTTATAGAAGGTCACCACAAACAGAAGACTGAATTAGTCACGTTAATGCCCATCTCTTCCTGGCACAGTCATCGAAAAATTTCAGTAACATTTAAAAGTAAAAATAGACTCAGGGCCAGCAAGGCCTGTGAGCCCACCAGAAGAGGGCAGTAAGGAGGCACAGTGCAGAGGTGAGCTAAAGGACTAAAATCAGAACGTGTTTATGATCTTTGCTCTTGGTGTTTTTAACAATTTGATGTTTACATAAAATTGAATCTTATAATATCCTGCAAACGTCAATGAATTATAGAATCATATACTGTATATAACAATTTAAAAAGATTAGAAAATGCTTTTTTGAAACTGCTTTTCCATACTGTTTTTGCTTTTTCTCAAAGGAACAAGCTGTCAATCAATTGGCTTTGGGCGGGCCTTCCTGCCCAGGCTGCGTGGACAATAGGGGGAATGCATGTGATGTCACAGTAGGCGGGATATACATCCACTGAGTGGCCAAAACACTGCAGCAGCATTAGCGATCTGCTTGAGAGCCATGAAAACACGTCTAAGAACTGCTGATTGAACAAAACAACTTAACAAAAAAAAAAAATCTTTTTACAGACCTTTAAAAACTAAAGAAAAGAAGATAATGGATAGCTGTAATCCATAGAAACACCTGGAATCCAGGCTCCAAAACATGGCTTTGCAGTGCTATTTTGTATCAATTATGTTGGATGAGTAAAATCATAACTCAAATTATATATTGTTTTGACTACTCAAATATTTCATTTAGCATCATTCATTTATGTGTAACTTTAAACTTTTATTAAAAAACATCCATGATGTTGAGCCTTGTCATCTAAAAACAAGTAGGGGATGTTTAGTGAGTGTTAGCTAACCAAGATAAACCCAGGTTTTCCTTATAAAACTCCACAAAAGAAGTTTAGACAGATAGCCAGGTAACTTCAAAAGTTTCTACAAAATATGCTGTCAGGAAACCCGATTACTGGCGATGTATAAATGTCCATGATCCACTGGTCGTTTGGGAAGTTGGACAGATCCCTGTCAAGTCCCACTGCCTTTGATTTAAGCAAAAGATCATGTTTCACAGTAAAATCAGCCATGTGTGAAGGGGCATGTTCCGGCGGAAAGGCCCGGCCAAAGCCAGCTGATTGAGAGCTTGGCCCGTTGAGAAAAAGCAAAAACAATGGGGGAAAAGCAATAAAGGATTTATTTTCTTATCTTATATTTTTATTCGTATTTACTTTCTTACTCAACATTTATTTCCTTATTTTTTTACGAATTTATTCTTTTCTTGCCAGAGGTGCTTCGACTGTGATTGTGAAGCTTTCCATTGTTTGTAGTTCCCATCAACCAGAACAATAAGAGGAAGAATCATCACTATCTCACAGAATGGGTGAAGTCAGCTAGAAGAGTAGGTATAGTAAGGGTTTATAATTCAACCCCTTAATTATATATTCATTAGAGTCTGAGGTGAAATATGCATTCCGTATTCAATACAGACTCAGAATGTTAGCTTACCATGTAGGGGGAGTGAGGAAGAGAATCATTGACCCTGGATGTGTCTGATGCACAGTGCCCCCTAGTGGGCAGAGGAGTTCAGCTAAGCCTTCAAGAGGCAGAACACACACGGTGATTTACAGGAGGAGTGCTCTCGGGCCCTGCCTTCCGCTTCATCTCCCAGGGTACACGGCTGAGTGAGTCACTGTCGAACCTGGCCGTCTCGGCCGCTCCACCCCCGCCCTGCCGGCTCTGACACTGTCTGCCACTCCCCCAGGAGAGGCCAGCCCACGGCTGATCCCCCCGGCTGCTCGGTAATGACTGCGTCGCTGTCATGTCAGCCGTTTCGGCCGTCGATCACAATAAGCCCCGACGCCACTCCGCTGTGTCTCAGGGCCTCGTTTAAACCTCATGAAATTTCAACAGTGAAAAGCATGACATTACAGCGCCACCCGGGGCCTGAAGTGTGCATTGGAAAGCTCAGTAAAATCCACTTAGGACAGCCAGGGCTGCCAACGTGAAGTAAGCGGTCCACATCTCCGTACATAGGGCAGGGGAAAAGCATTCACCGACTGACTGATACTTATGTTCCTTTTCTGCCATGTTCCAGAGACTGATTCCCAAATATATATTACAGCTGAGAATGGTCTTTGATATCCCATCCAAGGCAGATGGTAAAAATGGTTTCTCTCCATGGAGCCTCTGTCTGACCCAGCTTCGAGCAGCAGGATGTGTTGAACCATCACGCTTCCTGCTCAGGAAAAACTGAGAGAGACAATTTATTTCAGATAAAAACTTAGCTCCTAGTTATGACAGACCACTTTCATGACAAATACTCTATGGACTTAGCCGAATTGTACCATTCAGTATAGACAGGGCCGCTGTAATCGGGGGGGAAGACTTAGGACAATTACAAGGGCCCCGGAGTGACAGAGGCCGTAAATAATTTGGAAAATAACTGGACCGGTCTGGACTGGGGGGCCCAATGTGATATGTTTTCATAGGGCCAAATCTTTAGCAATGCCCCTGAGTATGGAGAATGGGGGGGGGGGGTGCTTTTTATCTAGGGATGCTTCATATCTTCCCATTTGCTACAATGTGCCCTTTGGGCTTCGGCATTCTGAGATGCTCGTTCTATTCCCCGCAAACACATATCACTGTCTTTTAGAGCATGACCTCCCCTAAATGGTGTGACACTGTACTGCATGGAGGAATATGCAAGATGGGCACTTTAGGAGAAGTTCCAGATGATTCTCTGGGGAATTCTGTGCTGGTACATCAGCTCGCCTCTTTCCTACACAGAATAAACAGTGACTCCTTCGTGACAGCTCAGTCAAAATCAATTTTACAGCACTGGAGCCACATCGAGAATGAATCAAGTATTCAGAAGCGAAGGGTTATAGCCAGAAAAGTTTTAGTACTTCACCAATCAAGAAGAGACAGCTTCCGTAATTATCCTTTGATCTGTCAGATTCAGATCCCCCCACATCGCAATCAAGGTGTGTGAACAGTCGGAAAGCTATTTCCGGAGAACTGGAACGAGCTCAGATGAGAGAGCAGCTCTTTTTACAGGACTGTTAGCGCCCACGCTAACGCTAATGCTGAGCACCCCCGCGCTAACAGAGCACTGCTCAGGTCAGGTGTACTGTGGGTTGCCAGCATGGAGGACAGGAGGACAGAAAGGCACTAAGGAATCAGCACCCGCTTATCACTTACGCTATTCACGCATGCATAAGCACCGGCCACTGGGGGGCGACCCTGAGGCAGGCAGTGGCCTCGCCTTCACACTAAGGGTGGCGCTACCAGCTTGCGGAGGTGGGAGCACAGCAGACTGGCCCCTGTCAGCAGCAAAGGCCGCTGTGGAACTCAGGGTTGCCAGTTCTTGCGCATCTGGTACGACACTCGCTTTCAGACTCTTAAGAAATCTTACGGCAAATCTATATCATTCCATTATAAAACCTAAACCTAAACTTAGCTACATCAAAAGTGTTGAGGCAGTTTGCAAACCCTACCGACTGTTTACAAGGTAATATAACTGTTAAATACATGTAAATGTGTGTGCAAACTTGTCTCAAACTGAAAATCCCACACCAGCCAGCTGACCGAAGTTGGCCACCCTGGGATCTGGATGGCTGAGGCTGAACCAAAGAAAGCCCCGCCCACTTGGGACACGATTGGTCTGGGAAAAGCATTTTTACCATATATAAATGGAGGGCAGAAGTGTTTGCAGGCTGCTGGGCTAAATGTAGACATGCATCTGTTTATCCATCTTATTTCCAAGTCCCAGGGTGTAATAAAAACTTGGTTAAGCAACACGCAACCACCCAAAGAGACCAAGCTCCTCACGCAATTCACAGCCTTCGAAACAGGAAGACCCACAATGCACGTCAAGACCAAAGTCCTACTCATCTCTAAAATGATGAGTTATTCTATAAGACAAAGATTATGTAATTCGACAAAACTTTTCTGAAAAGCGATGTGCAGGGAGCTCCGGCAGATCCAGCACTGATTGGGAACACAAATGCCCACGGCAGGGAGTCTCCCGGAATAGTACAAACTGTCTCCCACATGCTGGGGATCCACAATAGGATGAATGCAGGGCTGAAACGGGCCTGAACAGTAACAGCCACCGGCCAGGTCCAGCCTTCTGCGGCGCACAGAGGAGCTCCTTGTGGCGGACGACTGGGAGACACAGAGCTATATGGGACAGCGAGTGAAGGCCACTCTGTCCACAAGCCGACAAAGATCAGGTGCAAACACGGCCAGCAAGCCAGGCTCTGCGTCTCCACCTTACCCCGAATCCCCTCCAGTCCCAGGCAGCCTATTCGTAATGCTACATCTTTAGCATAAATATTAGGCGAGAGACATTGTGTACTGACGACCAGCATCTGTCTGAGCAGGTTTGGCCCAAGCTGGAAAAATGCTTATGAACAAGGAGGCATCTTTGGTACCGTCAGTGCCACCTCTGGTGTATGGCATCACCTCCACATGGGACGGGAATCTACAATGAGTTCATTTTTGCTATGCAGCTTCCTGGAAAGAACAAACCCTTGTCAGTCCGTATGGAAGCTCAGGGTATATCCCAAAGACAAGGTGAGATTGCGAGTAGACAGTGTAAGAATCGGTCTAAGGATTCAGCTCAACTGAGGAGGGGGATGCTGACCTTCAGGCTGGAAGTCAGGGCCTCCTGTATTTTCCGTGACCTCAGCCTTGCGATTTCTCTGCCCCAGCCAGCAGCACACTGAGCTGAAGCTGGCGAGTCCGCCCCACCGCTCACCGCCTGCTGGTCTGTGATAACCCAGAGTGACTGGAGATTACAATAACCATCGTGCCCCACACTTCACCCGTTAGACGAAAAGCTCCGGTCATCTTAGTAAGCCGTTAGCAGTCAGCAATATCTGAACATCACAGTGCTTGCTGGCGTAGTACTGAACTGAACTGAACTGAACTTTATTGTCATTCAGACTATAAAGCAAAGAGGGCAAAGCTGAAGAAAACTGCCTTTTCCCAGGCGCAATGTATAAACATAGACATAAGACGCGTGCACGCTATACAATAGCAAATAAACACAGTGGACAGTTTACTCCACATAAGAAATATTGCACATTGTATTTCACGTTGTTGCATTATTGCACAGTGTGACAAAAAAAAATGGTGGTAAAGTGGTCAGTGACAGGAAACAAAGTAATGCACAGAAAAAGCAGCATTTTAAGCTATCCGAGTTCCTGATTTATGTGTTCGAACGATCCGTGTGTGTGCTCAGGAATTCAACAGTCCCAAAAGTCCCAACAGCTCAGTATGTTGCATGCTGATAGATGGAGTTCAGTCTGACGGCCTGTGGGAAGAGACTCCTATTGAGGCTGGCCGTCTTGCACCACATGCTGTGGTAGCTGTTAGCGCTAGTAGGAAGTCATGCTTGAGTTTCCCCTGAATGTGTCCACATTTAAGAATAAGAGAAGTCACCAAACATGTGGTCTCAGCATCTCCAGCCAGGCATAAGGCAAGTGCTACTCGAATAGGCCAATAACAGCAAGAAGCCTTGACATCTAGGCTGCGCTTAATCACATATATATATATATATATTCATCTTGCACAGAAAGATATAGTAAAAGTAATTTTGTTTTATATGCACACCAAATTTCTGAAAAGCGTTCTTGATTAAATCACAATAACATTGTCCCTATTGTCACATGACATATGCACAATGTTACAATGTTGAGGGCACGAGGATAACACACTTCCGGTTTGCATGACCTTATACTAACGTTAACTCCTAAAGGGGGTGTCATCCATGGGCAAAGAGTCGCTCTGGAAACAATCTTCTGCGTGAATCGCTTAATATACCAACTTCCATGTAATGCTCAACAGCCACATTAGGATAATTAAAAAGCAAATAGCGCAAGCACGTTTTGTTGTTATACTTAGGTTACCGTCCAACTATAAAACGTATTACCCTTGTAAGATATGTATTTTTCATTCTGTAACATTAACGCTTGGTATTAATATCTCCCTTTACCAAAGTCTATTGCAATAAACAAACAATGATCTCATATCAAACTTCCTGCTACCATCTGGCATATTATTAATTTCAATAGTTGCTGAGACGTGGAAACACATATCTGATAGAATAACAAAAGGCAAATTAATTTTTGTTTTGCCACGATAAGGATGATGTCCAAAATAAGCCAGGCAAGCAAGCTGCACGGACGACACTCAGACATGCATACCAACTAAATCCAATTGAAGATGCAATGTTCCAGCAAGCACACGATCAATGTGTGGGAATACATACACGCGGCTTACTTTACTGTCTTAATTTTAGCTGGCCAATTTTTTTTTCTAAATTATTATTCAAGTAGTTATGATGTTCAAGGTTACTTTGCAACAAAATATGCGAGGGATTTACAGTGCAGACACCGTACATTTCCATATCCGACACTCTTCCACACATAACAAACACATTGCACCTTTCATTGTATAACTACGGTTACATATAGTTGTATAAAAATATAACATCCATTTACTTACCTGTGAGAGGGTCAAATGAGCCATCCAGTTCCCTTGAGTCCGAGAAGCTTTGATCCAAACTTTTTTCCTTCATTGTGGACTAAACTAATTTGTTCTAGCTGATTATAGGTCTGTACTTTCTTAAAGCAATACCGAAAATGCAGCGCAGTGGGAGAAAATTTCTATCCAAGAACCAAACGCAACTCCTCGCCGTGTTAGGGCTGCCGTATCAAATGCTCGTACGTGTTCCGACAGATGTAGAGATGCCAAAATATGATGAAATATTACTGTTGCCTTATCACGCTTATTAACCTTGTAAGGACACTAGCATACAGTTCAGCTCAAGCGGTTTATAACGGTGTGTAGCGGTTAAAGAACTATCAGCTTGTACGAGGTTGCGCATGGTTTAACTCACCTAGCTCCGCTCTCAGGTGCGCATCACACAATCCGGGAACAATATCATAAAAGTGTCCTTCCATTCAGTCTAAACAGCAGCCGTAGAAATATCTTCAGAGCAGAATTAAAATATGTATATTTCCGAATCACCGATTGCAGCGATCGCCTTCAGGTCCTCCTATAGCGAGCGACCTCCCCGTACAGACCGTCTCGGTCTCGGAAATGTTTCCGTATTCGGAAGGTAACCCTCTGTTCCAGACGGCCAGTCTAATTAACGATGGCCATATGGCTAACAATTCATTCTGATAAGTGTATTGCGATGTGACTAAGTACATAAATCACCCCAAATATTCAGTACAATTTAGTTCTGTCGTTTGATCAGATTAATTTTCATCAAAAGATTTTAGTCGACTTAAATGTATTGTAATGCACTTTAAACTCAATTCAACTAAATGAAAACAAGTCAAATTACAAAACAATGAAATGTTGAATGTACATCCTTCACAATGACAAGATCACGGGTTTCCCAAACCAATTAATCTTGAAAATTTATGAGGGATTTTACGATGGGACAGCGCGGTGGCTCAGCATTCGAGGAAATAACACTGCTGCCTCATAAATCGGGGACAGGGGATTTAAACCTCACCTCTGCTCGGTGTGCCTGGTGCCTTTTCTTTAAATGGCATCATTTCATAATTATTGAAAACGAAGAAAATGTGTATAAAAGCCAGAGTATTATATGACTGTAAAAAGAGCCTATAAAAGAACGGACTTGAAAATCAAAAACAAGTAAATTTCTTTGTATAAGGTAAGCCAAAATATTTCAGAGCTCATTGCCAATCCACATTTTCCTATTTGGAGACATTTATCTCACCTACTGAAAATGACAGAATATGCATCATTAACTGGCCAGAGGACAAACACGGGGGTCTGAAATGACATATATAGCTTATATAAACATTTTGCCCTGTGAACAACATAGTGAAGTATGCAAACTGAGCAGTGAATGTAATCTGTTATGACAAGGAAGGCAAGTCATGATACAGTGAGCAGAACTCTAGCAGGTGCAATTTAGGAGCCTATAATCTCATCATCCTATTAATATGTAATTTTTCACCATTTCTTAATTGCAACCGAGGATTTCTCATCGAATATCACTCTATTCTGTCAGAAGAAATGCTTCACGCTGCATGAGTCATTCATTGGACCAAAATAGCAGGTATAACATGCAGCTGTGGGAATCAGAGTTCCAACCATCCAGAAGTATTACCACTATGGCCCCTTTAAGACGGGTACGCATCTGACAGCACCATGCGCCGGTAAATCATTGCGTAATCACTCCAAATGAGAAAATCTGTGTGGCATGTTACTATTTTAATGCAAAACATGCTCTAAAACAAACCATTGATTACTGCTCAGAAGGATATTAATTATTAAATTATAGCTCCGGTGAATTACCAATTAGCAGGTCAACTACGTTTTGACTTTCCCCTCTCCCCAATCGCGAAAATCGATCCGAGGGGAAACCCCCCCTCACCCCTCCCTCCCACAAAATGTACAAGTCAGCCTCCCCCCTCCCCCTCCTCCATGCCCCAGTCGATGCCCCTGCCCTTGAAAAGTCTGTGCACGTCACTGCAGTTAGGTAATATTTCCCAGAACTAATTGATGGGGGCACCATTAACGCAAAGCTGAACATCATCTGTTCCACAAAGCCTACAGGCCAGGTCTTCTAGGTAGGAACCACAAGGAACGCAAACAGCTGCCCATGCAGTTCCACTTCCCATGTGCAATGGAAGTAAAAAACATAGAATAACAAATTCTATATGCATTCAATGGCATTAGTGGCTAGTGCCTTCGCCACAGACCTCGGGGCCCACAGTTCAAGTCCCTGTCCTGGGTCTACCTGTGTATAATAATAATTACTTTATTGATCCCCTTGGGGAAATTGTCTTTACGCCTCCCTCAACTTGCTTTTTTTTTTGTAGAGTAAGTTGTCCGCAAAGGGCAGCCACCCGTAGCGGCGTCCAGTAAAAGTTGTTCTTTCCATGATGTCACTGGGGTTTCCTCTTTGCTAAGGTGAACTAGAATTGCCATATTGTCTATAGGTATGAATGTGTGTGTGAGTGGTGTGTGTGCCCCATGCTGATGCATAACAAACTGCTGTGTACTCTGTACATTTGGCGAATAAGCTGATTCTGATGAGTAGGCGCCCCATCCTGGGTTGTTCCCTGCCTTGTGCCTGTAGCTTCTGGGAAAGACTCCAGACCCCCACGATCCTGCATAAGAGAAGCAGGTATAGCGAATGGATGGATGGACATGGCATTCGTTTTGGGTATGTGCTTGGATTTTCTACATAAATTATTACAAATATCAGGGTTTAAGCAGTGTTTGTGTAGCTATGTGATGCAACCATCTGAAATATGAATTAGTGAAGTTCATCAGCTATGTGACACACTCAGCCCTGGGCCTCTTAACGTACTGCACTCTCAGTCTCAACGCTTCAAGCCCTAACAAGTGTGTGTATACATGGGTATTAAACAGGACATGTTTGAAAGAGGTTCATTGCTCACAGATGAGATTATGCTGAGCTGAAGGGGTCAGCTACTCCACACATCATATGTACGGCCTTACAGTTTGCTACCCTATCATGATGCCCTATCATACATGTGTCATATGCTATCAAACATCTGAGAATAAGCGTATCTGCACAGTAATACCTCACCTTAAGTCAGGAATTGGTTCCAAAAGGCATGACTTAAGTTGAAAAATTACTTAACATGAAAACCCCCTAAAAACTATTTAGACCGCATATCAGCACTTAATAAGCATTTCCCTTAAATGTATAAATGCAGCGGAACTTGGAGTTATTGCAGTTAAATAAGACAATATGTTTTCATTTATAAGCTTTTATTTGATTTCATACATTACAATATATTTTACATATTTTAACATTGCCTGACCAACTTAAGATGATTTGTATTTTTTCCATATACTGTATTTTTAACAAAGAACTTGCGTAGAGTCGAATTCGACGTAAAGCGAACCGACGTATGATGAGGCATCACTGTATTATCAATCCACATTACAAATAACCCCCCAGTGACATAAGTGGTGCCAAACTGAGTAAACGAGATGCACCGAACAGGGGCTCACGTTCCATCCTCGCTGGTCAGCCACCCATCCTTCCTCCCATCATGGTCACCGGTTGAGGAACACGCTTATCTCACACGTTGCCTGCAGCTCTGTGGACCATTCGAACCTGTCTGAGACACACCTGTGGCTGCTCACACAGCAGATAGACAAGTGAAGGATATTTACAACAAAACAGAATGCATTTCTACCTGAAAGGACACTGGAGAAATGGAGCAAACGCTCTGACTTTTCAAAGGACACACCCCCACAGAATGCTGTCACATGACATAAAACAGCGTGAAGAGATTATGTGACACAAATCATACTGCTGATGACTGGCCTACTAAATATTTGCCATGATGAGTACAATGTGGAAATCTTACAGTACCAAGCAGGCTTGTAGCCAGAAATGAACTCCATGGGCTGTGCCAAGGGAAAGGCCCGGCATCTGGAGGGGACGACCGGGGAAGGCGTCCTGGGGTCAGCCCTGACGAGGGACCCAGAGAAGAAAGTGACCGTCATGTAGGGTGGCTCATTGTAATAACTGTCTTGTACCCAGGAATTATACACACCAGCCCTGCTGAGAGGGACATGTCCAAATGCATGCTGGGGGGTTCTACCCCATACTCTTTCTACCTATCTATATGCGTGGTGCCAAGCAGTATAAATAGGGGCAAATCCACGAGAGCAAACCCATAAAAAAGAAACATCTAAATGATGGGATTTCTGAAACATTTTCAGCAGTTTCTTCCCACAAATGCCTTTTGGCCCATGAGCGCATTGAAATCAAATCACAAGGTCACTGCGAGGGCGCTTAAGGGCATGCACTGTCACCCACACGAGCCAATCCGTCACGCAGCTCCATGGTGACATCCACGAACGTCATGCTTGCTGGACTGAGGCATGTTGAGTCACTCATCTGCAGCAATGCTGTCAATCTTATTTGAACTCATTGTGCTCAGTTCTAAAGCCTAAATACTCAGTTAAGCAATTCAAGCTAATCACACTGAATGAATGAATCCAAATTCATCCTGATGTAACTGCTGCACCCCCTGCAGAGTAGATACAACAGAATAATTAGGAGTTGGATGTGTGTAACTGTGCAATTCAAGAGAAAATGTTAACAAGAAGACTAGTAAAGCGGAGCCCACCATCATCTGAGAGGACCAAAGGAGAGGACACAGTGGTTATGATGGGAGACACAGAGATGACAGGTGGCCCTGGAGAGACCCAGTGATGCTGCGGGGGCGGGGCTGCTACAGGAACAGTTACCCTGTCTGCCTGACTGATCACTTCATTTTATAGACTACTTGCTAAAGGTGCAGCCATTACTGTGTATAGATGACTGAGCAAACACTTGGGATGACTGTAGTGCGGCTCTGACTTGAAGGCATGAGCCAACAGGAACATGAAGAGTTTTCTGAACAACAGGCACCGGCCTCTTTCCACTCAGGCCATGTGACCAGCCCTCAGCACAGGATACAGGGGAAATGCGAAAATCACCTCAGATGAGGGCTGGACTGACTGAAGCAAAGCAGCTTTTCAACTGCCCAGCTACATGACTAAAGGTCAAAGGGTGGTACTCGCTTTCCAGGGGGGGGCAGAATGATGCCCAGAGGGACGCATGGTGTGGAAGGAGCAGGAACTGCCTGGAGATGTACACAGCAAGTACCACCGAATGGTCAGCAAGTTCAGCAAGCAAGTCCAACCAAACTAAGTAACATTCAGATCATAGAGCTGCAACAAGCATACAGTGTAAAGCAGGCGTTGTGTGTTTATTGCCAAAAACAGAGCATCCAGACCACAATGCTTTGGTGAAGGACAAAAAGATACCTGTGGGTTGACAACCTGGCAGCAGCCTCCAAACTCATCTGAATCAGGACTGTGAGAGAGCCAGCAGAAGCAGCAGCACACATGCCGTGGCTCCAACAGGAAGCTATACGTCTCTTTCTTTCAGCTGTTACTTTAGTCGGTTACCTTCTCTTGTGCATCACCAATGAGTACACTGCCGCCCAGTGGAGAAAAACATAAACTGCAATGAGCAAAGGTTACAAATGTTTCCAAACGGGACAGCCGTTAAAAACCAAGTAAAATAAGTGAGTGTAGCAAATAGTAGGAAAATACGGAAGGTGCCCAGGAGCAGCCCAGCCCATGGTCATCGCCACCCTGCCAAGTGTCCACCTTGCATTGAGAACTAGAGTTCAACTGCTCCCTCCTGTTCTAGACATTTAGTACAACTGCACTCATTCAGCACCTCACCCAAGGGTGTAAATTATGGGGGGATTGGGGGTTGTATAAACCCCCCCCCCAATCAAACCCAGCCAATACAACCCCCGGGACCCGGGCAAATATATGGGGATTCATGACATCATCATTATTATTGGTAAATGTTTTAGTAAAAATACTTTTAAAAAGAAGTTCTATTTTAAAAAAGAAGTTTGAAATAAAAAATATTGAGAGCTTCAAAAAATGTCTACTCAGCACCACATAAGGAGATGCTAGGATCAGACTGGGTGTTTTAGAGGTAAAACCACAGTCTGCTGTCATCAGTAACACTTTGGATGGAATTTGCCCTGATTTGTCTAGAATGTCTCAAGGTTGAATGTGACACTCCTTCTCTAGAGTTTGCATGTAGTGCTTGATAAATTGGTTGCATATAAAGCAATGGATATAAATTATTGTTTTTATAAAGCCATGCACTGCTATGTTTGTATTTTACACATTGTTCTGAAACATTGCTTCCAAATCATTATTTCTGCGTCGTTATTTGTTTGTAAAGGAAGTTTAAAATTACACATAACGTGTGGTTTTCTATTTGGTCTGTGGGCGTGGTTCTCTGTTCTGCTCATGTTGGGCATTGGGTTACGGAAGCTTGAAAAAACGGGCTTTTTACACTAACACCATTTAACGGGAAGTGAAATACTAATGGTGTTTTCCATTTGCCCTCGGAACTCGGGTTCCGAGTCGGATAAGCGGAGTCTTTGAAATAAAGGGGATTGAGAAATAATTTGGGCCTGGACCACGGCACAAACAATGCCAAGCACAAGCACCTACCCGGGTAGTAAAATAACGTGCTCGAAACCACATCGAAATTCATTTCTGGCTATGGACCAGTTCCAGAAATTTCCTTTATATTCGAAATGTTGGCGGTAAAAATTAACAACAAAAAGCACTACCAGTCATCGGAGAACTACACATATTCGAAATCAGTTTAACTTTCCTGCTATTGATCTAATGATGTGGTATAACACGTCACAATTAAAACACTACTTTCTGCAATACCAAACCCTACCTTTTACTGAGATGTGGGCAAGTAATTAGATGTTACAATTTAATCGCATTCACTTTCTTTGAGAACTCATAGCACGCAGCTTACGCAGCTGCTATCTCCGGCCCCTAGCTGTGGGCTGTCTCAATGTGCCTGACAAAGTGGTGGAATATTATCATTATTGTTATTATACGAATGGATAAAGCATATTGTACAAGAGAGTAACGGTAGGCAACAACTCAGTCTACCAGCATTAGCCAGCTAACCCGCTAGCCGGCATCCAGCCATTGGACCACGTCATAGGTAATGGACGGAAATGACAAAACGATATGAGCAAGGTCGGAGATACATCACTTCATACATATTTTCGTCTTCAGCAAAGTGCGTACTGCCTCCCTACTTCTATTCGGAACGTAAAATTGTTAATACATATATTCGTGTAAACTGATACGCTGTATTGGTTTCAAAGCTAGTGTAAACACCAAACCACACCACAGTGTTCTGTGCGCGCACATAAATACGAAGTCGGCCAAAGTTATATATCTCGATATTGATAGAATAGCTGTGAGGACACACGCCCTCTTTCACTCCCCCCTCGGATAAACCGGCCAGGGTTTCCGGAAATTTGCGAACTCGTGATGCCAGGAGGTGTTTGGGGATTTGTGCAGCTTTCCAGCTAAAGATTTTTTCTTAATTAAATGGGTAAGAAGTGTAGATCTATGGGTAGGATAACAAGTAAATAGCAAGCCTAATTATCCGAATAGATAGCAGAATGACATGGTCATAGTTTAATTTTTCCCTACTTTCGGGACTTCAGCAAAGCCTGGTTGAATTTACTACCAGCCAGCCGTCCTTCACCTTTTACTAACATGAAGCGGCATTCTTTAGAACAACTTTCGGATTTTGGTGATTTTAACAGAGGTAAAGATTTGCGTGAGTTCTTAGCACAGAACCATTCGACTTGTGGTTTTAACAGCTATTTGCAGGATGTACGCATTAGTCCGGACGGACAGCACATACATGCCATTCTCCGCAAGCCAAATACCGGTCTTATGACTTTTGATAAAAGCCAAAGACCTCAGCTGATCCCAAGCCAAAATCGCCTGGATTTGGCCTCGACGCCATCCGAGCCCGTCGTGGATGTGGTGTACCTCGAACAGAACGGCAAAGACGACTCTTCGGCTGTACTGGCTGTGGTATTGGAGAATGGCAAAGTCGAATTTTGGAAATACTGCGACCGCAAATCCGGCTGGATCTTACAGCAGACATCGGACCTGTGCAACAGCCCCAGCGCCAAAGTGATTTCTGTCTGCGTAAGTGCCAAATGCATAATATGGTGTGAGGAGCGCCCGCCTTCGGAGAGCTCTCCCGGCGTAGCCCGCAGTAAATTCAGGTACTGCGTGTGCCGACGAACTTACGAGGTGCTGGGTGGTGGTGGTGTCTCTTTAGGGGGGGTGAAAATCGCTCTGCACAACAGCCCTCCTTACATTGTCACGGTGGCGGGTGACAACGTTTACCTGCTTCCCGATGGAATCGACACTTCCCCAGCGAACGTCTCCAGATTCTTCTTTATCTGGTCGCTGCAGTGTGATGCTGTGACCATTGGTACTACTTGCAGTGGGCGGCTCATGTGGCAGGACTTTTCGTCTAGTAAGGAAACCGATTTCAGTAAGTTAATTTGTGACGGTGCTGGTATGCTGTCCCTTATGAACCCGCCAGAAATACGTGCCTTTTCCCCGACTGTATGTGGGGGGGTGATATTGCTCCTTAGCTCGGGATGGATCTGCAAGTTATCCATAGATGGCACTCTACGCCGTATTTACAAACTGCCGGATAATTGTTTAATCGGTTATGAGGTGCAAAGTAGCTTGAACATGTACAGCGGTCTACTGGCCTTGACTGTGGCACGGATGCTGTATTTGATTGACGCTGCATGTGGTCTGGAGTTGGAGAAGATACCACTGGACAGAGAGGCGGTACTTTTTGTAAACGGCCAGGAGCGGGAAACCCCACACCTGCTGTCGGAGGGGGGGCTGTTCGTGGTCCAGCGTAAGGAGTGTGAACCTGGGCATGAGCAGCTGGGCCACCCAGAAAGCCTTGAGGTGGGCTCTGTACTGGTGGAGGCTGTCTTTGAGGAGGCCTGTAAGTATTACCAACAGAGGAGTCTGAGCAGTGCCCAGCTGACCGTGGAGAGGCTCAGGAGCGGAGGCATGTTCCAGGCACCCATCACCTTGTCCTCCATCCTCAAGGATTACCTGAATGGCCAGAAGAGCAGAGATATGGCCCCAAGTGACAGCTGCCATGGCAAGTTGCTCGGTGCCCTGGAAGCTGAGCTCAGAAGCCTGCTGGTCCTGGAGGAAGCCAAGCTGTCCATGCTGACGGCCTCAAAGGCAGACGTGGCCAAATACTGCGAGACCTTGGTGCACGACGAGGTCCGCAGACTCCTGTGCTCCGAGATGGACAGGGAGAGTCTCCTCTACCTCAACGCCATCGTTGGCACCTTTCCCTTCGAGTCATGGCAGACGGTGCAGAAGGTCCTCCAGCTGCAGTATAATGGCGAGGGATCCCTCTCCAGCTCAGCACCCCCAGAGGTGTGGAAGACCGTCCTGAGTCCCATCCAGGCGGCCGCTCGCTCCCCGGTGGCCCCGGCCAACGTGGCCATGCCCGTGTTCGAGCTGCTTTGCAGGGCCGTGTACCGCTTCCAGCCCAGCTGGCTGCCCCGTTTCCTGGAGCTGGCGCAGCAGCAGGCCGGCCGGAGCCACGGCGTGCCGGAGAACGCGGAGAGCCAGCCGCTGTACCGGCGGGCCCTGGCTGTGCTGCCCAGGGCCGGCGACCAGCACGACCTGGAACTGGAGCTGCTGCTGTGCAGCCAGAGGCCGCACGCCGTCCTGCAGGCCCTGCGCATCCTGATGGGCCGCCGCGACTGGCAGCGCGTCACCCAGGTGGCTCGGCGCTTCAGCCAGCAGAGTCCGCTGCTCAACAAGGAGATCTTCATCAGTCTGCTGCGCGAAGTATCCCAGCACCGTGAGCTGGATCCCTACCTGGAGCTGCTGTGGGCCCTCTGCCCCGAGGACATGTCGGCGACCAGCATCCTGAACACAGTGCTGAAGAGCCTCCCCCCTACAGACCCCGGAGCTGACCCCTTCCAGACTCACGGTGCCCAGCTCACCATCGGGCTCCTCCGCCCTCTGCTCAGCCGCGTGCTCCAGAGGGACACCAAGCCCAGCCACCGGTACGCAGACATCCTGCAGTCCCCTTCCTTCCCTCCCCCGACACCTCCCCGGCAGGCCAGGGGGCTCCCCAGGTCCGCCACAGACGGCGGCGTCAGCCACCTAGACCACGGCCAGACGGCTGCCTGTGTGGTCAGGATGACGTCGCCGCCCCATGACATGTAACCTCCAATACGCTACCCAGGAGGAACATGGGAGCGGTCAGCACCTCTGTGGACATTCTCCCCATAACGACCAAAGGTTAGGCATCCAAAACATGCTTCCTGGAGAAGGCAGGAGGGACATCTCATTTTAACATACAGTCAAGGGTGTATAACACTATATGAGGCTGCATGACCCTTGGAAAGGGGGGAGCGCTTCTGTAATGGGGTCTACATTGCCCGATGTATGTAAATCTGTAGACATTCCATTGTCCTGCCTGTATATTAGGTCAAAATGCAGTATGCTGTGCATGTTGATACAATCATGTTAGTCATTTTATATGCAAAGCCATTCTGCATTTGCCTGAGACTGAAGATGCAGGGAGACATTTGCTAGCAATTAACAGTACGGCTGCCTAATCATTAACTAACATGCGTGTCCTGCTGAAAATACATTTCCTTTCCTCACGTATATATTGGTATCATTGCAGCTATAATTGGAATGCTTGTATTTATAGTTATATAGACGGTGCACTGAGGTGTACAGGTTCCACATGTTCGCATGGGATGGTGCAGCAGATGTGTCTCGCACTAAAGGGGTTCTCTGTCCAGGTGGTTTTGTGGACTGAGCCTGCTCTGCTTTCGTCCTCAGCACGGCCTTTTAAAGGGACGGGCCCTCTGTACCATCGATCGCTGCCCTGACTCGGCAAGCTTAGCCGTTAGCCAGCATTAACGAGCTGTGATAGTAGGATACAGGAGAAACCCGGCAGAATGACAGATGTTGCTGTGTAGTAAACGTCGTTCGCCTGAGATGTGCGCAAAAGAGCTTTCAGTTCTGTTTTTCTGGTCTACGTGAGCCTGCCCTCAGCTTCCTGTGTCTCACTGGAGGAACAGTGCAGTCGCAGGGCCCTTCAGGGACTGCATACCTGGCTCTTACCGTACACCCTGCTTGTGCTTCCCGGAGGGAGGGGCCTCTCTGAAGGGTGTAGGCTCCGCCTCCCATCCTTAGAGGATGAACGTCCAGCTGCTTCTCCCAGTGTGATGGTGAAAAAAATGCAGATTCATTAACATATGGTAATATCACTCCATCCTGCATTAAAGTAATGTGATAGTTTGAGCTTTTAGGAGAAACCTCATCTGAGTATTTTCCTGTTTTATTTAAGTGCCTAAAAGTAACTGAGTAAGATATTTATGTAACATTCCTGACTAACTTCTCTTTAGTCCATGATTTTTTTTTTTTTAAACAAACATTTTAATATAAAAGCCTCTTAATGGAAGTTTGGATTTTACTGAAAGCACAGCACATCCTGAAATGGAGAATGGCATCAAGCTGTGTAAACACTAAACTGTGGCTGAATCCAGTGAGATCATACTTTACTGTCCTAAGTTTTTAGTCTTTCAGAAGGCATGAGCGCCAATTCGCTCGGCCCAGCAGGTCAATGAAAGCTGCACGTAGGTGTGCGATTAGAGTAATGGGCAAATAAAAGACTCCAGCATGTTTTTTGTACAAATATAACATATGAATGCTAATTAAAGTGTTGTTTGTGCTCTCCCTGCTGGTCAGTGCTTGTGAAAATTGCATGGTGCACATGATTGTATATAATAGGAGGGACTCGGGAAGTGACACCAGACAGGTCCCTCACTTCACCGGTGACGGACCAGTCAGACCAGTGTGGTAAATACCTCAGATCTCCACTAGGGGCACACCTCTCACATCTCACTTTAATAGCATTTTAATGCTCTACAAAACAATGAAGGTGATTTTAGCTGGCTGTGCAAACATGGCCACTCTAAAACAAATCGTATTTACTTAAAGGTAAGAAAAGGGGTGGTTGCATTTTTATTGCAGATATTTATAAAAAATATTGCATACACCATGGAAAAACCGCAGAAATGCTTTAATCATTTTCTACTCCTGTTTGATACAAATCATTTTCTAATATTCTACTCCTGTTTGATACAAATCTTCTTATAGAGAGTGCTAACCCTAGCAAGGTATTGCACAAGTAAACAAGGTAAAATCGGGGACTGGGCCAACCTCAACGCTAGAATTTTCAGTTTGCCAGGCAAATATTAACCCATAATGAGGTCTGTCTGCTGGCCTTGCAGGGAGCCATAAGGAACATGTACAGAGGTCTGGGAACCTGGAGGCTGTGGCGACATGTCAGTGCTTGTGAGTCTCCTGGTCTTGGGCAGTATTCACCAGATGGTGCCTGTGGTCCCAGACCATGACAGGACCCCTGCAGCATCAGGTGGGCCCATCAGCTATACGGGGCCTGGGGTATTTGTGTCAGCTGGATGTCATTCCTGGGGGCACAGGGAATATGGGGTGAGGGGGGCTGTGAGAAGCGAGATGCAGACACCGGCCTACAGACCTGAAGATGCAGACCCTGATACTCACTCAAATGTGTCGGTGTATTTCATCCTCCTGTAGAACTTGGCCAGCTTTATAGAGAAGATGATGCTGGGAATGAGGAAGATCAGGCACCAGCCCAGGCTGAACCAGAACGAATTCTGGGGGGGGGGGGTCAGGTAAACGTTCATCTGAGCATAAGAGGAATTGCCACAGCTAACAGCATGCCCTGGTTCTCCAGAGGTCACACCATGTGCTCTTACCAGAGAATCCACCAGGTAGGAACAAGCCACCACCTCCAAGGAGTCCACCGCCCCAGCCACTGGCCCGCAGCAGCCCACTTCCTGGGTGACCTGTGGACAAAACAACCCAGAGAGACAGTAATGCCACCCCCAGACTGCACCATGAAGTGCTCCTGGTACAAGCTGAATTACCTACGATCCAAATAAGCCAGATCTGGAGCAGAGAAAGGCCTTAACATGACAGACCCAGGTTAGAGAGGGGGGTGACCTACTGTTGTTTTTGCCCAGTCAGCAAATGCTGTAAAATATTGCATCTGGCAATCCAGGAATCTTCGGCAGTTCTTCAAAAAAAAAAATAAATCAAGTCAAAATGTAGCCTGTTGAGCATCATAAATAAAGCTGATCTATTACCTGATCAACTCTTGAAGGAGTTTATGGTTAGCGTCTTAGCACACTCACAGCGTTTACTATCACTGAGGCGTTGATGTCCAGGAATTTCTGAGCATTTTCCAGTTTAACCAGACCAGTTTCCACGGCGCCCTTAGAGAAATGGGTGAGAAAGGGGCAGGCGTGAACCCTCTGGGGAAAACCAGTCTGCCCCCTGATGGCCACCCCCTGTAGGTACCGCTAAGCAAAGAACATCTCAGACCTGTCACATTGTTCATATAGCCCACAGAAGTGTAACAAAAATGGAGGGTCACACTCACATTAACTTGTGCACAAGTGGCCAAGAGACCATGGAGGGTGGAGTTGAGATCCCGCTGGAAGGTAGAAATGCATGGACTGGTCATGGTCTTCAGACTTTTAACACAGAAGCAGAGTCTCTGGGGAACCCCCAGGCTGCTCCTGATATAAAAGCCCAATCTGGTGCCAGGCTTTCGGATTGCTGTGTCCTGCCAGCAGCTTTAGACCCAGAGCCATATTTAGATACACCCTGCTTTAGTTTCCCAAAGTATTAAGTGATAAACAATAATAGAAATGGCGCCTATCTGGGGGTATGCATGGGTGTGGTCACGTCCATATGGGTGCATTCACATCCATTTGGGGGTGGTCACATCCATGTGGAGGTGGCCATGTCCGTATGGGTGTGGTCACATCCATGTGGGGTCAGTCATGGCCGTATGGGTGTGGTCACATCCATGTGGGGTTGGGCATGTCCGTATGGGTGTGGTCACATCCATGTGGGGTTGGGCATGTCCGTATGGGTGTGGTCACATCCATGTGGAGGTGGCCATGGCCGTATGGGTGTGGTCACATCCATGTGGAGGTGGCCATGGCCGTATGGGTGTGGTCACATCCATGTGGGGTTGGGCATGTCTGTATGGGTGTGGTCACATCCATGTGGGGGTGGTCATGTCTGTATGAGTGTGTCACATCCATGTAGGAGCAATCACATCCATATGGGTGTGATCACATCCATAAGGGGGCAGTCATGTCCCTATGGGTGTGGTCACATCACCAAACAGTCCCCAGGCATTGTCAGAGGACAGGCAACCATGTGCTGCCTTTCTGTACCCATCAACACACCACATCTGGCATGATGTCCTTGCTGATGCTGAACTGGATTTCTCTCAGCCTGGAGGCCTCTTCCAGCAGCTCCATGCTCACGGTGCTGTCTGACTGCAGGGAGAGAGAAGGAGGGGGTGTTAGGATCAGGGCTGGCCCCCCTGCTCCTAGTTTAAAGGAGGCAAGATGCGTATCACTCACAGTGTCACGTAACTGATCCAGCATGTCTGCAATCTTGTTCAGGGATATGGTGGAAAGATAATCAATCTGCAAAGGAAACATGATGAGGAAGTTCCATGAAGCTCATGGAAGTTTCACTTATACAAAAATGTTCTAAGGGCAGACCACAAAATGATTGGTTCAGAGAGAGATAACCAATCAGATTGTAGAGAAGGTGGGACCAAGACATCTGATTGGTTGGTTCTGCCTCCTCTAGTTGCTTTTTGTATAAGTAAAGCTCCCAAGAGCCATTGGGAGGGTGGGATACAGTGTCAGCCTATTTGGGGGGGGGGTGCTCCCTGTCACCACAGCGTACCTGCTGGGAGACGGCTCCTGGGTCCACAGCCTCTGACACAGTGGACAAGCCAAACAGCTGCTTCCGCAGATCCGGCTTCAGGAAGCTGACGTTGTTCAAGGTGATGTTCCTTTCGAAAAACTGCCTCTTGATTCGCTCAGCGTACTGTTAGGGAGGGGGGGCACAGCCATGTGACATGGGCAGCAGGCGTCCCGGGCATGGGTCAGGACTCAGGCTCTCACCTCGGTCACGTTGAAGATATCGTCGAGATCGAACACGTCCTGTAGGCGCAAGGCGTTCCACAGGGAGCTGTTCTGATGGCAGTTGCTGGAAGCAGGAAGACGAGGGATCAGCTACACAGCTCCACCCAGCAATCTGACGGTATTTTATTAATCCACAAAAGGCCTCACTGACATGTAGAACCTGCCCAGATGCCCTGTGTTACCTGTAGACGTCACTGAGGGAGACGTTGGTTTTTAGGTGTTGCAGCTGAGATAGGTGGACCCTTGGAATCAGCCCTGGAGTTTCAATGATCTGTGTACAAAAGATGGGGAATTACCTATACAAAGACTGGGGGAGTCACACACAGAGATTGGGGAGGGTGACATACACAGGAGGGTTAAAGGCACAGGCACAAACATAGACAGGGTGTTACCTGGAACAGCTCCTGGTTGTGGATGGGAACACACAGCAATGCGTACACATTCCCCCCTATCAGGAAGGGGATGGTGACCACCAGCATTAGGATCCAGCCAAACAGGAAGCTGAGGCCCGCACCTCTGCAACAGCAAGGAACCTGTCAGTCCTGTCACACACCCATCATCCACCCATCTATCACCAAACAACCATCTATCACCCAACACCCATACATCATCCACCCATCTATCACCCGTCCATCACTCCTCCATCATCCACCCATCTATCACCAAACAACCATCTATCACCCAACACCCATCCATCATCCACCCATCACCCGTCCATCACTCCTCCATCATCCACCCATCTATCACTCATCCATCACCCACCCATCACCCGTCCATCACTCCTCCATCACCCACCCATCGCCCATCCATCAGCCTGCCCTCTGTGGGCCTCGCAGTGCCAGTGGGTATGCTTGAGGCAGAGAGCATTGTGGATTTGTGGAGGTCAGCCACTCACGCCATGAAGAAGAGCCCCGCACAGTTGGCCGTACTGGAGCGTTCGGTCGTGTCCACTTTAGGCCGCAGTCCCAGTGGACCCAGCAGCAGCCCGAGTGCGTTACACACCACCACCAGCAGAACCACACAGCAGAGAACCAAGCATGTGATCCACCTACAGACAAGCCACAGCAGAGGTCAACAGCTGAAGCCAGTGGCAGGGAGACTCGGGGCGCCATGTGACCGAGCATGGACCTGTATTTATCTGCGGTCTGTACGACAGGGGTGGCCGTCTCGATGGAGTGGGTGGTGGCCTGTAGCAGCATGGACACGTCCGACAAGTCCTGCATGGGGAACTTCTTGGACATCTGGGAGATCTGATCTTTGATGTTCTCCAACTGCTGCTTCACACCTATGTGAAGTGATGGAGCCCATGTCAGGTGACCAGGCTGGGTGTCGGGGGCGGGGGGAGGAGGCTTGACTCACTTTGAACTGAGGTTCTGGTCACATTGGACACCCGCTGGGGAATCCCTCGCAGGAAGTCCTCTCCCTGAGACATGGAGCAGCATACCAGTCAGGGCGTAACATGGCAGCCATTACTGAGATGCACCGGCCCTCCTGAGGGCGCATGATGGCAGAAAGCACTTACAGCGTTAAACCCAGCGTCCATGTTCGTGCTGAGCAAGTGGTCCGCGACAGACTGGAGCTTTGTCAGGTTAGGCGTCTGGAGAAGATGCACACCAGGGTTCAGAGAAGCAGAGCATTGAGCATCTAAGTGACCCAATCTAAGTGACCCAATCCAGTCAGCCAGGATGGGACAGGGCAAGTTTTGGAGCATCATTAAGAATGAAGTGATGAAAGTTATATCTGAGTTTTTCGAAAGCAAACAGACAAGTGCACATGACACTGTGTCCCACCCCCCCCATGGCCGCCCTTGTTGTGGTGCATTCTGCTGTCAGTGCTGAGCTCAGGTGTCCACCCAGGTCCCTGGGGGCTCTCAGGGCCTTTAATTACTGCCTCAGAGGCTTTGTGGCCCAGAGGACATGCCCCCCCGTGCCACAAAGAATAGCCCAGCAGAGCCCATCCAACCAGGGCAGATCACCACTGCAGGCGTTTCCTGTTTTGTGTGTTCAGTGGAGGGGGGCTTCCTGAAACGGGGGTGGCAGCAGGGCTCACCGTGAAGCTGACGTCCAGGTTGACGCCGCCCAGCAGGGGCAGCAGGCCGCTGAAGTTGGCGCTGTGCAGAGTCAAGTTGATGCTGCTCCCCACAGCCCGCAGGCCGGCCTGCAGGTGGCCCACTTTGGGCTGGAGCTCCTGCAATGTGCCGCCGAGTCGGGCCAGGCTGTGGCCGGTCACGTTCACTGCTGTGACAACAGGGCCAGAGGGAGGGGACAGACAAAGACTGGCGGTGACACCAGGGAGTGTGTGGGACCGAGATCACAGTTCCTCTGAACGTGATGGTAGACAGTTCATATAAGTACATATAAGATGTTCAGTGTTTTTAGAAACAGAATTTACATACATATGCATGTACTATAGATAGATAGATAGATAGATAGATAGATATACATACATACATACATACATACATACATACATACATAGATAGTACCCAAGAACACCCAATAAGGCAGCGTTTCTCATCTCAGTACCTTGAGACATCTGGCGCACAAAGAGCAGAGCGCCGAACAGATGCTCCCTGAGGCTCTGCTGAATATCTGTTCCCAGTGACGGACCAAGGTCTGGGTTTTGAGGATCAAATGAAGAGAGGTGATGAGGGGTGACACAGCGCCCCCCCCCAAGGCGGTCATGGGTCCTTCAGCAGCCCAGCTCACATACCGGTCAGGTTGGCCCCCATCTCGTCCAGGGTTGCGAGGCTCTCATTCACCACGGTGTTAATTTGCTGGTTCACAAAGACAGAGATGGGTGAGTAAAGTATCACTTAGCTGCGTGCTGCTTACCGCCCCCTGCTGTTTCGGCGAGACAATGGAAGAACCTGCTGGAGAGCAGACAGGTAGGTCTGGGCGTTGCTCATGGCACCCCTGATGCCTGACGGAGCACGGCTCACAGCAACGGACACGGAATGGTTACTGTAGAACATGCAGATGTTTCCTGCCCTGAGCAGAAACAGGTCATCAGAGAGCCAGCAGGGGGCAGTATCGCTCTCTCTCTCTGTCTCTCATACACACACACGCAAGCACATACTCATCAGTGTAATGCTCACAGGATGATGACAGTAGTGAACAGTGTGGCTCTGTACAGGCCCCTCCTCCATCTGTGGATGTCCGGACTCTGCTCTTGATACATGCGACCTCCACAGTTACCATGGCAACGGCAGCAGGCCAAGCACAAGCCGGCCAGAGGCATCAGGAGGACGTAGAGGAGGCCAATGGCGACGCAGACGAGGAAACCTGCCTCGTAGTGTAGAATCTGGGGGTTGAGACCTGCGACAGTGAGCAACCTGGCCTCCGCCAATCCCGCGATGCCTGAATGAGGGCAACGGGTGCCCCCAAGATGGATCCAGCCAGACGCACCTGTCTGATGGTCTCCCGATCCTGCAACTTGCTGTGATCGTTCAGCGCGATCCGGAGCACTTCTAAGAACAGGAAGATACAGTGTCACCGTCCTGCAGTCCAATTCCCCCTCCTTGACATCACTATAGAAACAGAGACTCATCTGCCTCAGCAAGATGACTATGAAAGTGTCGAGTAGCTCATGGGAGTTTTACTTACACAAAAATGTTCTGAGGACAGAAAGAAAATAATCTGATTGCTTGGTCCCGCCCTCCTCTAGTTGCTTGGACCCTCCTCCTCAACAATCTGATTGGTTATCTCCCTGAACCAATTATTTTTATTGCTCTGCCCTCAGAACATTTTTGTGTAAGTAAGATTCCCATGAGCAGCCTGTATGGAGCAGCTCTGCGCTGGGGATCCCACCCAACATCTCTTTATACACATCAGTACAGCTGGTGGCCCCAGGATTCTCCTCCATCCATGAAATCATGGTGGATTCCCATCCAGCTGCCCCAGGCATAGGCCTGCACACACTCAGTTTCATTCCACAGCTGATGGTGAGAAACCCTTTTGTCAGCTACAGACACTTCACACGTAGCGCAAGCCCAGCTTCAAACTGGATCTTTTCCCCATTGTCCAGATACATTTCAGTCTTCAGGCATCACATCACATCACATGACATCATATGACGTCACATCACATGACATCGTCAACAGCCTCGGGGTGCATACTGGTCACTGTTCATTCCACCCTGTCTAATGGATCTGAGACAAACCGGGCCAGCGTGTGACCCAGAGGGCAAAGAGGGCTCGGTGCATGGGTCTGGGTGTTACCACAGTACGCACAATGCCCTATTGTGTCCAAGCTCGACATTCCTGGGTGTCCATTTACATGAGGAAGTTCTATGATCCCAGCTACCAGTACACAGCTGTTGTTGGCAGTGCTGGGCTTCCTTGGAGTCGCATCTGAGGCCTCCATGCAGAATCGTGGCTGGCAGGGTCACATACATCACTGGCAGCCCCCCCCCACCCCTCCCCTATTTTATTTTGCATTGCCAATTTAAAAATACAAATATAATCATAAAACCCACAACACAACACAGACTATAGGCGCAAGGGAGGAGACACCTCAGGATGGGGTCCCAGCCCATCACAGGGCACATTCACACACCGCACACCCACACAATCACACCCAAGGGCAATTTTGTGACTCCAATCAACCTCAGCATGTTTTTGGACTGTAAGCAGCACAATGAAAAGCTAAACTTAATTTCACAAATGAGTGAAGAGCCCTAAATCCATCAGCTGTGATATTCAAGGTAGGGTGTGGAAGTTCTGGCAAACCACCGGTCTGTGTGACGCAGGAAGCAGGTTCTCTGAACGTCAGAGAAGGAGACAAAGCAACGGCCTGATTTTCGTCAGAGAGCCGGACGCTGGGCTCACTTTGGCAGGCTCCCTGCCGTGATGTGCTCAGCGTGTCCACCGCTACATCAAACGCAGGTTCAGGTGCTTGTGTTTCGTTGGCAGCAGAACATAACCACCGAAAGCAGAGTGAAAACCATCCAGCCATGACGTGTCACAGAAGGCTGCGTGTCAGGAAGCACCTGCACGTACTGCCTTTCTGGATTATGCTTGCGGGTCGACTGCGAGGTCGCGCTGTCCTCGGAGCTGACACACGCGTCCTGCCTCTCCATGCCCCCCCTTCACAGGGTCTGGAGGCAGGAGGGAGACCCTTTTGACCCACGTTTCGCTTTGGAGACTCAGCACTATGAAGCGACGCAGCCCAGAGCTCACCTGTGGGGAAGCGGTTTGGCTGGACCGTGCCGAGGAAGCTGTGGACGAATCCATCCATGAAGCTGATGCGGGGGTCTGGCCTGACCTCCGGCAGGTATTGGACACCATCTAGTGTCTTGTGCCTGGGCACGGTGGGGCAACTGGCGGGGAACCTCTGTGCCAGGCACTGCTGTGGGATGAGCACTCCCAGCAGACACCACAGCACACTTGGTGTTGGTGCCATCAGGGACACTGATCTGGGCCTTTGTGACACACACACACACACAGTCAGCAGCACGCTCTGTGAGGGAGCTGCAGCATGCAGCCCTGATGCTCAGCTAATCAGCTACACTCTGCTCCCGTTAACGTTGCGTTCCCAGGCTTCAGGGACACTCACGCCTGTATTTACTGTATTTATCTAAATTGATTTGGCCTCACGTTGGCTTAACAATACAAACATATGCTGCCCTTTCATCTAAGCTTACACAAGCCCTCAGAAGTAGTCAGAGAACATGAAATTGGTACTGGGACGAGATGACCGTCTGGTTACTCTCATCAGCCACACGAGTCGCCCCAAGAGTCATTCAGATGACTCGGTAAACCAGCGGGGGGCGAGATAGATCTCCAAGGCGACCCTTAATGAGCCCCTGCGTGGACGAGGTGCAGGGCAGAGGTGGATGGACGGACACATCAATGAACATCGTCTACACATGCAAGCAGCTGTGGAAACATCGCCCCCTGAAGGCCACATGGGAGATGTCGAGACACCCACCGAAGCAGGCTGTGTTTGTTTCTGCACAGAAAGGACCTTCCAGGGTACTTTTTCTGACACTGTCAGCCAATCAAACAGGATTAGCTGGAATGTTTAACTACACTTTCACTTTTCATGATGATTTTTCACTAAATGCAATGATTTTTTGTTCAGAAATCATTTAATCTGAATTTTTTTCTACAACAGTTTTGTCCCAGTAGTTCTTTCATTCCCATGAATAACCGGAGGCATAAAAACCATAAAAATGTGCGCTACTCACCACACAAACCGGGATAGTCGTAATACTGTAAACCTGCGTGCCTGCATTACAGCTTACATTTTTACTACTTCGGAATCATAAATAATCAGACCATCTAACACAAAATTATACATAGGGCCATAAAAAGTGGTTATTCAGTTAAAATATTTACTTCATAACCTGGAACGACGCATGTTGTATATTGGAAAATTTTTCCCTGTAGCCTGGGAAATTTATAGCCTTATTGCCAGCCAGACGGCAACTGCCCTGGGCCACAGCAGAACCACACACGACCGCAGGACAGCTTAAGAGAGAGACCGCTAACTCGCTAAGCAAACCCGGGTCCGCACAACGTCTTACCTGCTTCCCCTTGCGAGGAGACCGGTTGGAGGAGAAGGGTGTCCAGGATCCCACAGGTGTGCGTGCCTTGCCTACCAGAAATCTGAGACAGTATTAAGAGAAGTGTAATTCGCCTCTTTTTAGACCAGCGTGGATTAACTAAAGGGAGGGATAGAGGGAAGGTCACAGCTGTACGAAAGAGAAAAGCAGGGGGGTGAGGGTTGGACAGGGGCTGGAAAGGGAGAGACGTGGATGCAGGCAGCGGAGTCAGTGACAGAGCTAAATAGTGGCAGAGTCACCTCGTCCCAAGACAGGTACCTCCCACAGCCTCCACAGGATCCTCCCAAACCCAGCATGGGGACGTATCGCTCTGCCCAAAGCACAAGCTGTAAAACTCATGTATGAGCCCCAGATCCTGCTTCTTGAGTCAACATTTGTGTTATTTGACCATTTTACCTGGATGCAAGGGCTTGGTAAACATGCACTGACATGGCACAGATATGTGGACGTGAGAAGTGTGGGAGGGTTCAGCCTCTCCGTGTCTACGCCGTGATTTAAAAAAACTATCTACGTTTATTGAGCAGATGCTTTTGCTTAAAGCAGCATACAATTCATAGAGCAAGGTCACCCAGGCCTAGGAGCAACTGGGGCTGGGGGTTAAACTCAAGGGTCGTCTGATCGACCTTCTGATCATGGTCTCGCACAAGGTCCAAGCTGGCTCAGCCACACATCGCTCCATATCACAATTGTTTTGTAGCACTGGACCAGGGCCAGGCAAGCTCAGGGTCATCATCTAATCAGTCCCAGAGTATTTCCCCAAACACCAATGATCCACCCCCACAGCACACCCAGACGATCAGTGTTTGGGTATGTTAGGCATGCATTATTTGAAGCGTATTTCCTGACGAGCAGTAGCGGTTCAACGGCCTTATACAAAAAGTTAATGAATGATTCAGGGTCACAAGGTCCTGATCTCGGTTGGAGTTCCTGGTAGAGCCTCCTCACCATGACGAAGGTCAGTCACCTTAGCAGAGACTGGGCCATGCCGAAACTTCCACTACTCTGCTGCATCTATAAAGAACAGCTTCCTCCCCACGGTGACGTAGGGCCTCAATTTCTAACGTGAGGTTTACCTAAAAGAACAGGCCTAAACGCAAAGCAGAAAAACATGTGGAATAATCCGGCATCTCCGCACACAGCAGTGTGTCAGTCTCAGTTCCGACTCCTCCAATACTGAAGTAAATTGTGAACTATACCATCTGTGGCTGTCTGTCTTCTACACCAGTGTTTCCTAAACCTCCGGGACCCACAGACACTCCACCTGCCAGGAGCTTGGAGGGAGCAAAAATGTGGACTGGCTGTGGGTCCCCGAGGACCAGATTGGGAAACTGTGATCTACACACATCCAGACACCAGGTAACTCACCTGCTTCGTGTCCCACCAGACAGACAGACAGACAGACACACACACACACACACACACACACAACCTTAGGCAAAAAGAATCAACACAAAAAGAATCAAACTGCATGGAATATGTGTAGTAAAAGGGAAATATTTATTGGTACCATACATAAATTACCAATGGCAGAACCTAAGCAAAATAATATAGACTATAGCAAAGGGCAGTTTCAGCTTAAAATGTGGTACAATAATACCTACACATTTGGAAAAGGGAAACTCAGCACTCTGTAAAAGAGTCTCAAACACAGGTGAGATTATTCCTCTGAATTCAGTGACCCATAAATATTTGTACCCGCAGGCTGGGTTTTATGTGCCCTCTGGTGTCCTGCGGCGGTACTCACCAGGCTGAACAGTGCACAGCCCACATACAATTAACTTACGAAGAAGTGAACAAAGACTTGAGTTAATTATTGCAAAAACTCAACCATAAAAATGCTAATGTACATCGATGCTTACATGGACATGATATTCAAATACTCTGGGCCAAGTAGCAGACAAGGTCCCTAATAAGGAAAAATTGCTAAACCAGCGACACACAAAACCCAGATACATACAAAACGATACATGTAAAGGGCTGATTAAACAGATGTTAAACGTACAACATGAACAGGGGCTGTACCCTTGCGACTGTGTGGCACCTTCCTGGTGGTACAGGGGGGCCACGGCGCTCTATGCGAAAACACAGTGGGAGTTACAGTACTAAAAAAAAAAAAAAACAATAAATATACACACACAGCATCAGGAAGTCCTAAGTAATGTAAGGGGCTCTCTGAGGAGACTGAAGAAACAAACAGGATAACAGGAAAGTGTCATGAAGGAGGCAACTAGACAGCCATTTATGCTCCTGTGTGTAGGCTGCACTTACAGGCTACTCATGGGAGTTTTACTTGCACATAAATGTTCTGAGGGCAGAAGGAACAATGACTGGTTCAGAGAGATAACCAGTTAAATTGTAAAGGAGGTGGGTAGAAGCTATTAAAGGAGGTGGGACCAACCAATCAGATGTCCTGGTCCCTCCTCCTCTAGTTGCTTGGACCCACCTCCTCTACAACTTAATTGGATATCTCTTTGAACCAATCATTGTTCCTTCAGCCCTCAGAACATTTTTGTGCAAGTAAAACTCCCATGAGCTTACAGGCTACTGCAGCACACTAAAATTCCACCAACACGGTAGCGATGCCTGGCCATCATTCTGCTACACAGACCAGAGAGACAGCCCACCCCGACACCAGGCTGTCCGTAGCTATGGCAACGTCAGCCGGTCCAAACCGGAGCCGAACTGAAGCAGCAGGAAATCCCAACTGGGAGGTGGGAGGGGGGTCACATTTACATCTGAGTAATGACAGCTACTGCAAAATGATAACAATAACAGGAACAACAACATAATCATGATACAAAATCCTCGCATTAAGAGTTACATATTTATATAGTTTTATTTTCCAGTTAAAAGTCGCTAGCGTTCCACGATTTGACAATCGGGACTAAAATGGAAAAAAAAAAATTCATAGGAAAATAGATTAATGATACAGCAAAACAGTGCAAAGAATATTAAGGGGTATTTTTTGTCCGCTTGTTGGATTCTTTTAAAAAGAGTTACAAAAATAAGAAAGCAATAAGACATAAGGAATGAACCCACTTCCCTGCACGCCGTGTGTAACGCGTCCGGAATGGAGTGGAGGCAGGTAGCGAACCGGCACCTGAACACGCTACTGCTCACGCCAATTTCTAACATTTAAGGCAGTGCTGCTCAACTCCGGTCCTCAAGCTCCGCCCCTGTACAGGTTTTTGTTCCAACCAGGTCCTACAAAACAAATAATTGGATTTTTAAAAACTGAACGTCCGTACCCTAAAGTTGCACACAATTCTTTCAAATGCACAAGAAAACAGGTGGGGGGGAGGGCAGGCATCAGCCCCATGGTGACAACAGGAATCAAACACTCAGGGTTGGAACAAGAACCTGCCACAGCTCTGAGATCAGGCTGATGGGAGCCAGCTCCGTATGAGAGACCCGACCACAGGTCTGAGATCAGCCTAATGGGAGCCAGCTCCATACAAGAGGCCCCGATCTCAGGTCTGAGATCAGCCTGATAGGAGCCAGCTCCATAAAAGAGGCCCAATCACAGGTCTGAGATCAGCCTGATGGAAGCCAGCTCCATAAAAGAGGCCCAATCACAGGTCTGAGATCAGCCTGAGGGGGGGCCGCGCTATACGAAACTACTATGAGCCCAGAGTCAGTAGGAACCTGCAGTAAGAATTCATCACACGCAGCCAGAAGATATTAACGACCAGAATCAACAGCCGAAACCCACTGGAGGCGAGACCTCAGAACACCATTTGGCGGGGAAGCCACCCGTGTCCCCATCACACTTCCCGATACCGACTGGGGAGAGACCACTGGACAGAACGCGGGGGGAGGCGGAGTTGAGCACCACTTCTCGAGTAGGATTCTGAAGGTCATAGAATATGCCGAGCTGTCCCTACATGGCCCTGCGCTCCCAGTTACTGGGACGCCTGTGACGTGGGCTTGTCACTCTTGCTTTCCTGGCTGGAGGGGTTCTTGCTGTTCCAGGGGCTGCCGACGCCCAGCGCGGGGGAGCTGTTGAAACTGTCCTCGTCGTCGATGCCGTTGGCTGCGTCAAACTGCGTGTTCTCCAGCCGAGTGATCAGACGCTCGTCCTCGTCCCCGAACTCCCCCCCCATCAGAGTGGGCTCCCCCACCACCATCACGTCCTGCAGGAGGGCACAGGAAGGGCCGCACACATTACCCCTCCGGGGGGGGGGGAGCTGGGGCCAGGCGCGGCTGCTAGCTATAGCTACCCGCACCTGAGTCTCCGCGTTAGGATATGATGGCCTGGCTGTTCCCAGGATGGAGCTACTGCCCATCAGAGACCCTTTAAGGAGAAGTAAGGCCCTACATCCACTAGGGGGCACCCCCTCCAACGCATTGCCACAGTTCTTGGCCGGTCCGTCTAACACGCTCACATCCAAACGCGCGTTTCACAGCCTGGTCGGGTGTCTCTGCAGGGTGACTCCCACGGGGTCACCCTTGTGCCTCTGAGCCCCCCCCACCCTCACCGGATGGAAGCAGCAGCCCCCCCACGGTAGTCATGTGACCAGCGTCACCCGTCAACGGCTGATATCCTGACATCATCCCTAAGGACGCATCACTGAGTCGAGGCAAGAAGCCATCAGGTCGCCATGATGCTCAGAGCTCGGGCCGGACCCCCCCCCGCGCCCCCCCATGCCGTGTGTGGCCCTGCCGGCCAAGAAGGGGGAAGGCGATGCTTACAGGTACCTGGCTGGAGAGTGGAAATCCCCCTCCTGGGCTCTTCTTCTTGCCGCCGCTGTTGCTGTTGGCTGCCCCTCCTCCACTGACTGTGCTGCCCCCGGACATCTTACGCTTCCTGCGCTTGCTGGGGGGCTGCCTGGCCGGCTCCGCTGTGGGCACAACACAGCTGTCAGGACCCTTGCTCATTCTCACGGAGCTCTATGCCAGGCGTTCCTCCTCCCTTCTTCCTGCTCGCCCACCTGCCTCTCTCACCTGGGGGGGCCACCATCCTCTGCCACTTCTGGAACAGGCAGGTCTTCAAACAATCCCGGGGGCTCAGGCTGTACGTCTTGTGTCGAGACATCAGCTCCTGCATGGGCTCCAGGATCACACAGAGCTGCGGGGACACGCATGCACACGCAGACACACACACGCACAAAGGAAAATGCAGACACGGAAAGCACACGGACACAAATGAAGACATACGCAGACACGTAGCCAGAAAGGCAATTGGACGCAAATGCACAAAGACAAATGCAGAGGCAAGACGTGAGCAGACGCGTAAAAGTAGATGCATGAACACAAATGCAGATGCGCACATACACACATACAAATGCAGATGCGTAAGTGCACAGACATGTGCAGACACAGACACATGGGAATAAAGATGCATGCCAACAAACACACAGATGCACATACAGACATCCAACAGCAGACAAACAGAAACGTATACAGATGCAGATGAATGCAAATGAAGACAAGCAGACAGAAAGGCAATTGGACGCAAATGCACGCAGACAAATGCAGACACAAGATGCGACATCCAAAAACAAACACATAAAAATGTATGCAGACGTATGCAGACACACACAGATAGAGTTTCACAGTTACCACAGTGTGGAAGGATAATGGCAGCACTGTGAACTAAATGTGTCACCTTAACTAGAGCAACACAGCAGTAGAAACCCAGCGCGCTTCTAGGTCTCAGGTTCAGATGTAATGAAGATGTGACATTCCCCAAATGGGCAATGTAAGGACCATTCACAGCTCTCAGTGTGGACAGAAGCAGGACCCACTCCCCCAAGGGTTACTTACTTATATTGACTTTTAACACCGTGCCAGCAAATAGGGCTATATTCATGGTGAGTGTATAGGAATATTACAACAGATTAAATAACCCAAAAAGTACTTACTACATAAATAACTACAAAATATTACAGTCTAAATAAGATTCTTGAGTAGGTTTTGATAAAAAGTCTAAAGCTTCTGGCTTAGCTTTATTAAAAACTTCTTTTAAAGAATCAGTAAAATGGCATCTTTGCCTAAGAGAGTTAAAAGAAAAATAATTGAATAAAATGTGTCTAACAGATGAAAGATTCCCGCATGTGAGACATACAGGTGGGTCTTCTCCCGTAGGTTTAAACTCACCCGGAGGTAATTGAGCGTGGAGTTGGACAAGCCACAGCGCGTGATGTTTTTAGACAGCTGGTCCAGCATCTGAGGGTCCTGGGCCTGTGGCAAAGATTACAGCTGGGTTATGGGGGTGTGCCAGACCTCACAGAGTGTCCCAGTGTGTGGTGGCGGTGGCGGCCTCACTCACATGCATGGCCAGGACACTGCGGGGCACTATCTCTCTGTGCTGGCGGATGCTGAAGTGCCACGTCTTGATCCTCATCATGTCGTCAAACATGAACTCCAGGTACAGGCGGCCCTCCACACACACCTGCAGGGGGTGCCACACAAAGGTTAACGTTCATCTTGGACTGTCACTATTGGTTATATCAATAATCAGGTATTCAACAGATTAATCTGACAATTCATTGAATAATCATTTAAATATAATATTAGACATTGCAACTGGCACAAAGCAGGAACCGACCGCACATTGCAGGGGTCACACTCAGTCACACGCTCCAGTTCACTTAAGTGTAATGCTTTTAGACAGTATAAGGCAATCAGTGGATCTGCTGGAAAGGCAGCCACACACAGGGTGAACATGGAAACTCCACACACACACAAAGTGGGGGGTGCGGCGACAGTGCTACCCAGTGCGCCACTCTACCACCGTACATGATGTATCATGTACATGCACATGCAATCATCACACTGCAAGGACCACGATGATCTGTGGGTTCAAGCCATCAATAAGCGCCAATGAAACATTTTTACTCGGTCCGAGGAAACCAAACTTGGCAAGCTTTGCGATTTTAATGATGGTTCCTTTTCAGCATTATCTAGCGCAAATTTTTAAATTCAATTTTTAAAATCAGTCTAAAGCTGCATTCGCATGAGCACTGCACGCAATCTCCGAGACAATCATAACTGTTCTCGTCCTTGCTGTTTGACTCGCTCACTGACTATGCAGAGCATTTGTGAGAAATTAAACAATATTGAGGAAAGAGGAAAAAAACAAACAAGAACTGGACACAAAAAGACAATTCTTCTTATATATTATTCTTAAATATTTTGAATTCCATAGAGACAATATTGAGCAAAAGCAAATCTGTCGGCTCTGCTTTGTGTCTGTTGACACAACTCACGACAAAGCCACCAACCTATTTGACAAACTGTTGGTAGATAAGTTCTATTTGGCTATATAGTTAATTTTCAACTTCTAAATATCATAATGTCATTTTTTCTAGTATCGTTCAGCACTAGTCAAAACAAAATGTTATCAAAAATAATTGGTTATTATGGATTATGTAAAATTATGTGGCTAAGCGACAAGGCTAACCATTTTAGCAGCGATTATTTTCACATACAGGAATCACAATAAGCAAAATAATTTAAGTCAGTGATGACAAGACAGGCTAGGCTACTTCAAGAGACTAAAGTAGACATACCAATGGCTAACCTTGCATTATTGGGTCAGTCCATCAAACCTGAATTTCTTTTAAGATGTATTTGCATTGCAGTCCTGAGTGTGGCGATATTTAAGTTCTGCTTTGCAATACTGACAAACCACTGCATTTTCATTCACTTTTAATGTAAGGTGCTTGCACACAAATGATGCTTTCGTTCTTTATTTGGTCCCTCATCCTATACGCTCCGTCTTCCTTCCCTCCTATTGCCAAGTAATCGAGAAGGAAAATTTTAGTCAAGGCTTTTTAATAATCGAGTAATCGTGACTCCTCTACATTCTTCCATACGCAATCCTGCCTACTGTGCTAAGTGTGCTTATATGGACCGAACATATTTGTGTTTAAAATCTAAAAGAAGTAGATACATGTTAGGGAGGCCTGCACTGGAGGATGGTCAATTACTGTCCAATCATACGCGCTGCAACGGTGTTTACCATCAATCAAATCGTGCATGGAGTCCCCGGGGTTTGGGGGCCCCCTGTTGGCCACAAACAGTGACTAAACTGGGGGGGGGTGTAACTTTTTAAGTAGGGCTCCAGAAACAACAAACTCGCCCTGCACACAGGGAGCCTGTGAACCAGCTGCGTCCAGCAATGCCTCACCTGCGTGAACATAGGCTTGCCATTCTGTGTCACCATGGTGCACTGGTCACAGTCCAGAGACACAAAACTGTTATGAAATGACTCCTTGGGGTGTTTCAGGACATAGTAGAGCTCAGTGGCGCCGCCTTCAAAAATGCTGCGGAAATACCGCGGGATCAGCGTCCTGCCGATGGCTGAGGGGGGAAGAGAGGACAGCAGTGAACCATGAGCTGCAGGGACCAGATCCAAGGATGGGGAGACGAGGCGAGGGATCTTACTGTATCGTTTTAGGCCATCCTCCAAGCAGAAGGTGATGGTCAGCATGGCATCGTCCTCAAAGAACTCTGTCGTGAAGGCGTCCCACCATAGGTTATCACATTCCTGCAGTAAGAAGCAGACAGCCGTGAAGTCGCCCAGCATTGGAGCTCAGGGAGACCCTAGCAGGGCCCGAATCCTCACCTCTGTCCAGTTCTGGAGCCTCTTGTTGAGCTCAAACATCCTGCAGTCTGTCTGGTTGCCATAAGGCGTGTGCCTCCTATGGGAAGAATAGGTCTTGGTCATCACTCAGGACCTCTGACTGCACTGTGTAAATAACTACAAGCACAGTGACAATATGAGCAGCCGGCAGTTCATGGCCATCTTTTCATAGACCGCAAACTCACCCCAAGCCCGGCTCCAGGTATGCGGGAGGGTACATTGGGGTGGGACTGCAAAGAGAAGCAACCACAGTCATTAGCAGGCATGAGAAGCCATACATCGTTTCTCCAGCACAGGATCACTGTCTGCTGGGGTGTGTGTCTCTTTTCATTAACCCATCCAGCACTGCATGCCATGCATTTAATTAACATCGTTAAAACCACCGGACTCTTGATCCCCGTGTTTCCCAACCTGGTCCTCGGGGACCCCCAGACAGTCCACATTTTTGCTCCCTCCCAGCTCACGGGACTGTCTGGGGTCCCCAAGGACCAGGATGGGAAACACTGCTGTAGGCCACCTGCTGCTCATCGTTATATTACAGTCAAGCCTGTGCTTTGGCAATGCTGCTTTCCAGTGCCCCACTGGAAGAGGAGACATACCCCACGTCCCGGTCCAGCATGCTGCCTGGGTGAAAGGGCGGAAAGGCAGTGCCGTTCGGGGGCTCCTTTGGAGAGTACAGCTTGAATGACTTTGAGGAACAGCCTGTAGTCAAAGTGTGAGAGAAACAGGACATCGAGTTAGGAGGATGCTTGACTGATGAGGACTGTGTGCCACATTCAGCACAGGGCCTTCAATCATCCACACCACCACGGCACAGGGTATCATAGACAGTCTCAAGCACAATTAGTGAATAATGACAGCATTCTGATTATTATAGTATAGTACAGTAGCAACAATAATCATACCGAAGCCACACCAGGGACAAAACAGGGAAGTACTTGTTAACAATACAGGGACTGTCACTCCTTGTATGCACTGATTGCGGGGTACAAGTAAAATGGGAGTTTTAGCATGACACTGAGGTACAGATAAAACGGGGACTGTAGCACCGATAGTGGAGGGACCAAGATTAAGGTAACATGACGTGGGGGGCCGAGATACAGGTAACATAGGGTGCATGCACTGATAGCTGGGGACTGAGATACAAGTAATGTGAGGTGTATGCACTGATAGCTGGAGACTGAGATACAGGTAATGTGGAGTGTATGCACTGATAGCTGGGGACAGATACAGGTAATGTGGAGTGTATGCACTGATAGCTGGGGACTGAGATACAGGTAATGTGGAGTGTATGCACTGATA
>JAODLC010000065.1:13059568-13074935 GCA_026781145.1 Hippopotamyrus pictus
TACACACACACACACACACACACACACACACACACACACACAGGGCTACTCCCTGAATTGTGGCGTAGCCTCCGGGATAGGCATTGGACCCCCCGCAAAAAAAGACATATATACACACATACCACATACATACATATATACAGTTCTGAAGGAAATTAAGAGACCACTCCGTGATATTTTTAAAACAATCTGCATTTGTAAATCCTGGTTTAATCCTGGTTCTGCTGGCAGAAGGTGACACTGCGAGGCAGGCTGCTTCTAGGTTCAACATTTCAAAGACAGCAGCACACAAGAATAAGGTGAAGCAGGAGACACTGAGAACGACCAGAAACCAGCCAGATAAAGAGCAGTAGCAACTTTCTAATGCCAGAGATGACTGTTCATTTCTCTGACAGTGCCGCATGAATCATAGGATGACATCAAGTGACCTTCAAAAGGAGTAGGAAACATTAAGTGCAGGTGTGAAGTGCACTGCTAGGACAGTCCGTAACAGGCTTCTAGAAACAGGACTGAAGTCCCGAAAAGCAAAAAAGAAGCCCCTCATTAACAAGAAACAGAAAAGAACCAGGCAGCAGTTTGCAAATATATATATTAAATTCACTGATGCACACCCATAAATTGAGAAATGAGTGAAACAAAATATGGCGCTGTGGACTCATTTTTTCCAGAGCTGTATATATGATAAACACATGAAATGATATTCACAGGGAATGTGCAGCGTACAGTGGATGGTGGTTATCAGCCCAGCATAAGATATATGTGCAAAGGTTATTTAAAGTGCAGTTTTCTGGGTGACCATTTCATAATTTCTTTGGTAGGGGCACCGGTGGAGTGTATCAGTGCATCAGTGCCTTATGTGGGTGGCTCTGACAGCTTGGAGTACTATCAGAGCATGCACGCCTGAAGCACAACGCTCCAAAGTTACTGATTACTACCTCTCTCCCCATATACCTCTCTACATCTTCCTTCTTAGTCTTTGATGCTTCTGGTCCTGTTAGATCCACTTGTGCCCCTCAAAATGTTATCCTGCATTGAGTGGCTCACAACCTGCAGAGCCCTAACATTATAGGTGCTTTGTATCACTAGTATGAATATTATGCAAGAGATAATTAATAATAACCTTTGCTGCTTAATTATGTTACTTTGTACTTTTAAATACATTATTATGCATAAACTGTCATAGTTTCAAGGTGTAAATAGTAAATAGCGTGACGTATTTAGTCAGTAGCTGCTGTTAATGCTAAAGTGCTTGCAGTTGTATCAGTGACTCTAGAGATCAGCCAGTGATTTATAAAAGCTGCAGGAAATCAACTAGCACCATCCCCACGGAACGTGATTCCGTAGAATCGTGCACACACGTCACGTGCAGAACATACCCCGAAAGGGGCGCTCGCAACCGCCTTGTGCGTGCGGCGCCGGTTGTGGCCGGTTCCAGCTGGTCTGCGGAGTCTGCGCAGTGCGAGTAAACAGGAAGAAGGTGCTGCATGTGGGCAGGGCTGGCGGTGTAAACAAGCACCGTTTAAAATCAGAAATACAATAAACATCTATACTCAGCTCCACGCATTGCTGTTGATTTCTGCTGCCTGAAAATCGCAGAGCCAAAAAAGAAAGTTGTTCGTATTGTTATGTTCCTTTTCTGGCTCGGCTACGCGAAGTTAAGTCACTTTGTAATTGGATTTATTAAAAAGTTTAACTTAATTATTTGCACTGCTTAATCTCGGCGCCTCGGCAAGCCTGAAGAGGGGACCGGTGTGACTGGGTCCGAACAGGACTCTCGGACTGTCTTGGCCTTTCAGTGCAATGGTTGAGAACAATGCGCAGCCCCCGGGCGAGCCCGTCGTATCCTCGGAACCGGGCGCAGGCGGCGGCTTCATCATCGGTGTTGTGGAAGGTAAAGGAGCGGTGGCTTTACTTGTGCATGAGCAGGTAGTGGGACCAGCATCATTGATCCACGTCCGTTGTTCGCTACCTAGGATGTCATAGGATTATTTTAATGTCTTCATACACAGGTTATTTCTTAACCTAAGATGTACATGTACAAGGAAAATACAAAAATTCTATCCTAAGATATAGACTTAATGTTTAGGACGATCAGAGCTTGCAACGATGGTTCATAGTTGTTATCAACGCGTTAAACTACGCGGTTACTTGGGTCCCATAATGCTACAGAAATCCGTATTTCCAGCCTACATCAACTGATTCACTTATTCTTTGCCAACCAAAATCTCGTAAATATAAAGCCTTTGCGAAAAGAGGCTTTGTGTGGCTTTGTGAGTTAGTTCTCTGTATTATCATTGAGTCCTTGAGCAGGGCCCTTAAGCCCAAATGCTCCAGGACTCACCCTGAGGCGTGATCCTCACTTCATGTCAGTAACGTCTTCTGAATAAAATGTTATATGAATTAGCATACATTACAAGAAGTACAGGTAGCTCTCGATTTACGTAAAACAGTAACATATTTGAGATACGGTTCACGGAAGTGCTAACGCAAAAGGCGACATACGCCTGTATGTAAACATACTTTTTCATTTATCTAATGTATGTTCTTTGGTACGTATTACTGCTATATTTTTGGTTTGTGCTTTTGGCTGTAAGGTGTCCTGAATGGTATTGGAAATTAAATCCGACTTACGTAAGGTTTGTGGAGCAGATTACTCACGTCAGTGGAGAACTGCCTGTACTTATCAAGGCAGCTGGTTCTGGTACTTTTAGTGAAAGACAATACATTAACCAATCATCAAAGTACTATATAAGCAAGTAAAATAGGGCATGTAGATTTGTATGAATGCAAGTCCATGTGGTGTAGGTTTTTTTTTTTTTTACAACCTGTCACCAGATAGACCTTAATTCATTTTAAGGAATTAGCTGGCCTCATCACCAAACATGCACTCTACACCTGGATTAAGAAAAAGGAATATCATGGGGTTTAAGTCGTCTTTGTCAGGTCCCAAAAATGGACCTTGTCCGATATCACAATCCATGATCTGCGGTGTAGTTGTCCTCCTTGCTCACTGTGTAAACTGTGCCATTGTTTTGCTCAGGCTTCTATGGGCGACCGTGGATGATGGCACAACGGGAGGAGCTTTTCAGGAGGTAACGGATTGCTCCCCCTTCCTTCAAGTTGACATGTGTGCTTTGAATGTGGATCACAACCACTACATGACTATCAAATATGTTTATTTCTTAGACAAAAGAAATGGGGATTAAAAACATACCTCTATGCACCAAAAGATGACTACAAGCACAGGGTCTTCTGGAGAGAGCTGTATTCTGTAGAAGAAGCTGGTGAGTGTAAGTGGGCCCCTATCCCTGAGGCTTTTGTCACTAAAGTGGTGGAATCAGGTTAGCTGTGTCATTTAGCTCCTTCTCTCATTTTCTGAACACATCACAAGGAACAGTATCTGTCCCAAAGGATGTCTCTGCAGGACACAGATGGGAATATCAATTTCATTTAATGTGTACTGTGGTCACCCTTCTTATTCATCTCTTTCCAGAACAACTCGTGACTCTGATCTCGTCTGCAAAAGAGCATGGCATCGAGTTCATCTACTCCATCTCTCCTGGGCTGGACATCACCTTTTCTAGCCAGAAGGATGTTTCCAGTTTGAAGCGAAAGCTAGATCAGGTAAATAAAGTCTGTGCTGTGGGCCATAGTGTGCAGAAGCTGCAGGTTTTGCTCGATCCCAGTCGTGAAGGATAGACGCAGTATGGTTATCAAGCTTTTCTTAGAGGTGTCCATCTGCGTCTCTGCTCCAGGTGTCTCACTTTGGCTGCACGTCCTTCGCCCTCCTCTTCGATGATATCGACCACAACATGTGTCCAGCAGACAAGGACGCATTCAGCTCCGTTGCACAGGCTCAGGTGTCCATCACCAATGAGGTCTTCCACTTCCTGGGCAAGCCACGCCCCTTTCTCTTCTGCCCTACAGGTGGGCCGCTGTGATGGGTGCCACATTTTACCATAATAGGACGCTCTGTGTGCCAGGCTAGCGTTCAGTACCAGTGCCACCATAACCCAACAACTGGTGAAGGACCTCCTCCGCTCAGATCCCGAACTCACCAAAGAGCATCTTGACATATCATGCTACAGCATGCTTTTAAAGTGAAACTATTCAGACGTTGAATGACTTCATTAGTAAAGCTGATACTTACTCAGCAACGTTGTTGTGACAGTATTGGGATTACATGTAATTATATCTCATTCTTATCTTATCGTGGATACATATTTGCATCTGTGTTGCCATAATGATTTGATCTTGTTGTTGTGTGCCTGTCCCAGAGTACTGTGGAACTCTGTGCTACCCCAGCGTCTCTCAGTCCCCATACCTGCACAGCATTGGAGAGAAATTGCACCCAGGCATCCAGGTGCTCTGGACAGGTACGCTTCTCTTGGGTTTATTTTTGGGAAGTGTGAGGTACAGAAGACCTCCTGCAAGGTTGTGGCCATTCAGCTGAGTTTCAGAGCAACGTGGGGGAGACACATATGTGCAGAATGTGGGTTTTCAGTTTCTGCACACCATCTTCTATGTGCTTCTTGGTGTCTCTCTGGAAGGTCCCGAGGTTGTCTCGAAAGATATCTCATTGCACTCCATCGAGGAGGTCTCCCAGGTCCTGAAGAGACCCCCAGTGCTCTGGGACAACATCCATGCTAACGACTATGACCAGAAGCGTCTCTTCCTGGGCCCTTTTAAGGGCCGCCCTACGGAGCTCATACCACATCTGCAGGGCGTGCTCACCAACCCCAACTGTGAATTCGAGTGCAATTTTATAGCCATCCATACACTGGCCACGTGGTATAAATCGAGGATAGATGATGGTCACAGAGATGTCGTCATGGGTAAGTCTTGATACGTACTGTGTGTGTTTAATTGAGTTTGACTCGCCTGTATTGAGATCATTAGGACAGTTACAGGTGAACAGCACAGGAGGATGGTTCTGGTGTAGACACCACTGGATATAATCTACCTCAGCTTACCTTGCAGTTTCCATTCCCTCTCTTTCCCCTTGGGCTCCAGCAGAGGGTGAGGACAGTGCTGCATCGGTCCCGATTCAGCTGGAGAAGCAGGGTGGAGATGAGAGACTAGAGACAGACATTCCCTACAGCCCAGGGCTGGCCCTGCAGCTGGCCCTCACTGCGTGGCTTACCGAGTTTGCACAGCCTCACAAATACTACGGTAAGCGGGCTGTACTTTCAGCGGTGGTGGCGGCTTGTGGATCCGCTTTGTCTGAAATCCCATGCCCCGTGTTTCAGGGTGCCGTGGACCCCAGAGCGACACAAAGGCCTCCGGGGCTCACGCTGCCTCCACCATTGTCACTACCATCTTCCAGCAGCCCATCATGAGCCTGGGGCCACTGGCCAGCCAGAAGAAGGAGTCTGACGAGGAGCCCATGGAGATGGCAGAGGAGAAGCAGGAGGAGATGGACCGAGTCTTGATGGCGGTGGAGGTTGGCCCTGTGGCCCGGGAGACGGAGGGTGACCTGGTGGACATGCAGCTGGGTCCCACGGAGCAGGCGGTGTCCCTGGCCCATCCGCCCACCCTGGGAGACCTGCAGCTTCTTGTGGACCTCTTCTACCTGCCTTATGAGCATGGACCCCAGGCCATGCAGATGCTCAGGGAGTTCAACTGGCTGAGAGCCAACTGTAGTGTGGTCAGCGTCAGCTCAAAGTGCAAGGAGCCCCACAAGGTCAGCCACAGCAGCGGTGCGTGCTCAGCACAGGGCGTACGGAGTATACAGTACTGATTACCTCATACGCTTCATGTCGTTCTGCCTGTCAAACAATACGTGCTTCTCTTATAGCCACTAGGTGGCACCATAAACTTTCACTGAAGCGCGTAAGTGCTGAATGGTAGATGGTAGATGCTAAGGCAGCTGCTGTGAGGACTGCAAGGTCATCTTACGGGTGTCATCTGGGCAGGTGGCGGAGTGGAGGAGTCGAGCGAAGATGTTCGAGGGTATGTGCAGCTCTGTCATCCAGATGTTTACCAGGCTGTCCAGCTGTGCCAGCAGGACAATCCTCTATGATCTGTATCCCTACATCTGGGACATAAGGAACATCATGTCTGTGGTGAAAGCTTTCGTTCGATGGTTAGGTAGGTTCTTTTTTTCCCCTAAAGCTGCTATGTTCTGAATTAATGCATGTCAATGTTTTATTAAACAAGTTAATATAAAAACCTGTGTGACTTTTTAGTCAGAAATAAGCAGTCACTCTTATCAGCATAATTTTCTTTGGTTTTTAAACCGTAAGCGCCTGTCTGTTGATGGTTTCTATGGTAACTTAACAGACTTGCCGCTTCCAGTGAGAAGCCCAGATGTTCTATCCTTAGAGGGACTATATTTTTAACAGCACATTGGAACATTATTAAATTCCACTTGGAATAATTTTATTCTGAAAAATTAACCATGACTAATTTATTCTATTATTATTTTTGGTTAACAGTGGTATGGTTTGGTTAACTACTTGGAGATGTGCGGTTATAGGAAAATAAACTCCAACTTGGTTTGCATCGGATCGAATTACACCAAGATGTCGTTGATTATTTTTGAATACCTTACCGTGGTTTATCCCTTACTTAATCACCTGTGTGCCGTCTTTGTTAGCCATTAGCACCAGACCCAAATCCCACATAAACCTGTGCTGCCCAAAGAGCTTGCAATCAATCACCTTGGGCACTGATGCCTGTTGCCCTGGTGTCTGCTGACTGCTGGCTCGACTGGTTTGAAGGCCGGGCAGCTGGATTGTACATGGGCCCACAGGAAGCTACCAGCTTCTGAAGGGCGATTCCGAACGCAGAGAACAGCTTACTGATGACTTCCTGTCTTCTCCAATGTGTACAGATGGGAGAATCCTAAGCACAAGTTTCTACTGCTACTGGATCGACAATGGCCGATGTAAGCCCCATCCAGGTCTTTTTTACTTTTGTTTTTGCCATGGTTACCATGGCGGTAACACTAGCTTGTCTCTGGCAGTTTGTCTACCATAAATATCCTTCATTAGGCTCAGTGAGACAGACCCCTGCTCGTTCATATTCATACTTCATACAACCGGGTTGTAACCAGAGGGCTGCCCCGCTGTCCCATGAATAAACTAGCCAAGTTAATTCAAGACATCCCCACAGCGAACTGGATGGGCAGTATGTCAGGGTGCTTTACCTGCCGCTTATATCGGTGGATATTGAGTAAATCTCTGCTAACTTCTGTTTCCTGCAGGGTGTCACAATCAGCCACCTGTGGTTCTTCTAGGGGGAGACCAGGAGACCTGGGCCTTCAGGGGTGGCCTGTCAGGGGAGTTCCAGGTATCACATCCAGGCACATGTGTGATCTCATTAAGAAGCTGCCTGGTGTTGGTTACCCCGAGTAGCCCCCTGTGTCAATATGCTAATCAAAGCAGTCGCTCTTTAAAGGAAGCTAAGGGATGCTTGGAGATGACGCCCCGGCCCTCTGTCATCAGTTGTCTACCCCTCAAGCTAGTGTCCCCCCACCCTGTTCAGGAGAGAGAGGCTCATCCTATTACACAGACCCTGCTTGCCATTTGGGTGCCCATGCTCAGTCCAGAGCGCCGCACCTAGTCACGTGTTGCTCTCTATGCCAGTCACTGACTGCAGAGCACCCTCTATCCCCAATACACTGATATTACATCCAGCAGTGTGAGGGAGTGAAGGCTTTTTCTTTGCAGAGGCTGTTGCCGATCGATGGGGCAGTTGACCTGTTTTATCAGCCGCCACCCCCTGTGCCCACCTCCAAGACGTACAGCATCAGGCCCTATGCTCCCAGGGACGAGGTGAGCTGTGCTCTGGCTGGCCGTTCTGCTGATGCGGCTGGTGGTGCCGTGATGTCATCTCCCTGGGCTCTCTTTCAGCCTGTGCTGTACCGGATCTGCAGTGAGGTGTACAGAGAAGCAGCGGGGGACCAGGCTTTCGCAGAGCACGAGCCAGATCTCATCGGTGACAGGTATGACACAGGTATAACACAGGTATGACACAGGTATAACACAGGTATGACACACTTACCACGCAGGTATGATCACCCTGCGCATACACTATGAGGCCTGGTCCACTGGTGCTCGTGGGAGTTTTACTTACAAAAAAATGTTCTGAGGGCAGAACAAAAAAAATGATTGGTTTAGAGCGATAACCAATCAGATTTTAGAGTGGGTAGGACCAACCAGCCAGATGTCTTGGTCCTGCTTCTTCTAGTTCAGGGGTCAGGGGTCTGATGAGCCACACCTGGCCCTGGTATTTACCTGAGAACTAGCGTGGCTCATCAGAAGCCAGGTAGGATAGAAAACTTACTGGATAGTAGCCCTCCAGGACCGGAGTTGGTGACCCCTGCCTAAGACCTATGCCCTATCACATCTGAGTGCTAATAAGCCCAAGTGCAGATCATTTAGAGTACTAAGAGCTCCACTGGACCAAAAGTAGAGGTACAATCTACTGTACAAGTCCACACGTTTTACAGAGCACTTCAGTTTTCCCATTTTCCATTTATGAAACTGTAAACAAACATCATCAGAAACCAATGACCAGCCTTGAAGAGCTCATCCCGTGTGCTCTGTGCTCGACACAAAGACCTGGATTTCAGGCAGATTTCACACTGTGCAAGTTACAGAGCTCGACTCAAAAGCCTGAGCCCCGGGCAGAGATAGTGTCACACAGTCCCTGCTGTTCGACTCAAAGCCCTGGAAGGGGGTATGGGGTCCAGCGCAAAGTGATGGATGATAAATATGTACTCACTCGGGGGCCTAAATGCCAGTACATGTCTGTGATTTAATCTTTCATCAACTGGAATTGAAATCTCACTTGGAGTGTCAATCACCTGCTAGAAAAAACCCAGACAGACAGCACCAGGCGGGCTCCCAGCCGGCAGGGGACATACGCATACGGCTTGGACCAACACAGAGGAGAAAAGAGGACAACGGGCGCTGCGAGGAAGCAAGCTGATCGTTCACTGATACCGCTGGATTTGTGGCTGCAGATCTGCTTCAGTCATATGCAAAAGATAAAATGTAATTTTGGGGGTGGGTATTAACTAAGCTATATCACACACAAAGAGCCACATTCTTCTAGCAGCTGATGCTGATTTTTAGTGCACTTAGAAAAACGCAGCTGTCTGCAGCCAGCCTGCTACATACTATCATCAAACAATCAGATCAAAAACACAGGGCACTCGCGCTAAAACAAGGAAGTAGGGTTAAAAAAATAAAGTCATGAAAAATGTTTTTTTCTCTTTCTGAATTCTTCTAAATGAACCTGGCCCTCCTGTCTTAACGTGGTGACACAACACCAGAACCACCCTACAGGTTAGCATGGCAGGTTGGTGTGTGTGTGTATGTGTGTGTGTTTCTTCAGATAGAATAACACATCTTAGCCTGCTCTAGGTACACAGTGACTGCTCTGGACATAAACAAAGTAAATTAACAGACATCAGCATTTTCAATTTGCATACATCTATATGGCTAAACCTTTTAAAAAGCCTTCAATATGGACAAAGAGTGGGAAGGTGGCCTGTCCACTCATGCAGCTGGATTTCTTAGACCCAAAATTACAGCAGCGGGTAATAACAGGGCTCAGTGGAGTGTCTGTTGTGTAATTCCGTTAAATGTCTGGGGTGAATAACGCCCGGACTGAGGCATTTCATTCTTGCAGCTCTGGAGGAGGTAAGAAGCATCAGGAGATGAAAATTCAGGTTCAGGCTGAACAGAGGGTTTTTGTCTAGTGTGAGCAGAGAAAATCAGGTCAAGTGAGTGTTTTTTGGACGCTGCTGTAGGTGTAGATTTCTGCAAAAGGTAAGAAGTGGAATACGAGAGAAAAAAACACTGTGGAAACTACAGGAGTTACGACAAAACGCCGAAGGTGGGATGAGGAGGAGGTAACCCAGCCAGGATCATCACCAGAGACTTCAATCTCGTCTCGAGTCTGGTCCTGATGTAGATATCGAGCCGTCCTGCAGTCCTGAAAGGCGACCGCAGCGTTTTGATGCAGGGCAGTCAATAATCCACAATCAAGTGCCGCGCATTACGCGTCTGGAGCAACAAATGTGTGCACGCTGTCTCAGAGGGACTGGAAATTATGGACAGGCTACCATAGAGCGGCACCGCTGCACACCACCTACCATCTGCACGGCGACGCGACACAAGCACTTCCTCGAGAAAACCCCCCAAGGGTCCTCGTTTTACATGCTTCACATCCGGAGAAACTCAGCCAGCACTTCTGTGATTCCTTCGTGAGCAATGCTCGCGTAAACAGACCACAGCTCTGTTGAGAGCTCTCTGCCGAGATCGCCAATGTGGCACTTTGCCCAACCTGGGCATCTGCAGCTGACAGTTGTGCGTGTGTATTTTTATAATCACTCCCCGAATCTCAATGACGCAAGTATCACCCATATCTAGCATTATGACCCGACAGAGTCCTGATGCATTGTTCTGGACGGCTGCTCTGAATAACTCTTGTCTTTGTCTCTACTTCAGATGAAAGAGGAACACTCCAGTTTGAAGCAACATCAAAAGTTGCCAATTATGCATCTTAAACACGCACGGAGGCTCACACACAGGCGCTCAGAGTTTTTTTTTTTGTCCCCCGAAGAAGCCCCATACAACTCAGTACTTATAATTCATCGGCAGTGCAAGCATGTGAAGATAATTTTAAAAGAGTCCTGGCAGCACCCGAATGATGATGCCATGTCATAATAAAATCTCCATATGCCTGAATAATTTAATTATTGCGATAATATTGCTATCCACTCTGTTTTTCTCCCTAAGATATCAGCTGTGCTTGTTTTTTTTTTATTGGTTGTCTTTGCTTGAGGGAGACCTGTCACGATGTGTCTGCGCTGCCCCCTGGTGTTGCATACACACACTTACGTGACTGATCCAAGTGGATTTACCGCTCTAAGCATTGTTGCCACCTTGAGGAAATGATGAGACATTGCATGCATATGGATCTGCTTGTGATATATACTGTACAATGAAGAAAAAAATAAAATATAATACAGGACAGATTCAGAAAACTAATCAATTCTATATGGAAAATAACACAGCCCTAATCTAAGATTAGAATGCCAGAGATATTCACACAAGATACAGTCAAACACTCAACATAAGAACACCAGAACACCCCAGAACCTGTCAAACACCTTCTTGCACCTAACACAAGAACAGCAGAATTCAACAACACACCTAAACACCAGATATGTTTGCATAAGAAGGATCTAAGACGTAGATCACTGATTATTAAGTCATTAAGCTGTTCTTACACTCCACAGCATAACCAGGGCAGTGCAGAAGACGTGAGCCTGTTAAATCCTCTTACTTAGGATGTGGGAGAACCCAAACAAAAAGATGTATCATAAGTAATCATGACAATCCAACATCTTTCTATTCAATTTGTGGAACAAAACACTACAGATTAAACAATGAAACTCATTTCAGATCAATTCCTTTAAGGTATTAGAGCTGTCACATCAGTTTATTGGTTAACAATCTACCCATAATGCTTCAACACCTCGCCAGGAAATAAAATACAGAGTCTGACACTTTTATCACAGTAGGAGCCCTAACTATAATTAAGCATTGCTATATTTGCTCGTTAGTATGTAACAGGTAATGAGAGTGACCTTGCTGCGGGACCCTCTGCTGCAGACCAATTTGTTTTTCCCGAGAGATGTGGCAGATTTCTTAATATAGTTCATTTTTTATTTCTTTTTTTCTGTGTTAAGGTGAAAGGCTTAGCTATTTTCATTTCAAACATCAGCTTCTTAGCAAAGCTAGCCTAGCCAATTTTAGCAGGTGAACATGTGGCTCTAGGCATAGAGGATCATGGGATACAGGGGGCACAAGGTGGGATTTTTATAGGAGAGACTGCAACCTGAGAGCCAGCAGAGGACGATGCCACACTGCTGTGATTAGCCCCATGGACCACCTTGCAGCTAACTGGCTAACTACAAAATACATTCAATAGGAATTCTGAGAGTCTCGCCATCTGAACCAGGGCAAGGAGTTGCAAGATGGTTGGATGGGAATTCTGGGAGTTAGAGAATGAGTTTTGGAACAAGTATGTAATTGGAGATTAAAAATCCATTACACATCGATTTTGTCTGCAAACTGCTGTAAATCAGCAGTGGAACAAGGACCGTAGATCGTACTGTTTTGTATAATTCCTCAGCTCTTAATTACATTATTGAGCTAATTCAGTCAATAGTGAGTCAGTTCACCTGTGAATATCAACAAAAATGGGATATAACTCACAATACTCTAAATCCTGCAAGATTATACCCTCTGAGAATTATCTGAGTTTCAAACGGAGTGTAGGATTTAGTGGGCTACCAAATCTGACTTGAATCTTTCCCACGATAAAAAAAAATGCTCCTACCTTATGCCGGTAAGGTACACCTACCCCGGAGTTGAGTTTGCCACCAAATGGCCAAAGGAATTGTGGACGTACTGTCTGTGTACTGTAAAGCAATATCCTACGTTCTAATGCTATGTTCTAGAACCCTAACTTGCTTGTCATTGGTTTCATTCAAGCTTACTTCAAAAGAATGTTCGCAGATTGGTCGACAAATCTACAATTTCATGAGATATTGGAATGCAGGAATAGACCGACGTGGGGCAGAGGAGGGTCTCCCGAGATAAATTTCACCAATCGGAGACTTTGTTTGGACCCCCATGTGCAAAGGGGGGCCAAAGGATTGTAAAGGATTTGGTCAAAATCAGACACAATTGGGGATTTAATGCTGGTGTCATGTGAGCATATAAAGTAACATTAAGGAACTAAAGTAGCACACATGCAGCACAAACAATCGCGATCATCCATCCATTTTCTGAAATCTTAATCCCAACTGGGGTCGCAGGGGACTGGAGCCTATCCCAGGAACAATGGGCACAGGCAGGAACCCACCCTGGGCAGTCGCCAACACACCGCAGGGCACACACACTCTCACACAACTACAGGGCCAACCGGAGCCCCTGGCGAAAACAGGGAGAGTGTGCAAACTCCACACAGAAAGGACCCGGGACCGAACCCAGGACCATCATGCTGTGAGGCAGCAGTGCTAACCACTGCGCCGCCCCAATCGCGATCATCCATCCGATTTCCAAACCACTTATCCTTCTGGGTTGCGGGGGGTCCGGAACCTATCCCAGAAGCTACGGGCACGAGGCGCGGAACAACCCATGACGGGGGGCCAGCCTATCGCAGGGCGCGCACACACACCATTCACTCACACATGCACACCTATGGGCAATTTAGTAACTCCAAATAGCCTCAGCATGTCTTTGGACTGTGGGGGGAAACCAGAGTACCCAGAGGAAACCCCACGATGACATGAGGAGAACATCCACACACATGTAACCCAGGCAGAGACTCAAACCCGGGTCCCAGAGGTGTGAAGCAACAGTGTTAACCACCGCACCACCATGCGATCAGTTTGGTCAAAATCAGACACAAATTAGGGAGGGGGCAACGACATGCTGGTGTAACGTTACCACATCTCAGAAACTAAAGCAGCACAAACGACCATTTCAATGGCACAAACCGACATAAACGACTGCTATGGGTTTGGTTGAAACCAGACGCAACTTCACCCAGGTGGCCGATTGGGCCCTAGGCAACTGCAAGCTATCACAATACCTGTCATTCATATTGCTTCTCCAACACTTCCGTTATCAAACTTACATTATTACCCACCACCCTGTTTGCAAGAAATATTCTCATTTCTCGGTGTGAATGGCTCCTCATACCGAATGAAGTGCATCTTATGCTTGTCGAAACCCATCGAAACGTTGGCATCCAAAAATTCACCGTCTACCCTCAGAACACACTGGGGTAAGTTAAGACGACGTAATCTAACGTCGGGGGGCTAACGTTATGTATGGTTAATATATTCAGCACATTCAAGTAATGTTACATTCGTATACCGGATCATTCGTATACCGGATCATTCGTATACCGGATCATTCATATACGATCGGGATATGCCGGACCGTAGTACGATTTCCCATTCTGAAGGACAGACCTGAAGTAGTGGGTAAGTCACTAACCCGGAGTTACCGAGTGAGCCGGAGACCTTCCATCCGTCAGGTGTCTCCTTCTGTGTCGTTCGCGTACGAGTCACCGGCTCATTTACGTGAACTATGGGAGCGTTGGTGTTCTGAAGCAGTTTTTGTCAGTAGGAAAAAGGGTTAAACACCTGTTCTGGAGGCTTACAGTGTGATGCTGACTACTGTGTGTTCTGTAGCGCTTGGGGGGGGGGGGGGGGGGCGTCTGATGTTGTGCGAGGGCAGATTTATTTTTCTTTCTTGCTTGTTAATTAATATGAGACGGAATAATAGGATGATACTTTCGTACGCACTGCTCGACCAAAATCATTTTTGATTTTGTTGCCAGGTTAAGGATTAAAGCTACAGAATAAAATGAGCAATTCTCGAAATTCTGACTGCTTTGCTTCTTTAGCATTTGTTTGTACTTTTACTTTCAGTACTTAAGTACATTTACCAGATAAAACAGCACTCGGTGACAAAGTTAAGCACCTTGCAGTAATGGTCCGTTTTGGATGTAATATGATATACGTCATCTGTGCCCGCCATCCGGACTGGGGTATTGGACTCAACACCCTGTGTCATCCCGCACTGTCTCGACGACACGCATCACGGTGTGGGGAGCCAAAAGGTATAACCTCAGGTCATCTCTGGTAGTGATTCGGGGGACGACACAGAACTACATCAGTGACATCCTGCGTCCACATGTCTTACTCCTCCTGAAACAGCAACCTGGTACTGTCTTTCAACAAGACAATGCCCGTCCACACGATACGTGTCTATGTACTGCCAGCATCATGTTGAGGTTTTCCCGTGGCCAGTCAGGTCCCCTGATGTTTCCCTAATCTAACGTGTGGGGTCAGCTCGGATGTCAGCTCAGACCCAGGACCAGGGGGGTGCCACACCCCCCTGACATGGGACCAGCAGTGTGCCCATACTGTCAACTCTTTTTTTTTGTCACTGATTGTATTTTTGATATTTAAGTACAGTTAATACCAGATACTATTTTGTTCGTAAATATTCTCCTTATGTTTTGAGAGAAACGTGACAAACGGGAAAGAGACTGTTGGTGGAAATAGTGGAGTGAAACACTATTAGGTCATAGCTGCTTTATTTGACCCAATGCAACACTCATATTAGGCTTAAGTTATTTTTGTCTTTATTTTGAGACTTCTGTTTGGAATAAATGCATTGCTGAATAGTTGTCGTATATTAACGAACAGGGAAGGAAAGCTTCCCTGTGGAATCCGCTTATGGTGATTACTAGGGCTGGGTATTGTGACCAATTCGGCGATTCGATTCGATTCTTATTTTTATGGTTTCGATTTGATTCGATT
>JAODLC010000065.1:13075035-13091719 GCA_026781145.1 Hippopotamyrus pictus
GTGGCTCATCAGAAGCCAGGTAGGATAGAAAACTTACTGGATAGTAGCCCTCCAGGACCGGAGTTGGTGACCCCTGAACTAGAAGAAGCAGGACCAAGACATCTGGCTGGTTGGTCCCACCCACTCTAGTTGCTTAGTACGTACCTGCTGTACAATCTGATTGGTTATCTCTCTGAACCAAACATTTTTTGTTCTGTCCTCAAAACAATTTTGTGTAAGTAAAACTCCCATGAGCTCCACTGGTAGACTGCAAAACTGACAAGAGAAATACAGGAAGTTCTGTATGATCAAATAGAAATGAAAGCATTATATATGTCTGGCAGGCAGTGGCTCAGTCACTGTTCAGCATTAGGCAGATGTGTCTACATCTTGAGGCAGCAGACACTAGGGACAGGATGCCAATTGATCACAAGGGCACACACTCTGAAACACCCCATCTACACCTGTCACCAGCCTGCAGGGGGAGCCATAACACAGACCTCCACACAGGGATGGTGACAAGTTTGATCCATAGTCCTGCTCCAGTGTAATATTCTGTTTAGTAAGTGGGTTACCTTCTCATTTTTTAATTGAATGTTTTTCCGGGAAACATGCTTGCCAATCCCCAAGGCTGGTAGGAGGCTTCTTGTCCCTGAGCCCAGAATACAGCTTCGTGCTGGAGGATGAGGAGGGCATCTGGGGCTATGCCCTGGGCACCGTGCACATCAAACCCTTCATTAAGAAGTGCAAGATGTGCTGGATTCCCAGCATGCAGGAGAAGTACACCAAACCCAACTGCGAGGAGCAGCTGTCAGAGGCGCAGGCGAGTGACCGCAGGCGGGCCCAGTACCGGAAGCCTGTGACCTAGATTGTCGGTTTGTGTGGTTTCTGCTAGTGACTGGAAATCTAAGTAAATAATGCTTCCCCGGCCTATAGAAAATGAAGCTGAGCTTCCACGAGGAAGGGGAGAGCATGCCAGAGTCCTTCCTCAGCAGTTATCCCTCTCTCGTCAAGCTGGACGTTCACTCCAGAGTGACTGACCCCAGTGTGGCCAAGTGCATGATGGGATGTCTTCTCTCCTCACTAAAAGCTAATGGTAGGGAGCACCCTGTCACTCACTGGGGATGGGGGGCGGGGTTGCAGCCTCGCAGGCCCGTCAGTGAAAAAATTCATAACGATATCTCTCCTGCCCCCAGGCTCCCATGGTGCCTTTTGTGAGGTGAGAGAGGCGGAAACAAAAATGGTGAGCTTCTACAGCAAACTGGGCTTCTTTGAAGTGGCCAGCATGGAGGGATTCCCTAAAGATGTGACCATCATGGGTCGGACACTGTGAACATGGTGGAACTCAGGAGGAGTGATGTGCTCGTAGATGCCCGCCAAACTTGTTTATTACCTTATAAGAGCCAGGAGAACATGTATCCATCTTCACTGCCTTTGGGTTCGCTGCTGTTGCCTTTTAGGATAGCTGGAAAGTCGTTTCAATCCCCTGTATACCTTCCCTGCTTCAACAGTTGGGGTATGGCTTCAGGTCACTGGTCCTGTGGCCTGGGGTAGTGAGAGATGCACACTGCTGCCCTCTACTGGGACAGGGCCAGCTAGGCAGCTGCCCCTGCCCCTCATGGTACCTACAGCCATGCGTCCAGACTCGGGGAGGCCTGGCCTGCCCTGGATGCATATGCTAAAGGATATAGCAGCCAGGGAGAAATTGCAGCATGCTTCCTGCAGCTCACCAGCTGTTCTCATTTATGGCAAAGGGCAGAATCAATCCAGAATTCAGTCCTGAGGTGGATCTCTTTGTCCAAATCAGTTAAAACGGTCTCATTTCTTAATTTAGTGATTGATTCATCACCTCACATAAATAATAAATTTAAGCTGTATTACCACACGCTACCTTTGTCCGGCTGCTGCTGCAGGTCGGTTTTTCCGCACATCCGTGCAACACTGCCCTCAAACTGGACTGTCCGGTGAGGCGGAAAAACATGGAGTGTTTGGGATGAAAACGCCTTCAACGTTATGATTTAAGAGCTTGATTCAAGTATTCTTCTAAACAGACAATGTAAAGCAGGACATCTCTGTGCCGAAGACTTTTTCCCCCCAAAAATAGCCTTAAATTTAAAATACAGTTCGGTTTTGGAAAACAAATGTTACACAGTAGAAAGATGAGGTTTTTGTGAACATATTGATGAAATTAAAGATTAAATAAGTGTGCAGAACCCAGTATTTGTATTGTAAAACATTCATAATTTTTAACACTTGTGGTGAAGCGCTTGACTTTCACTGTGTCCATGTCTGTATAATACAATGGTATTCTTATGCTGCAGCCACACAGAAAGTGAATACATTCATTTACGTAGCATTACCTTAAACATACCATTGATTTCATGATAAAGAAATAAGAAGAATCCACTCTAATGTCAGAAATCCCCAGTACTTCTTGCCTTTTGCGTTGTGCAATTTAATGGTAAATTATATAATAAACGGTAAAGCCAGCTGTGAAGGTCTGTGACCAGGGAATGGCCATGGGCCATGGCTGAGGTTAAAGGCACAGCTGGGTCCGGGATAGAGCTCAGCCAGGGGCCAGAGTTTGGTTCAGGAGCAGAGCTGGGCCCAGATCCAGAAGAGGGTTTTAGCAATGTGTGCCGGAACGGAAAGCGTTCGAGACACACCAAGGTTCTGTAGTCCAGTATCTGTTGCTGGGCAACATGTGAAACCGGGTAAGGCGAGTGGGCTCAAGTTACAGATCAGCCCCTGGCCATCACCTCAAAGCTCATCTCACGGACAGTCGTCATGCCAAATCTCTTCCCCGTGACATACTGGAGGTGTCTGGTTGATACAATCGTGATGATGCATGTTTAAGTTACCCTTTATAGTTCAAGTTCACCCACACTGCTGCAGCAGGCGTTCACATCAATAACATATGTTCATGATTTATTTATTTATTTTTTTAATTGTATTTAATTATAAAAAAGTTTACATTTAGCTTGATGCTATAACCAGACACGCAGGTGATCTTAGCATCTGGCTCGAAGACCAAGGCCTACAACTCCCATTGGGCCACCCTGGAGGAGCACGGGAGTCTACTGTTTAGGCCCTGGAAATTGGAAGATGGCACAGGGTACCTGCTGTGGCTGCTGGTGTTCTGGAGCCGGAACCCCGTCATGCTGAAGTTGGAGCAAAAAATACACTCGCACTGCTGTGATGCCGGCAGAGCTCTACAGGCTCCTAGCCGGCAAAACGCAGGCTGCCCTGCAGCCAAACCTGGTGGGCGCCCCCATGGAGGGCGTGGGGGTGGACATCCTGGGCCTGTTTACCTGTAGTTAGGCTGGGAATCACTATACACTCATGGCCACGGACTGCTTCACAAAGCAACCTGAGGCATTTGCGGTTCCTGACCAGACCCCCACTGCTTATCAAAATTAGTCACCCTGGTTGAGCTCTATCCCGGCTCTAATTGGTTTTTGACTTCATTTTATGGGTAAAATATCTTGTATGTCTTTTATTTTGTTTAGCAAACTGGAATTTTTAAAAACAAGATCCTTTTGGTAATAGTATGAAATTCAGAAACCGGTTCAGAAAGAGTAAATCATATTTAACACAATTCATTAATGTTTATTACTTTTGAAAACGAACTTCAACAATACATCCAAACTATATGTCGCTCTAACATCTCTAAAGCCAAAAACGCTGTTAACATTTGTAAGGAATTTAATTTATTGCTTTTGCAACTTTGTAGCTCCTGCATTTTTCGTCATTGTTCCTATTCTGTTTTTCTTTTCATGTTTTAACTTTGTGTATTACAGTGGGTTTTTTGTGCTGTTCACTGTACTGTATGTTGTATCATACACTTGAACTACTAATAAAGTGTTAAAAAAAGGCTACCTGTCACCGCGCACTCATGACGTCACGCATGCGACGGCACTTGCAGGGGATCGCGTTTTCTGTTGCTCGACAGAAACGTTTCTCTTGCTTGAGACTTATCCTACTTACATATAAAAATGTCTTTGGACAAAAAATCGTTAGAGAGCAGTAGTTTGGGCCATACGGAATTGGAAAGCTATCCTTTCAGTAAGCTGTTTTGTTTTTGATATATTTTTTTCCCAATACTGTAATAAGTATATTCTCTGTACACGAGGGAGACACCTCCAATTTATGGATTTTCGATAGTCATATAGATACTAAAGAACTGCTTTATTATTTGTATATTACGTAATATATAACCGTAGTTTTGCATTTAAATTCGCTAATTAATTAACGAAGAAGCTAACTATTTGAAATGGTTGGCTATTTCCTCAGGTTGTGTTTTAACTTCCCGACTCCCCTACTACACTTTCCACGGAGACCAGGAGGAGGATGGAGATCACTTTCTTGAACTCCAAACAGTAGGTGTTGTTTTCCTTGCTTGTACCACACAAATGTAAAACATATTCAATGTAAAATGCCTCTACACAGTCTTCATAAAAGACCATCATTGTTGGTATAATCAGCAAATCAGCCTTTTTTACTGGGGAAAAAAATTAAGATTTCCACCATCTATATACAGATCTGCCTGGGAGATGGTGCCCAGGAAGAGAGCCATGAAGTAGCTGTGATGGCATTGAATCACCTGGGGAAGAAAGTGTCTGTCCCTGTGGCTACTCTTCACCCATCATGTCTGCCTATGGTACAGTACATGCTTTAAGTGTGTGCGAATAAAGACAAATGCTTCCTAGTTTTTGGTGCAATGTAAGAGGTTCCCTGCTCTATCCCAGGTGAGTTTGGGAGGGTTTGAGCTGAAGGCCCCTGTGACGCTTCTTCTGAGGTCTGGATCGGGACCCGTCACTGTGAGCGGTCTTCACCTTGTTGGTGAGAAAGGCAGTCCGGCTGGTCACTCACACACTGTACTGCCAACTCACACCTCACCCTTCTATTACCAGCAGCATCAGGGTTGTGCTGAGTGGCTGTCCCCTTCCTTCTTGGGTTTGGCTTGTGGTTGCAGCTGCACATCTTCCCTGGCTTATATAGACTTCACTGCATTGGTGCCTTCATTATCAGAGAAGGGAGGGTGAAGGAGATTGTTGCCACATGGGGATTGGAGACATTGCACAATCTACATAACTGATGAAAGTCTGCAGAGCCAAGCATTGTGCCTCCACTGAATCAGGAAGAGTCAGTATAGAGCACTTACGCAGGACAGTGACATAAAGCCACATCTCTCATTTCCCTCAGAGGATGAGCAAAAATCAGATCCTGAGAAGTCAGAGGAGCAGGAGGAAAAGATGATCCCTGTCAAGCATGCCAAGAAGAAGCCAAAAGTCTAGTTGGTGTCTAAACACCATCTCCACTTTGGGTGTATTTCCATTTATTACATTTATTTATTTACCAGATGTCAGTATCCCTGGAGAAAGTGGAGTTAAAGGTCTTATTCAAAGGCCAAACAGTAATATGATTACTGTGCCAGCCATGAGTTTTGAACCCACAACTATCTGGTCATGGGCACAGATCCCTAAACTACTGAGCTGTGTGTTGTCCCTGTGGTTAAGTTTATTTTTCATTTACTTATTTAGTAAACACTTTTGTGACATGAGTGACATAAAATTCAGAAAACAGGGTCAACCGGTCCCTGATGCAATTGGGGTTCTCTTTGCCAACCATAGGTTTCAAACTGCTTACCTACCAATTATAAGTACAGTAGAACTTTGGAAATCGAACACCTCTTAACTAGCTCAACCCGGACAACGAACGGGCTTGTTGATTTTTTTTTCGACTTGTACCTCAACCAAAATCTTGGAACTCAACCGTTCCTGCTAACACATTCAACTCCATGAATTCGGACCTCGAACAGGTCGGTCGAGAAAAATGTAGCCACAGCTCAACCGAAAAACTGGAGACGCGACAAAACAAAACAGACCTCCTAAAACTTGTGTGGATCGAGATGCGTCTCCCCTTCCAAACAATAACCCCCCCATTCCCCCCTCTTCTCCACTTCGAGTGCCATCAGCTCACTTTAATACAGGTAAAGTGCTCATAAATTGTCATTTAATTCATGTTTACTGCTTTTGTATGTATGTGTACTTTTTCATGTGTGTGTTTTATTTTGATTGTTAATGCTTTTTATCATTAGCTAGGTACCTACCTAGGTTTAAATAATAATCATTTGGGGGTCTGGACTGATTAAATTCATTTACATAATTTCTTATTGGGAAATTCAACTTGGACCTCGACCAAAAATGCAACTTGACCAGTTTATGTTCCAAGGTACCACTGTACAGTGTCCTAATCCACTGAGCAGTGCATTATTTATGAAATTAGTCTTTCAAGTTTGCATTTTATAACAGATATTTAATAGTTTAAGAATGCAACAGTCGGGAATCTCAAAAGGAAATCAAATTTTGAATGCCGTTTAATTCATGGTTCTTACATTGTCATTTTATACATGTATTCATAGTAGATTAACCTATTTTGTTTGAAATATTTGAAGGATAACTAGGTAGTACCAGTATTCCTTTACTGGAAGCTTTCAGGGAGCTGTATTACTGGGGCCATATTGGGCAGGGGACATGGCAGGTCCGAACAGATGGACAGCTGCTAAGAATGTTTTTTTTTTTTATTTTTACATTGTCTATAAATAAACATTGTTTTATTCTTAATCATCTTTTATCTTTTGTTGATGCCGTTGCCTTTGTAAAATGCATTCACATACCTATTCCTGTGGTCAATCTCTCATGGGCTGGGAGGTTCAGGAACACTCTCAGGTCATACCGGCGAACTTCTGACCTTTGTGTTCAGGAGAGTCAGTGGAGGAGATCAAACGGAAAGCAATAGGGACAAATCTGTTGCCTTTAGAAGGCCTCACTTCTAGGGCTGGGCGATATCATATCGATATATCGCGCATGCGCAATTATTACCAGGGCTTCAGATGACAGACGAAGCATTTGGTCATGCGTCAGCTTTTCGGTGAAATACGGACATTTATTTACGCCCACAATTTAAGCAGTTTAGTAGTATGGCTAAAATATTAATGAGGCTTTGTATGACATCCAAAAGTCATTATTAGTATAAATACGGCATATCCTTATGTTTAATATGTCAGACTTTGAACTGCAGAAAGTACCACCAAACCACCAACGTCTTTTTACGTTGTTTATCCACAAGATCTCCTCCTCTTTTAAAAGATGTTGTGGCTGCTCTTCTTCACCACGACTTCAGTGCATATTGCACTGAAGTATACCAAACCGTAGTATACCAAAACAGTATTATGTGGGGTGCTCCGCTAATCGAATTTAATAAACAAAGTTTATACAGATGACTAAATTTTGGGTATCACAAAACGCATCTCAATATTTTAGTCATACTACTAATCATCTTACCTAATTATGGGCGTAAATTAATGCTCGTATTTCACCGAAAATCATCATCTGAAGCCCTGGTGATTATTGCGCATGCGCGATATATTGATATGATATCGCCCAGCCCTACTTTCTATCATGAACTGTTTTGAGCAGCTTTATCTCTTGCATTTTGCTGAAGGTGGTTTTTATTATGATTAAAATCCTCCAAAAATATTAAAAACCAAATCCAAAAATCTATTATCGAGCATAATCATGCAACAGCATAATCTGGACAGTCAAAGGCTGCAAAGGCATAGCCTCTAACACTATAAAATACATGTTCATGGAGTCATAAATTCTTAAGTCTTAATTTAGCTGCCCTCCACAAGTTACCTCTTAAAACAAAACACATTCCGACAACAAACTAATCAATTGATAACATCTTCAAGGCTCACAGCATCTCTGTACTGGACAAGTAGTTATAGAGGATGGATAGATAGATACCTCCATTTGTGATACGCCTGCCTCTGCACTGAGAAAGAAATGGAAGTTAAGATGTTTCTACCATTACATTACATACAGGTTGATAGATAGATGGATAGATAGAGACAAAGAAAGAAAGAAAAATAATTGTGTCCATGAAGTAAAAGCACAGATTAAAGAACTGGAAATTTTTCTCAACAATGTTGAACAAGGAGGACATGCATTTTATTCTTTATCTAATGAGCAAAGTCAGGCATTGTTACTGAGGTAATGGACCTGTTAGCTTTCATAACAAAGACATAAAATCCTAAAACACTGATATATCCTCACAAGACCGATGTATTTAGCAAGACATATTATAGCAATGCCTTAGTTTCTCATAACCACAGCAACAAAATCCTAGAGCTTATCCCATAAAGCACAGGGTACACACACACCAAGAAAATTCAGAGACCCCTTGTGGGAAGAAACAGAATGGGCAGAGGAATGCTGCACATAGACATCCTTGGCAAATTAATTGAAAAATTGTGAAAGAACTGAGCAATATATATTTTTTCTAATTGGTATTATGAATCACACTAATATACCCACATTAATACCAGAGTTGTTATAGTTTTCAAATGTACATAAATCTCCATTTTTTTTTTTTTTTACTATTTTGGTTTTCAGTTTTTTTTTTTTTAACCGTTTTTAGTTTATGAACATTTCTAGTTTTAGTATTAATTTTAGTTTTTAGTTACCAAGTTTTGACGCCACACTTTTTTCACCCTGCACAGGAAACAGGTAAGGAGAAAGTGTGAAGCATTTTGGTTTCTTGTCTCAAAATTCCCTTCCAAATCCATCACCTCTTTCCTGTAACACCGTCATGTTTTATAGCTATGAATGACCTGGTTTATTGATGCACACATTCCCTGATTTGGCACTTTTAGTCAAGTAAATATCTCTACCTGGGTGACCCCCAGTGAAAACCCCCAGGGAAGTATTAGAGAGTGAGGAACTATTCCTACAAATATTAAAGCGAAGCAATAAGACAATTATTGTACAAAGCGTTAAAACAAAGTTTAATATCTCAATTCCAAAAACTCAAAACACTCAAAATGCCAGCATCAATAACATTTCACAACACAGGAATGTGTGAAAATAAGTGATTTGCAATGCCACCAGCCTTGTTTTAACCTTGACAATAGGCATGGGAATACCAAGAAATAGGTATAATTATAATAAACGTGAATCCATGCAATGGCAAACCATTAATGAAAGCGAACTTTACTTCTAAATGAAATTCTCATACTTTAAGAAAAGATTCGCCTAGAAAAGTACATTTTCATTTACATAAACCACTCCACGGCACATACGTGTGTGTCTGAGACCGGGAGAATCGAGAAAATGTAGAGGCGCTCACTAGATAGAACTTAATATCTCCTCTCTGGATCACGGTTTTTCACAAATTATCTTGGAATCTACAGAATCCTTTACCTTTGTCGCGAACACTGTTGTTCGTCCAGCCCAAAACAGCAGACCAAACCTTAACGAACGCCGAAAAATAGCATACAGCAGTACCTCAACCAGACGAGAAATGCACCAAGATGGCGGACGGCGGTCTTTGCTATGTTTGGGCGGGGCGGTGTGACGTAATGGCAACCCACAACCACAGTAAAAATCGAGGGGTTAAAAAGGAAAATGAAGTTGATTTTACTCGTATTTCTATTTAGTTTATGTACTTTTCATTTTTTTAAACTATCGTTATCTTTATCCCATTTAACGAAATGACTTGTTCACTCCTACTTTTAGTTATTTATAATAACCCTGATTAATATATAATGTGGCCTCCTCGGATTTTGAGCAGCATTTTGATACGGTTTGGCATGGAATCCACTAATTTTGAACAACTTGCGGTGATTCTTGGGTCTCAGTACTGATTATCTTGAATACGTCTCTCCTTTGTCGTACACTCCATTCCATATATGCTGACTTCTCTGACCTTGCACCTAGGAATGGCTTTCATCGCCGAATAGGACTCCAATCTTATTTAATCCAGTTTTGGATATGTGTCCCCATTTGTAACACTTCTGTTTCATTACTTTCGTCAGGAGTTGCTTTTTCACATGCCGCGTGGCTTTCCTACCAACTTCCAGCAGTCGTCTGCGAACCGTAGAACTGATTTCTTTCTCCCAAATCATGTTTTAGTGCTCGTACGTGTTCCAAGGATCTTTCACACTCTCTCGTAGCAGGTAATCGTCGTTGCTTACGAACACATTTCCCTTTGCGTTTTTGGTGAAATAGATCCCATTTCCTTCTTTTAATCACACGGCTGACGGTTGCCAGACTGATACCCACTGTTTTAACTATGTTCCTGTAGGTCTTTTCTGTGTGCGCGTGTAGGATCGCGATCTTTGTGCGCTATTTAACCTAAATAAGTCAATCTGCAATCACCACGTACGTCATCTAATTGACAAACAATGATAAAATATTAATTCATTCCCATCTACATATGCAACAAAATAATTAAATGAAAAATGGCAGCTTTCCTGTATAAAAACATGATAATCAATGGAAAAGGTAAAAAACGGTTTGGTGAGTCTAAATTGTTCCTGCAGTTGTCTGAGTGTATGCGCCCTTCGGTGTGTTAGCGACTGCCCAGGGTTGGTTCCCGCCTGTGCCCATTGTTCCAGGGATAGGCTCCGGTCCCCCGCGACCCCGGTTGGGATTAAGCGGTTTCAGAAGATGGATGGATGGATGTTCGAGGAGGGTACAGAGCTGCGGCCAGAATCAAGTCCAAACTGAAGGTGTGAGGCTTAAGTTCTACCCCCTATCCTTGCCATTCGCCGGCTTATACAAGCCCGTATGCTATAATATATAACTTCGTATCCCAGAATGCACCGTTTTAAAACTACTTCCAGTCTTGCTTCCGTGTTCTCACGCGATCAAATCTTCCCGGCTACCGTAACTGTGGATTTATGCATTTTTAATACCGGTGGGAAATTATGTACGGTAACGGTGTGAAGGCGATTTTGTTCGATTTGGATAACACTCTTATAGACACACGTGGTGCCGGCGAAATCGCAATTAAAAAAGTAAGATTATGAAAGTAACCCAACCGTTTAGTGATTTTAGTCGCTTAAATTTTGATTGTTTTCCTTTAAGGTATTAAACCAAGCCAAATCATTTCAGTGCGATAAAATATAAGGTTGTGCCGCCTGATGATAGTGCAGTTGGTTGAGAGTATTAGAGATAGTCTACTGTTCCTGCTATTAAGCGATTACAATTTTTGAAATTGCTTCCTATGTCTTTAAAGCACTAACTAGTTGGTGACGTGGCTGGTCGCAATATGGAGCGAGTTTAAAAAAAAACTGTCGAATAATAATTCAGGGTTGCCAGCTTTGGTAAGCGGGCTGGCGTGAGATTTTAAATCCGAGACAAGTATGCACACGCATTTACATGTATGAAAAATATTTATTACCTTATAAATAGTCTTAAGGGTTTGCAAACTACCCAACGCATTTGGTGTAGCTAATTTTAAGTTTATAATGGAGTAATATAGACTTGTTGTAAGAGTTGGCAACCCTGCTAATTTAAGGAATGTTTAATTGGATATATAGTTATCAAATTAAATCTCGACGTAATACATAAAAAAAAAAAAAACCAGTCTTACAACCTCTTAACTTGGTCATGGTCACTAAGATAAGGAGTCTGTCCCGGGCAGCATGAGGCTGAACGTCGTGGACACCCCAGACAAAATGAGTCTCTCGTAGGACTTGAATGTGTTGAATTGCAAATTCAAACTATTTATTTGTAAGCAGACGCGGTCAGTTTTTTTTCCCCCGATATCTACACTTGTGGATGAAACTGCAGAGGACGATGAATTAATGTGCACCTTGCGGTAAAAAGGCAAGCTTGCATTTATTCGTGTTAAACACATGAAACTTCATGTATCTGAAAAACAGCCAAAATTTCCCTGTGCAGACATTTTCAGTACTGGATTGTACACACTTTCATAAATTTTGAGATGCTATTTTTTCTGAATTCAGTAAACACTTACCGAAAATATGTACTTACTATAACTACAAATATTTTGAAGACTTTATTTTCTTGCTAACGATTGATTGATCAATTGATTCTTCAAAGGGAATGCAAACCTGATTCTACAAACTTTGTTTTAAATAAATTCCTATGCATAAATTGATAAAATACCCCTTTTAATACAGGTTGCTGAATTGCTCAGGACAAGACTGCGTCATGGAGACATCGAAACTATTTGTAAGAAATTTAAACAAAAGCTGCTTGAGGAATCATACCAACCCTCTGCAGACTTGACCATTGACCAGGTGAGGATAAATCACTGGGACAAGGCCATTGAAGAAGGTGGGGGCTTGGATCATGACCCCTCCCTGGCTGCTCAGTGTTACTGGCTTTGGAAAAACACAAGACTGGATCACCTCTGTATCCCTGGGCCAGTGCAAAGGCTACTGCAAGAGCTGAGGACAACCCACAAGCTGCTGCTTTTGACCAATGGGGAGGCCCAGACACAGAGGGAAAAGATCCAGGCTGCGTGCTGCAGGGGTCTCTTTGATGCCGTGGTGGTAGGTGGGGAGCATGCAGAGGAGAAGCCAGCCCCTTCCATTTTCCAGCACTGCTTCCATCAGCTGGGGGTGGGGCCCCAGGACTGCATAATGGTAGGGGACTCGCTTGACACAGATATCCTGGGTGGTATCAATGTTGGTATCCGTGCCACCGTGTGGATCACCGACAAGGGCACCATACAGCCGGAGGCATCCATAAAGCCAGACTATGTTTTAGCAACTGTGCTTGAGCTGCCCTCGGTCTTGTCCACTTTGTAGCAAGAGATTCAATCAGACATGCTGTGAAATGATGATAAATAAACTTTATTGATCCCCATGGGGAAATTCCCCTTATCTACTCTCTGTAGATTAGAGGAAGCTGGCTGTGAAGGGCAGCTACCCATAGCAGTGCCCAGGGAGATGGGGGTTAAGGGCCTTGCTCAAGGACCCCACAGATGTGCCGAAGCCGGGCTTGAACCAGTGACCTTCCGATCACAGGCACAGAGACTTCTGTAATTTGCCAGTAAAAGATGCATAAATACAGCCAGGGTCTTATACTACAGCCTACATGTTTGCTGAAAGCATCGGCAATTATACAGTTTCTCCAAACCAATATTAATGTAAATATATAAAGATTGCTGCTCTCAAATAGAATTTTGATTAAAATAAAAGTTGATAAACACCCATTCTATCAACTGAATTGTTCACAATAAACCTCAGGATGCAAGAAACTGCAAGTACCATTCAATCAGTTGGGTTTATTAGGAAAAACTGGATGCATGTCTTTAGCTGATACAACTATCTGCTATTACCAATTCTCTGCATGGATTTTAAATCTGGGGTATGGTCTGCATTTAAAATAAAACAACTATTGTCTCGGTGCTTTCAAAGGATGCTTGAAAACCTCAGCAATATCAACACAGCAGATACACATATTATATTACAAATAGTGTGATCTCACTCTCACATTTTCCTCAGAGGAGTGGTATTATATAGCCTGTCTTATAAGCAACGGAGGCATAAAAATAGAAAATATTGCCTTTTTACTTATACACCAAACTGAGTCCAGTCAAGTTTCCATAATCCACAGAAATCCATGAATGAGACCTGTGATTGAACTCTAGGTTAGAACGGCAGCAATCACTTGACATTCAGGTTGACCTTGATGTTCATGGCGGCGAGCTCGGCGACAAAGTACCGGAACACGTAGGGCAAGGCCACAGTGTCTATGGCACTGCCCTTCCCGCACAGGGTACAGATGGTCTTCCGGTGGCGTGTGGCCGACCACGAGGGCGGAGGTTTCTCTAACAGGGGCGACAGCAGGCTACCACAGTCCAGGCACACTTGGGCTACGGAGCGGTCCGAGCAGTTGAAGAGGCGGTCGTGCAGCAGGAAGGAGGAGCCGTGGGCCAGCAAGGCGTCCCTCTCCATCTCCCCGAAGCGGATGCCCCCCTGGACGTTGCGGCCTCCTAGTGGCTGGTTGGTCACCTTGTCCCGAGTGCCCGTGGTCCTCACCTGGAACTTGTCGGAAACCATGTGGCGAAGGCGTTGGTAGTACACCACGCCGATGAAGATGTCGGCCTCCAGCTCCAGCCCGCTGAGGCCGCTGTAGAGCCGTTCCGTGCCGTAGTAGTTGTAGCCCGCGGCTTGGAGCATGGCACCGAAGTGCTCGAGGGCGGGGCACTCCTCGGAGAAGGTGAAGGGCGTGGCGTCATGGCACAGACCGTGCAAAGCGCCCGACTTGCCTGCCATGCTCTCGATGAGCATGCCGATGGTCATGCGCGACGGGAAGCCATGTGGGTTGAACAGGATGTCCGGCGTCATGCCGCTCTCCGTGAAGGGCATGTCCTCGACGGGCCACAGCCGGCTCAGGATGCCCTTCTGGCCATGGCGGCTGGCGAACTTGTCGCCGATGGTGGGGTTGCGCGGCACTCGCGTGGTCATGCACACGCGGCTGAAGCGGCCTGTCCCCATGTCGTTGCTGCACACCTTGATGTTGTCCACGACGCAGCTCTCCTTATTCCTGCCAGATGGGGGGACGACGACCCAGAGTTAGAAATACTTAAATAATCCTGACCCTTGATGTATGAATGCTTTGCTCAGAGGGTGAAAATTCGTAAACAGGAACCTCTAGTACTTTGATTTATGATAAAATGTCATATCCATTCATGCATCCTTACACATGCAGTGAGGCGTGTCACATGTGCATATAGTGTGCAACTGTTGCGATGTCCCAGAATCCTGACCAGAATTAGGGTGTGCCGCTGCCTTGTACTGCATGATGCCTGGGATAGGCAGCTGGAAGGCGAATGGTAAACCTAAATATATGCAACCATTAAGAATGATATTTGTTGCCTTGTACAGTGTGGGACTCCCTTAAAAGTCGAAGGAAGATTGTAGCGCATCAAACGGCTGTTATGTCTTCATGCAGTAGATTATACTGGTGATATGTATTGAGCTGTTGAGGTTAAAATGACAATATGCAAATACCAATCAACCATTCATCATCGATGGAAAATGTGTGTCCATTAGGGATGGTAAGATTCACCGATTCGCATCGGTATACCGGCATACAAATCCTTCATGTGACTGCCCTGATTTAAAAAAATGCTGCGTTACTGGAGAGACAAATATCTGGAGCGAAAATGGCACCTTTTTTTTTTAGAACAACCAAAGAATAAATATCGAACGATCTGTGCCATATTAAACTGCACAGCATCATATTTTTTTGCATCGCATCATATCGCATTGAATAGCATCGTGTCGGATTGCACTGCATACAATAGAGGTGAATCATGTTGTATCGCATTAGTAGTTGTTTCATAGGCATCTCTAATATATTGTACCGTTACATTGAGATGTGTGTGGCATTGGCCTAAGTGATGGAGATGCACATGCCTAGTATGGGGCACCCAAAGATAACACGCTGGTAAAGACACAGGTCATAAAAATCCCCTGAAGAGCATGAAAACTGACTTGTAGTAGGTGATAAAGCTCTGGCCGGTGTTGAGGTTGATACAGCTGTAGTAGGGGTCTCCATACTGCAGCACAGACCCCACGGGAGGAAGGCCGTCAGGGTCCAGCTTGTCCATCACCTTGGGGTCACCGGGTTTCACCCCAAACACCAGGCCATCAACATCCTTCATCTTGGTCTTCAGGTCCAGCAGCTCAGTCTTGTACACGCAGCCATGGGCAAAACCCCTCTCCCACGATGCCTTGTTCACAATCTGGAGGAAATGGAGGAATTCTGGATTTGAACACTTCTGCATTTATATTCATCATATTTTATACTATCACTACAAATATTCACCAGAGTTCATCAGAAGCTGCAGCAATGTTGAGCAGGTTAGTCACTATGTTCAACCAAATAGTTACTTCAGCATTAGTTCAAATACAAGAACTCGTGGCCATAGGTGGAAATTAGCGGGAGAACATTTCAAACTGGATTTAAGGAAGCACTTCTTTACATAGCGTGTAGTCAGAGTATGGAATAGTCTTCCTAATAACGTAGTGCAAGCTGAATCCTTGGGTTCCTTTAAATCAGAGCTAGATAAGATATTAACAACTCTGAGCTATTAGTTAAGTTCTCCCCAAGCGAGCTTGATGGGCTGAATGGCCTCCTCTCGTTTGTATAGTTCTTATGTTAGTCTTAAGACGCTTTCACACTGCTGGAACTTTTTTCTGGAACCAGAACCTTTTTCCAGAACCAGGGACTTTTGTCGTGTTCATACCAATATACTTTTGTCTAACTTGCCAGCACGTATCAGCAGGACAACGTTACATCGTTTATTATTTTGTGAAAAACAAAAATTGGATCTGCTGGCCAGATTCCTTAAGAATCATGAACATGTCGCAGGTCATACAATGTAAATAAAAAAATGTGTCCCATTTTGATTGTGATCGATCCCCACCAGTAACTCAAAAATAACTAATAAAATGACTTTCCTGGGGTGGCGGTGTAGTTTTGTATGAAATTGAGTATGAAGTTTAACCTACGAACTTTGAGCGTCTTCTGTGCTTATTTATCATAAAGATGCTAGTGACTTGTAAACCAGGACCAGGTTCCATAACTTTGGTGTGAAAGTGCCTTTTGCTCAAACAAGGATAAATCGAACAGTCCAAAATGTACTCAATTAGAGTGAAGAGCAGCCGGTCCCTCACCATGGCGTCTTCCATATCGTAGCCTGTGTACGAGATGACTGCCACGATGGCGTTGGTGCCGATGGGATAGTTGTCCATGTTGTAATGATCGTACATGTAGGGCCGAACTATGGGACTCTGGGGTGTCTGCAGACGGTACAATTTGTTGTCGGTACGGTCCAGGTACGAATGCAGGGGAAAGCCCATTGTCTGTTT
>JAODLC010000065.1:13098007-13109650 GCA_026781145.1 Hippopotamyrus pictus
TGTTAAGGGAGGGTGGGACAAAAGCAACTATGCTAAAACCACAAGGGAATACACCCAAGTCTTTAAGTAATTCACAATACGAAAAACACATATTCAGGGAACAACCTGCTATTTATAACAAAACAGTGTGCATCACCTTCATAATGACAGATCATATTCACAATTTTCAAGATTATACTACAATTACAGCTTGGCTGCCAGGCTGATTAAATGGATGCCTGGGTGTCCATGGAGAAGACCAGCACCATACCTCTGCCTCCTCGTGGTGCTCAATGAGCTCTTTGGGGGAGAGCCCATGAAGATTGCACAGTTTAGACTTCACCATGATGGGCACCAGGCCCATAGATTGTTTGATGATGCCTTTGGGGATGCCATTAACTGACCAGCTCACATCAGCCTGAGTGGAGACCCAATACCACACATAAGGAAGATTTTAACCACAAGTATGCAATATCTAGTGTAATCCCTACAATTTAGCAAATAGCTGCTAAACCATTTTGCTTTAACAACATCAAATTTCCAAGGCGCCTACCACAAGTTTCCCTCTGTAGGAGCAGCGCCTGCCCCTACACTCTGCAGGAAATACGCTCAGGTCCTGACTAATGGTTCCTTTGGCAACGACTGGCTTGTGGATGACGGCTTCAACGAACGCCAGACTGATCCGCTCGTTTCTGACCATGAACTCCAATGGAGGGATTGCCTGGAATGATAAACTATCGTAATTGTCTTTCTCAACGTAAAACGAGGCAAGCAGCAAATTGGAAATACACTTGTATATCAGTCATACTGTACACGCTCCAACTGGATAAAGTACTAGTTTTAAAACTAGTGTATACAAAACCGTAAAAGAATGTGCCCAAAAAGACTAGAGGCAAAATACACGCATCCCAGTGCGAGTTATAGATGTTTGCGTTGTTTAAAGTTCTACACGACTGATGACAATTTAGTTGTCTACCTGTACTGCCCTGCAAAGTCCATCGGTGACCGCGTTATCAAACGATTCAACGTGAGCTTTAACAAGCTCCTGAACAGCGGCATGTTGTTTGCTTTTGGGAATGCCGAAACCGACTTCGGCCAGATGCTTGAGAGTCGGTCCGGACGGTAAATTACTCCACTTCGGCGTGGAATCCATGCTTGTTTAGAAACCACATGTACGCAACCACCGACCGGAAAAAGCTATGGGGGTGACCTAGGAAGTAAACCCAGTGTGAGGAATGCTGGGAATCGGAGTTGCGTGACGAGCTAGTTAACGGTTCCTTAAATTAAATGCCTAAAACCTAGATACAATTCCATGCCGTTTCATTCCCATAGGCGACTCAAGGCTTTTCTTCCATGGGGTGCAACGTGAAAGAGCCCAACCAGTTAAATTTTGAAATATAACATGATTTAATTTTATTGAAATTACACTGTATCTTCAAATAGCATTTCATATGACCAGCAGGGGGTGCAATTGCACCCCGGTAAAAATCGCCAAATGTCTATTTCTTTCATTCTTGAAAAAACAATAGAGATTCAGCAGCTAAGCTGCTTGGACCCCTGAATACATGTCTTTTTCCAACCAACTGTATCCCACGTAAGCTGGGTTCCATTTCTAACTGCTATCTAGGCCTGCAGCATTAGCTCTGAACAGTGTACCCCCTTTAATTGCTTTCCTAGACACAGAACATAAAATAATATTTTATAAATTCCACTTTGTAGATTATTTTAGGACTTTTGTCCTTTCTCGCACAACTCACTTTCACCACTTGTAGTTAATCCCAGATTAAAGCATAACACTTATCAATTGACTAAAGAATAACCAATCCTAGAAGTCTATAATCTTATACTGTGTTTCTATTACACTGACCACACTCACTGATACTGTAGTTATTAAATTATGACTATTTACCTTTGAATTGCCGCTTGTACATGTACAAGGATTCAATTATTATTATTATTTTTTTAAATAAAAGAATTTTCAGCCAACCTTTGAAATCTGGGGTGACCGAAACCTCATATAAAAATAGGTAAGATTCAATAATGACATAAATCATGTGACAGTTTATTTTTCAATATAATTTCCTCAGTACAGACACAGCCAGTTTTACATGCAAGAATAATCCAAATGAGAATAACTGAGAACAAATGTTCAGGTGACAAACACACCACGTCAGACATTGAACAGGGAATAGTGTTAGTTTTTCCTAACTTCCAGAATTATTTGTAAAGGCATTTACCATTTTTTGCCACATTCCTTGGTAAATAACTACAGGGGAAAGTTCTTTCAGACAGCCATGTACATCCATGTTTGTGGGGTGGGCAATGTCAAAGAGAAGCGGCTGCGAAACAAAAAGATTTGTCTTCTGTTCTGCTAATTATTTCTGTAACTACTGAACAGTGCTATACGTGACACTTATGAAATACATTTGTTCTGCAAACCCCGTGTTCTGTTGTAGCAAGTTCTACACCGACAGATCCATAATTATATATGATGTTACACAGACCAGATAGAGAGTAATCTTTGGTCAGGAACAGGATTGCTTTTAGAAATGCACTAAAATGTTGAGGTAGGGGTTTGGGTTAAACAGTTACAGAAGGCAAAATACCAAAACAGCAGTGAAACAAGTTGGCAAGGTAAATGATATAAACAGTAATAAGATCACCTTATTTTAAGTAAAACATCAGGCTGACAGTTACAAAAATACAAAAGGATAACCATAAATGCTTGACTTAAAATGCCATGCCATGACTTTTAAAAATGTATGTTTATAATATTAATCTCCAAAACTCACAAGAGGTTGTACATTCTTTTAAGGCACCTCTTCATGGGAGAACAATTTCCCCTCAATAAACAGGAGAAAATAGTCATTTGGAGGAGACCTGTGTAAATAAATATGCATCCTATAAAGTGTATGTACAAAAAAAATGAATAAACATCCTTCCAGCTGGTTTCTTTCCACTGCTATACATTCAGATCACACTTTCCCCACACAGTTCATGCATTTGACATTTACTTGCAAAAGAATCACTTTTTAAACTTGTAAGAGTCAACTTTTTCCTTATCAACACATTCACCTTTTATAGAACTGCAAGCACCCTAAGCACAAGTTCTGTCATCCTTTCATTTTGAGTACTAAAGAAACACAGAAACATTTTCGTTGCAACATTGACAATTTACATTTGACAATAAGAAAAAAAAGAAAAAAAAAAGCAAACATTCCTCAACATAAGCCTTCACAATAAAATGCATATAAGGTTTTTTTTTCTGCCATATGAGAAAAAGACCAATTATCACTTCAGATTTCTCAAGAACTGATGCCATTTCCCGTTTACTACAAGCGGAGTTGCATGGAATGGTGTTAAATCAATGTCATATCTATTGTTATTCATTAGTTTGTTTACCATTAGGTTAAGAAAATGATGAGATGATGCAGAAACAGACATCTGAATCTTACAGTGACAGACTAGAGTCAACTCAGGCTAAGCTGTTGATTTTTTAAGGTGGGTCAAAAAGAACATTTATATTGGTTTTAACGAGATTACCAAAAATTCATTTAAGACTATAAGGAAAACTCTTTTTGTGGAGAGTTTTCACATCATTAGAAAGAATTTTTAGCAATGAAATTTAGACTTAAAAATATTAATATGGGAATGAAATTAAAAGGAAATATCACGCCACTGCTTAGTGATGGATAGCAAAGTTTTTGATGTTAAATAACCACATAAAGATGACTAATGTGAGATTCTTCATGCTTTCCGGCAATCATGCAGTGCATGAGATAAATGTAAGATTCTTCCAAAAGATAACCAAGAGAAAAAAGAATTGTGCATCTTAATCTTAACACTCAGATGTCATGCTGAAGCTTTTCTCATTTTAAGGGTTTTTTGTATGGCTGATATACAGGTTGAACTGATAAGGCCCTTTGCTGAGAAGTGCTCATCCTCTTAAGAGTCTTCATAGCACATTGTCTGCACAAGCAAAGCATTCTGGGTAGTGAATGATGTGAACCATCTACATTAGCAAGAAATAGCATGGAACCGTGGATCTCACTGAAATTGTCTGCTGATAGCCATTTTAAACCTGACAATGTTTTTTGATCGATGTGTTCATGACAAAAACTTGCATGTTTTTCTTTGCAAAAAAAAAAAAAAAAGTTCAGTTTTATAATCTCCTGTCTTATGATCTTATTCTGATGACCTGCATAACCACTATCCTGTTTAATGTACATCGCAATAAGATATCTCTGGTCTAAGGATGAAGATTCTGCAATAAAAGCCTCTTCGACAATAAAGATTTTTTTTTTTCTGGAAACTGATAGGAATATGGTTCTCAAACAGAGCTATTTAGGAAAAAATCTCATTCATGAACCGAGTTTGCAGGTTTGTTCCATTTCAACAACAATCATAACTTACGGGATCTATCCGCAAACCCATGAAGACTCTACAGTATGCAGACTGTGACTAACTTAAAACAACATATACAAAAACCTATAAATTGTCATGACAGCGCAGGAAACGTTGTGATGATGGCTTTATCTTGGCTGAACCAGCTCAACCAAGTCAATGATTATTCTAACTATTCAGATAAAGGAGAGTTAACTTTAAGGTTGAAGAGGACACTATGGTATTTGTCAGAAGTCAGGACCTCTGAATTAATAGTGTAGTGCAGATAAGAGACATAAAAGCTCATCAGTTCTCAAACACGTTGATGCTAAATGTAGTGACAAACTTTAGGTAAATCAACAGTGGTCGTCTTTATGGCTGGGCAAGGACATGTAAGGCACTAAAGTCATAGTAACTGAATGATATGGATATATACCCTCTTCATTTACCAAACTCTGCACTTCCTGTACTGTCCTTGGCAGTACTAACGGCAGCAAGCTGCCATCCTCCAGTGAAAAATGGATCCAGAGTGCTTCTCAAGACAGTTCAACACTCTGCTCTGAACTGTTCAACTCTCCAAACAACGGGGTGGCCATTCAAGCTCTAGGACGACCAAAGGGCCTATGGGTTTTCAAATTTGTCAACAGAAGTCAATATTTCGACAGACAGTTACATCCGATGGACTCTGCAGGTATATAAGCCACTAACTGTTAAATAGCCCAGTAATTAAACATCTGTATCTGCAATAACAGATGGTGCTCCTTGCTTTCTAGATATGTGCTAAAATTACTCCACCGAGTGCAAAGAGACCACAAAGCCCGTAAGCCAAGGCCGTTTGCTCACAACCCTCGTTCACTCATTAGGCTAAAGATGGATTCCCTCAGTACTCCCAAAACAATAAACATTTGGGGACATACAGAAAGGTTAAAAATAAGTACTTGGATTGCCATAACAGAGGTGGAGAATTTACAAGCACACTTTTCTTTTTATGGGCCAGTAAGTTAACTGCCCCAAACTAGGGTAACACTTGCTCCCATTGCCTGCACAAGACAAGGTGATAAGGGGACTGATCTGGCCGGAATCCGTAAAACCTGGAGGCGGGGAGCGGGGGGGGTGGGGGGTAATCAAGGAAGCAGGAACATGAGTTCCAAAACACCAGGGAGTTCCCATGCTTACAGTTTGATGAATGGGCCATGGTGATTGGGTGGTCTGGATTTTGGGGAGGAGCATGAGGATGAGGAAGATAAGGAAGAGGAGGCGGAGGAGGAGGCTGAGGAATCGCTACTGTTCAAGGTGAAGACACTGGAAATGGCCATGTCCACGATGCCGTGGCACAGTTCCGAATACAGTTTCCTGGAAGATAAGAGAAACTGTTTCCACAATCACCTAATTTATAGTCAACAAAGACCTGCATGCAGAGAAAAATACTGCATGGCCTGATGAAGAGAGGTACATTCACCGGTCATTCATCAAGTACTAATAAGAAGAACAACTTACTGTGCACAGGCTGGAGCTCCATTAATTTCAATAAGCCAGACCTTCAGATTTTCATCTACCATGAAGTCAAATCCAAAGAGCTGGAAACTCTGGTAAGAGAGGTGCTTGGTGCTGATAGCTGGCTCAATGGAAACTAGGCAGCTTCTATATGAATAATACATTTTTAATTAGGAAAAAGGTCTGTTTCCAACATAGAAATAGACATCAGTTTTCATCTATGTCAGAATTGTGAGACAAATGCTTAATTTTGCTTACATTTCCATAAAAAATAATTTACCCATTAACTCCCTCTTGTTCCGAATGTCTTATATTTAATTTCCTTCTCGTTTAGTAAAGCTATTTGTGCAAAATCTGAACTTCTACCAGTATGAAATCAATAATGCATTACTGCTCTCTCCAAATCATATTCAAGGCATGGTTAACAAAATCAAATTGTGTACTTCCTGTCAGTTCATAATATGGATGACAAGGAAGTTTTCTTAGATACAGTCAAACCCAAGAATCAGCTGCTCTATGGGGACCAGGCCGCTTACTTGCCACATGTAGTTTCTGAATTCCCTATATTTATGGAAACTCTGCCTGCGCCACTCGAGGACCAAACAACGAAACGCGTTACCTTAAGATCTGTTTGATCTGAGGTAAAATGGCGGTCTCCAGGGAGACACTGTGTGTGTTCAGCAGATACTGACGAAACTCATCGAAGAACATTTCATTCCCCTCCTCGTATCGGCCGTAATTCTGGGAGTGTTCCTTCTGGATGCAGTGGTTCGTCAGGTGACTCGTCATGTCCTCAAAGTCCGAGCTGTTGTAAGGCTCTGAAGAAGTCCGCAGTACACCCTCCCTGTATAGGTAGATGTTGTACTGATGATCCACTAGAACCCAGCTCCTGCAAAGAACAACGCAGCTGATTAAGAACAGTCATTTCCACTCTCTCTAAGATTTCTTTGGAGACAAAATAAATACCACATTTCTGGGAAGTCAAAACTAGGCTTGTGCTCTCGCTGGAAGTTAGGTGCACATGCATACATTTCTCTGTAGACTCCAAATAGTTTCTATTAGTTGTCCTCCACCTCCATCGATTCCGCAGTCTTTCCTATTTCTGAATATCCATTCCCACACAATCACTCAGATGGCTGCAATAGTAGTCTTCAGTAACGCAGATCCAAAACATTACTGGTTAGAGCTCAGTTTTCTACGTCACACATCCGGTCACAACCAGAAATCAAAGGCCGAAAGACCCAAAGGAAGGAGCTTAGACATGAGTCTTACAAAGAATCTGTTGTCTAGGGGTAGTCGTGTCCCAATGGTTAGGGAAGCACATTTGCTATTCAAAGGTTGCTGGTTCGAATCCCTGACCAGCAAGGTACCACTGAGATACCCTGAGCAAGGTCCTGCCCCAAGCACTGCTGAATTACTGGCCCCGTACTATGTCACATATGGGTTAAATGCAGAAGACATTTCATTGTTGTGCACTGTGGTGTGTCAATAATGACAATACTTCGCTTGTACATAACTAATTTCACACAAAATTACATTAAATCAATGTGAATCCCTGACCTTCAGAAAGAAGCTTGCACAGCTAAAGGATGAAGAACACCACGTGAGGTACTCAGGTTAAAACGTCACCTCTCATACTCTCACAGCCCACACACACAGGGTGAATCAGCATCTTCCTTCTGTTATTATGTGAGACCATTAGGGACGCCAATACATTACATGATCTAAAAAGGGAGTCAGCAGTGAATAAGTACAGCGACGTTGTAACTCAGTGACTTAGTCAGGCTTCAGTTCAACAGACCCTTCTATCCCTTCCAGTCCCTTAGATGTGAAAGACATCATAGTTAAAAAGTTTTGGTACCTATGCTGAGGTTTAGGGCGCTTTCCCACCCTATGGCAGACTGATAATGTTTTAGTGAAACCCCCCAGCGCTATAATGTCCATGCAGTATGAAGGTGTGAAAGTGACTGATCTCACCCTAGCCATGTAAAGAACTGCATGTGCATAACATGCAATGTTGGTATTAATATCGCACATCATACCGCCCTATGATATACTACAGCCATTTTTCAAATTCCCAACTCACCTTTGTGATGTCATTCAGTGGCGTAACCAGTTTTTACGCCAGAGGAAAAACAACACAAAGAAGTACTGTACCTTTGGGACTATTCCTAAGTACCAAAAGTACGGTACCTGGTGCAGTGGAAGAGCGCTCATAGACCCACGACTTGGTCGTGGCGATTTCTCTCACCTGATATCAAATTTGCGGTTACCAGGCTGCAACAAAAGAGGATTCTCCAGATACTTCTGAATGACATGAACCTGGCCTTGATTATCTATGAATTCCAGCAACTGATTGGCATCCGATGATATTAAAATCCCAGCACCTGAAACAGTAAACAAAACTCAGACTAAATGCCAATGCATTATTTACCCCAGTGCTGCTCAACAAAATTAGGCTATGCGGACTTCAAACTGCAGCATGCAGTGTTGCTCTCACCCTTGGCTCCAGCTGATGATTTAGCAATCCACACTGTCCCTTCTCCATTCATCTTCTTCAGGTGGTAGGAGGCCAGGAAGACCTCGCGTTCATCGGTCTTAGGGTTGTTTTTCATGTGGCTCATTCCATTTTTGGCTGGGGCCACAGGGGTGTTGAGGTTGGTGGGATAAATAATGTAAGACTCAGGGAACCAGTTGCAGGAGTCAGAGAGCTCAGGACTGGTCTTGATTAACCTGCATAAGAAAGATTTTGTAATATGTAACTAGACAAGTGATTTATTAACTACATTTCCATGTAAGTATGCCATAAGTGGAGCAATGGATAAAAGGGACAAAATCAAGGTCCAGTGCAAAGATGGATTTAATCCACAAATACATTGGTTACTTCTGATGTCACATAAGTCAAATATACATAAAAAAAGTCTAAATTCCTCTCATTGTACTGTGTCACAAGTCAGAACGAAGTCACTAAATCATATCTTTAAATCCATCATTCTGAAATTTTCCTAAATGTAAAGTACATTTTCTTTAAAAAAAAAACGTTGGGACATTACGATAAGCGGCAGCATAGAAATCTAAGTATCACACCCAACACTGGACTACAGTGGTAAGACATGCTGTTCTTTGCAGACCGCAGTGCTAAATGAATTAACCTGCATTGAGCCTTGCTGGTCCCACCCCATACCACCATGTCAACAGTTCTCCAGTATTGCAACTGGCAGGAAGTTCTGACACAAAACAGATTCCTTATATACTGTATTATAACAGCAAGCACACATAAGGTGACCCAAAAATGGATACCTTCCTAAACCTACAGTACATACTTGACTAAAGATGCTTTACGGCACAGCTTGTCAGCACCCCGGTAATAATTCACTAGCTGCACCAATCCTGGCTCGTGCCCTGCAGAGGACAAGTTAGATATATTAATACGTTAAAACAACAATAAATGTGCAACCCGGGGGGAAAAAAAGAGCTTTGTGGCAAGAAAAGCTCTAATTTCATTAAACATTTTCTCTCCATAGAAGAGTGAACGAATATGGTTGTTTTCCCTCGTCTTAAAATTACAGGATAAGAGCGTGAGGTCATATGGGGTCATGAATGCACAGGATGCGCTCAACATGCAAACGTAATCCGGGAAGAGCGACGCATTCAGTACTATATGTGAATGAAAGATACGGTATATTACTACTGGAAAGCCTCTTACACCACAATCAGACAGACAACCAGCGATCGAAAAGACTGTACATCACTTTATCAACAAGTAAGAAGACAAAATACGGCAGGCCATGCAAAGAGCCCCTTGGATGCCGGTAAATCTGTTGGATTAAACACCCCGATATCGTAACACACATTACGATAATTCAACAAGAATTAAAGATCGCTTCGTTAGGAAGCAAATATACTTGTAACACTAAGCTGTATTCTTCTTACTTTACATATCCGTTTGTGCAGCCGTCTATGATCAAAATCTGTAAACGTATCGGATGCGTTATTGTCTAAGCAGATAATATATATAGGTATGTGTTAAAAAGGTATTAAACATTTCACCCAATCTTCCAAATGGTAGTCTGTTCCTTTCCCCCAGCATCAAGTTAAAACGAGGATTGTCTTTCTTGAGCTTCTTCCATTGTCCAGTAGAAATGAGAATTTTGGAAACTTCAGCATAGACACTGCTGTTCTCATCTCTGGTTACAAATGTATACAATGGCATACTCATCCTGCCTGAGAATAACGGGCAAATTCCACCGTTAACCTTAATCAAAACCTAAATGTTAACACCTAGCTCTCGGTCTCTTACCCAAGTGCCCCTGGCATGACTCATTCATAATAGAATAAATATAATTTGCTATGCACAGAACATTATTTATCTAGCAAGCTGAATTAGAAAAAACATTCTCTTCAATAGCGTTATACCAAAGAAATATTTTTAAAACTAAAGAGCAATATTTAATATCCATATAGATGTCCCGACAAGATATGGGTGTGACTGTCCTAATTCCATGATAGCGAGAGAGACTCCGCTTTTACACAGCTAGGCTAGCTTTCGTGCAGGATACCATACGTTGTAAAGTCACGAAGAAACCGATTATTACAAGCCGAATTTTAACAATTGCTCTTAAAGAATGTGAAAATAAATTCCAAGTTGTATTTTGCAGGACATATATATGCCAGAGCATACTACGCTATAAGGTCCCTATTAAACCACAGCCCTCTTTTATTCACATCCAAGCTAGGATATTACAGCTGTCATGCTCCGGAGTCACGTGGGTCAGGTTCGCGCAAGTCAGTGACGCAGTGAATTCTGGTACTTATAGTTCAATTACTTTTTATGTCTATGTACAAATAACTGATTTTGAAGAAACAATAAGTGAGTACTTTGCATAATTGTAAAAATAATATTTGATTGCTGAACTTAAAGAAAAATTGTTCAATATAACTATATTTGTCGCTATTTTAAGAACGCCAAATGTACTATACTCCCAAACTCCCAGAAGGCATTGCTTTCTATTTCCAAGTTCGCGAATAGATGTTGGGATTTAACGTTACTTTATTTGGACTTGGTTGAACTGTTAGGTTATTCTGTTAAATGATGAGATTGAATTAACAACGCACTTAAATAACATCATTTACTGTTTTCTACTGTCAAATTAATCAAAACGATGTTTATTATATTAGTGGAAACGGAATAAAGTGCATCAGTATATCAAAGTATGTCTGATCTTCCGTCCAATAAAGTGAATTGATTGGTAAATAATGTTAATCATTTAATGTGGGTTTGCACACAAAAGGATATTTCTTGTCTCCTGTTTTTGCACCTATGAGGTCATTGTTTGTGTCAGCTGATACTCGTTGCTATGGGATATTCACGCCAGAGCAGTTCTTTGCTCTGTAGCCAGATGAAGTTATTTAGCGCTCTGAGGGAAGTTACCGCAACTAATAAGCCTCATCTACAAGCCCATAGACCTGCCAGGTAATGAAAATAAGTAATGAATTTATTCTAGAAATTCCTTAAATTGTAATTTTGGCTTTTTACATTGCAAATGTAACTCGTCCATGTAAACTGAAACATAAGGGCTCACCTTTGTGTAATGCATTATTCAAGCAGGATATAGTATTAAAGATTGCTATTCTTAATACATTTTCTATCTGTTATTTAGTTTTGACTATACTGTCTTCTAAGTTTAATTTAAATAGCCACTATGACAGTATCATAGAAAACTTATCAAATCCCAGGCAGATGCAAAATGAACTTATGAAAAATAGGCGGGGTTAGAAATGGGCAAA
>JAODLC010000065.1:13109660-13137129 GCA_026781145.1 Hippopotamyrus pictus
GAGGTTACCGTCATTTGGGCTTTTTATGACTAGTCTAAAAATTCCTACTATAACAATAATTTAGTAATTCTCAAAGGTATTGCTTAAGGAATGTACACCTCTGGTTGCTGCTGATTAATAACCTCTAACGTCATTCTAACAGGCATGGCATTAATTTTGAAATACAATACACCCGATCTGATCAAAATGAAGTCTATTGAGAGAGTGGTATCACCCATTGCAACACACCTTTACTACCTGATCCTGATGTGTGAGAGTGGAGAAAGTTCCGAGTGCTTCACTGGACTGGAGGGGGCAGCAAAGGAAGTGGTGGATGCTACCAAGAGCATGGCTGCAGTGGCCTCCAGGTGAACACTGAATTCAGTGACAGAAGGTTAATACATTATACCACAGCTTGGGTAAAAACTACTTTCCTGTTGGTCCAGAGATGTCACATGGGTATTGGTTATTTTCATATAACCGCACAGGTAGTTCCAGCAGTCTATTAACAGTTCCATATTAATGCGTTTTAATGTTTTATTAAACACGTAAATATATAAACCTGTGTGACTTTTCACTCATGAATTAGCAGTCATTCTTAGCTTAAATTTCCATTGTTTTAAAACACAAGTGCTTGTCTTTTCACTGTTTCTATGGTAACTTAACAGACTTGCTGCTTCCAGTGAGAAGCCCAGATGTTCTATCCTTATAGGGACTATATTTTGAAGAGCACATTGGAACATTATTAAATGCCAACTGAAATAATTCTCTTCTGAAAATTTAACTGTGACTAGTTTTATTTTTTTAATTAGCTTTTTTTTTGTTAGCTATGGCATAAGTGGTATGCAGTTATACGAAAATAATCAACTTGGTTAGCAGCCCTCAGGTTTGCATTGGGCTGCATTATACAAAGCTGTTGTTGATTAGACCACCTCAAAGTGATCTATCCCTTATTTATATTACATTAGCATTCTGACTGACAACATCATAGCAATTAAGAATTGAATTCAAATACACAGTATATAAAGTAAAATACATAATATCTTTGCACGTTTGTTGATGCTTATGTAGCTCAATAACTACAGCATTGTGCTGCGACACAAAGTTCATGGGTTTGTACCATAGAAAGTGCACATGACGTGTAACCCTTCCTTCTGCTGTAAGTTACTTTGGATAAAAGTGTCAGATAGATCAGCGAAATGTAATGAATAGAGTTGGGTAATTCAAGTCCAGACAGAGATGGGGACTCAAGTCTGAGACTCAGACTCGAGTCACACTTAACTCGCACAAACAAAGACTTGTGACTTGACTTTAGACTTGGGTGTTGTGACTCGTGAACAATGTTCACTTGTAATGGAATAACACTGAATGTTATTCCATTACATTGCAGTCTGCACACACACAACTCGGAGGTGCCAATTTACCACACTGCACCCATATGAAGATCAGGCTGTTGTGTGTTCCCAGGCTCCTGGAGGGGTTAGATGATGATATCATGAGGAGAGAGATGGAACCAGCAATGTCAGCTTTAGCAGCATCAGGGAGACGTGTGCTACTGGCAGCTCAGAAACTCAGCATTCAGCCCAGTCAGGCTGAGCACAGGGAGGAGTTTGTTATGTCAACCCAGAATGTCTTCCTGGGAGTGGTCAAGGTAATAAAATGAGCTGAGAGTTTGAGAAAAAATTCTCAGGTCACCCTCTCAGATTTCCCTGAAAAAATTCACTGCTGCTCCTATACCAAACTTATGAATGTATCTATAATGCATTATTGCACATATAATGCATAATGCACAATTTTTAATTAATTTATGAAGGGGTAGTATGTTGCAATTGAAATAAATTGATGTAATAATTCTGAAACTGTGAACTATGCAATGTTTGTATTTTGGTTAAATTTGTACCTCAACTAGACTGCTCATTCTTTAGAACGTCATAACTCCAGAAGGAAGCTCAGCAACCACACCAAAGGTTTTGTCAGATCATCTTCAGATATATAGAAATACATAGTAAAATTATGAAAATGATGGTGAACTTCCCACGTGGTCATTATTCTGACACTCCTATAACAGTACTGTAATACTTACAGTTACTGAATACACATGGACTAACATGTCAAAAATAACAGGAAGAAACTGACTGCTTTATCTAGTATACCGTTTGAGTGAGATGCTCTCAAAGGGAGCATGATTTTGAATTTTTTGTCACAAAATTTCTAAGCTGTACATGTCATATCAAATGAGCATTGAATGTGGGAGGCTGAATGAATAAAGCAAAATGCATAAAATTTCAGAAGGCTGTATTTTCATAACTATTAAAGATACAGAGCTACTCTTTGGAATTTATCCATACGTTTGGTATAGGAGCACCTGAGAATTTTTTCAAAGGAATCTGAGAGGGTGACCTGAGACCCGCTGGGTGATTTGATATAGAATGACCCAAATGAATATAAAAGTGTATATACTAAAATAATATTAGTACAGATGCTCCTCTACTTACGAACTAGTTACGTTGCGAACAGCCATACAGAAGTACTAAGAACTAGGATGCTGGGAGTACGCACGCTACGCTGCTGTGCGGTGGGTGTAGCGTCCAGAAGTCGTACTAGGCGGAATTGGTGTGCAGAAAAAAAAATTGATGTTGCGGACAGGAAACGGGACACACAATTTGGACTTACAGTCCTCTTCGTTCGTATGTCTGAAAGTTTGTAAGTTGTAAGTTCGTAAGTAGAGGAGCGTCTATATATACATTTTGTCTTATGCATTAGTCTAATAGTAAAACAAAGATGGAGGCTTGCACTTGAACAGATGTACATCAAACTATTTGTACCTTCCAAGGTCCTTCTAGTGGCGGATGATGCCGTCATGAGAAAAGTAGCCACGGCAGCTAATTCGCTCCGGAGCTGCCTGTCTCATCTGGAAGCAGCCACAAACATTCCAGCTCTGCTGAAAGCTTTTCAAGGTTTTTCGGAGGCCTTGCTCCTGTTGAACACACTGGCTATGAAAAGAGCAGACAATCTGTGGGACACCAAACAGCGACATCATACGATAGGCTTGCTGGAAACCTTAAAGAAATGTGTCCCTATGTTACACACTGCCCTGCATACCAACATCAAGCACCCTTACAGTGAGGAAGCACAAGCTGCCAAGACATACATTCTTGATCAATTTGCTTCTACTATCACAAATCTTATGTCAACGTTGGAAAGCAACTGCTATGGAAATAGCTCTGTCCCAAATGAAGCCTATACAGGAAAGCTGCAAGAACTGTTCAGGATGCTGGATATTTCCCCATTCACTCTGTTTAGGGACAGAAACTGTGACAGTCTGTTGTGTGATCTGGTAGCCCTCTGTATGGAAGTGGCTAAGGGCTCACGTAACAAGCTTAAGCACGTGGTGGTTAACCTCTGCCGAGATGTGCTTTGGATCTGGCTTGAGATTTCCCAGACAGTACAGCTCTTTGAAACTAATTTTAGAAACAAGGAGAAAATGCAGAATATCATGGACGATAATTATAAAACTCTCAAAGGGCAGTTACAGAGACTTGATCATACCATGATGACAGCTGTTGTGTATCAGGTTTTGGATGTGTTTGTTGCAGAAAGGTTCCCCTTTGATATGCTGATAAATGCATTAAACAAGCCGTTGAACAGCCACATAAGTAGCAGGATGGACACCCTTGAGACTCTGCTTACTGCCTTTGACTGTCATGCTGATCGGATGATCCAGGTCTCTGGCTTTGTCTCTGGTTTCGCAGTGGATACCAAAGTCGTGGAGAATGTTGTAAACTCTGCAGATTGTGTGAAGAGGCTGAAAGGCACCATCATAACTCTCCTAGAAAAGGTGGAAGAGACCTCTGACCATACTGAATTTCTAGAAGTACTCCAAGATCTACACCATCGATGGGTAGAAGAAACCCACTTGCTGTTTGATGCTCTCAGCGATGTTTTTGATGTGAAGGAGTTTACAAGCATTATTATCCAAGAGATGGAAAGCAGACATCACAATTGCCAGAAAGCATTTGCAATCAAATGCCACAGTCAATTCAAAGAGCAGGCCGCCAACCTTGTTGTGTACATGAATCTGGTGATTCAATCTATGAAAAGACACATCAACAAGAATGACAACCCAATCTATCGTAATGGGCTCCTGGTCTTGGTTAAGCGGGGGGAACTGTCTATAAGTGAAGTCACAACATCCATAGAGCACATCTTAGAATACGGTTTAGATGTGGAATCATTTGAAATATTTTCTGAGAAGACCATAATAGCAGGTAAGCAATTCCACCATTTAAGCCAAGGGCTGAATGGCCTTCAGCACCCACACCTCCTTAGTCCCTTACGAGAAGAAGTCCGTCAACCACCAGTTTTGTCCAATTTCCCTGCTCTACATTTTAACAACCCAGGTTTGAAAGTTCTGATGCCAATAACCACTGGTGTGGTAAATAAAAATCCACCATTTCAACCTTTAAGGAAGGATTCTGATGAATTGTCTATGGTGTTTGATATAGACAGTGACAGTCAGGGTCCAGCCACTAATGATATGAATCCAATACAAGTTGTTCAAGACATTCATCTCACGCCACCGTTACAGAAAATTCTAAATGCAGCCAAAAAGAAGGATTTAACAGCTGTGAACATGGCCAACACTGATGTCCTGGAGCTCTCCAACTGTTACGCTAAGGCTGCACAGATAGCAGGGGTTCTGATTGACACTGAAGATAGGCTAAAACTGGAAAACCTCAGAGAAGAAATTGTGGCCGCGACTCACAAGGTAGTGCGACTAGCTCAGGAGGCAGCCATGGGCTCTTCTGTGAGTGCAGATAGCGTCACCCGAGAAGCCATAGTTTTTTCTGATAGGATCGACAGCATGCGGCAGATTCTGCTTCCTGCCACAGGCACCTGGTTCCATGCAATCTGCCTGATATTTCAAGGGCAACCAGACAAAACAGTTGCTGATAAGACACAGGAGGTAAGTGAGGTGATGCTTGCGTGTGCGGATGTCGTTGAACTTGTTACCTCTTCTGACCTTTCTGTGCACGGCAAACATCAAAAATGTGTCGTGGTGCGCAACAAACTGAAGACCAGCCAGGCCAATGCTAAGCACCTCACTGATCTGGCCACTTTGATGCCCGAGCCATATAAATTAGAAACTCTAGGTATCTTGTGGGCTCTTTCCATCCAAGTCTTGCTTAACGCAATTGATAAGATGCTAGGGTCTGCAACGGAGGGAGGAAAAAGTCATATAACTCTGCAGAAACGGTTGGCGATGTGGTCAGAAAGCTCTCTGCGAATACAAGAGGCTTCAGAATTGTCCTCATTGAATTGTAAAAATAATAACATAATTAAAAACATGAGAGGCCTTCAGCAGGAGGTGAAAAGTTTGACTGAGGCCTACCTTCAAGCAGCTGATAACCTTGGCAGTGTGTCCTGCACTGACATCCACCAGCTTGCCAGGACTGAGTGCTTGCAAAGACATCTTCAAGTTAAAATGAATGCTCTATTAAGTCTGGTCAGCACTATAAATAAAGAATACGCAGATGCAGTTAAGAGCGTTGTCCACCTAGCTCATTTGGCTGCTGCAGATAAAGGAAAAAATGAAAAGACACAAGCAGCACATGTGGATTTTGAGAGATGTGCTGAATCACTGTTAGAAAATGTAAAAGCTGCAGCACAGAAGATTCAAGACAGTCTGCTTTATATCAGGAACCCCAGGGTGCGCGGTAACCTGAGATTTACTAAAGACCATCTTTCCTCTCAAACATCAGAAATTGTGAGCAGAGCCAGGAAAATGGCTGAAACCCAGGACATTTCTGAGGTACTGAATCTGGAAGTTCAGAAGCAATGCTGGTTAGCAAAAGCTCGCTTCCTCGTGGAAGAAATTAACAAAGTGGAGGGCATTCACCAGGCAACAAAAGACCAAGTGAAGCTTCTCCTGCAGGGTAAACAGCCCTGGGACATGCCAGTTATGTTATCTGAGGTCCCAACAGAGGAAACCAGACCTGTGAAGTGTCCCAGGCAAATAAACTCTGCATTGAGTGTAAACATCGAAGAAGAGAACAACCTTGCTGCATCTGAGGTGCTTCCCAAAATGGTATGAAAGCATAATTTAATTACGATCATAAAATGTAACTAATTTTGCATTACGTTTAAGAATCAAGGGATCTGTTAAAATCACTACAATCAAATAAGGATTAGATCTTTATGCGCAATTATGAGCAAAACTGTACTAAATGAATGGAAACGATACAGCTGTTAGTTTGCATGTATAAGACTGTGGTAATGATGCCAAATGAAGTTTCATGAACCATTTTCTGTATTTTTTGACCCCACTAGATGGTGCTCTTGGTTTGCTTTGGAGCACAATGTAGATGTGTCAGAACATACAGCAAATGGTTGATGAAGCTTCATTTGGCCATCACTAGAGCATCGATATCAATCCCTCCAGGGCATCAGGAAGCTTGCAGACTGCAGTGTGGCGCCCTCCCTCACCTACACCTCCCTCTTCCTGAAAAGGGAGACGGACAAGTGGGATGCACAAAATAACCACGTCGTTCAGGTGACAAAAGACATGGCGGAGAAGATATACCACATGGTCCAGTTCCTGAAGAGAAGAGGTCCCATCCAGGTCAAGTATGACACAAAAGATCAGGGATTCACCACATCATAATGCCGTCATGCAATGAGGTCTCTGAACAGATTCCAGACTAGTACTGGCAAACCAAAGGAAAAAGATTTAGTGATAGTTCTTATGGACATGTATGTGTAAAGATTATACCTTAATTTTGTGTTTTATTTTTGGCTTTATGTTTTAGAGCAGGGGTGGGGAACCTGTTCCATGGAGGGCCGGTGTGGGATTTTGGGATAGCCTCTCAATCAGCCAATAATAAAGCAGTGGTTCTCAACTCCAGTCCTGAGGACCCACTGTTATTGGCTAATTGAGAGATCATCCCAAAAACCCACACCCACACCGGCCCTCCATGGATCAGGTTCCCCACCCCTGATTTAGAGGGTAAAAGGATATGAAAATGTGGACTGGGATAAAGCCAAATATAAAACAGTCTTAGGAACCTAACCATAAATAATTTATTTTCTGACAGAGCAAGGAGGCTTTTATTTACACTGCCAGAGAGATGATCTCAGGTTGTCAGTCCATCACTCAGTTTGTGAGGGTCATTGCAGAGCACTGCCTGGACAAACGCTGCAGGGATGACCTTCTCTACATTACAGAGCAGATTCTCACTATCACTAACCAGCTTACCATAATCTCCAGGTGAGACCTTGACGCAACAGAGGTGCCCACTGTAAGTTTTTCAGTTCCACTTAAGTCCGAGCCCACTAGTCCACCTGAAGGTGATAAGTACTGAAATTTAGAATGGGAACTGTGTGCATATAATCCGGGTCAGGGTCACAGGGGTTCTGGAGCCTATCCTACACAGCAGTGTTTCTCAACCCAGTCCTCGGGGAACCCCGGACAGTCCACGTTTTTGCTCCCTCCCAGCTCCCTGCCAATCAGGAACACCGAATACCTGGTACAGGTGCTGGGAGCTGGGAGGAAGCAAAAACGTCGACTGTTCGGGGTTCCCCGAGGACTGGGTTGGGAAACACTGCCATACAGCACAGGTCACAAGGTTGGGGTACACCCTGGATCGGGTAGCAGTCTTTCGCAGGGAATATAGACACAGTCACATACTACGATCACTGTAGAGATGATATTCATTTAATTCATTTTTGGATTGGTTTGGAAATCAACAGTTGTTTTCACTTCAAAGAAGTCAGAAAGACTAAAGCCAGTCAAGTAAGTCAGACTAGATGTGCAGCTCCAGATCTCAATAGTTCTAATTGGCTGCAGAAGTTCTAGCTTGATCCCAGAGCTCATATTACATACTAAAGATAGAAATGTCAGCAGCTTTTCACAATCAGGACCACCCCAGACCAGCCTATGGTCCTTCACACTGTTTACCCAACGTCCCATTCTTCTAAAAAATGATGGCCCTCACCAAGCAGCAGTCACCGTTAAATATTGACACATAATGCATGACAAGGGAGAATGAGGCATTCCCTGCCTGGACTAAATATCACCAAGCTGAACATTCCTGCTTTATGTCTCTTTCCAGTGTCAACGCAGCAACAGCTAGTTGCAAGTCATCCAACGAGATCCTGGTGAAGAATGCACAGAGCCTGCTCCACGTCATTCTCAGGGGCATCCGGGCCGCTGAGACCGCTTGCATCAAGGTACCCACCAGCCCACAGTGCTGTCCAGTGGGGGGCGGGGACAGGACGAAAGCACATGGTTCTAAACTGTCAACAGCATTTAAAATACTGTAGGTTTTGGACCTTAATTTCTCTAATGCCATTTTCAGTACCCTTTTTAATTTTTTTATGAGAAGATTTCCCAGCACCAAAGAAAAGGATCATATTATCAATTGTGTTCTCAAGTGACCTCTACAGAGAAAGATCTTATAATACAGCTTCAAAAATGATTGACTCAAATGTTCAGAACGAGTAGCCAACTGTGCCATCCTACGTCTGCCAAAATTAGGCTCCTAAAAATCTGAAAAATCTTGAATCACTGCCATTGTCACCAATAAAATTATACTGCTAGCCTGAAGATTATTGTGGTATATTGTACCATTGGACTGTATGTAATGGAGATCTCTTTGCAAGCCAGGGCTTAAAGCAACCAGATCCAGACTCAGATGGTGCTGAAGCTGCTGTACTGTGTCTCCAGTGGAGGCGGAACCTACTGACTCACCGGGCCCAGCAGAACTCCTGCCTGGAGACGGATGAGCTGGGCCTCCGGAAAACATCACAGTACCTGCCAGGCCCCAGCCTAGCCGCCCCTGTTTACATGAAGGAAGCCTTTAAATGAAAAAGCCTGATGCCTACCACTATGAGCCTGTCAGTCACTGTATTTAAACGTGTGTTGATAACAGCATAGGGAAGTGACTATCACTTCCAATTGAAATTTACCTTCCACAAGGATCATGCTGATCAAAGTATTCTTGCACACTATCTCATCTGCAGACGTCTCTTTTCTTTTATTTAAGACGAATAAAAAAAGTCAACATACCATGTCTAGCTAGACTGAGTTTTTTCTAGTCAAATACAGTTGACATCCAATTTAACAACAAAAAGAACCGTTGATGACAAGCATTGCATTTATATTACAAAAGAAGCCATTTACAGTAAGCCATATTAGATGATAAAAACAAAAATGCCACTAATTTCAGAACAGAAATAGCACCATAAAGCCAAAAAATACATATATTTTTTGAATGAAACTCAATTGTTTTATGGTTTTAACATTCGTTATTGTCATGTGTGCAATTAATCCAAATAGAAAAGTCTCAGTACCAGCAGCAAAATAAGGGTGATGGACAAGTTGTTGGTGGGATACTTATTTCTATCGAGTTAAATATTCTTCAGTTATATAAAAGTGGCAGTTTCTATACTGTTGCTCTAAAATTATTTTTTCCCAGCACACAATAAAAAAAGTTAAAACCATAATACTGCACTTGTAAGAGCTTACATATCTTTGATGCACAATTACTGACAAAATAATCTTTATTTTACCCATCACATTCACTATATATACCTGTGGTTCGCTAACCATCTCTGGACCCCGATAACACTCAACCTCGCAGAAATGCTCTAGTAGCCGAACGTCACTGAAACATTTTAAAGACCATTCTGCACTGACTCTGAGTGTTTCTGCCTGTACATCTCTATCAATACACAAATAACTGAAACCATAAAAACAGTAAGAGCTCATTTTTATTAGTGCCTGTGAGATAGGAATTATATACATTTAAAATAAATAAATATATAAAGCTCAATAGTGTTTCATGGAGGAGCGAGAACGCTGAAGTACATATTTACAGATATTAGCCATCTTGATTCATTTCTGCGAGCTGCTGTCTGTTTATTGACAGAAAGGAGATGCTGTGGGGTCAAACGTCTTAAACACATCCTTGAGGGGCCTGTCGTCCGGCTCCTCGCTGCTCTCGGGGTCCTCCTGTGGAGCCCCTGCTGCCTGCCCCAATGCTCTGGCCTGCCGTGGGTCGCTGTAAGGGGGCCGTATCAGCCCCGCCAGTGCTTGGATGGGAAGGTTGTGTACAGCGGGGGCGGCATGAGCCCCAGAGAGGGGAGAGGAGGGCGGGGAGGACACCAGGGCGGCCGGGGGGCGAGACGGTTTGCCCAGTCCCCCAAATCCGCCCGCGTCTGACAGATCATCATGGAGTTTATCGTCGAGGGAGGACGGCTGGGGGCTTCCCTGCTTCACGGGCTGCTTCAGGATGCCATGCTTCTTCTGCAGCTCTTCGCCCTCGTCCCTCGAGGGTTGAGCCGACTGGGTTCTGGGGTCATACAGGCTGATTCCACCCAGCAGTGAGGTAGGGCTGCCCAGCCCCCCACTGCTGGAGGAGAGCTTGGGGGCATACGGGGGGAGCTTCTCCGGCTCTGCTTTTAGGGCAGATCCAGTGGCGACCCGCTGTAACCTCGGATCAATGCCCCCTCCGCTGCCACTGGAATCCTTGGGCACTGGGAACCTAGAATCCTGACTTCCAGATCGACTAATCCTGGGGTCCAGGGGTTTATGAGTCCGCGGGTCCAAGGATTTCTCTGGGGGCGGCTTGAGCTCGGAGGCCCTGCTGGCGAGGCCTGCTGACCTAGCGGTTCCGTCCTTTAGGCGGGCAGCAGCCAAGCGAGGGTCCAGGGGTGGGGGAGAGGAGGCAGGCTCCACGGGGGGGCCGAGGCTGCGGTTTAGCCGGGCGTCAGCGATAAGCGGGGGCAGGGGCAGGTTGATGGAGGGCTCCTGCCGGGGCACGAGAAGCGGGATCAGGTCCTCGGGAGCCCAGACCACCGTCTGAGCGAAGGCCGGCCGTGACAGCAGGATGTCCACACGGATGTGGCTGAACTGCTTGAGCTGACAGCGGGGGTCCCGCAGGGCCGCACCCGGACGGGGCTCCAGTGGGATGATGGCCGCTTTCTCCCTCAGCTCCCGCTCGCTGTCGTCATCCTCATCTCCGGCCAGGGGCTTGTAGGGGGCAGGGGGGTGCAGCTGGGGGTGGCGGTGTATGTCCTGCTTAGGACCTCCAGGCTCCAGGGGTTTCATTTTGCGGGGGTCCCGTGTCACCCGTGGATCAGCAGAGGCATCCTCGGCCTTCCGTGCTTCCGCCGCTCGCTGTCGGGGGTCGGCTTTGGTGCGAGGGTCACTGGGCGCGGCCCTGTCCTTCTGCAGCCGGGGGTCACAGAGCCCCGCTGATGGGGCGCCGGCCAGATGCACTTTAGGCTGCTGCAAGTTCTTCATCATCTCATTCTGCTTCTTGAGGGATTTGAGGATAGCTGTCATGCTGTTGCCATCCTCATCATCGCTGGAGTACCAGCCGGTAGCTTCGTCTGAAACGATACTTCAGGTTAATCCCAGAACCTTAGAAAGACACTGCTAAACTGATCTAAAGCACCAACTTACTGAAGGACAGAGGAATTGACCCTACAGGCATTTCAGCCATCCATCCATTATAGGGTCCTAGTGAAATTTCAGTAATATTTTGCATAAACATTTCTTCTTTACTAATTAATATGTAAACAGGTTTCATAACATCATGTTTCTGTTGAATCAATCTAATGACTGACCAACAATTTTTAACAAATGTTAGAAATTACAATTGCATTTTATGAAATTTAATTTACCCAATAAGCTCCATCTCGGTCTCTACACCATCTCTCTCTAACTACCCTTTACAGATCAGGACATCCCACATCCAATACATTTAAATCTTAATCTTAACTGTATGTGTTCATATGACAAATGTATGTTTAATCTCATACATTCAAAATGGATTTCGTAGGAAACATCCAAAACTGCTTTCGCTCCCAGGGATAGACGTGGTGTCATTATTCACTGCCGCTGCACGTGCTCCATGCGGAGTGACCATGTCCCCGATGCAAGGTGGACGTCCTCACCCTTGTCTCTGCCGGTGGCCTTGGGCCCCTTCGCCTCCTCGCCCGCAGCCCCGTCCTCCTGGTGCTTTTGGCTCAGCCGCATGAACAGGGCCTTCTGCACGGCCGGCAGGAAGTCTGGGACCGGGACGGAGCCGTTGGACTCGGCGCTGCTCTGGGACACCTGGGTGCAGTCAAAGGGCAGCTGTTCCAGTGAGGGGCCTTCTTCTGAAAGAGATGAACTCGGTTACATCACTGCTCCACTGTTTACCAGTGTCACGCTTTGAAAATACGCATATATGCGTCTTTTGAACGTGTAACAAGAGAAAGAATTAATAAATAAAATATATAAAAGACAGGACAGTTTTCCCAATTTCTTTATGGGGAAACCGGACATTCTTTATAAGGATAAGTATACTAGTGATTAAGAAACCACATAAACCAGATTCCTGAAGTATTGGCTCATGTAAAACAATACAATATGTTTAATACACATTTCCTTAAATTGTACCAATTTGATATTTGTTCTGACACTAATTGTCAGACTTTTCCTGGAGTAAATGCACCATGATCACATCTAAGACAATAATCCACCCAAGTATCTGTGGCCAGGGTTTGTACTTCCATAAATATAGCAAAAGAGCCAGCAAAAGACCAGACTAACATGAACTCCAAAGAAAAGATAATTTGTGCTTGCAGAAAGCAATGGGGTGCATCCTGTGATTAATAGCCTGGCAGGACTTCACATCATTTGAGAGCAGAAAGGTAAAAACAACTGAATTACCACGTTTCTCTTACCTCCCTGACCCACGCTCTGACTGCCGTAGTAGCGGTCATAAAACACTGAACAGTTCTGACCCATAGCCGGGTACGGCACGTTCTGCTGCATCGGCAGGTCTGTGCCAGGGGCGAAAGGCCCCAGCTGCTTTTGTTGGGGGTTGGCACTGGGACGGTTACCGTGAGGGCTGGTGTGAAAGGCGGCCGCCTGGCCAGGGGCTGCTGGAGGGTGCATGGCAGGTCCTGGGTGGAAGCCATGCTGCAGAGACGCTCCAGGGGGGCTCATGGGCGGTCCGATATGGGGGTGGGGCGGGCACGCCATGGCACTGGGGGAGCCTGGAGCTGGGACGGAGGGGCAGCTGGTGCCCGGGGGTAGCATATTAGCACCCTGCATGTCGTCCGCACCTCCTGCAAACTGAGGTGGGGGTCCATTCCCAGGGAACTGAGGGCCAGCGGGGGGGGAGAAATTGGATCTGCAAGACAAAGGACATGCGCTTTCACAAATGCTACACTTAAGTACGCAATTAAAACTCTGCTTCTCTGGGCATCGCTTAACTTTCATTCCACATGCTGTACTTCCAGGCTGTTTTCAACCTCAACTCTTAAATCAGCTAATCTTTGGAATAAATTGTTATAATAAGGATGCCAATAGAAGACAAAAACTGGTCCTTACTGAGATATCACTGAAGAAATATGCCATCAAACAAATAAAATCCTGCTCTTGCCTCTAATTTTTATGCTTTCATGGTAGAAGGGATGTAAACACAGGCAAAAACACAGCCAGAGCAGGTACAGTACCTGAGCCCGATCTTCTGAGCCAGGTCCACAGTTGGCTGAACCACAATCTCAAACAGGGAGGGAATCTTCTTCCCGCAGGGCCCCATATCTTGAGGGCTGCTGGGGCCAGGCGTAGGCAGCAGCCCCACCCCCGGCGGGGGCTTGGGCAGGGGGGCGATGCCTTGCTTCCTCAGCTCCTCCAGCTCCTGTTCATCCTCAGCCATAGCCTCCTCCTCAGTCTTCAGGACCTGCACAGATGTGAAGCAGAATTAAAGCTGCTCTTTCTGTATTGAGTAGAGCAACAGCTACGGATGCCTTATAAACTACTATCACATTTCAGCCATTCCTCTGTTTAGCAAGGCTAATTTCCCATCTTGATGAAAACCACACACGCGTTCTGTATTTTCTGCATTTTAAAGGTGGTATTTCTGACCTTTTCCAGCAGTTCTCTGGTTAGATCAGTAAGCGGCTCGTGGGAGAACTTGCATTTATCTCCCTGGTAGCACTTTGCCCCTGTGTGGAAGAACTTGCATGGATATTCATGTGAATTTATGGGTCAAGGAGAAAACTCATACATTAGTTTGAATACAATAAAAGTACATCAGATATTAAAAACAACAAATAAAGTTATGACATTGCTATATGATGCATGCTTGCTATAATGCAAAATCCTTCAAAATAATAAATAACCACTGATCTACTTTTCCAAACTATTTCTACGGTACTGTGTGGCAGTGAAGCCAACCCAGGAAGCACTGGGCAAGCGCTAAGGAACAAGATGGACAAGATGCCAGCGTCAGTAATGCCGATCATCTAAGACTTAGACTGTTGTGACTTGGGTGCTTTGTCTCCCTCTCAAACGACAGGCATGTGCAAAACACAATCAGCAGCAGTTCAAACCCCCAGGAGGGGGGCTGCACTTGTATTCTTACAGCAACTTAATTCCTAAATTCCTACAACAAAACATCCAACTCAACAAATCAGTAACATCAAGGTCACCCTAGCAAAGAACCAGCTTTATTATTTAATTGTTAAAGTATCAAACTTCAAGAAGGAATGACATTTCTAACATGGTGCAAGAAGCCAGTCATCACGTTGCAGTAGAGGCTGCATGCAGGATATTGTGCATGTAACTGCACTTCTCCCCCTTGCTGCAGTAGCCCTGGAGGTAGAACTTGCACAGCTCCTTCTTCTTGTCCGGAATGACGAGTTCATGCTCAAACTTGCACTGATCGCCCTGTGGAGACCCAAGAGACAATGGAAGGTGACCATCAACTCATGGCAGTGTGACAGAGAGTGGTCTCTCTCCCTCTCACTGGTTTCCTCCACCTCCCTGATGCTCAGAGACAACCAAATATTTACAAAAGGGTAACTGGCCATAGGTCCAGATCCCAATATGAATTTTAAATTTATCGGCAATGAATGAATTCCAAGAAAGAAAACTGCATTCAAAGATTTATGATAGTGATTTTCTAAAAGTATTCAATGGTGCCGGTCCCAGTTTGAGAATTTCTGCCAGTACTAAACCGTGCAGTTTTCCCAAAAAGGTTCTGGTTTTCACAGTTTGATTCACAACTATTTAAAAAAACTAAATTAAAATGAAAAACTATTTAAAAATAATTATGTTCCAATAATAGACTGACTTCACTGCAGTGAAGTTATGATACTAAAAATGACTTGAACAGGACCCTCTTCCACATAAACGATTAAATCCTTCAGACGGCTGTGCTACACCAAGTACCGCCCGCCCGCCCGCTGCTCTCCTGGCCTCCTTACCTTTATGCATCTTCCTTCCAGGAAGTACTTGCAGATGTATCTACCATTGTGTTCGACCGTGTGCTGATTGATGAACTCCTGCGTCATGATTGGACGCTTCTTCTGAAAGCTTGGGGGCCCCTTTGCGGGAGAACAGAGAAACAAAATGGCCGACAATGACTAAGAAAACCACTGTCAGGTCACCTCTAGCTGGCCTTGCGCTCACTCAGAAGTGCGTAATTCACTAGGGTGCTATTCTACATTTGTTATCACACTAGTGGGCCATAAGCTCGCCTGTAATTGTCACGGTTGCTCACCTCCTTCATGCAGTCTCCCCCCGGGTCGCCCCCCCGGCCCCGGCCACGCCCCCAGTTCTTGCCCTTCAGCTTCTTGTTCTTGTTGGGTATTCCCCGTCCCCGGCCGATTCCGCCCCGACCCCTCCCTTTCGGTCCAGGATCTGCAGCCACGCATTGAATGCAGAGAAATCCGGCTCAATTACAGCTCGAGAGAAGCTGGCAGAATGCTGCTTTAAGACGGACACAGCAAATTCATCAAATGTGTTACGTTATTACAACGCAAGTGTGAGACCCTGAATTTTTTTATATAGGCACTGCTGAACCAAACATATCCATCAGTATTCTGCAAGAAAAATGACCCGTGTTGGAATAACAGGGAAGAGCAAACTTTTGGTCCAGGGGTGGGGAACCTGATCCGTGGAGAACCGCTGTTGGTCCGGGTTTTCGGGATGACCTCTCAATCAGCCAATAATAAAGCAGTGGTTCTCAACTCCAGTCCTGGGGACCCACGGTTACTGGCTAATTGAGAGGTCATCCCAAAAACCCGCACCGGCCCTCCATGGATCACCCCTGCTCTATAGCTCTGTGAGCTACTTCAGTTTTAGCAGGTGTTTCAGAGAACTGGATTGGACGTCATCCCTAGCATATATTACATAGAGCCCTGTGACAAAAGAGAAAGAGAGATGACACCATAACCTGTGGAGATTCGCTCACATTGCTGTTTCAGTACTCCCTTCATGCTGCTCCTCTTCATCTGCTCCTTGGGAGGGCAGCCTTTACCCTGACCAGCCGCCAAGACCTCCTTGCCTGGTCGGTAGTGGCACGGCTCGTTGGAATAGCCGTCGTCCTCCCCGTCGTATTCGTACTTTTCCTCACTGTAGTCACTGAACTTGTCATAGTCGCTGTTTTTATGCCTCTGCATCTTGGAGTGGCTTCCACTGGACTGCCCATGCTAAAAACGGTCATCAATGCCCAAACATCAAAGACGCATGAAAACAGATAACAATCTATTACAAGCCCAGGGGCGCTAAATTCATGCTAGACTCTGAGGCTGTTCCCTCATATTAAGGTGTAAAATCTTTTTCTTCGTTAATAACTTAATAATACAGATAGAGAGGAGGTGAGGCTCTCACTGCAGTAGTTCAGTTCACTTCCTCATTAATTATGCCACAGTGCCTACAGTTCTCCTGCAGTGTGCATGTTTTGAAGCCTTACACTCCGGGAAAAGCGGCATTTCAAGGTAATACAGCATTGAAGCAGCAGCTTTTCTACTGTCACAAAGACACAAGACCAACACATGAAACAGCGGAACGTCTCTCTGTTTTCTAAGTTGGCCCAATGACACGTATGATGTACATATGATATATGTAACTGATCCTAGATCTGCGGATGCAGGGCAGCTCTGAAGCATCAGCTCCAAGGCTCAGGGTTCCATTCCTGCCCTGCCTGGGTGTGTTGTGACAAACGAAAAATAACACCAAACTTATTGCTGGCTACTGTTACTTACTGTTCTTGACGTGTCTGTTTTCTCATTCAGGTATCAATGTTCAGCTTCACTGACAAATGAATGAATGGATGCAAACTATAGCACTGACCTGGCCATCATAGTCACGGTAAGAGCTTGAGGACTTTTTGCTCTTGGATCTCTCCGGGCGCTCGTTCTCCGAGTCATAGCTGTCGGAAGTGTCTGAGCTGGAGGGGGAGTGATGCTGGGGCCAAAAGAGGGGGGAAAAGGTGGTGAAAACATTTCATGGAGGAGTAGCGTGCCAAGGCTCCCCACCCCAAAGATCACGAGGGAAAACAAACTATGAACAAGTCTGTAAATGTACCAGAATGATGAACAAGTCGTAGTTAATAAAGACTGGTTAAAGAGGTTTAAGAGTGAATCGAAGTCTGATGACACACATTGAGACAAAATAGAGATGACCCAAACTTACTAGTTTGAGTTCAAATTACACATCAAAAAAGGAAAGCTTGATTTTCTAGACTGTTTCTATGACTCCACATGCCATGATATCAGCCTGCTGCCTGTAGTATCTGTGGTACTGTGAACTCCTAACTCTGAGGCGGAGGCTGACGCCGACCCCGACACTGAGTGGCCAAGCTTACCTTTTGCCTGTCCCGCCTTCTCTTCTTGGATCGCCTCTTCTCCTTCACTTTCTTGTACCTCTTCCTGGAGTGTCTGTGGCCTCTGTCATCTTTCTCCCTCTCCTTCTCTTTTTCTTCGTTAGCCTCTTTCACTTCTTTTGCCTCATCTTCAAGGCTGACCCCTTCGTCGTCTATCTCTCCGTCCTCCAGCTCGCCATCCTCTCTTCATGAAACATTTGCAAAACATATTAAAGATCAAATACCATTAAGTCGAAAGAAATCATAAAATACTTATTATAGAAGAATATTTTTAAATATTTATATTACATTTTAAAAATCCCTTCCTTGCTCACTGCAGCACTAGTCAACATGAAGGTCCTTTCGCGTCATGCATCTAGTACTTAGTAAAACTTTAACAATAGTGATTATTAGGGATGCAAAATTTCGGGAATTTTCCAGTTAATTCCCATATATTCCCAGTAATTCCCATGCAAAGTTTCCAACTTGGAATATTTCCAAAATTCCTCAGCCAAACTTCCCATGGGATGGAAAGTTTCCGGAAACTTCCCGGAAACTTTCCGCCCCTTTACAACCCTAGTGATTATAAATGTAAAAACACAATGGCAGTATCCACACCAAAGTATAGCAAAAACAGAAAAAACTCAAGCTATTTTAAACACAATTCAAGTAACTGCAATCAAAACATGCTTAACATTCCTAGCTAAATGCAAATATCAATTTAAGCTACACAAGTGATTCATATCACAATTGGGTTGCATATATACCAACAACCACCACAGCATTTCTTAACATCTTTACTGCAACCAAGGCAAATAAGAGTCAATGTCACACTAAAGAAACACCAGAAACTGCTTATTTTAAACACCTTTAACCTTCTACTGATAAGTAGAGTGTACATGTATAATGATAAATTAGCAGGAAATTACAGTGCCAGCATGTGTGCAGGGGGCCTGAAAGGGGGAGAGCTCTTCAATGGGAGTCCTGGGGTTAAAAGAGGAGCCCTCTGAGACTTTGGAATACAGGCCTGGACCACCATGCCCTTGCACTGTTATGGGCAAAGCAAAGTGCAGACAGACAGGGCACTGTGAATACTGGGTATGACTCAGCTGAGAAAAACCTAAAGTCATTCTGTCCGCAAAGTGAACATTTCAGTCTACAAAGGTTTGAACCAGCATCTGATACCAAAGTACTGCATGACCAATTCCAGAGCTTCTTCGCAAGGGAATGAAACTATATACTGTCTTTAGCTGAAATTAAAAGAAACGCTGAGCTATAACTGTCCTTGGGTAAAGCCTTGGCCTTAAAAATTGCTTGACTGGAAAATGAAACAACCTCAGTACTTGACTGTTTTCTCAAACAAATGGGGTAACAACATAACTTCACTTTGGATTTGGTCACTGCTGACAATAGTTTCAACTTCAAAGCTGCTTCAAACATTATGGTTCACCAAAAGTTTTAATGAAAAACAGCTTTGCTGTCGGTCATTCATTACTTGCAAGAGGAACGGATCTCAATGGAGTGAAGATTTAACTGCAATGAACAATTAATTGCTACAATGAACAGCGTACCTGGCAAGGTGCCAAGGCTATCAGAACAGGATTACAGATATACAATCTAATTGTACTGGCGAGTTTATAGAGATATGCTGCATTATTGATAATGGCATGCATGTACTGAAAGCGTTTGAATAAAGCAGAATGAATGTTGAGAATATTAGTAGATATAGACACATATATAAACTGATTCATTGTAATATCATTTGCCTAAGTAACAGTGAGAGGCAAGAAAACCTAAAATGTAAAAACCTAAAAGGTCATTAAAAAAATTAGAACCTACTTAAGTCTGCATGTGTATACCAGTCATATTCCCACAGTACTGCATGAAGGGACCATTTAATTAAAGTTAACTCAACTGAAAGCTTGTAAGACCATCCCAATCAAGAGGTGAGGCATTTCTTACAATCTTTAGTAACAATGTAAATGTTAAAAAAAAACCTGAGAGCTAAGAAGTAGACCAACGTTAACAGCTCCATAAGGCCTGAAAATTCCTGTTCACTTTTAACTGAGTCAACACCTGAGTTTGCAGTTACCTCTACGTTCCATTTAAGAACAGACAGCCTGTTGGCTAATTAAACAGCCTAGAGCTGCATGACCTTCTTATAAACTCGAGACAGAAAGCCTCATTGTGTAAAATCATTTACATACCCACTCCCTAAGCAAAGAGTATAACCAGCTGATAACCAAACATGGAATTATAACCTGAGGGTTGCTGGGTCAAATCCTAATACATAATTGTCTATGTCCATGAAAATGGTACTTAGCATGAATTCCTCCAGTAGAATGTCTAAGTGTATAAAAGGTAAAATCTCCAAAACGGCTAATCAACAGAAAAATTAACGTCAGAACAAATGATACTCCAACCCAAGGAAATGCACTTTGATTAAAAACTTCGTTATTGCTTATATACTCATTTAAGAAAGTAATTTCAACATTTTATCTAATTTCCACAGCTGATACTTAAATGGTGTTTTCAATGCCCAATTTGCAAGACTTCAATCACAGATGAAGGTAATTAATTTTAAACGCACGTCGATATTACTACTACTATTTCTAAGTCAATTAGTTGAGTAACATTTCTCTAGACTGCCAATATCAATATAAAAAATAAAATTTACCAGATTCATTATACAGGTTAGATATAGTATAATTATGGTATATGTATACTAAAAACATAAATGTATACATTAATAATACCTATGTCAGTTTAACATTAAATACTTGTATTTCTCAAAAAAAAAACAGGTTAACCTAAACTTTTTTGCAGAACCGCAACAAACCTGAGAATTAGCAGCTTCTGCACAAGCCTGTAATTATAGTATAAATATGAGTAATAGAAGCTTTCTTTGAAGAAAACCAAGATTTTAATGAACCTACTTTATTAGCCTTCCATAAAAATAATTGCACTAGTATTAACAGCCTGCAAACCTTACTAAGGCAGTAGGCATCAGACTGGAATAGGGCATAGACTTCTAGTCTGAAATAACTGGTTAAAATCCTGGGAGGTGTTCTACTGTTGAGAGATATTAATCCTAAATTAACTGAAAATTCTTACTTTTTAAATGGGTCAAAACATGTACATTTCTTTGGGTGAAAGTGTCAGCTGAGTAATAGAGTAAAACACTGAACTGCTGCTACATATCAAACTTCATGTAACTAGAACAAGTCAATACATTTTCAGGCTGAAATATAGGCAGGCATATTACCAGTTAAGTCTATCTCGCTGTCAATACCAGCAAGCAATAGTCTTATAGTTAATAATCCACATAATTTGTCCTCCACATGCAAATATTTCTCTCCATTCTATGCAAAGGATATAACCATTAAACTTGGGAAAATGGACTATTAATTCAGAAAACCGATTTAAGTGAAACACGTGAAATTATTACCAGCACTGTACCGCTACAAACTACGTAAACTGCGCTGACCAGTTTCAGTGAATTTAGTTTCCCCGCTACTGGCAGCTAAGTAACGCTCACATGGGAATGTCAGACAGAGCGCGCGAACGCGCGAGGCTGTCGTACGTCACCTTCATTTACATATTAAAAAAACTGGCAACATGAAAGTCACGAGCCACACTTTCAAAATGGTCGAGACATCCCTTCCTGTCGTAACCCCCCCCAAAGGAAAAAAAAATCTTCCAAACTGGTTAGCTGGCTAGCTATTCGCTTGCGCTAACTACACAACGACTGCCCGACCTGTTTATTGGATTGCACAACTCAGTTTCTATGACAAGTGCGTTTATGGCACGAAAATGTTTGAGAGCTACAAGCTAGCTCCGTAATATTAAAAATAAGGAAGCATGCAAAAGGGATCTAGCTACCTAGCTTGCTAAGGCCTGACTTAATCCAGGAAATCCACCGCAACAAAATAAATTTACACCGAGCTCCCCAAAAATAGAACGAATACAAGCATTTACTCTAGCCGCACAAATGAACTTTTACAAAATAATTTTTTAGATAAGAATGTTACTCGACCTTTCGTCCCCTGCAAGTTCAGAGTCTGTCATGTTTTTGTCAAGAACGGGGTTTGGGGGATTGGAGAAAAGGCTCGCGAAAGCCATGATGATTGGAAACGAAATTGCCCTTCTCCCGAAACAAGAGTGAGTTGCATTCAGTCACTCAAAGGAGACGTTGGATTGTGAGAGATGATGAAGGATTGCATTAGTTTAAAAAACTCACGGTTACAAGTCTTTACAGTGAAACAGTAAACACAGACTTTATCCAGTCTCTTATCAATGTTTTAAACTGTAAACACAGTTTTGATACCCCCGCTTTGCTAATGTCCCGTCGGTTGACTGTTTTCTTGGTGAAATATTGGAGACGGAGGGTGAAACAAACAGAAATTGAATCATTTTCGATGGTTTCTATTCCTTCACAAAACATGGCGCCCGCAACGCATTCTCAAAATGGCTGCGATGAACCAAAGAACGCTAGTTGTATTCTTCCACTTGCAAGGTTAGACCTATGAGATCAGTCTAGCCTGCAGCCGCTGCATAGCTATACGGATAACCATTGGCCAATAAGCTTTAATTTATGCGAATATATAATACATCTCTGATTCGATTGGAGTACATAGCGCCCAAGAAATGAAGTCGTGGTCAAACAGTAAAGGTTGGCAGACCGTAAAGAACTCTATCCAATGAAAAATCATGTAACGTCATTCCAGCGGAATGATTTGTGAAAAGAGAACTACACGTTTTTCTTGAAATAAACTAATAAATTTTAGCTTATTATTTAACACATGCTTGCTAGACTTTTAAAGGATGTAGTATTAGCCGTTTATTTGATTTTTTTGTTAAAAAATAAATTTTACCAGAGTTGTTTAATATATTTACCTCTTTGTTGGGTGAGATAAAATTATCCCTTGTTGCCAGCAGGTGTCACTCTAACCCCAAAAATACATTTAGCTGCTCATCTTCGATTCTGAAATATACTTACATTAAAACTTTTCATGTGATTTTGTGTGTGCCTTGCTTTGTTCCATCCTCCTGTCAATGATATGTCCTTTGCGTTGGGTCCTGTGTCACTATTATACGCCTGTTCCCCCCAAGATCATAAACTAAATAAGCATTTAGCACATGAATGAATGAAATAATTATTTTATTATTTTGCCCCAGTATATACGGTTTAGGTAAGCTATAGTTGCTGGAACATGCATATTTTTCAGGCACACATATTTCTCAACATTTCATTTCCATCCATCAATCCACCATTTGAACACATCCTGGTCAGAGTTGTTGGGACATTTTAACTTTATACTTTTGAATGGCAGGGTATTTGTGAAAACAGATGGATGGATGGATGGATGGATGGATGGATGGATGGATGGATGGACGGACGGATACCAGCTGCACTGCATGAAATATAAAATATATTTTAGTTGATTTAAGAGAACAAAAATATGGACAAGGTTTTAGTCTCTGAAAGTCTCAGGTGCTCAAATCAAACTATTTCTGTTCATTGGTTTCTTTTTTTTTGAATTTGTATACAATGGTTCTCATATGGTTATTATTATTTTTTTTTTTTGCAGAAATACAAAATCTGTAATATATTACAAATATATCCATCCATCATTTCATCATCCAAACGCTGACCCTTGGTCAGGGTCATGAGAAGCCCGTCCTGGCATCACAGAGCAGAAGGCTGGGGTGCACACTGGACAGGATGCCAGTCCATCACAGGAAACATACAGACACACCCAACTAACAAAATGTGTGAACCTCCAATCTTGGAAGTGCAGTAAAGTTGCCAGAGTCATAATTTATTATTCCAATCCTTATCACCTTTTGCTCTGTGAAAGCTGCACACTTAATTATGGCACTGTTTAGGCAAATGTTCACCCCTGTGAACTGCTGTTTACACACTGAAATGCATCTAAAATTTATTTTTTTCGGCAGCAGCCGGTAAGATAGGTCTGATGTGAATTATAAAAAAATCAATTTATTTACGAAAACTTGTCAGATTTCGTCCTGGTCATAGCAATGCCTTGTTATTCAGAGATTTAATCAAAGCAAAAGACAGAAGGCTTACATTGAAAGTAATCATTTTATTTAAAGTTTTACATTTTGTTTATTTGTTTTTATCTAAAGTGATTTACATATCTGAGAAAGCAGGGTCAGACAGTCCCAGGAATAATTGGTGGTTTTGGGCCCAACAGGGAAATCGATCACTCTGCCAACCAATTCTTCAATATGCTCTTTTTTGTCAATGTATAATATTTTAAATGTCCCTGAATAAGTGGCAGACACTGGATGGCTAAATATATGTGTAAAAAGAGTTAAGTAGTAAAATTTCCTAAATGCCATGTATAGCCCATTCATTTACAGTTCCCCATCCTTGTAGGCTACATGCTACAAAAAAGACAGTTGCAATTAATTAAATAATATACGAAACCCAATCAGTAATCAATTCCCCTTGCTGATTTATGATATATTCAATAGTAGCCCCAATTATATCTGAGATGCTGCAAAAAGAAAAGCATCGAAAATCACGTAGCAGCCCAGTGCGAATATCTCCCATTCTATTCATACACACTGTCAGACGGAAGTTTTCATGCTGTCTTTTTAATATAGCCCTACTTTTCCTTCTTTAAGAAGCGCCGCACATCACTGTTATTTGGGGGAAACTGCGTTGGGTTTGGGCCGAGTATGTGCGGCTTTTGATCATTTTAACAAGTAGGTTTCAATAGCAGCGATATAATCTGACTTGCTCTGACCTGCAGGACGGAGCAGCGCGCTCGCGCATATGGCGAACCTGCGCTGTTCTGCTTCATGAACTTCCAGATGGCAGTTTGCGTTCCGACGATGGCGATTTTCCGAAGGGGGGCAAAAAACTTGGGAATTTCGCGCTGTGTTGAGGTGTTGGTGGGAGGGATTACTACATGCATCCCCAGTAAGAGTCCACGCTGTGTTTGGTAGCTGCTTTGACTTTTCTTTCGGGCTCCTGAAGCGCATGGATATACGAGCATACCCAAGCTGCTGGTGTGCATACCGCAGACGAGCATCACTGCTTCAGACTTGAAACCTGTTTCCTGCTGCGCTCTACTCTAAATTGAAGTTTCAGATTTGGAATACAACAAGCTTTCTTTAACTCTTCCTGGAGTTTTTCCGCTGCGCTGTTGTAATATAGGTATATACAATTAAACGCAAATATAGCCGGAGCTGAAGACATGATGCGCAAAGTTCAGTGCAGCTGTCTGCTGCTGCTGTATTTGACAGCGATTGATCACTGTCACGGCGTCACGCAGGTTAGTATGAACTTGATCACAAGCGGATATTGCATTATTACATATATATACATAAAAGCGCTTCTCTGATAGTAACTCTATAATTTACTAATATTAAAAAATATAATACGTACCATAACAAGCTGGGGAGAAATTATGTCAATGCATAATGGTTGCATATTTGTATTGTTGTGTTTATTGTATTTTACATTTAAATGTCCATTAATTTGCTTATTCTAGAATGAATTAAAATTAAGTGTGCTGCATGTGATTGCTAAAATAGTTTAATAGTTATTAATTGTTTAACGATTTAGTTGTGATTTGGAATTTGGCAATTCTGATTAAAAACACACCAAATATTTTTTTTTAACACAATGACATTTAGTACAAAATTGTGCATTTTTTTGAAAACTTCTTAAAACGCACCCAAGTGGAAATTCCAGTTAAAACTATTTGCCCTGATCAACTGGTCTCAGCTGGTATGAACTGGCCAGAATTATTAGCCAGGACATCACCAGTAAATCTGTGAAACAGGTACTGATACAGTACAGCTATTAATCCAAAACATTACCCCAATAATCTGTTTAAAATCACACTCTGTCAGAATTCTACTTGAACAGAGAGTACTTAAATCTCTAATTACATACTGTAAATTTCAATGTAATATCTCTTTGCAGCATGACCGTGTGCTGTGCAGTCCTCTGTGGTCCAGATGGGTCTCAAATGAGAGAATACCGCTAAATGCAGACATCCAGGCCAGTGGGTGGTGCTGTTGTGCACTGGTCAAAGCATGTCCTACAGAAGAGGGTCTGTGTTCAGTCTTTGCCTGGATGGTTGCTGAAAAATTGTCCTTTCTCCATTTAGATGGATTACATGGCTGGGTCATTGTTCCTCTCTTCACTGTACAAGTAGTCAGGCAAGCAGAGCTCTCCTCCTAGCTTGTTGCATCCCTCCTGCAGCACGTTGAGCAAGGAGTGAGTGGCTTTCAGCACAGGCATTGGAAGAGGCGCAGCATGTGTGCTAAAGGAGCCATGTGCTGGCAGATACTTACAGTGGAATTATCTGGCCATTCCAGGTTAGGAGTGAAACAGTGAAAGACAACAGGCCTGTATACCTAAGAGTGTCATGCGTTATAGAGTGCTGATTACAACACCCCCTCTTCATAGCAGTCTGCTGTCATCATCTAACATTATAGCTTTGCAGTCTTTGTATATGACTGATATACTGTATTGTTAAACTTTTTGGTTTAACTTCGTTGCAGTTTTCTGTAATTGTCGCCAATGAAGGTTTATTCAAGAGAGGAGTATGTTATTTATGCATCTTATGGAAAAGTATAAAGGTCTGGACTTGCTGTAGATTCTCCATTGCTTTTGAAATGAATATACATGCATGAATCACCATACATAAGCTGGATTCTTCATGTATGGGTGGCACAGTTGTTTACTGGACAGCACCGAGGCCTCACGCCACCACGCTTGTGAGTTTCACATCGTATTTGTGCAGGGTTCCTGTCACAGTGTAACAACAGGCAATTAAGTGCATTTGTGACTACGCTAGCGGCCAAGATTGTGGAAAAACTTCCAATTTTTAGAGATTGCAAACATTCAACTGTTGCCCCAAATGCTTATTTGATCATCCAGTGTATGATATGTGTAACATTCTTTGATTGTTTGTTAACATGACTGTCAGTATTCTAGTTGTTTCTACAATTTTGACCACTGGTTTAGATTACCCGTGGGGTGTGGTCGTTCCATGCGATGCGACTCTTATCTCATTCAGGGTATCCCCAGCCTTGTACCCTATGTTTCCTGGGACATGATTCAGATTCAGGTATGACAGACAGAACAATAGGGTTTTAGTACATTTTTTTAAGCAAAAGTTTGTTTTCATTTTTTAACCGCGGAATATGTGGCATGTCCCTATTAGTAACAATTTATATAGTTGTACCATTGTTCTGAATGCGAAGGACACATGTCGCTCAGGTCTTTCTCCCTCAGCTACATCCAAAGCACACACAGGGTACTTGGTCTTAGATCCGGTCTGCATCTGGGCAGCAGCTTTCACGCAGCCTGACGTGCCTGCAGTCCCAGATGTGGCGAGAGAGCAAGGGGCAGGGCAAGCGTGCACTGCACAGATGCGACCCAGAGCTCATCCAGGGGATCCAGAAAGCTACCTCACTGAAGCAGAAGGACATGTTCCCCGGAGCTGGGGAAGGATCTGTGTTAGTGATAATGTGAGGCTGACCACAGTTCTGCAGCTAAAATTTCATGCAGCGCAGAATCATGTCGTGCACCACAGCAGTATCGCCTCTCTTTGTTTAATATTATTTATGTTATTACTTTATAATAAAAGCCTGCCATGGACTGGCATCTCGTCGGGGGGGGGGGGGGTCCCCTGCCTAGGGATCCCTGTCGGGGGGTGTCCCCTGCCTATGGATCCCTGTCGGGGGTGTCCCCTGCCTAGGGATCCCTGTCGGGGGGTGTCCCCTGCCTAGGGAACCCTGTCGGGGGGGTCCCCTGCCTAGGGATCCCTGTCGGGGGGTGTCCCCTGCCTAGG
>JAODLC010000065.1:13137229-13153678 GCA_026781145.1 Hippopotamyrus pictus
GGTGTCCCCTGCCTATGGATCCCTGTCGGGGGGTGTCCCCTGCCTAGGGTTCTCTGTCGGGGGGTGTCCCCTGCCTATGGATCCCTGTCGGGGGGTGTCCCCTGCCTATGGATCCCTGTCGGGGGGTGTCCCCTGCCTAGGGTTCTCTGTCGGGGGGTGTCCCCTGCCTAGGGTTCTCTGCTGCTTGGAATCAGCATCGGGTTCTTCTGTGACAATGGCCTTGATAAGCAATTGGAAGACAAACAGATGGATGTTCTAAGTAGAATAAAATGTAATAAATGTGCGTGACGGGCTGTGTCAGGATCTGAAGTGTAATCTTTCTTTTGGACAGAGTTGCATAGAGAGACACCAGGTTGTGGGCGTGCTGCGCCAGATGGAGAAGTTTCTGAAGGGACAGGAGATGCGATTCACCGAAGGGCTCCGCGCTATGAAGTCCAAGTTGGCTGCCTTGCAGAACTCCGTCTCCAGGTTTCCCCAGGCAGACCAGCACACAGGTACGCGCACGCGGGGATGCATTCGGACATGTGGTGCGTGTTTGTCTACACCTTCTCCTGCGGGGTCTTAATGAAGTGAACTAGAGGCTGAGGCATGTCCTGAGATGCTTTGGCAGCTCACCTGGGCTGGCTCCATCACTAGCATACCACGCTATTGGATGTCTCTACATGCTGTGACAACAGTGTCTGGCGCGTCTCGAATGTGTCATTTTCCCTTATACATGTAAGTCTTACCTCTGGCTGGGTATTTGTGTCTACAGATTTTTTTTCTGTCGTCTTGATGGAAATTTTTCAGCCCCATCAGGTCAGCAACTCTTCAAAAAGCAATATCCTTAATAAATTTCCACAAGATAAATGATTTTTTTTTACGACTTCTTTATAAGAAGATAAACGTACTGTATCTAAATCGTATTCTCTGTCGTTGTCATGACTGTCTTCGTTTAAATGCATAAAGGGAATGAGAAGGAGAAATTGTTTATGTGAGGCATTCTCCCAACTACACTTATAAAATAGCTTTGAGTGTTTATTCAGCTTGAGTGTATGGTTTTTCTTTCAAAGGTGCCATATCCAGTTTTATTGGAAGACAGGTGCGCATTGATATTACAGGGATTGCTTGTATGACGGGGGCCTTTAGGGGGAGGTTGGGGATTCACATGGGAGCACCTGCAATGATTTTAAGAAGTGTGAAAAGGTGTGCATGTGTGTGTAACAGATTTTACAAGTGTCTCTGTTCTGAGCTGTGAAGTTGAAAGTATATCCTGTCCTAGGGGTAACTCTGGAAAAGGTACCCTCCCCCACCCCAATCCATCACCCACCCTACTCTTTATTTTAAATTGTGAATCAGAAACTGTTATCATTATTTAAAGCGACTTGATTGAAATCAAAATTAACATAATTAAGATTCCTAAAAAAATATCACTTTAAGATATTTTTTAAAATATCACTTTATTTAATTCTAAGATATTACAAATAGTTAGATTTGTATCTTAGTGACATGCACAATAATTCAAGATATTGTCTAATATAAAAATCTCCAAACAACAAAACAGAGCTGTAAACTGTAAGCAAATGTCAGCCATCCATCTGCAGCATAGACAGTTTCCGTTCCAAACCATTTCTTTTTGCAGTTGTTAACTGCACAATAAATAAACTGTACTGTTCCAGAAAGCAGCTGTTTTCTGAAAATACAAGCAAATTCTATCCGCAGTCTCATTCTGGCTGCAGTCCTGTGTAGGCTACCAACATCCGCCCATATCCATCTTCTATCTGCTGGTTCTGCCCATGGTAGCACTGGGACCTGGAGCCCATTCCTAGGTAACGCAAGGCATGAGGCTGGGGTATTTGCATGGGACATATCCAAAAGTAAGCCTGGTTTACTGCAGGATAAAGCAAATAGCTTGTAGAACATTTCATAGATCAGGAGAAGTGCTGTGTTTGGCACTCAGAAAATTAGTATTAGAGATGAACCAGCCTAGACTGTTCACTTCCAAACTCTACCATTTAAAGTAAGGCACCATTGCACATAATTTTAAACAAATCAGTGGGGCTGCACCCATGCTTCTCCGTGCCCCAAGTCAGAGCGCGTTTGCCGTGATGCAATGCCATTATTAAAAACGCTACCAGCCGCGCGATTGGCCCAGTGACGCGTTTAACCCTGCCGTCGTTTCCCGCTTCATTAAGCGTACTTTGATGTGCTCTGCATTCCTTCCCGGGGTCACAATAAATCAGCGGCGAATGGAAGACGTGACCCGAACCGCGTGCTCTCCCCCAGTAGGGATGGGGAGTTCGTCAACATGGCAGCTGCTAGAGCTGCTTCCAGATCCAGAGATGGAGCAACAAATGAGGTCTGCCTGACAGCAGAATCCCAGCATTCATCACCTCGTCCAATCAGCTCTAAGTATCTTCAAATTCGTATCTAATTTTATTCATCGTTAGTACATGTAAACGTAAAATATTAAGTATTTGAAAGATATGATTTATGATCGAAACTTTTACTATTAATTTCTGGGCATAGCTAGAAATTCTCACTTTAAGCTCTGTTGGTAAATTTTGGGGGGGGGGGGTAGCTTGGAAAATGATGGCATGTGGAGGGCTTCCTACAAAAGATTCTGGGGTCCCTATATAATGCTGGGCCGCCTGAATCTATCTGTGGCCCTCTGACACCTCTGATCGCTATTGTAAGAAACAGGTTGGGAGATTATGTAGTTTGTCATGGTTGAAAAAAATAAGATTAAATCAGTTGAATAGCCTCTGCAGTGTATTATATAATCAGAAGATTGTTCAGGCGCACTGTCATCTTTACACGAGGATGCTCCCAGAGTTGTGCTTTTAAACTTTGACATCATCCTGGAGAAAACCTCTGAATTTTCCATCTGACGTGCCCTCAGTTCAAGCCTCAACGCGATCGCCAGTGTAACCCAAAGCATACCTAGGCAGTAAGGTATCTTAGATGCCAACAGCTACCAAAAAAAGGTTCATGTAGGCAGTGTGAGTCGGTATGACAGTGCCAGATGTAGTCATGTAGGACGCAGAGTCCGGATGGTAAAGAGAAGAGAGTTTGTATCTATTGTGCTGCTGAGTAGCTGAAGCAGGCAGTTTTGAAAAGTGTCCTGACTGGGCCCAGGGCCTCCACTGACTATTTATGTGGGACATAAAATAGCATGAGATCTTCTCTTCGGTACAACAAAGAGTCATTAGGAGGCTAGACTCTGTGTAGCATGTGCTTGCAATTATGCAACATACCTTTCATCTCCTATTTCTCGTAATGCGTGTTTATGTTGTGAGTATAAAAAGATTCTCTTCCAGTTCTTTATGTAATGTCTTTTGCAATTTAAAACACTTATCAACTCAGAGGAACTGGCCAAATTCATGCATAAAACAGTAATGAGAGACAGGTGAAGGACCAGCACCAGTCATTCTTCATATATTTGGTGAGCTATTATTTTTTTTGCCACTGCATCAACGTGCATTCGTAATGTCCTTCTGTCACAAATACGCTGCACATGTGAGTTTCAGCCCTATGTTCCAAGCCTTTCCAGAGTAAATATGCTGAGGAATCTGGGTTCCTCGTGCACCTGATCCTTCCGCATGGTTCAGTTGGGCTTTCTTTCCCGCTAATCTGCTGGGATTATTCTGGAAATTTCTGAGCTTCTTTTCCCATGAAGGTTTTTCCTGTTCTCCCAGTGATTCACGCACGGCACAGTATGCATCGCAAATCTGCTTAATTTATGTTGTCATGTCTTTTCTTTCTTTCTTACTTTCTTTTCTGCACCTCTGTGTTCTTCTCATCACCCTCCCCTACTTTCCTCAATTCCCTCTCCTCCTCTCCTTCCCTGACTTCTTTCACTCCACCTCCCTCTCTCACGTTCTCATCCTCTGGCTCCCCCGATTCCATAGCTCCCTCGAGTTGTCCATCTCTTGAGGCACCGGCCCATGGAAAGAAGTTCGGCACCCGATACCTGGTGGGGCATGAGGTCCACTTCACATGCGACTCTGGCTACCACCTGGTTGGGCCAGCAACCCGGGTCTGCCAGGAGAACGGCAGCTGGAGCGGGCTGACAGCTCTCTGCAGAGGTAAATCCCAAACCCAAAGAACTCCGTGGGACTTTCTGGGAGAAGCTCATACATGTGATTAGTCACTAAACTGCTTGACCAACAGTGTGATCATGAATATTTTTCATCGGTGTTCCCTCTGAAATTATTTAAGACTCTAGATTTAGCTTCATAGCCAAGGACCACAACACACTACCTTATGAGCAGACTTCTGGCTGTGTGTAAAGGATGCTGGATGCTGTCTCTATAATAAATGACCAAGAGGATGCTACTGTCATTGACTCAATTGCCACGTAGAGAGAGAGAGCTTCCATAGTGGTGAAAAATGCATTCAGCATTTGCAAAAAAGGTTGTTATCCTGCCCTCCTGGTATGTCCTGACTTAATCTGCCAGGTAGATTAATATCCCCCCAGCAAATACCTAGCCACATGTGGTTCCTCAATTTACTGAGACCAGAGTGAAAGAAGAAATGAAAAACAAATATAACAAACTCAGGAGAAAGAGTTCCCCTACAACCAGACATTAATCCTACCATGATACGCAGAACATTAAACCCAGTGCAAAGCCAGCAGCCATCTACAATCAGTACATGCTTCAGCCAAAACCATAATCTCCCAAACTGGATCTGCAGGATCATTGACACTTTGGTCAGGTTCTGAGAAATGGAAGTAGGGGAGACCAGATACATTATTTGGACAGGCAGACAGACAGGTTCATCCTTTACACCAATGGTGAGCATTCCTGATCCTGGGGTGCCGGCGTCCAGCATACAAACACATACAATTAAATAACTACGGAAAAGAAGGGACTGTCTGGACTGTTGCACACGGTACTGAAATGATGTCCATCCCACTCCGCCTTCACACCTATGTAGCTCTGGAAGTCTTGTGGTCCTCTGGGTGTAGACAGGTCGTGTGTAGAGAGTGGTGTGACAAAAATTCAAATATGTTAATGAAGAAGCATGACAGAATCCCACTATGGGATTTGGAAAATAAAATGTTCTCTGTTACTGGGTGGGGTGTGTTGCAGAGGATTAGAAAAGACTGCCCCCCCCCCTCCCCAACACAAACACCCCCTACCCCACAGCTCCCAAACCCATACCCTCCCTCCATCCTATTTGAATTGGTGGAATTCCTCAGGCCGGGCTGCATGGCCCCGAGAGGACGTCTGGGTGACCTTGGTGAAACCCTCTGAATGCCAGGCTGAAAAGAGAGAGCTGGATGGGAACGTGGAGGGGAGGGCTGGAGGGGGGGGGCAGGAGTCAGTGAAAGGGGCTCCACACACTACAGATAAGGGCGAATAAAGAGGTCATTCTTCATGCTCTTGGGGACTCCTCGCCTCACTGAACGGCGCTCTCCTCAAAGTGGCATTAAATGTCTCAGGACACAGAAAAGCACCTGTGCTGCATTCCTCATGGCCCCCCGCCCCCCTCAGCCCCCGCTTACCCATTCTTTTCCTCATTCCCAGGTCCAGCGCTGACTAGATCCACTGTAAGACAATTCCCCCACTGGACTCTTGAAAGCTGGCTTTCGGTCGCAGTAGGCTGAGGTCACAGGCACATACACCTCATTAAATGGACCCATGGTCTTAATAGCAGACAAGTACGCCGAGCATGCTGTCGATGGTCTCTTTGGCTGGTCTCTTGGCACTGGCTGAGATAATCTAAACGCTGGAGCTACTCTGTGCTCTAGTGTGGCCGACCAAAAAGTGAGAAGAAGGACCACTCAAGCCCTGATACAATGTTATTCCTGTGGCAGTTCCCATGGGCCAAGGAACACGAGAGCGGCTCCAAATTTAGGAGTCCATACCTTAAAGGCAGCATTGATGACGGAGAAAAAAACTTAAATAGTTGTAGGAGATTTAAAAATATCCTGGAAAGCAAAGCAGACAAATAAACAGGAGAGAGGCAGGAGATTAGAGCTTCTGCAGTATTACTCACAGACTCACAGACCTCTGAAAGTCTGATTTTTTATAAATAAACCATTTCAGGATGGAAAGATAGGACCTCGGATCTGAGGGTTTTCTCACAAACACTCGATGTTTGCATTTTAATGCAGTTTGAATGGTTTTACAGTCAGAACTTTCGTGGAGCAAACTGGTCTTGTTTTCTGGAAATCAGTAGTAGCTTATGTGCCAAAGTATTTGAAAAAAAATCTTTCTCCCTTCAGATTTACTTATTTATCTTCACTGTCAATGGTAAGGCCCGTTGTGTGGCACAACCGGAAACAGTTTTCATGACTGTCGATGAAAGATGTGAATCGAAACATGAGGACCCTCCCATCGTCCAGCACGGCCTACTTTTCACAACACAGCATCATGTAGTAAGCATTTCAGTCAGTCCCCCAAGCCCCTTGTGAGCCTCCCAGACTGACTAAAAGTATTTACAGTAGCCAGAAGCAGACTAACTTCTCTGGGGGCCCAAGGGTGACATGGGTAGGGGGTGTTAAGTGAACCATTTTAACTGTGTTTCAGAGATGAAAGAGAAACTAGAGGGAATTCAAAATGATGGAACATCAATAATATGCTAATCAAAGTGCGGGGTGCCAACGGTAAAACTTACCAATCGGGGTGGTGGCGGGAATGCTGTCAGAAAAAATCCTTTGACTGGGGGGAGAGGGGATCACGCCGGTGGATCGATCGGGCAAATTTAAGTAGATTAATGTTCCCTCTTTTGCTGTGGCCCTTGGCTGTAGCCTAGGATAGCCAGGGCCTTACTCCAGCCCTAAAAGGCTAAGGGTAGTCTTGAATTTTTGCAAATGCGTCATGAATTTCTCTGTTTGAGAGCCAAAACAAGGAACATAGCATAAGGGTAAGTACACCAGGCTGCAGCTCGAAATGTTTGAAGCCTGTATCATACACATTACACACGGAAATTAGATGGCCCAAGCACTGCCATTTCTGGGCTCTCTCTGTACATGGAGACTGCTAGCTGCCACGGTTGGATATTGTCCCCTAAAAGTCATGTCCTGCAGTTTAATGAAGTGATGCCTATGACTGTTTCTCAGCATTGGATCATCTCTTTCAGCAGGTTTACTTCTCCCTGGTGTGGATTTCTAATGCCAGTGGGCAGATGCCCAGCAGCACTTGAAAGAAATCAGCCTTGCTGCTTCTAGGTCACAACACTGACCTAACTTTGTTTCAGGCTCCATGGATCTCATTAAGCTTGTCAGGAAAGTGACACAGAGATTTAAAAGTCTGTACCCTCTTACATTACCTTGGCTTCAAGGTAGACACTTATGTCACTTGCTTATGTTTTCTTGCCAAAAAATACGTGAAAACATTCTAGCTCTTGATCTTTTATGCATGTTGGAAGACTGCAGCGCACCAAGAGCCTTGAGGTAAAGCTCTTTGATGTTGGATGTTGTGTATTAAGTAGTAATGAAATCATTTCAACCATACAGATACCAACAGGTGTGCTGGTAACCCTTGTCAGAATGGAGGAACCTGTGTAGAGGGAGTCAACCAGTACAAATGTACCTGTCCTCAGAACTGGAGTGGATCCCACTGTCAACACCAAACCCAGACAGGTCTGTTGCTCACTAGTCTTATGAACTTTCAGACCAAACAGTCATGTACTCCACCCCGTTCCCCTCTCCCTGACCACTTCACTTGCCAATGACTTCCTGTATTAGCAGAGCCAAGCTGGTTTGTACCAGAACATGGATGATCCGTTGCCAAGCAACTCATATCCCTCTATGGACACCATGGTCTAGTTCAGTGTTTCCCACTCCAGTTCTTGGGGACACACAGACAGTCCATGGTTTTGCTCCCTCCCAGCTCCCCCTACAGGACTCTCTGGCAGGGAGTTCAGAGGGAACAAAAACACGGACTGACTGTGGGTCCCTAAGGACCGGACTGGGAAACACTAGTTTGTTGTCAAAATGGTGAGTGCAGGACGTGAAGGTTTGTTAGCTGTCCAATTGTACGCAGGCCCTCCCCAGACCTCAGGGTTAAATCAGCACCACTGCCTCCCCTCTCGCTTCCAGCGCCCCCCGAGTGGAGCGTGATGAACGACCCGGCATTCAGCAGGAAGCCACGATGTGCCAAGGTGGACCGGGCCCAGCACTGCAGCTGCGATGCCGGCTTTCACATGAGCGGCACCTCCGACAGCAGCATTTGCCAGGGTACGTACTCGACATGGCCCCATCGAGTGCTGCTTAAGTAGGCCTCAGTCCTGCCAGAAGGAGCCTGGAGCTCTGAGCCTGGTACTGCCAGGAAGGGGACTGGGTTTGTTATTTTATCAAGCAGTGTCACTAAGAAATGGGGTCTGACCTCAGCTGTCACGAGCCAGGGAAGACATGAAACAAAGGTGCATGGAAGACAATAAAAATTGTAACCTCATGGTGAGTTTTGTGCTACTGTTGAATTAGCTAATCTGTGTACAGTCTAAAACCAGTCTATAGACTGCCAAACACGGCAAACCTGAAAGAGCAGTAAAACATAATGTTCTCCTGGCTATAAATGAATGTGAACTTTTTGCGGATAGTTAACTCCAAGGCAGCCACCTTTAAAGTTTAGTGAAAGCTGTAACAAGGTCAACAAACCCGAAGACGAAAGGGGGTGTTTAGCCAGACAAAGCGGGGCGCAGTCAGTCGTCATGGTCACTCCTGGCTGACTCATCTCATCTTTTTTTCTTATCCACAGCCTTTGTGTTTTGTAGGACACGTGAAGACCATTGAGTCTCAGTAGGCCTATTAATATGGGGCTGGATGGTCTGGAAGCTGGCTGCACAGAAGAGCCTCTGTCTCTCTGTCTCTCTCTTTTCGTTTTCCCAGGCAGCAGTCTGGTTCTGTGTCTCTCCCTGATCCTCCCACCCTGAGCCCTGCATCCTGAGCTATGCGTGAGATCGCATGACACCCTCGCGCCTTTGTGCTCTCTCTTCCCCCGCAGATGTGAACGAGTGCGAGGTGTACAAGGTGGAGAGGGGCGGCAAACTGTGCGCACACACCTGCATCAACATCCCTGGCTCGTACCGCTGCTCTTGCCCCGCCGGCTACAGGTTGCTGCCGGATGGACGGAGCTGCGAGGGTACGCCAAGGGCCATGCCAGGGGCCATGCCGACGCACGAGCCCGCGACTCCGGGGCCTTGGGTTTGCAATAAACAACATGGCCATTAGGTGTGATGAGGTCATGGGAAAGAGACCTCACAGGATCAAATTAGGGAAACGTGGCAGCAGAACACAGGGTCGACGCTTATGCCGTCAGCCAGTCGTGGGACTGTTTTTGAGCAGTGTTGCAGCAGAGGTGTGCCGGGGCTCTTTGGGTAGGGGGCTTTTGGCGAGGAATACCTCCGGGATTTTATTTCACAGTCCTTTTCAAAGTCCGTGAGTTGTATCCCATCACACGCAGCATAGAGGAGAATGGAACGAATGACCTCAATGTCTCCCAACCCGGAGGAATGTCCAGGCCTTCAGAGGAACCGAATAAATAAACGGAGCCCCCAATTCCAGCCGGCGGTTGCCAGGAAGGAAGCTATTGGGCTCACCGGTGTCTGCGCTCGTCTCCCTTTCTCTCACCTTCTGTGTCTGTCCCTCTCTCTCACGCTCTGGGCATCTTCACCGTCACCTCCATCCCGGCCAGATGTGGACGAGTGCCTGAGCCAGCAGCACAACTGTACACGCGGCACCACCTGCATCAACACCGGGGGGGGCTTCCAGTGTGTCAGCCCAGAGTGCCCCCACTCCCATGGCAACGTCAGCTATGTCAAGACATCGCCCTTGTGAGTGGACTTACAGGGAGCAACAATTGAAGCTAGCTTTATTTATTATGTCAGAAGTGCTTCTCCATGCTATTATAATAATTTTATTGTGCTGATTAAGCAGGGTTTTCAGTCTGCTGTTAATGTTGATGTTTATTTACAGTGTAAGTGCAAAGCCAAGTTTCTGGAGAATTTGATAATACGGTGACTCCAGGGCAAAGGTCTGTACACGGCCGGTATGAAGGTGCCTAAATCTAGGAGAAGTTTAGGTAACACTTTACTTAAGGCCATGCTTTTAGTAATTTATAAACACATTCATAACAAATAATAATGCATTCATAAAGCACTATAAACATACTGTAGATATTTATTAAAAGGCATAACACATTATAGGAATGTGTACATTGGATTATGAATGCTTTATGAAGTCCTCATCTATAATGCACTATAGTTACCTTTATAATGCATTATAGTGGTTGGTATAAGAAGTAAGGATGCTTTGTACTGCATTATAAAGGTATCTATAGTGCATTATGGATGAGAACTTCGGGAGCCATTCATAATGCATAATAAACATGACTATAGTGTGTTATGCCTTTTATAAATGTTTATAGCCATGTTTATAATGTTTTATGAATACGTTATAATGCATTATGAATGTGTTTATAAATTACTGAAAACATGGCCATAAGTAGAATGTTACCAAAGTTTAAGAAAATGTTGTGAAAGCCTTTGACTGGAAAGCTTGGCTTGGCTGCCCGCCTGGCCCATCTGCCAAGTTCACACAAATAGCCTCATTTAAGGATAATAAAGATATAAATTACGACTGGCAAATTTCTGCCAGGGGGCATCAAGTATGAAACCGTGTTGTGGCTCGTAAAATTGCCAAAAGACTATACAATCATTTTATTTACTCTGTATAATTATTTGGTTTAGTATTTTCTCACTGACTGATGAAAAAACGTTTCTCCAAAAATCCGTTACGTAAGGGGGGTGTAAAAAATGTGTTTTGTTAGAAATTACATAGTAATAAAATATATAATTAAATAAACCTAAGACAATGTTATGAAACACAAATAGAAAGCTATCTTCACTCAGCCGTCAGTGAATGGTTTAATGTTTTAAATGGATTCATGAGGACTGATATTAATGAGGCAATTATGTCAATGTGAACAAGACCCATATTCAAAATTAATGATGTTAATTAGCTAGCTATCTAGCTATCAATGTTAAGATATTAAGCGATATAAAGAAATCCATACAAATGACCACCATGAATACAAATAGTAACTAGTACACAAATGGTAACTAGCTTAAAAACGTCACATAAATACTAGTTAGAGGGCTTCTTTTTAAAACATCTTTTGATTGGTCAATTAGATGTCAATAGTAGCCAGAAGAATGAGCATATTCCATCTGTAGTTAAACCCACCAATCATGGCCTTTATTTCAACCAAAAATAGTCATTGAAATTTGGGCTGTGTTTAGTCCGTCTGATTTGGTCTACATTTAGCCCAAGATGGACTTCTGTTTCGGACCACATATAGCCCTAACATTGCCAAGATAACATTGCAGCAATTGTGGTTACCATTCATCTGAATTTCGGCCGGATAGTCCGCTTTTCCAGGCCTTGTCCGTCTCGCTGTTGTGTACCCTTTTTATCCTTTTGTCCTCTTGTGACATCTCCTGTACGCAAAAGCGACCAGTGCCTATAAGTAATGATAAGACGCTAACAATAGCAATACAAATGTCATGCTTCCTGTTAGCTCTGTTGCGTCGACATAAATGTCTTTTAAACAAGCTGAAAAAGACAGCTTTTTACCTTTCACTTTTCAACCAAATCTTACCCTTGTTGAGACATCTGGTAAAACCAGCTTTTCGATGTCTTTTCAACCAGTTCTTGCCGGGAGGGAATGTCACGATTGTCAAAAAGAGGACATACGTCGTCCTCATCGGATAGCAATGATTTACTCCTTACAAATACGGGCCGACGATGGCCTGGCATCCACCCATCTACCATTCAAGCACTGAAGACAGATTGCAGCCACACAACCCAAAGCCAAAATGTCAGCTACAGAGGGCTTACGGCTTTGTCTAAATTAATATCAAAGGAGTACATGGTATTATTTCAGGAGCTTGTAACATTTAGGTTTATTTTTCCAAGCAGAAATTATAGCGGTCTAGGAAAGGCAGAGAGGGAGGAAATACTTGAATTCTTAAAAAGGACAAGAACAGGTGGTGACGATTACCTGGCATTCACATGCCTGCCCTCCCCCACCCCCCCACAGCCAATGTGAGAGGAACCCCTGTCCCATGGAGAGCCGCTCCTGTCACCTGGCTCCCAAGACGGTGTCCTTCCACTACCTGTCGCTGCCCTCCCAGCTGCAGACCCCGGCCACGCTCTTCCGCATGGCAACGGCGGCACTGCCGGGCCGATCCGGCCCAGACAGTCTCCGCTTCGGGATCGGGGGGGCCGCCAGCGCCAAGGGCCTGTTCATCATGCAGCGCTCCGACCGCCAGACCGGCGAGCTGATCCTGGTGCAGTCGCTCCACGGGCCCCAGGACATCGCCGTGGAGGTGGACATGTCCGAATATGCAGAGCGCGTCTTCCAGGCCAAGCATGTAGCCAGGGTCCACATCATGGTCTCCCCCTATGAGTTCTGAGCCTCTATCGTGGGACAGGAAGAAAACGTACGGAGTTCAACACTCTCCCCCTCCTATCCAATCCCCCCCCCACCCCCCTGACCAGACAATTCAACGACACTGAAGAACCGTTAGGCCAAGCACAAGGCAGGTTAAGGGCCATTCTTGAGAGCCGGACTGAAACTGGACATAAACCAAAGACCACGGGAATCTGGTGGCAGCGGCAATGTAAAAACAGACATCGATACGAAGCGGCAAGAGAAAAAAAGGGGGAACACAAAGAAACTAATGAATGTAAAAACGAGGGGAGAAAGACCTTTGTTTCCCTCCCTTGGAATCAGTCTTTGATTAGTTCGGGAGTGGCCCCTGGGGTTTCCATAGCAACCCAAAGCTCCCCTCCAAATGCGCACTGCTCAGATCACACATGTGACATGGGGAGCGGCAGCAGCCTAAGATTAAAACCAAACCTCCCCGGCCCCTTTCCTTATATTTATCTGAATATTTTGTTTCTCCTTTTTTTTTTTTACTTCTGCGTAATGTTTATTGCTCTTGTATTTTGTCACATATTCCTTTATTTTTCTGTCATGCTACCCAAATCGTACATGCTTCTTAATTTAAGTTTTTGGAGATCAGATGTGTGGCTGTTTTTCAGCCCCTTTCTGAGTGATGAGTATGTTACTCCAGTATGACGAGTATGTGATGAGTATGTTACTCCAGTATGATGAGTATGTGATGAGTATCTTACTCCAGTATAATCACAGCATTCAGCCTAGCGCAGTATGTATCAGGTATATAACCTCAGTCTCTCTCTGCCTTATTACTGAGTATTTATCTTTTTTGCACATAAATGTTTCTATGTACATGAAATAAAGTCAGCACTGTAGTTGTTTCTTTTTCTACCCAAAGATCAGTGTTTTTCTTGTCCTGGGCATTCTACCTTTGTGTCCACGTCTGCCTGCTTTTAATAAACAGCTCATTGTTAAGTTTGTTCATATGTCCTCTTTCCAGTTTTAATTGTCTATGGTTCACCCAGCGGACTGACAGCTGTTGAGTTGGGTTGACTGACTGATGACACTGGTTCCTCCAGCCCCACCCTCACAAACAATCCTATTAAGACTTCATAACTCCGCGGCTTTGAACTCTGACAAGTCTAATTAATCTATTGATGAAAGTGATAAAGCACATATTGCTCACAAATGACTCAAAAATGTCTCCGAATAGGATTCAAATAGGATTTGCAAAATGACCAGCAGGATTCATAAGCGAAATGGACCATGTGCTTCAAACAATAGCTCTTTCCAAGACGATTTCATACTGACTGGAACAATAAGCACCAGGAAATTAAAAATACACCTCAATGTGTTTTTCAGTGACATGTTTGTCAGGGAGGAGGGTAATGTTCACCACATGTGTCCTCTGTCTTCCTCTCTGCCTCCATATCCCTCTTCGCGCTTTAAATCGCAATAAGAGGATCAAAAGAACCACAGGCTTCCAAGACGGGCTCGGGGTCAGCGTGAGGGGCGGGGGTGCTGCACGTGTTTGGAGTTTACGTTTGTTTCCAAACTGACAAAGCGGTTTAACGGCAAACTCCAGGCTATAGCCAGTAATTAATAGTAGCATGACTGCTCTCTGTTCCAAGTGGCATTTACGATTTTGTTTTGATCTGTGCGACAGTTCTCCACCAGTAGTAATTACTTCCAACGCACAAAATCTATTACACGGATTATTCTGCTGGAAGTTATAAGGAGCTACTCATAAGAAATGTTTTAATGGCAGAAGAAAGCTGTTGCCACCAGCATCACTACAAAAATGTCCAGGAAGTCATGCCCTGCAAAGTCATGGCACTTGACGGTGACCTTTAACCTTGTGATCACACTACAGAGCTATTGGAGAACGCATCCCGTGTCACATTTTACCCACAACGATTTCAGTGCTGAGAAAATAGAGAATATTTGACATTCCATGTGTTCGGAATTTCACCTGCCATTTTTAGCTCTTTTTTTCAATTCAAGCTTCTTAATGGAACTACAGGGGAATCCTGTCCCACGTCAAACACAAAAAGTGATGGTTATTGATGAATTCAGAACGTGTGAGAATGGGAATGGAACCTAGACATTTCTGTTATGAATGTACTTAGGAAGCAGAGGTGGCTGAAGGTTGGAGGTCGCTCTCCATATGGAGATATATTTTTGGGAGGAATCCCAGCAGCAGATGAATGGAAGAATGAGGGTATGTGTACGCGCCTGTCCCCGGGTGGAGGTCTGCACGTGGAGGGCAGGGGCAAAAGGAAACATCCACCCCCGCCACGGTATGTCAGTCCTGCTACGAGGACCATAGACAAGATGGCACAAATTCCAGCCTGATTTGCGATTTCAAGCTGCACTCCTCAGCACCCTGAAAAGCTGCCGGAACATTCCAGAGAAGACAGCAACTCAGCAACACTTAAGTGCAAAGGTGTTTTTATTTAAGGCTGTACCCGGTCACAAAAAGGGCAACGCAAAAAAATAAAAAAATAAAAGTATAATAATGAGAAGATGTTATTAAATACATTACAGATTATAAAATAATGTTTGTTGTGCTGCATTCACTAAATCCTGCAATCCTCATATTTCAGGAGTTCTGCCTGTCATGCCTAAGAAACGTGTTTTTCAGCATATCTACACATTCACATCTGTTGCCATCATAGCAATCTTAATAATCTTTCAAAATATATTTATTATATTCATGTAAAGCTTGTGCAAACAACGGTTGTGAACAATTGTTTAGGAAATAAGACAGATACCAATAAAACTTATTCCCTTGCTCCACAATAAGTCAGTTGATGCACTATTTCTCATTGTTTTCTATGTCACCTCACATATAATGCATATATTTATGGGGAATTAATGTTTGGGCTACCCCAGGTTCAGCCTATGGCCAAGGCAAACATCAGAAAAAAAAAATAAGACTTTGTACACAAAAATAAGGTGAAGCAGGAGACACTGGGAATGGGAAACATTAAGTACAGGTGTAATCTGCACTGATAGGACAGTTTGTATCAAGCTCCTAGAAGCAGGACTGAAGTCTGATAAAGCAAGGAAGAAACCCTTCATTAGTGAGAAACAGGGAAGAACCAGACTGCAGTTTGCAGAAAAATATATATAATTCATAGACGCACATCCATAAATTGAAACAAAAAATTTGTGCTGTGGTCTCTTAATTTTTTCTGCGGCTGTATGTATATCTTTACATAATTACGAACCTTGTGTTTTCAACGGTAGTCAGCTGTATTCCAGGCAATAAATTGGTCTAATTCTTTGCTAATTAGTTCAACTCAAGATGCATGTTCAGTGAGCCAAGAACATTTTCCCGATTTGTTCCTAGAGAGGCTGACAGGGGGTGACCAATTATGAAACAAAGTGTCACTGTACGTCTGAGCAGTAAGATGTAATTCTGTCATATCTGTAAATTGAATCATTTCCCCTCCTGATCCGGATTTAAGTGTAATCATACATTTCCTGCTTTTGCTATAAATAACTGAGCATGTGTTGCTAACAATGTGTATCAAAGTCTAAACCACCAAAAGGAAACAGCAAACACATGTAAACCATTAAAGCCAACCACTGCTAGGGGTTTTGCTCTTTTTTTTTAAGAAATAAGAACCCTTCAGTCATCAGCTGATTAATGATATTTCATGTATAGCTTGAATGAAGGGGGGTCATGTGAGCAAATGGAAATCAAATCATTTTTTTCACTTATCTGACACAATGCATACGGCAAGTGAATTACTGTAATGGAAGCCATTACCATCCAAACAAATTAGTTTACTTCTCAAAACGTTTAAAGCACTTTTAATATGTCTAAATTATTTGTCAAATTCTGGGAACAGATAGTTAAGTCATGTAAGCCTTACTGAAATTTCAGTAGTAAAGCGAGGTCAGAAGAAAAAGTGAAATTTCTCCAGTCTCTGCAGAGATCTTTTATTTAGATCCATCTTGTCACGCCTTCGGAGGCGGGTCGGACAGATGGAGGGCGTTAGGACCTGATTACCTGCCCTACTTAAGGGAAGGAAGGATCAGAATC
>JAODLC010000065.1:13159512-13171904 GCA_026781145.1 Hippopotamyrus pictus
GATTGGTTGATTAGATAATTGCATTAATGAGAAATTGAACAGGTGTTCCTAATAATCCTTTAGGTGAGTGTATACTGCGCACACACTTGCACATTGCATAAATATGCAAACACAGTAATACAGTAGTTATATACTGCATACACGCTCACATTGCATAAGTACGCATACACAATGACGTGAGCACTATACATATAGGCTATCAGTCAAATGTTTGGACACACCAACCCAAGGACCAAAACTATAATATAACATATATGGAAATTTTCACTGACCAAAAAAAAAAATAAATTTGTGGGGGCGGCAGATCTGTGGGCTGTGACTCAGAAGGTTGCCAGTTCAAATCCCTGGGTCATCAGTGTGACACCACCACTGGGCCCTTGAGCGAGGCCCTTAACCCCAGTTTCTCCAGGGACTGGCTGACCCTCCTTTCTCCTCTATGGCAGTTTCATGTGGTGGCCTCCTGGGATGCTTTCCCAGCTGTCCTGACGGAGATCCCACATATATGCTCAGGCCTCACTGGCTGCTTTTGCTTCACTTTCTGGTCAAACTCCTCCAAACCCATTTCTGTTCTGTTAAGGTCAGGTGGTCAGGTCATGTGCTGTGGTACTATCACTCTCCTTTGGAGTGTCCAACCTATACATACTGTACGTGCACACATGCACGCACACACACACACATGCACGCATACACGCACACCATCACACACTGCATAAATATGCATACACACTAAGCATTTTAGTGCTATACAGATATATCACACACACTTGAAAATACTTAAAAAGTATTTTTGCGGTATTAATGAGGTTGATGCCCAGGAGCGGCTGACTCACCAATGATGGCAAAGATGAGTGTGTTGGTGAAGTGTCTGTAGAGCGACAACTTCACTGGGTTTCTTCTGAGCTTAAGAGTCTTTATAGTCTGGGCCAGACTCACAAATATGTAGATGCCAGTTAAGGAAAGAGGGTGATCTAAGCAGTGCTGGGGCTCTGTACTGAAAAGACATCAACACTGCACACAAACGTAGGCACATGCTAACAAAATCAACAACAGTAACTGAAAAAAATCAAACAAAGGGACAGGCAACATGCATTCAGTCACTTCCATTTTGTTGAATGCATACCAAATACATCTCTCAGTGAATGGCACTGCAGCAAGAGGCCAGCTGGGTCGTGAACCAGCAACCTTCTTGTCACAAGTCCATGATACTGCTATACATTCACATTCATTTAAATTCTACATTAATTTAATTAGCAGATAATTTTATCCAACGTGACAAAGAATTAGGCAAATTAGCCCTTGATAAAATTAGGTTAAGAGCCGTGCTTGAGGGCCAAACAGTGAAACCATTTTGCTGACCGTATGATTTGAACCAGCAACCTTCGGATCACCAGCTCAGCGTCCTACCCCACTGACCCTATGACACTTAAGTCCATGATGCGCCACAGAGCTGCATCCCATTTTGGGACCTCAAAAGCTGGATAACAGGATAACTGGACTGAGAATAAAGGTGGAATCAAAGCAATAAAAACTTTAGAAGGTAAAAAGAAGAGAGAAGGCAGAGAGACGGCAGCCAGACAAGCACACCATAAAGGATATCCACCAGCACAGAGACGAGTCGAGTAAAGCCAGCGGAATGTTAGCAAGCAGGGCCAGGTCTGAGTCCTTCGCCTAAAGGAGAGGAGGAGGAAGCAAGGAGGAGACACAGCAGGAGAGCGAGAATCAGGAGCTGCATCTCCACACAAAGCCACTGATCAGTACACGGTTTGGGGACGCAACTCACTAAATATGACCCTTAAATATGACTCTTAAAATCCCATTTTTCATGCTGGGGAATGAATTATTTCATTTCAAAAAAGGGCTTTGCATCTTAAAACCCAAACTAAAGGTATATTCAGCATTTTAAAAATACCATTAAACCAAACTACAACAGCAAAGGATATGAACCAGGCGCAGCAGGAGTCAAACAAAGCTAAGAAAATGCCGATTATTCCTCTGGTATTCTGTCGAACCTTTTGAGACACACTACTCAGGTTAGACATCCTGTGCCGCACGCGCTCACACGTGCCATGGTTCTAAACAAGGCTAATTAAATGCTTGTTTTTAAGAAAATGAAATGAGTGTCTTAACATTCAAATTGAGTGATTAAATGATGAAAGGATTGAGGACTAGAAGGGCAGATCTCAATAGATCCTATGGTTTTATACATTAGCTTTTTGTATAGAATATCATGCCCTGTTAAATAGGCATATTTTCGAAGACTGAATAGAAAGATATGAATGGTATTTTACCCCAGTAATTCTCAGAACACCTTCAATAACAGCAAAGGCGAAGTATAGCACTCCGAGCCCCACCACTCGGTGCATGACGGTCCCCAGGCGAGGCCTAAATACAGGACATAGATGACATCAAGTGAACACTAAAACGAGTATCAGCTAAGAACCAGGAGGTCTCAGAACAGACCATTTTCATCAGCAATCAATCAACTACCTAAACTGGAACTTGGGATAATACTGTAGCGCCTGCTGAATGAATAACTGTTGAATGTCTGCAGCTAAATATGAATGAATCATAATGAAGGCCACCATTACTAATGTCTAAGCGAGAAATAAACATTGGCACATCATTAATTCAGAGGTGGTCCTTTGCATTACATTGCCATTTTGGATGTGCTGTACTGATGAGCACAAAGCATGCAGACCAGGGAAAGGCTAACAGGGAGACCAACGCAGGGGTTCGGCGCTCACTTGATGATCCCGTATCCCAGGCTGACGATGATGACTAGCAGCCGGGCCAGGGACCTCTTCAGGGCCGAGAGGAGCTCAGCGAATATCAGCAGACCTTGAGCTGTGGCGTTAGAAGGAAAATAATGAGTGAACCCAAGCATCTGAGATTAAGTAAATATTTATATAACTCTGTATCACGGACATTCTTTAAGAAGAGCAAGAATAGTCAGGAAGGAAAAACAAATCAAGACATGAAGTCTTTGGCAATATATCAGAGAAGATGAGCGCGAGTGAGCACTGGGTATGGCTACTTACAGGCTGAGCCCACCATGTTGGTGTTCTCATATTCGGCACAGAAGACGGCCATCTCCACCATGCCCAGGAAGATGACACCGGCGATCCAGAACTGGATCCTCAGGAGATCTTTCCAGTAGCAGGCCGACCACAAGAACCAGAAGAGTGCGTAGAGAATATACACCATGCACATCACCATGTAGAACTGACAGAGAGAAGTGGGTGGGGGCAAGGGAGATGATCACCAAACAGAGGTACAACTACCAGATCCAAACACACTCTTCACTCATGGTATCAGAGATAAACTGCCTGGTCAAAAATAATTAAAAAACCGCACACGTTGATATTTCGTTGGACCGCCTTGAGCTTTGATTATGGTGCACATTGGTGCTGCATTGTTTCTACTTGCAACATGAACATTTTTTTGCATCCAGATTTGCATTAAGATCTTGTATTGATGATCGGTGATTTGAACCACTCCGTAAAGTCAATGGGGTTAAGGTCGAGGCTCTATGGCCAATTCATGTGTGAAAATGATTCCTCATGTTCCCTGAACCATTCTTTGACAATTCAAGGCAGATGGATCTTGGCATTATCCTGGATTATGCCCGTGAAATTAGGAAAGAAAAAATCCATTGATGGAATAATCTGACCATTCAGTCGATTCAGGTAGACAACTGACTTCACTTTACTGCTGCATAACATTGCTGAGCTTTAGTAATGATCCAATCATTGGCTCTTAAGTACTTGCCGATTTAAAATCACGTGACCTTTTTTTGCCAGGCAGCTTGTTTACATCATTTTTCAACCCCATTTCTTAATGCTTGCTTTTCATAGCGTTTCTCCTTTTTACCGTGACACTGGGATTCTCACACAGGCTTCTTAACAAAGAAATGATTTTTAGTCGCATCTATTTAAAGTATTAAATCATTAATACTCACAATCATAAGTGGCCAATCCGTAATGGAGATAAAACCATGGGAGCCTTTCATTATAATGTTCACTATGGAGGGAAAAAATAATTTGATTTATGCAAATTCTTAGGCCTAATGCTTATCACATTGAACATGCTGCAATGTTACCAAGAGCACCTTCGTCAAAACGAATACACATCTGCCAAGACTGTATAAAGAAATTTTTATATTCTCCTCAGTTTACTAGTGATGAGCCTACGTTAGATATGTTGAATTTGGCTCATTGTAAAGTATAACATATTGTAAAGTACTGCCCAGGCAGAAACACCTGACAAGGCTATACAATACTGACAAGTCTATAGAAACACAACAGTGTTTCCTAACCCTGTCCTCAGGAACTGGCAGACAGTCCACATTTTTGCTACTGAGAGCTGGGAGGGAGCAAAAACACGGACCGTCTGGCAGGGAGCTGGCAGGGAGCGAGAACACGGGCTGTCTGGCAGGGAGCGAGAACACGGGCTGTCTGGCAGGGAGCGAGAACACGGGCTGTCTGGCAGGGAGCGAGAACACGGGCTGTCTGGAAGTCCCCAAGAACTGGATTGGGAAATAGTGATCTACAAGAATCTTCCTGTTTGCACAAATCAATTTGTGTAAATTCATTGTAGATCATTTCATGATATTTTTGAGGAAATAAGTAACATGTAAAATCTCACCTGTTAAATTCCAGTTGGCCGCCTTACTTGTGGAGCTGATGAACACTGCGAGCAGGTAGGGGCCATCTCTCCAAGTAGTGGCGATAACATTCTCCTAGGGAACCAAGAAACGAACGTGTCCATGGCAGACATTCAACCAGTGGGCACCTGATTTGAACACATAGTGAGAAATCTTACCTCATAAGGATGTTTTGATCCACCTTTCATGTAACTGGTATTCTGCAACTAAAATTTGATAAAATGACAAAAGAGGGAAGTGTAAACCTCAAAGTAAATGCAAACTGAAAGAAACAAAAATGTGAAACCCAGACTTAAAAAAAAAAATCAATACTATAGTTGAACGTCTAATATGACATTTGGAGCTTACTGAGATGTTAACAAGGATGAACCAAATGCAAAAGTACATTATACATGGTTCCCCTAACCAGGGCAAGTTACCTGTTGTAAACAGAAAACTATTTAAAGGTTACTCTAACAACACTGCAGGACTTATTTTGACTTCTGATCTATTGTGCTATGCAAATTACCCTGGATATTAGGTTCTTGCTTTGTTGTATACCTCTTGCTTCAATACTGTTTACTCTTGTAACTGTACATTCATTAGAAACTCAAGCAAGTTGCACTGACGCCTAGTTTACTTTAACAGCTATACATTTGTAATGTGCCATTTTTCTCCCTGTTCATAGCTCTTACAAGTAAGTGTAATGTAATGAAACTGAATTATAATAGCTGATCACTCTGTCGAAAGCAATTTTTAAAAAACTAAGTAGAAATACATGCTTGTACTGCATTCTAGGATAATAAACATAATTTTACAGAACATTTGTGAAAAGTAAAGCAAAAATCTATTGCAAGCACTTCAACTAATATCATTAACAGGCCAGCCATAATATACAAATCAAATAGAAGAAAACATGGAATCAACCACAAGTTTCATACAAAGGATTCTAAATTTCACCATTAAACCTGCTGAAAATGACAGTAATATTTGATAACACTATATGTTATTCTTACCTGTCTCATATCATGTTGATAAACGCCCACAGGAAGAGGCGGCCAGTTTGTTTTCTAAAACAAATTTGTAAAAAATAAAACATTTTGAGACAAACATCTACAAAAAAGAAGTGAAAAGCCCTTTTGGAAACTGACCATATAACCAACAGTAACAGTCAACATGGAAGCCACCTGCGAGGTAATTTTATACACAGGACAATACACATGGAATAAGGAAATTACTGAAGAGCGGCTTCTTACAAACAGTACCTTAGTACAAGGTACATAAAAGCATGTTTCTCAATATGGAAAATCTCCCTGAATCAAAGGGTAGAAAACATAGATCAGCTAAGTAGCTAAACGTGAAATGTACTTACGTTAAAAGGGGGAAAGACTCGCAGCTCCTTATTGCATATAACCTGCAGTTGCGTTTGCTTAATGTATTCCCCTTCGCCTACATTCAGGAGTCTCTGCCAGCTATGCTCCATTTTCTCATACATTTCCTGTAAAATGGGAAATGCTGAAATCGGTCACTATCATAAATGAAAACTTTTTTTAAAAATTAAATGAAAAAATTGCTCCAGAACACTCAAGATGTTTCACTGCCCATGTCCAATGATTGAGTTGGAATGTTTGCTTGTTCAGCTACGGCTTTTACAAGAATAGTTAATCGTATACAAAAGGCAGCGGATGGGAAATAGAGCAGTGAAAACAAGTCATTCACAGCTTCTGAACTGTAGCTCTGAATCACCACGGTCATTAGAACCTCATCATATGTAACTCATATGACAACAAAGACATTCACTTATATATTATTAAATCATTCCCGGGCCTACTAATGTCCAGTTTTACTTCCACAACTGATGCGGCACAAAACACTACAGTAAAGGCACTTACATCAATGTTGTTATACTGATTGTGACATGGATAGTATTCCAAGAACCAGTCAATGGTAAACTTCATTTCTCCGGAACATTCAAAGGACTTAACTGAAATACAAGGGCAATTCACATTGAGGAACAGACACACAGCAAAAACAAATACTGTTCACTTATGCGCAGAAAAATATCTACTTCATTGGAATGACAAAGACAAAATATTCACTGTTGACTCTGACGCCTGAGATTATTGTTGCCGAAATGCAAATGTCTACTAGTTATTACTTAGCAAAATAGTTCTAGCCATGCTCCAAATTACGAGATAACTGCAAGGATAACTTACTTTTCATTTTTATGTCAGTGCCGGTGAACATAGATTTTGTCAGCAGTATCGGTCTTGACCCCTGGATAGAACAAAGCTCACGTTAGATGGAATTCCTAGACTTTACGCAAAATTCTTATATTGTGAATCAGACACGAGAGTTTCACAGACATGATCACATATAAGCTTTCCTTACCAAGACTGAAACTGGATACAAATTAACACGAGTAATTAATATAGCTCCACGTATGTCATGTCTAATTTAAAGTCCACTAAGGACTTTCTAGAAATTGTACGGGCAGCTGAATATTTACTAAAAATAAAAAAAAAATGTCATAAATAGCATTATATAATGACACCTTAAACTAGGGCTGCAGTAATTAGTCTACGTAGCCGATGACGCCGAAAATGCGTCGACATCAATATTTTAAATCGACGCATTCTTTTTTTTTTATATATCATTTTAACGAAATTACCTTTATGGATTCTAAAACACTTCAGTGGATTATAACAATTGTTTTCCTTTAATATCACTGCGCAATTATGTGAGTAATTTAAATTATCACTAAAAAAAAGGTGGTTTGTACTAAGTTCGTGCAAAGTTTCGATGGCGTACCACGGCGGCACTATGGCTATGCACGAGCCCCAGAAGAGGAAACGCACACGAGCTGCTAAGGGTATGCAAACCCACCATGTTGTCTATTCATGTTTATTAAATTACCATTGGAACGGAGAGCTTTTTAATGTCTTTTGTCCTTGTAGCTGCTCGATATACTCATTATTAAAGCCACAAAGTTGTCTACCTGCTACCTTAGAATCTCCATTGAAAAAGTGTTTGTGAAAATGTTTAAGCTAAAATCTAGGCTTATTCTACGCTGATGTTGTTAGGACCAGTGTTATTGTAAACTAAAACAAACACTACATAAATAAAAATAATTCGTGAACTGAAACGTAAATGAATATTGTATTTACAAAAAACACCGGCGCACCACCGTCTTTTTACGGTACCTTATCCACAATATCTTCTCTTTTAAAAGATGTCGTTGCTAATAAGTCAATTTCTTCAAATAATATAGTAAATAAATATATATTATAAATATATTATATTATAAATATATTTATAATATAAATATAATTCTTATTGCTTCCACGATTTACCAAAACAGTAGCATGTGGCGCTCTGCTTACCGAATTTAATGAACATAAGGATACGCCGAATTTATACAGATTACTAACTTTTGGGCATCACAGTACGCATCTCATTAATACTGCAGACATACGTACAACCCTCATCGAGTTGTGGATGAAAGTAATGTCCGTATAGTCCCGAAAACCCGGAGTCCATTACCTAAAGCCCTGCAATGACATAGTTGTTGTCAAAATAAAATTTACTTAAACAGTAAATTTGATTTTCTGGAAGAAAATTAGTTGCTTAGATTAATCGACCAATCAGTAAAATATCCTATAGATTAATCCATAGATTCATAGATAAAAAGGACAGCCCTACCTAAAACTGATGCGAACATGGCGACTTGACAGCTCCTTAAAGGGACATTAAATAATTAAGTATATTCTAAATGAATAAAACATACGGTAAAGTGCCACAGTAGCTTTATAAATTTTTAAGCTTGCCATCTTATCTGTGATTCTAACACTACTTTCGGGATCTCGAAATGTTCAGTTAATAGTTCTTATGTATTTGTCTTGTAATTTGTACCTTTAATGTGCATCATTATACGTTCTAAAACTCAAATGGGAAAGGCGAATGCTGACAGGGGCGAGTCTATATGTGTAAATCTATCCCAATAAACTGAAGAACACAGTAATATTTTTTAAGACTGGCTGATACATCCAAAGTTTCATGATTAAGTCAACGATTCAATCACTAACAATAAGCTAGCCGCCTATCCACGGAAACAGACACCACATTATCAAAAACGATAGCCGATCGGTTTCTTATTTGAATTAAATTATATAACTAGGTAGCCCTAGTACTATAATTACTTTTGTTACGGTGAAACGCAGCCGCAAGCTAATTAGCCGGCTAGTGATCGACAGTTTCCCTATTCAGGAGCCCTGGGCCAGGGGAAGTCGTTAAGACTTTTATACAGGATTCTTAGCCTTGATATGTAATATTTCAGTCACGGGTCATTATACTCAGTATCTGTTTATGCTAACCACCGAGGGGGGTTTAAGTCATAAATAGCTAGCTGCGGTTTGGATGCATGCGCCCATTTCTTCATTCGGAGCCCATGTTTACATTCCATTTCCCCGAAAGTCTTATAAACCTGCACCTACGTTGACGACGGTGTAATCCCATTCTCCTTTCTCCGGTGCTGCTCCATCATTAAAGCTGACCAGCACGGCGCCAATCAACAACAGCAGCCAAACTTTGGGTTTCCTCGAGCGCCAGCTCCACGTCCTCCACCGAACGCCGGGCGCCATGTTTTCGCTGCTAAACGCAGCCCTACGTGTCAGTGCACCTGCCCGCGGGAAACGTGAAGCGCCTCACCTGGGTTCCGGATCGGCCGCTGTAAACCCGTCACGGAATCAACGAAGAAACATCCGTTACATTTGCAGATAGTTTTGCTAAAATGGCGGTATTATAGAAGTAAATCTGTGTCATCGCATTTTGAATTGTATATGCCACTGAAATTCTAACGTTGAATATTTATGCATCTGGTGGTATAACTCGTATTTTAACCTCGTATTTTTGCATGTGAATTCGGACCATCGAATTGGAGCAACTTTTGAAATGCTGTCTTTGTATTTTTAACCTCGTATTTTTGCATGTGAATTAGGACCATCGAATTTCCGATGCATATTTTCAGTGCATTCTAGCATGCTAGAATTTCAGTGGCATATAAAATTCAAATTGTGATGACACAGATTTATTTCGATAAACAAATTCATTTGTTTTGTATTGAGGATTTGGGGGGAACTCATTTCAATATGCACGTTGTTGACTCGGACTGAAGGAAAGGGGAAGACGAGAAACGGAAGTGAAGGATGGAAGCGGGCATGCGAACGCGAGGGAAATTGGGTAACGTTTGAGCTTCATGCTTTCACTATTTATGTTTTATGTGCTATCTAAAAAGACGCACACTGTATATGTTCTTAGTGAACAAAATTGGACTGGAGATGAAAGGCCATTGAAAACCCTACTACAGGGAGCCTATCGACGGTGAATGGAGCTACGCGCTACCAGACTAGGGCTCTCGTTTATCAAATTTCGCGTAAATTTCAACATGAAAAAATGCGTATGCACAAAAACTTATTTATCAAACCTGGCCTACGCACATATGTAGGAAATTCCCTCTTGATAAATCAGAACGATCTTGGATACGATCCACGTGCCTGAGACTCTGCCCAGTCAATGCAAATGGATCATAGGTAGTGCCCAGCCAAATGGGTAATGCCATCCAGTATGGCAGGCATACTGGAGCTGAAAGGTGGCCAGGATATCCATGTTCTGGTGGCTTGTTCCCTCTGGTTGATGCCTATCGCCAGGTACCCAACTGTGGCCAGAACCTGTATTTCAGCAGATAATGCCTGATTTTGAGTGGTTGCTTTCTCGACTCTTGGTACCACTTAAGCCCATAATTGCAATAGTGTGACTCTTGGATGTGTAAATCGGCTCATGAGCCAGTCATCGTCATGGGCAGCAATAATCCTGGTGATCCCTTAACACTTGTACCATCTTTAACCAATTGTTTGCGCGATCCCCTAGTAGCAACAAAAACACTCTTCTCCTGTATCGTGTTCTTGTAATTACGGGCTATTTATATACAATTCACACTTTCTTCAATTACTGTATTTATAACACTTGCAATCATCGACAAGACGTACTCGATGTCTTTCAAATGGAAAATTGAAATTCTCTAAGGTAATTACAAAGTTTATGGCTTACACAAATGTATGTGTTTAGTATAGGATAGCACTGTTGAGTATTGTGACAAGTAAGTAAAATTATTTTCAAAGTTAATCTCTGCAGCTGCGCTGTTTTTTGGGCACATGGACGGTCGTGGAGAGCGCTTGTGTATAGCAATGATATTCCCCCACACCAGCAGAGGGCAGTCATGTTACAACAAACACAAATATAAGCAGCGTAGTGAAATGGGTAAACTTCTGTGAAGAATTTAAAAATTGTTACTGGGCTTGAACGGTATTACAGCAATTTGGCATACTGCAGTATTTTGAAATTTTGGTAACAAAATTAGCCACCTCACCCACACATTGCAAATTTCATTACCAACATTTCAAAATGCTGGAATAGCGCTGCTTTTGAAAATACCACCAAAATACCATATATAGAGGTATAAAGTCTGGACGGTAATGTAACATATGAACAATAACAAAAGTTGACCGTTGTGTACCAATGGACAGAAACAATAAAGTGCAATGTATATGCAATGATGCAAGAGACACTGCCAATTACCGAAAACCGGCCAGGCAGAGGACAGAAGCAACTTTCTAATGCCAGAGATTACCTTCAACTTATCCAATAGTGCCTCATTAATCAGAGGGTAACCTCAAGTGACCTTCAAAAAGAATGGGAAATGTTAAGTAGTATAAAATGCACTGCTAGGCCAATTCATAACACTCTTAGAGGCAGGACTGAAGGTACATACTCTTAGAGGCACATACCCATAAATTGAGAAATGAGGAAAACTGAATTTTGCTGCTGTCTCTTCATTTTCCACAAATAAATATATACAGCCGCAGAAAAAATTGAGACCACTCTATATATTTAAACAAATCTGCATTCTTCATCCTGGTTTAATTGTGGTTTTGCTGGCAGAAGGTTATGCTGAGCAGCAGGTTGCTTCCAGGTTCAAAATTTCTCAGACAGCAGTAATCAAGAATAAGGTGAAGCAGGACACACTGGGAACAACCAGAAACCAGCCAGGTAAAGGGCAGAAGTGACTTTCTAATGGCAGAGATTGTTTGATTATCCGACAATTTCTCATGTATTGTAGGATGACATCAAGTGATCTTCAAAAGGAATGGGAAACATTAAGTTTGGGTGTGAAGTGCAGTGCTAGGACAGTTCATATCAGGTTCCTGGAAGTAGGACTGCGGTCCCATAAAGCAAGGAAGAAAGCCTTCATCAGTAAGAAGCAGGAAAGAACCAGGCTGCAGTTTACAAAAAAAAAATTACATATCACTCCAGACACACTCATAAATTGAGAAATGAGTACAACAAAAAGAAATTGTGCTGTGGTCTCAATTTTTTCCACTGCTGTATGTGGGTACCTCCGCATCTCCTTGCGCAGCTGCTTATCAGATGCATCCATAACTACAACAACTTAATCTGTTTATCTACCTGCAACCTACTAGAAACGCCTAGTCAGTTTCCTTGCACATTAAGTGCAGCAGAAATTTTTTTGTAATTTTGGTCAGATCTGTGCCTTGCCACAATTCTGTCTCTTAGCTCTTCAGGCAGTTCCTTTGACCTCATGATTCTCATTTGCTCTTACATGCATTGTGAGCTGTAAGGTCTTATATAGACAGGTGTGTGGCTTTCCTAATCAAGTCCAATCAGTATAATCAAA
>JAODLC010000065.1:13174074-13191200 GCA_026781145.1 Hippopotamyrus pictus
AGTGCCCCCCCCCCCCCCCCCCTCCCATTGGCCCAGCTCCCTTTACACACTGGCACTACTCACCTACCCAGTTAAAGTCCTTGTTCCTTCCATTCCCCCAGCTCTGTTTGCTGTCCTGCCCAGAGCAAGTCTTAGACAATTGTCTATTATACTGACTGGAAAAATACCGAATATTTAAACTGTACAACCACATCTAGATTGATTCATTGGCTAATATAAAAAACTATAGTGATTATTATATACATCCATTTTCATATAAATTTAAATTCTTCAGTTCTTTAATCTTCAAGGTTTCCATTTTGCCTCTTTTTACTTTTGTAAAAGCTACAAATACTGCATGGCATTCATTCCTCAGTTCATTTTCCAATGTGTCACATCTCATTCACAGCTTCCTGTATTTATACAGCAAATCTCTGTTGCAGTGACGGGTCATGTGTATACGATAGTAATTGCTCAACACTGTCTCCCCACAAAGGAAATATGTATCATCATGACTGCATTGTTTATATTCTTCAACCTGAACCAACTTCCGGAGGCAGTGACCACTTATAAGCTTTAACAGCTCTAGCGGTCCTCACACAACCCAAAAGACAGAGAGGCTATGAAGGTGACTATTTTATCACCTCCCTTTATCATTACAAAGCAGGAATGGACTTTTAGAGGATGTTATCAATCCCTGACGTCTGCCCAGCCAGACCACCATTTACAGAATTGACATTATGGTTGGGGAGAAGGGGCATGTCCATACTGCTGTCATTTGCCGACACGTGGTCACCTGATGAACACATGACGACGACATAGCGGTCGTCATCATCCTCTGCACAATTATGCACATCTACAGAAACAAGGGTAGAGTCAGAGGTAGGGTTGCTGCAGGAGGGGGAGGAGCTGAACAGGGGCTGGCATTGGGGAACATATCCCTCGTCATGTGGATCCTCCTCAGGATGGCTGGTATTCATGTAGATGATGTCCTCCTTGTTAGCTGCTCCAGGAAGCTTCTCTGCCAGCTCTTCCAGGCGAACCCGCACTTCGGTGAAGTCCAGCCGGTCTGATGGGTCAGTCCTCCAGCAGCTGAACATGATGTCATACCTAGGAAAACAACACAGAGATGCTGTCATCACGTGTGCTTTGTTTTTCAGACTAACTCAAACAAATGACAGCAAAGGCACAATAGTCCTAAACAACACATTTGGTTTCTGTAATACATAGCTCTCAGAAAGGTGGGAAAACAGGAGGTGAGCAAGAGAAACGTTCCTGTGAGAATCACTTTGGCTCAACTGAGACACTGGGGGCTTGGAGAAGGAATCAGTCTGTTATGGTTTGGGGGAGAACAAGGGTGAGTTCAGCATCACTTAAAAGTCCCTCCTGCAGCCCACCCACCCCTGACTTGGGAACAAACACTCACAGCTCATCCAGGCAGTCTGCAGGCTGCTTCAGCCGGTGACCTTCCACCAGGTAATCATAAATCTCATGGTTCTGAACTCCAGGGTATGGAGTCATGCCTCTTGTTGCAATTTCCCACATGGTCACTCCAAAAGCCCACTGAGAAGCAGAAGGACATTACGCTGTTGTCATTGTTGTTACTTCTTCACATGTATTCACAAAATAAAATACAGTAATCAGGATATCAAATAACAGTTTCACTTTTTGTGGGTGTCAACCTTTATCCAGTTACATTTCAGAGATCTTAAAATGCAAGCTGCTAGTCATTACATTTCAGTTTTTGGTATCCATGTTAAGTAAATTTCAGCAAAATAAGCAATTAGGGATATTTAAGTCTACTGTATCCCTACATACATCAGATATATTCAGAGCTTATAGTGTGATCCTACCACATCACTCTTGACAGTGAAGACTCTGTCTGCAAGGCTTTCCACTGCAATCCATTTCACAGGCATCTTGGCAATCCTGCCTTGTCTGTAATAATCCCCACTGTAGATCTTCTTAGATAAGCCAAAATCCGCTACACACACAGTCATATCATCACGTAGCCTGAAACAGCAGAAGCCGTTTCAGTCAACTGCAGTCAATCATTCAGAAGTTGAAGTGATTACTAAACGAAAAACCCTCAGTGTGCCAGATAAGGTAAGCTTTACCATATATAGTTTGTTGATTGTTCCAGATTTATTGCAAACAGGAATTCATGATGATTAAATATAAACTACTAAATTTAGTAACATACAGCTCTGGAAAAAATTGAGACCAATCTATATATTTTTTTAAATCTGCATATTTTAAGTCCTGGTTTAATCCTGGTTCTGTTGGGATAAGACTACACTGCAAGGCAGACTGCTTCCAGACTCAGAAGTTTGCAAGACCGCAGTACACAGCAGTACACAAGAACAAGGTCATGCAGGAGACACTGGGAATGACAAAAAACCAGCCAGATAAAGCAAAGGTGACACTCTAATGCCCGAGAGAACCGTCAGCTTATCCAGCAGTGCCTCATACATCGGAGGATGACCTCAAGTGACCTTCAGAGAGAATGGTGACCCGATGGGAACTTGAGAAACGAGTGAAACTGAGAACTTTGCTGCAGTCTCAAATTTTTCCAAATCAATGTTTTTTTTTATTACTATATCTATATTAATTCCTATTCTATGTTCCTTAAAAATTTGTAAACAGAACCCAAATGTTTTAGAGTAGGGACTCCCAAACTTTTGATTTTCATGGACTGGTTTATGTTGTACTAGAATTTCACAGATTTGTAAAACAGCTGAATAGTTCATTTTTGGAAATTAAGTGTGGACTTGGGGGTTAGGAACCCCTATTTTACAGGACAAAACTAAAATAAAGCTGGAACTAAAGAACAGATGCAGAACCATAAATGAGAGCAGGCAGCAGGAGAATCAGCGGGAATGCTGACTAGTAATGTGTATCAGGAAGCAGAGCATTATGGTTTGGCTTAAAGTAGTGCTCCTTAAATTTTAGGAAATGCCTCTTATTAGACTGAAGATTAACATAACCACGGTTCATGTCAACTTGGCAAAACAGAATCAAAACAAACACATGAAGCATTACAGTGGACCCACATGCAGTTGCGAGCAGCCAGATCCCTGTGCAGGAAGTTCTTGCTGCTGAGGTATTCCATGCCCATAGCAACGTCAATCATGAATTTAAGAAGCATCTGTGTTGGCAGATACTGGAGGGACAAACATTTTTGCATCATTTTTTTTAAACGGTCTGGTGACATGCACACTTTTTTAATCTGGTGACAAACTACCAAAGTAACTTCCATCAACAGGCACTAAAATCCAGTTCACCGCATATTGTAACCCAGGATATCACCTGGCAAACTATGGCAGCCGCAACTGACGGGAAATGACATGGTACCTGTGGACTGTCCTCGAGTCGTGAGCGCAGCAGGTAGCTGTGGAGGTCACCATACTTCATGAATGGAAGGATGACCAGGGGCTTGGGGAAGCAGACAGACCCCACCTCTAAACACACACCTGTACAGGACAGAGCAAATGCGGCCCACAATGAAGGATGTCAAATCAACCGGGAAATAAGCACATTACTGTCGCTATTCACATGCTGCAGTAAGACAGGTTTTATAGTTATCTTATTTGAGTGAGCACCTACCAAGGAGTCTAATGACATTTGGATGGTGAAAATCCTTCATGCAAGCAGCTTCATTCAGAAACTCCTCTATCTCCCTCTGAGAGAAGTTATCCACTGAAATAGGTAACACAGGATGTCATCTCTAAACAAATAAGGTGATAAGGTACAGGTTTGAATAATTAATAACCAAACTAGCCAGGTTGTTTTTCACTGTGTAGAAACCGCAAGGATCATTTAAGGACTGCAATATTGTTGAAACATTTGCTGAAAAGAAGAAAACTGCTAACTTTTCATGGTCTTCACTGCAACCTTCTCAGATGTTCCATCTTGTAGCTTCAGTTGACCTTCCATCACTGAGCCGAACTCCCCTGCAAACCAAAACGAAGGAATGAATTTGGGGTGGCCATAGAGATGACAGGGACAAAAAAAAGCTCAATTACACTGCCCAACTTCCAGCTGAACTTTCAAAAATACACATTTGGTCACACATTAGGTCACTGTGAGCTGCCCCAAGCAGGTAGGGTATTACCTTCTCCCAGGACCTTCCCAATGGAAAGCAACGATCTCATAATTATCATATCCTGTAGTTTGGCCTGAAGTTCTTCACTGATTCCCAGACTTGCAACTATAAAACCAAAATGATGGTTGAAGAATTAAGATGCTACATCAAAGTTAGTGATTCATTTAAGAAACCAGATTTTATTTTTGCATGATAACTATGTGTAACAGAGAACCAGTTCACCGGGTCAGATTTCTTTGCACTGCTGCTGAAAACCCACAAGAACAGAGTGAACAGATTGAACAGAAATCAAACCCCCAGCTATAGATATACGACTTAAGTAAAATATTTACAAATGACACATAATGCTATTTTTCTATAAGTGTTTTACCGTACAAACATACACATACATGTAAGTCCTGAGGTATAAAATAACATTTTATACGTACGGGTATTTTCAACAGCAGATCGGTTGTATGTCCGCTGAGCTTTGTAATAGATGACAGGTTGAACTTCCTCTCTACTTCCAAATACTTGCCTGCAGAGGGAGCCAGTGAAACCATATGATAGGGAGAAATATCATGATAATAAAGATTCGCAGCACCGCATTACTGGGCATTCTGTTAAACATTTAAAATCGTGCAAAAAGAAAGCAGGAAATCCTGTTCATTTTTATTCCCACTGTGAGCAGGAAATGGTTGGAGTGTTAGAACAGCATGCCAAGCAAAACTATCAACTTCCTGAACTGCAGGCCTGTGTCGTGTTTCCCGAATGACTCCCAGAAAATAAGAGAGGGGGACAGCGGGTGACTAAGTGCTTTTCTTCACTCCCACTGTAATACGACAACTGCAGGTGAGACCAAAAGTGATGTGCTGTAAACAGCCTTATTACAAAAGCGCACACACATCCAGAGTCATTCCGGCCCCCGTGACGAGCAGTGTTCAAAGTTTTTGAGACAAATGTGGAATTTAGACTCCTAAAGACGTGACAGGATGCATGCAACAAAGAACGTGATGTTTTGCAATTTTTGGGGAGCATTTTGATTTATCCTAATCATAGATATATAGTGAATATCACTAGTAAAATTCTTTAATTCTTAATGATTGTGGAAAACAGGATATTTCCCTTCTTCCCTGATGTATTTGCTTTAGCTTAGTCAGGTGCAAACAGCCTATATCCCACCAATGTGTTGGCTACAAGCTAGCAAGTGTATGACTAAGGAAAAAGGGCAGAAAATATCACTGGGATAAAGCACATGATTGGAAAGGTGACACTCACTGAAAGCGGGTCTCCAGGACTCTACTGCGCACACACACGGCGGCCCACAGGAGCAGCAGCAGCAGACAGACGCCACACACTACTCCCAGCACGACGTACACAGAGTCCGAGTCCCGCGTCTTAGGACTCGAGGATGGAGACAGGGGTCTGTCTGTAACAGAAGCATGGGAGATCCACCACATTTACACAACACCATACATGTTTTGAGGCAGGGCATTGCGTGTTGTTTTTAATCAGCATGCAGGGGACTGAGGGAACATCCTCAGTTTTTCTTGCTTTAGCATCACAGAGGTGCATCACGGGTAAAAGGATAAACCTAAATGGTGGAGCACTGCGGTGTACATTGCCCGTATGTCAGTCAGCCAATCATCTTCCGCTTATCTGGGGTTGAGTTGTGGGGGCAGCAGTCTAAGCCAGCCAGCCCCCTCCTCCAGCTCCAGCGGGGGAATACCAAGGTGGTCCCAGGCCAGCTGAGAGACACAAGCTCTCCAGCGTGTCCTGGGCCTGCCCCAGGGTCTCCTCCCAGTTGGACATGCCTGAGCTCCTCACCTCATCTTTAAGGCTGAGCCCAAACTCCCTACAGAGGAAACTTATTTCTGCCACTTGTATCTGCAATCTCATTCCTTCAGTCACCACCCAAAGCTCGTGACCGTAGGTGAGGGTAGGAACATATATCGACTGGTAAATTGAAAGCTTTGCCTTCAGACTCAGCTCTCTCTTTACCACAACAGAACAGTACAGTGCCCGCATTGCTGCCAACTCTGCACCGGTATGTCTCTCAAATTATGGCAGAAATAGTCTAAATACCAAACGGCTGGGGGATGTGGTATCCAAGAACTGAAGTTTCTAGGAATTTATTTCAAATGTGCCACAACCTATTTGACCTACTCGAATACAACATTGCAGATGCTGAATCACAGTAATAACAAACAGAAGTGAATTGAAGTTCCCGAGGAACAGTCAAGTAAACAACTTCAACACAGACCAAAGGAAATGCCAGGCAAATGGGTGGAATACCCCATAATAGAGCTAAGATGATATCTTTTGGCTCAATTTGGGTAGAACGCATGAAATCGGGTGGGGAAGAGGCAAGTTATCAGATAATGTCAGGATTTCCACAAGCAATTTACACAAAAAACTAAGTTGGAGGCATTGATGGAATCATTTTAATCAATTACTCTCCAAGTCAAAAATGCATTTGACCCTTTTCAGTAAACATACAACTGTAGGCCACACGCACCTGATTCTGGTACAAAGTGGAACACAGGTTCACTGAATACTCCAGTCCCTGCATTTGTGGAGGCTGCCACCTGGACACGATACGTGGTGTTGAACACCTTAACTGGGACGTAGACCATATTTATGGAACTGTGGATCTAGAATAAAAGAAGATAAATCAAATAAGTAGTTCAATACAAATCCTCCATATCGATTTCTGAGGTGAGGTTAATAATACCTAGAACATTTAAAAATTCATGGCCTAAAAGACATCTAAAATTGACATGACTCAAGCATATGCTCATCGCAAAATGGAAATGACTGTGCAGTACATAGTAAACATTTTACAAATTAACAGGATGTTTACAGAGCCCCAATATATTTGACTTTAAACTCCTACAACATTTTACATGGTCATTTTTTAAACAAACTACAAATTCATAGTTGCGATTATTTAATAATACTTTATCGATTAGGAAAAATTGAGAATTATTATGTTAATAAGAAAAACAAAAGGTTTCCTAATCTCCAGGGTTTAGGGGTCTAAACCCTAGAGGCAGTACACGAGTAATAAAATTTTACATTGTTACGAATTTACAATCCTCTGGAGATCAAGGCAACAAAACAAGATTTAGGGAGGCAACACTTCAACACAACCAGCTCATATTTGGACTCCAGGCAAGAACTGAACCCCCTGCACTGGAGATCTGCATTCACGGTTTGACCTGCAGAGCTGACAGACTTCCCTCTACCCAATAATGTACAGTTCAATTAGATTAATGTCAATAATGGATTCTTAGGCACACTGCAAAAACTCTAAAAAGGCTAGATGAAAGGAAGAGATTTCTAAACACTGATTGACGACACAAGAAAAACAGGAAGGCGGTGGCCCACTGAGATGGTTAAGGAGCGGTTACATGTGTGTTTGGAAGGGCTCCTGTTGCACAATGTCTGTCCATTGAGGCTTTCTCTCCATGCAGAAGTGGCCTGTGACAAACACACAAACTTATAGGAACCAAAGCACCTTCCAGTAAACAGCGTTTTATAGGCTATATCCAAGCTTTCAAAGCAGGGTTCGTCCCAATTTCTCGATACAGTGAGTGAGTGTTTGTGTGTGTGTTTGTGCGCGTGCACGCAAGAAACAGTTTTCAGCATTTTTTGTATAGAATAAATATTCTCTGATAAATACCAGTAATCTATCTTTCTCCCCTCTCTATTTAAAAAAACTGAAATATGAAAGAAACAAATTTATTGATCCAAGGGAGGATTTTTGTGGTTCAGCAGGATTAAAAATAAGTCCCAACACAACAACGCTCAAAAAAAAACCCCAAGAAAATCTATAATGCAGTGTGTGTGGTACAAGTGAGGTGCGAACGTGATTGTAAACACGAAAGGTGTGTAATTTAGTGTGGGTGGAACAATATAGTGATGAGTTAGACCAGTGTTTCTCAACCTGGTTCTTAGGTACCTCCAGACGGGTCCATGTTTTTGCTCCCTCCCAGCTCCCTGCCAGGGAGGTCAACATTTTTGCTCCCTATTGGGACCTGGAAGGGAGCAAAAACGTGGACTGTATGTGGGGTCCACGGGGACCAGATTGAAAAAGATTGAGCTGGACTTGATTAGATACATGGAAACCAGAAGCATCAAAGACATTTTTGCAAGGGGCTTTGCAATCATTAGCATTAAAATAAGAATAAAGACATTCTTCAGTTAACGACCGACCTCTTTAACGACCAGCTCTCTGAACAGCCAGAATGCTGTTGTAGAAATGGTGGCGCAGCATCTCAGTGTCAAACATCTCATCTCGTATCATTTATAAATATAGACGCCCCCCCGGGTTACGATGGTCTGTGTTACGATATTTCGACTTTATGATGGGTAAATGTTTTTCACTTTCAGTACATTATTCAATAAATTACATGAGATATTAAACACTTTTTAAAAATATAAATTAAGCTTTATTTTAATTATTTTGTAATGTAAGTGTTCCAAGCATGTTTTTAGGGTAGGCTAGGCTATGATGTTTGTTAGGTTAGGTGTACTGTATTAAAATGCATTTTCACCTTCCGATATTTTCACCGTACGATCGGAACGTAACCCCATTGTAACCCGGGGAGAGGCTGTATACAGAATGATAGTAATGGTGACATTAAAATAATATCTAAAGATGGTTGACACAAACCCACTACCAGTATAGTATGTTTGAAATATTGGTAACGGGCAGCTCCTTGCTTATTGACCAGTTCGCTTAACGACCTAGTCGTAGGAACAGAACTCGTTCGTTACGTGAGGAGTGTCTGTAAATGGGAAATCCCCACAAAGGCAGCAAATGATAACATGCGATTGTACACATATATATGCATGTGTCTATTCACTGTCTGAAGTTTCCTGTACATTCTCCCACGATCTAATTTTCACTAAATGTTCCCACAATCTTTCACATGCTTCTTACAGAGGACATCCTTATTTCTCCAGTGTCCATCAGCACATTTGTAAATGAAACCAGTTTCATAAGTGCTGTTTCCACTTGACAAAATATCAGATCGATCACCAAAATAAAGTGTAGTATAATATTTGTAACAGAGCAGATTGCCATTGATAAACAAAAAAGTTAATTTTTTCTAACAGTGATCTAGAGCCCAGATATAATGTTCTGTGTCTTCTACTATGATGCATAAACGTATAGTGTTTAAAAATACAACTGAGTAATACAGGTAAAACTGCGAAGCACACTTATTTCATAGCTGTCAAAATGTGTGAATCATTGTTATGGCACCCAGTTAATCTGTGCACATTCATAATATCCATTGTATTGTTTTACAGTCATTTCATCCATGACTCAGAAAAAGAGGAAAAGGGCGATGGAAATCAAATATGTGCAGTCACTTCCCCTAAAAAGTCTCTGTTTGTATGAATACATGAAGCAGGTGGCACTGCTTGAACAACATTTAGTTTCTTGAACAAACAAACAGCATAGTGAAACAAAACAAATTGGTGTGTTTTCTATTCTGAAACAAACACTAGTAGCTTTGACTCAAAATAGGAAAATCACCCTAAACACTCTGTACTTAACTGACTGAAGAAAAAAATCAACACTTTAAATTACTCTACAGGAAACTCTCAGAACTGGAAACAATTCCGAAGGTCAATTCTGATGATGGTTCTTGAGTAAACCTTAGTGAAAACGGCTCAAGTCAGGAACAATCTGAGCAGAAAACATCCTCAATAATTCCTTAATCTGCATATAGCAACCCTATGACCTTGGTTTTGAAAAACTGAGAGCTGTTACTCAATGGAGAAGCTTTTGCTGTCGAAGCAGTGTCAAATGCAAACTTAAGGTCAGGCTGCAGATTGTAAATCACAAGATTTTGAAAAAGAATCTCTCAAAATCAAATGGAGGGAAAATACAAAACAAGTCAAACACCAGAAATATTTGTCACATCTGTACATGTGCATTTGCATACACCTTTGAGGAATGATAAAAACGTGCAGGTACAGGCTTGGGCAAATGTATCTTGACAAAGATTACACCTGTTAAAGGGCATTGTGGGATTTTTTTTCTTTTGAAAACCTGCTTTTTTGGGATGGGCCAGGAAATCACTTGCAGGATGAGTAGAGTCAAGGTGAAAACATGCAGAAAAGTGCTTGCAGTGCAGTGCAATTAGGATATTGGATAGACACAGCTATACCTCTGGGCCACGTTTGATGACCTAAGATGCAGCACATTTGATACTGAACCTGGCCTTACCTTATTGACCTGCTTTCCCTGGGCGACGACGATATCGTAACCTCGCAGGATCCCATTCACTCTATCTGGGGAGGGGGCTTCCCATTGGATAACCAGCAAGGTCTCATTCAGCTGAACTGAGAGTTTGGTAGGAGGTGCTGTTGGCACTGGAAAAAGATGGGTGGGTAAATCTTATAGGTTTCTCAAAGAGGGAAAAACAAAAAGTTTACGACAATTTCATTTTCAGTTCACTTCTGGCCCAACACTGAACTTTGTGACACGAGTTCCTCTCAGGATGTACAAAGTACATTTTACAGAAACATAGATTCTCTATTTCACTTTCACACCAGAGGGGGTAAATTTTCAACCTTACAACAGAACTGTATCATATCGGTATCTGATAGACCATGCCGGTGCTTCCAGGAATAGAGAGAGGAAGCCTAAGTGAGCCCCACCTATTTGCAATGCATAATTCCAGCATGAGGCTGGTTTCCTGCTTAGAACAGGAAATGTGACATAACATTACAGAACTCCCCCCAACTACGCATCATACAAATGTGAGATCAAAACAGGTCTACACTCTTCATATAAAGAGTATGTTCAGTTGTCTGTTGCCTTGGTAATTTTAGTGGACTGTTATTTTTTTCCCGCTCTGGCTGAGAGTTCTAACATTAGAGGTCAATATACAACACAGTACCCAGAACTGCTCTGTGTCTCTGGTGTGCCTACCTCCCTCTGTGGTGTTATATACAACCCAGGGGCTGTATGGCGACTGGCCGATTTCGTTGCTGCAGTATATGCTCACGTTGTACGAGGTTAGGGCCTGCAGGCCAGAAATATCCCCCTGGAAAGGTGGCACTGAGACGGTAATATTCTGTACGGTTTCCCCGCTTCCAGGCGTGATCCATCTCACCTGGAGCAGAATTCATATACAAATGTGTAGCATTTAGTACTATTGCATGACAATGAAGAGAAATTTACAAATTCTGGCACAAAGTGTAAGTGGACACCTGAATTTCCCTAAGGGGAGGAATGAAGTACGAAAGTCAGTCAGTCAGTAAGCAAGTCAATAAGTCAGTAAGTCAGGAAATAAGTCAGTAAGTCAGTCATTAAATAAGTCAATCAGTCAGGAAAGAAGTCAGTAAGTAAACAAGTCAGTCAGCCAGTATCTCTCTATGTAATGTCTTTATGTGTTTTTCCTTTGATTTTAGAATTAAAAACAAACTTACCATAATGTGGCACTTGTGGAGCGGGGAGTAGCCATCATGACCTGGTGTCCATCTTAGCGAGATGTTGTTGGAAGCCAGTGACTCCACAGTCACTTCAGAAACTGGAGCTGGGAGCTCTACAAAGTCACACACATGACCAATGAACCTCAGCACACACCTTCAGAGTGAGCTACCACTGACGGCAAGGCTCCACATTTCACAAACTCTCTACCTTTGACGTTGACCTGTGCTTCTCTGGAGGTAGTGACTCCCTTAGGGTTGCGGGCCTCACAGCTGAACCGGGTGTGTTTGTTCACACCTGGAGGAGAAACATAACATTGTGTATCTGATACACTAACTCACACTTAAACCAAAATGCAAATACCTGAAAATAACCTCAAATTCAGTGTCATTAAAATAACCATGCATTTAATAATGATCCCTTAAAACATATTCTGTAACTATTCTACGGCAGCGCTACTGAAACTGAAAAGTTGGGAAAAAGTTCTTTTCCGAAGGGTTTCGACTTTCACATTGTCAGCCTAATCTTTTTACCGTGGGGCACAGCAATGTCACAGGACAAGGTTCATGCTCCGACAGTATATGACAGGTTCTGAACCCCGTTTCGCAGGTCCCACTCCCCCACAGTGATCTTTAAAATAGCAAACGACTTGATGACCTAATGAGGATTAACTGGACTAACGAGATGGTCCCACCATCCTACTCATCAGCAAGATGCTGGGACAAAGAAGTAAAACTAAGCAGAGACACACAGAAAGAGCAACACTGCTGATACAGGACATTATGTTCTTGAAAACAGAAGCTCTGCTTTTGCAACAGCTAGCATGCTGAGTAATGCATCGCCGCTCACGGCCGTCTGCAAACAGTTTAAAAGTTCACTTCAGTTCAGGAATAATGCAGCACGTGTTCTAGCCAATGTCACAAATACTCTTGGGCCAAAGATTCCAAAGAATGAGCAAGTGCCTCCATAATGCCTCTCCGCAGAAAGCAAGATAATGTCACAACACTGTCACAAAACAGTGTCCCTTTTGTTTAATATGCCAGTTTTATTTTCAGGCCAGGTCCAGGGAAAAAGGCATCACATTTACATTTCTCTGGAGTTGACTAAAAGCTGATGCTTGTTCCTGCTTGATTTTGGGTTACCATCAATCACTCTGCCAACTCGACTGCATCCCTGCTCACCACTGGTCCCACGCATCCTTACTGAGCCAATGAAATTAAACAATGTGATTTTCTGTGTTAATCAATGGGTTTATTGAGGCTCTATGGCAGAGAGCTGGGGTCTAGTGAGGAACAAAAATGTCAAATTACTGAAATGTAAACAGATACAAATACAAAGCTCATCATGGGGATTTTTTCCACTTTCAGACCACAACAAAAGACCAACAAAAGTAATCAGAAATCTACCGTCCCCTTTGAGGTATTAACATTCCTCGAAGATTTATTGAAAAAAAAGTTTTTTTTGTATCATGTTAAACCAGTGATTGTCAACCAAGCCGCTGGGGGGCCCCAACAGCCCCCATTTTTGCTCCCTCCTAGCGCCCAACACACGTGTTTGCCGTTATTGATTATTTGGTTCAGGTGTGCTGGGAGGGAGCAAAAATGTAGACTGTCTTCTGGTCCCCAAGGACTAGATTGAGAAACACTCTGTTAAACTAAAAGATAAATACTGGCCAGAGGAGGCACTAGAGATGTTGGGCCCCATGAAAGTGTATAATATTGGGCTCCCAACCCAGACAAATCCAATTACGCTCCATGTTATTCATTATTTAGGGCCTGTCACTCAAGGGCCCTTGGAAACTTCCCAACTCCTTCCCCCCCCATGGTGTCCCTGCTAGCAGCCACAGTGTGACATCTGAATAATCAGCAAAAAGTAAGTCTGGCTCCGTTTGCAAAACTATTCATGTGATGTTTTTTAAACGCAGAGGGGAAAAGGAACTTTCCGTCCCAAGACTGCAAACCGTCACTCTGTCGCAATGTGGTCACAAAGCATAGCACATTTTGGTGGCGAGCAAATATTTCATACCCTCAAAAGGCTGTAATGCTTGACCGCACAGCAGTCACACTATAAAATAAACAGACAGGACCTGATTTTTAGCTGGAGTCTCAAAAATACAATCTTATACTTCTGGATTTTCTCACTTCCTGTTTTACTGCGGTAGGGAAGTGTAGTATAAATAATATATAAAACATCAAAATGGAGAATTTAAATGTCTGAATTGTAATAAAGAAAATGAGCTGGTTTGGGAGGGTCACAGCAAAGAGGGGAACAGAAAATGTTCAATTACTTAGGCTGAGGTTTAAATGTTCAGCTACTTGGATGGGAAAAAAATGTGAGCATTGGTTCTGGTGGCTTGAAATTATTGGGTTTGAAAGCATTCCAACGCTGGCAAAATCCACTAGTAAGCAAATCCACTGAATATTGGACGGATTTTGTTGGGAACCCCTATAAAACGTTAAATGGCAGCACATTTAGAGTTGAAATACTTACAGTGCTTTTCATCTCATCTGCTATGGTACTGCTCTGTGTGTGTATGCGCGCGTGCCAGAAGTAGGCATGGACCCAACACCAATGTGGCATCTTCACAAAAGTACATCAGGGTGCTTTTTGTAGAATATATATAACTAATAGGAATATGTGGGGCTTGGATCAAAGTACTATCATACCACTCACAAAATTCCTTGCATAACTTGTTATAAAACCAACACATTCCAAGGGAATCCATGACGATGCTGTCAATATTCTATTAACTATCTTAAATTCAAATTTTGTCTCTATTTTGTCTAAGAACCCAAAATGAAAAAAAAATATATAAATGTCCTTTGCTGTAGTTTCCTTTTACACATCTTTGCCTTCAAATCAAAGAGTGACACTGGTTTGTAAGTGGAACTGGCAAAAGTTCATCTATGTAACCATGGCATAGAAAGTAGCAAGAGGAAATGAGGTCAGACACTGGGCCTCCCCATCTCCATGGAAATTCTTACAGAAAAAGGATCTGTCTTGATTTCAATGCCACCATGACATTCAATAGTTGCTGAAATGGCCTGTGCAGGTAGGAAATTCAAGATACTTCATTGCAGAGTTAGGTGAAGTGTATGGACCTGCAGGAAGTGCAAAGTCTGTACCAAAACACTTCAGATTCAACTTATTTCACTGTCCAGAAATGTCACCTTTAAGTATTTTTTTAAATAAAGGATAATTCTTACTCTTTTGCCAACCAGTGTCTTGTCAATGTTTCTTTCAAAATCTGCACTGAAATTATCCATTGAAATGCTATGATTTCAATCAGCTTGAAAAAAGTAGATCTGGAGAGTCGTAAAGAGATTCAATGGCATGGAAATTAAAGTGAGGAGCCCACTCATCAGGTCAGGAGGGAGCCTAATAGCCATATCTGAAAGACCATTGAAGATAATGGCTTGAAGTTGTTTTTGTCTTCATTTGGAATCAAAATAAAACATTCTGATTTGTGAAATCTAACCTAGGCTATTTTTTAGTTTTTACCTGCCAGTACCCATTGTACGCCTCAGTCCCTAATCAGCTGCCCAACAGCCTATTCCCATGTCTCTCACGCTGCTAGAGGCCAAGCTGAGTGAGCCAGCACATGAATAGACACTTTGTCCTACAAGCCCCTCGACTCACAATCCTAGCCGCCCGATTCACGGTGCTCCCGAATCCACTGGCAGACCTCTGCCAAAGCACAGATTTCAGCAAATAGCTGCAATGCAGCTCCCATGTGTGGATTTTATAAACGAGGACGAGAACGATTTACTGCAAATTATGGTGAAGGCCAAGCTGAGCAACCGCAACACATATTCTTCATAGACCGAGGATACATGCTTATGAAACTTACAGAAACTTATACACCTTCAGGACCATTCAACACAATCTTACCTCCATGGCTCGAGGTCTTGCCGGGGACTGCAGGTCTAGCCATGAATAAAAACTACCAGTCATTCCGCCTGGGAAATCTCCCCTTTTACAATAACACAGTAACAGCAGGCCGAGCGGAAGCCGCCCTGATAAACAAAATCTCAGAGGGTGTGAGGAAACCGCGGCACTCGCTTGGTGTCTGGTTACTCGCTTTGGAAATAGCAAGTAGCTTTTCAGATAAGCAGCATTAGCATCTGTGAAACCATTCCCAGCTTAAAGAATCCTTGTGAAATGAGTGACCCGGTAAACACTGGTTGTCAAATTATCTCCTCAACCCATCAGGACTCCATCAATCTACAAATAATGCTGCATCCTTTCACAGTAACTGGGATGGTGCGATTTATACCTCTGACAAAGCAGTACTGGATGCATTTCCAGTGGGGCTTCCTGCAAATGAATTACACTCGAGCAAGAACACAGGTCGACTGACACACGGGTTTCACGAGCTTGCAGTGTGAGGCAGAGTAAGAAAGGATGGTTCTCACCTGGCACAGTCATAGAGTTCTTGGTGCTGTCAGGGCCTTTCACAGAGTTTGTTAGCCATACAATGGTAACAGGGTCCGGGGGGCCCACCGCCTCACAGGAGAGGTTGAAGGGGGTTCCCCGTGTCACATTCATATCCTCCGGCTGCCGAGTAAACATTGGCAGACCTACAAATACACACACACACACACACACACACACACACGGGGGAACCATTTAATAAATACTCTCGTAAGACAAAGAATATATTGAAACATTTAAATCCTAAATTCTACAGGACTGACGTCTTTCTGAATTCTTGCATATAAAAAAGACATCGCTGCCTACCATCGCGAAGATCATGGGCGTGTTTCCTTGTTATTCTGAGCTTGCTGATGCTAGGATTTAACTGAACTAAAAATTCCCAACTTGCATTCTGATGAACTGATTCAGATTTAAAATAATACCATTAACCCAACTATAACTTTTACTGCTTAGAAGCGTAGTCTGTAGCAAGTTGTGTATCACTTTCAACAAAAAAAAAGAATACAGAATAAAGAATAAAGTTACAGTTTCTCAAATGACAATTGGACAATACTGGGATGGACAACCATTGTTGCTCAGGGCACAGTATACCGTAGTTTCAGCACAGGTGTAATATTAGCAGAGGTGGAAAGTTCAGGTCTACGAAATACAAATCCAGACCAAGATTTTGTTCTAACCAACCAGTTATAAAAACTCACAGTCACAGAGTACTCAGTTAATTGGTTGAAACAGAATCTTGGTCTGGACTTGAACTCTCTGGACCTGGAATTTCCACCTCTGAATATTACCTCAAAACACTGCAGTGTTTTACATATGCCAGGTTTAAAATTCACACTCCCCAAGTCAAGATTCTCAGCTGAGAAGCAATGGTTATACCTTCCAACTTCCACAGAATACGGATAAAAAAAAAAAAAACACATTTTATACCCCACCTGGTTTATTTCCACTTAGCACATCATTTGTAACACAGATATTCAGTGATATTATGATTTCCGGGAGAAACCCTGCAAGTTGCCTTCAGTACAATCACACACCTTCGACCTGGATAATGATGGGCTGGGATTCGATTAACATGCCACTGATGTTCAGCTTGCAGATGTAAACGCCAGCATCAGTCCGCAGGACACTTTTAAAGCTTTAAGGGATGGGGTTGGGGGGGGGGGGGGGGGGGTG
>JAODLC010000065.1:13192211-13203764 GCA_026781145.1 Hippopotamyrus pictus
GCTGGGAGCTGAGAGGAAGCTAAAACATGGACTGTCTGGGGTTCCCTGAGGACTGGGTTAAGAAACACTGCTCTAGGGGGAGCTCCAAGAAATTATCCACTTTTGTGTTATAGGTTATATTTTATTTTATATACATTAAGGTTCCGGAAATAACATTGCATAAATATATCAATGCTGTGTGTTTATTCTATTAAACGTCTTACATGATGCTTACGTTGCTGTTATCGTGCTTGTATGAAGTGTTACTGATGGCATTAACTGTCTGCAGTATAGTTATAGTAAAATGGTTTTCACAGTATCCCTGAAGGGGATCTCCTAAGTAGAGTATGCAAATTTCATCTAACTGAAACTGACTTTAGACTATAGCTGGCGGCTGTGGTGTGAGGAGGGTTACTGGGCCTAGAAAATAAATATAGGCTTGCTTTCTGCATTCCAGCTAAGCCCCAATGACGATGCTTGTGCTTAAACTGCTCTAAATAACAATATCTTTGGTAACAGCACTTCAGCAAAAATCTTTGGCTTTAAAATAAACACTGGAAAGCACGGGAATAAAGAGATTTTATGTAATGCCAGGCCTTAGCTGCCTATGTGGAAATGCATTTGTGTTGATAAATGGAGCTCTTTGCTTCTGACAATGTTTGCAACAATGGGACAGGGAGGGGTTCCAAATGAAATAAATTCATACACATATTTCGGAAAAGTTAAAGGGTTCTAAGCCACAGAAAAACAATTTCTGGCTTTGCCAACCTAAAGGTAGAGTTCATACCATTTGCATCACAGAAATTTGTTACCAGAGGAATCATATTGTCCTGGAAGAGCCAGTCAGTGAGCGTTTCACATCTCAACCGCTTGTCAGATACTGATAGTGTAACATATTTATTTTGGTGATTTCAATTATCTTTGCGCAAGGAAAGACCATCGATATTAAATGAGCGCATACATTTGTTCATCTTATTTTCATTCATCCCAGATATTGTTCTATTCAGCCATCCGATGTGATTTTATAAGCAGGTTACTTTTTTCCATGGTAAAGGGGTCTGTCAAAATATCTTTTGTAAGCTTCAGATATATGATGCCTGAAGTCATACACTCGTTGGTCGTAGTGCAAATGAATAGTAATAAACAGAATATAAATACTACGATATATAAATACTACGACATATCAACACGTATACTATATGCCTGCATGACATTCACATCAGTTTGACCTGCTCTTACAAAAAACAACAGGGCCCAGGATATAGCGATACCACTGATTTTCTATATTTAAGTAAAAAAAAAAAAACATTAATAATCGATATTTCAACGCTAAAATCGATTCTCAAAATGAAAACATGCATTCAGATCGAATAATCGATATTCTAATTTAATCCGCACGACCCAGTTCATATAGTGCCTGCTACTTCTGAACTACGAAGCAGAGTAACGTCCAATTTCATGATTTCAGTCAATTTAGTAGAATAAAATTTCATTGTCACGTAAGTCACACAGAAGTATACATCAACGGAATGTATCATAATACTTCTCCCTGCCTTGTTTGCAGTATTGCATATGTAGTTATTGTGTAGGCATATACTATGTGTATTCATGTACTTTGCATAAACATTATAGCTAAGTGAAAAGAACAGGAGTCCTTCAAAAAATGTAAGTAAAATTAACTAAAGCTTAGAAAGATTTGGAAACAACGGTAATAAATACCACTTGGTTACAAATTCATTATAAGTGTACGTGTATTTAATTACGAGCTTTGGTATGGTTTAACATAAAATTCGAGGTAAGGAGAGAATAGTAAGTTTAACAAATTAAGTTTAAAAGCACATATATAATGGAAATTCTGAGTAAAACATTATTGATAACATATGATGTATAAATCACAGCAAAACACTGCCCTATAACGTACAATACTCCAAATAAATAAAAACTTAAGCCTCCCAAAAATTAAACTTCGAAATAACTTCCAATAGACGTCCTTATAATACACGCTTGATACTAATTACATAACATGTTCATTATTACGACGGCCACCCAGTTTGAGCTGAAACATAAAATACACAAAATTGGCAAACTTACCAAAACTTCCATATCCATAAATGTGTAAAACAAAAGTCAAATGGAAAATAATCCGTCCGAAAATATAATGACGCATGTTATCACTTGTGATTCGATGAAATTACACCTTAAAGAACAAATTCTTCTGCTCCACGCGAAATGCCTTTTGAGGCTTTAAAACGTAGGAATGTTAACTATTGTTATCACAAAAAAACGCAAAAGTTCTGTCTGATACAATAAAAAAAAAAAAAACTGGTACTTTTATATGATCCGATGCATCTGTTGTTTTCTTTCTGTACTATAAAGCCCCTCATGAATGAATTTGAACCCCTCTCACCAAAATAAACTTTAGAAAATTACGTCACGTTGAGAGTGCCATTTTGGTAGGCGGGACTTACTGTGTGAGAGTGTGAATAAGTGAGTGAATGAGTGTGTTTTTCTATCAGGGTCGGGACCTTTTGAGATGTGGGGACCTTTTCCCAGGCACGAACATTGCAAATGATAGAAAACAGCGTTTGAACGTGCCTGGTAAAATGTCCCTTAAAATATTCGAAGATCTTCATGCGCTAGATTAACCAGACTAAAGTGAGTTTGCGTATAGTGTGTGGAGGTGTTCCTCTTGTGGTCAATGGTGGAACACCTGTGTGTTTTTTTTTTTTTTTTTAGCATAATTGCCTCCTATATTACACGTAACTTACGCGCTACCTTGAATGAATGTCTACATCAGGGGTCGCCAACATGGTTCCCGCGGGCACCAGGATGCCCTCAAGGACCACATGAGTCGCCCGCGGACCTGTTCTAAAAATAGCACAATTCACCAGTGAGCAGCGTCTAAAATGTAATTTTATCCTGTTGCTATTCTTCTTTAATCACATTTATATAGATTTGAAAATGTCAATATCTAAAAAAAAAAAAAAAAAGAATTTGAAACATGTTTATTATACATGAAGTTTAGATAAGTTTAGGAAGGCGTTTCAAACTGGTAGCCCTTCGTATGGCTCAGTACCTGTGAAATAGCTCTCAGTTTCAAAAAGGTTGGTGACCCCTGGTCTACATTCATTTGTCGCAGTTGTTTAGCAATTAAGAACTTGGTATACATAGATGAACTGCAATATTACAGATTCTGCCCAGCCTTACAGGAATTAGGAGTTATTACTGGCCTCTAACTGACACTAGTTACATGTGCATGTCTTTGCACATAACTGTTTTGTCTGTTGCTCAGTATATTACAAGACGTTCAGGTGATAAAGCTGAAGTATCCAGCCTGGTCATGGACTAAATCACAGGATAAAAGACTGTGTGCTGTGTGAGTATCAGAGTGTTTCCTGTGTGTATTACAAAGCTGCTCTGCGAAATGCTGTGTCTCAGCAACGCCTGATTCTCTCATTTATATCTTTCTGAAACTGATAGTACCCCTAGATTTGCATTTTGCCTTGTAGAATGAAAACCAGGGACGTCCAATCACACCGACTCCTGCATTCTGCTTAAAGCCCCGGGACGGATCGAGGTTGTGGACGGAGCTCAGTTTTTCTGCCACCGTGACCAAAGTCAGTGGTGACTGGCTTGCGCTGATAATTACGAAGGACAAAGAATGAGTTGGAAACCCCTTGAGTTTTATCACTTCATGTCCTTTAGCAGCAGTTTCGGCCGATAGGCGGAGTGCCGTGCTTCGCAGTCCCTGGGTCTGGATTGAGGGGCGCCACCTTCTGACCATCACTGACTGTGAACCCTGTGCTTTACAAAGAATGCATTGTTTTCTCACAGTTCTCTTGCAAAATTTTGCGCCGAGCAAAGCCTGGACACAGTGCATTGTCTAGTACTTTCTTGACCACAAAGGCATAATTGCTAATGGCAGAAGGGCCATTGCTAATATATACTAAAAGTATTCCTGTACAGTAATTACATATAATTAATTTAACATTAGCATTGTCATCAGCAGGGTGAATGTCGGAATAGGCCTATTTCCATGGTCTGGACTGAGGGAAAGGTTTTGCTACCCTGGTATGTAACGACACCACAGATTTTTGGCCTATGGCTTCCCAGCAGTGACAGGAAGCCTTTTCTCTACATACTGATCACTGTAAATTGGGTTTCCTTCCACTGGAAACATCGAATGTTTGGCTTCTCCGGTCAGCACGACTTTGGGCTGACTTCTGTTAAGCTTTGGCAATCTACATAGAGGCCACTTGAAGCCCCCCTAACTAGCTGTGGGCTGTGTGGATTAAAAAGAAAATGTTATTCTAAGTTTGCTTCCAAACGTATCTTAATAATAATAATCATGGTGATCACGTGCCTGGAAGGTTGTCATTTCTAATTCTTCAGCTGATGTTGTGATTGTATAACTGTTAGGTCCTTGAGCCCAGGCTATGCTGGGCATTGCCACAAGTTGTGTTTCTGTACCTTTCATGGAGAATGATAATGAGAAATGTAAAAACTACCCATCTGTCTAACGGAAATGAAGAAAATACGGCTATTGTATTCTAATCCAGCCAGCGGCCAAATATCTTGTTCATCCAGCAGAGGGAGCTCTTTGTTATTTTAGGAAGATCCGTGCATCTTCCAACCAACCACTCCTCCAGTATTGCGGGCACCGTATACAGGGTGCGAGTCCATTGCGAAGCATTGTACGATTTTATGATTTATTTTTGTAATTGTTCGTTTTCTGTTCACACACAATTAAAACTTGAAACTGCACATTATAAATAAAATTTCAAAAATTCCCTTTATTTTTTTCAATAATTCATAATTGTCATGTACACAACACTTTATAATGTTTATACAAGTATATTTAAATAACTGAAAAGAACACTGCAGTCAAACGGACATATCAATATTCTAGAGTAATTTGTAAGTGAACAGTTTCAGTATAAGCAGGAGAGAAGCAAACTTCAACCCCCCACTGCAGTTTTCCACTACATGCAACCAAGACAGTACATTAGGTCTTCTTGAGACTTTTTCTGGGTACTTCAAGTCACATGTCTGGGTCCCATCCTTCTCTTACCAGCCTGAGTGAATGGGTGACCTCGGACAAATCCTCAAATATAACACTCCATGTCTTTTTTATACTTAATAACCTATTCAGCAGACAGTGGCCACATACAAGGCTTTTACACAATTACTCCTGTAGCCTGTGAATACATGCAGCATAGACTAATGATGGGATAAAGCCTTATACCTGTTTGTATTTGAAAAAGTGCTTTGCCATGTCACAGAAGAAAAAAAAATCTTTTGCATGACAAACAAAATTAGAAATTCCGAATGACTTTATAACATTTTAGTAAAGAATGACCAGACACAATGTTACAGTATATTACAAAGAAGTACAGTATCTGTACACCTGAATAGTCATATAAAATGTGTGTAGAACAATACAGGACAATGTAAAATGCCATGATGAAGGTCCTTCAAATGAAACACTGCACAATGAAATGGACATTTAGGTATAATTCTAAAGTAAGTTTCTCAAGTAAATTTCAAATGAGGCATGAGACTTGATCTGCAATACATCAATACGTCGTTTTCCCAAAAGTCACTTTAAGCCAGGTGTTTGAAAGTGATGTCGTGTTTTCCTGATTTTTATTGTTCAGGAAAGGGCGCGTTGGCATTGGACCTCTTGTGTGAGTTCTGCTTCAGCGCAGCTGTGCTGCTGTTCTGCTTGCCGGCACTGTTGTCCAAGCAGTACGCTTTGGTGCGATACAGGCTGGCCTTACCCTCGCAGCATCCTAGCGAGCTCATGAGCAAGAAAATGTCCCTGCGGAAGGCTTTGGTGAAGATGGCGTACAGGAAGGGATTGGCACAGGAGTTGATGGGATAAAAGAGCACCAGTAGGATCTTGGAGTACGTGACGGTGATGAGGGGCACCTTGAAGGCGGCAGAGATGGCAAAGAATGAGATGGGAGCCATGCAGGTGAAGTCCGTGAAGATGAGCACCGCCATTCGCTTGGCGATCTTGGCGTCCGCCCTCCTGCTGGCGAACTCGGGGTTGCGTACCGCCTGGTAGATGTGGATGTAGCAGGCACAGATGACCAGGAAGGCAACCACGTTGAGGAGGAGGAGCATGATGACAAAGCCCTGGGACAGGGGCGCCTCGATGTCCATCGGTAGACACACGCTTACCTTCTGGTAGCTGCTGACGCCCAGCAGGGGCAACAGCGCCACTGCTAGGCTAAGGAGCCAGCCACCTGCCATGATGAGGACCGCGCTGCCCAAGCCCATCCGCTGCTCCAGCTGCATGGCGTGGGAGATGGTATACCAGCGCTCCAGTGTGATCACCATCAGCGTATACACGGAGAGCTCGCCGCCGAACATGGACAGGAAGCCGGCGGCGGCACAGCCGGGGCCTGTCTGCCACTCGATGGCGTGCTGGCTGTAGCTGCCGCAGGTGCGGGCATCCACGACGGCGATCATCAGCAGGTAGACGCCGATGCAGAAGTCGGCGAAGGCCAGGTGGCACATGAGGAAGCGAGGCACGGTCAGCTTGCTGCGGCTGGTGAGGAGGACCAGCAGCACCGTCAGGTTGCCCGTGATGGCCAGAACATTGATGAACCAGATGGCCACCCGTAGGAACTTGAATCCAGCGATGTCCTCACAGGGGTTGAAATCATCTGCCTCTGGGGTGCACAGGAGGGCCTTCGTGGTCTGGCAGAAGTCAAAGTCGGGGTACTGGAAGTCCATGTCGTCAAAGGCCTGAGAATCTTCCTCCGAGGACAGGACGTCAGACACAATGGGGGCCTTCAGTGGCAGCGTGATGGAGGAGTCTGCCACAGTGGTTGGAATCCTAAACCCACAAATACATCAGTTGTTTTATATAGTGCCTTTCACAACATAGTTGCATTACAAACTCCACAACCCTGCTGGAATATTTTCCATGCGGCTACCCACATAAATAGCACGAAACAATATATTGTGGCGAGTGCTTGAATTATTTTAATAAAGGAGATAACAGGTCTTCTGAAATGAAAGTTGGTCTATTTATTAACAGCCACTATTGGTTTAAAACTAGCAGCAGTAGATATGGATTATACACTAACAAATCACACACATTCCATGGTAAACATCACCTGATTTAGACATTCATGATTAACATAAACACACAAACACACACATTGATTTAAAGATACGCGGGATGCAACGCATACTGGTAAATTCATAATTAGTAATGATCAATCCCATGGAGTCAAATTATGGTAGCCAATCATTGACAGTGGGTGGGATCAGAACATTGGCAGTAAGTCATGGAAGGGGGACACTCTAGGCTGGATAAGACCCCTAAACAACATGTACACACAAAGAGAGCCAGGCCAAAAATCAAAGCTATGAGACACCAGGGATCCCCAATAAGCCACTATGGTACCAGGGCTGGACTGGGATTAAATATCAGCCCTGGACAATGGGGTTACAAAAGGATTATATTTGGCTGACCAGGGTGAGGGAGGAGGCATGGTGTGGGGGTTCCCCACATACCCTCTGCATCGGCCCAACAGAAGATACCTGCTATGCCAGTCCACCCCTGCATGGTACCCCTTGTCCTGTTCCACCTTAACGAAATATACAGGTTTCCAGAGTCTGCTAAATAATCTCTGAACCTGTTATGATGGCATTTGACAGTTATCCATGGGGAAAAAAAAACACTCCGCTTACTCTGAAGAAATACGTTCTTCGCAGTAAGCTGATCCATTTTCCCATAAGTCGAAGAAGGAAGACTTCCTATGACAGAAGCATAATCGACATGCATTTGCATTACAAATAAGGCACTTTATCAAATTTAAATTTCACTACGAAAAAAAAAAACTCAAGACAGACGAGCTTAAAATCACTGAAAAACATAGCACAGGACATCCATCCATTAATCTTCCAGCTGCTGGAATAGGGTAGCCTTTTCTTTCAGTGAAAATTAAAATGAAATACTAAATCCCAGTTGGTTGTGAGCCGCACTGCACAGGCTATGGAACCTGTCATACTTCTGCACGTTCCAGCCAATCAGAGCACAGCAGTGGCTGGGGTAGGTGAGGTGTGCCTCCTGTAGACTTTGCAGAGCCCCCAGTGGGGGGAGGCTCTTCAGGGCAAAGGCTGCGCGGGCCATCAGGACCTGAAGAGCCTCCAGGCCGTGCGATGGGAGCCTCTCCAACGCTGTCATAGACACGTCTCTGCAAAATGACGCAAAAGGACTGCCGTTGGTGCTTTGATGAGACAGGGAGTCCTGTTGCATCACAGGACATGCGCATGTGCTGCACGTCTGCAGATGAAAGAGAGACCTGCCTGCATATCCCACAACTTAAAAGCTCCCATGAAACCGCAAACCAAGCGAGGGTTTGATATAAAAGTTCCTCTCATTTATATAACTCAATATTTTCACTGGTGCATTTTACTGCACAACCTCTAATCAAGCTTCAGGTTAAAATCAATCCCGTTAACCATTACGCCACCTGCTGACTGTACTTACAATACACCTAGGCCGACCGCTCCTTTGAAGGCATTTTTGTGAATTATTCTCAGATTCTTGTTGTTTCTCAGGACCCTGGGAATAACAAATTATGTTACCTCCAGAAATCCCGTAGGAAATTCTCTTCTAGCCACGTGTGCCTTTAAAATATTAACATGTGTATTATAAAAAGAAATATGTAAATACAGCTTATTGATCCTGGTTCCATTGAAGGCATAGTCCATTATCTCCTTGAAGCCATTTCTATATAGGTTCCTGAAATAAAAGTGAAGAGTTACAACCTTGAATGAAACACTTATTTAAAAAGGCTTTATCAAGGAGTTGCCTGATAAGATGGGCAAACTTACATAGTGGTGTGTTCAGTTGCTAGTCCAAGAAAAGCGTTTGGTGGTATTGATTCGAGATGGAGGTTGTCACAGATTTCGCTAAGGAGATGTAACATATTTTGGATCATGTTAAAATTCTGGCAGTTTTTTCTCAATAGAATCATATCTAGCAGCACATAAAAGATTAAAAGCCTCTGTATTAATGGCACCTTGGATTAATATTTTAAGTTTAGTTCAGAAGTGGGGGGTTTATTTTCCTTTGTGAGGATATCTCAGAGTGGTGCACAATATTACAGCAGCTGTCAAATTCAGGGTGAGGCACTGAAGGGAAACAGCTCCACAGAAACAAACAGACCGACTTACAGGATGAAACTGGATTCAAGAGAAGAGACGGATGACATGTCAGGGAACAGAGATATTCCAGTGTTGGAAATGCTTCTGTTGAAAACCAATTTGATTACTACAAAATAAGAGACTTATCTCACTGAGCATAAGTCTCTGATTTAAAAAACCAGAGCAATCAAGCTAAGTCTATAAGACTAAATGGCATATGATTAAAACACTTTTACTGATAGAAAATACTTTTATTAATTTAATTAACTGATATTGACATTAAAAACTCTATAATACATATAATACAGTCAGTATATATTAACATACTGGGTGCCACTTTACAATAAGGCTACCCATATAAAGGGTTTATGAATGATTTATAATCTGATTATTAATTAGGTTGTAACACTTTGTAAAGGATTAAAAGACACTTTTAAACGTGTCATAACAGTTTTCTTTTTCTTAATAAGTTACTACCATTTACAAGCGGCAAAAGGAAGCCTTATTGTAAAGTGGTACCATATACTGTATATCTGTATGCAAAGATTCCAGAACATGACTCTTTAGATGTAACAAACAAGACAGTTCATCTGTTTAAGAACTTGCACTTAAACTTTTGATTTGCCACGTTGGACACAAATACATAAACATGGATTGTAAGATGTTGAGTCTCACAAATATCGTAGCTTGGGGAGGTTGTTGAATGCACTTTGGCTGATGCGTTTCAAGCTCTTTGTGTTCTGAATCAATCTGAAAAGAAAAAACAAATGAACTAAATATAGGCAGAGGTGGATAGTTCAGTTCTAGAAAGTAAGTAAAAATCCAAGATTTTGTTTCAGCCAAGCAGCTGAGTACTCCGTCAGTGTGACTGTTTATGCTCAACTCGTTGGTTGAAACAAAATCTTGGTCTGGATCTTTACTTTCTACTTACTATTTTTACTGGACCTGAACTGTCCACCTCTGAATATAAGGGGCTCTTTCGATACTCTGTCATGTTCGTAACATACACAAAGGGAAGAAGGATTACAACAGGCTAAGTTTTCTCATATGTAAAATTAGCCGATGTTAAACCTTAATGCCACATATAACTGTATTATCTCTGTTTCTGAAGCATGTGGAATCTGGACTGGCTCTTCTAATACATGGCGTCTTTGTTAATCTTCCCTTGCCCTTCCACTACTCCTTCTCCTGATAACCAGGGTTAAGAAACAAATATGCATTTTTACCTCCTGAAGGCAAAAAGTACAGATCATTTCAGCAAACAGCATTCATGTCTGAATGGCACTCACATTTCTGAGAGGTTAAAAAGATTGTGGAACGCCATGGGCTCTATGGTCCTCAGGGAGTCACTCTGGGAGATTTCACTGGGGTCACAGGAGACAAGAAGGCAGTTCACAATAAGTAGGGCAGACTCACAACTACAAATTACAAGCCTCACCTGCACTGAAGCAGATCTAGATTACTCTTTAGGACAGAATAGCACAATGAATGGACTGTTTATCATACACTATTGCTCAAATAGAATAGAACATATTTAATTACATATTGTTTTATGGTTGCCACATAATGCACAAATTTGGTTATATTATATATTATTTTGTATATTCTTCATACAATGCTAATTTGTAGAATAGTAGATGTTCAACATGAATAACATTATGCTAATTATGGCTTTGATTTGATTATGGATAATGCTAGTTACAGCAACTCATAATCAGCAGTTTGAGAACATTTTGGTTTCCCAGTAAAGTACCCAAGCACTGGAGAGAGAGTAGCTGATAAGATTAGAACTATCTGTCGATTCTGTTATACTGGTATTTCGCCTGAAACACATCTAACATGTTATGTCATTGGAGACGACATCATCTTAGTGTGTGTATGACCAGAGAAAAGCAGAAACAGCCTTTGTAAGTTAGTCTCCCCATGGCATTTAAGGCTCTTTGGTAGGATATTCAGACCAGTCAAGAAAAATAAATACAGCTATTGTTTGTCGCTATGTAACCATAACTGATAATAGAAAACAGGGATTTTAGATGGGATGTAGCTCATTATTGCTATGATGTAGTCCTCTTTTAAATTTTTATTTATTTTTACAATATGCAAAGATGCTTCTGTTTTTTTCTTCAAACTCATTGATACACTTGTCCTCTTTGGTTTGCAATGGTCCTAACTGTTGGAGTTTGCAGTTTTAATGATAAATAATTTCAAGACAAATTCTGTTTTTCCTGCTGTGCTTAAATTGCGCAGAACCATCGATCCAAGGTTTGTACTGAATTGTGAATTTTGTATACCATTACAACTCTAAAAGAATTACATAATTTGTATGTAATCGCATATTTTATTTCCCCTACTCCTCCTGGGGGGTGCTGCCTGGAGACCTCAATCTATCAAGATCTCCAGCAC
>JAODLC010000065.1:13206505-13228502 GCA_026781145.1 Hippopotamyrus pictus
ATGGAGTACCTTACATTTGTCTAAGTTAAATTTCATCTGCCAGGTATCGGCCCAGTCACTAATTAAATCAAGATCCCGCTGTAGCTGCTGAGGCTCCTTTCCTGTCAGAAAGGCTAAATACCATGTCCCTAAAGTCATTTTCAGTAACTGAGGATCTGTCCGGCAAGCCCTCTGCCTTCAACCGCTACCCAATTCACAATGTAGCAGACCCTCACGGCTCCCCCTGCAGGTGGTGGGCCCCCAGGAGAATGCCACATGGATCATGGGTGAAGGCCCGTCTACCAGATACTCGCCTACGTGTTCCCCCCCAGGCCTGGCTCCAGGACGGGGCCCCAGTGTCCCTTTTCTAAGTGAGGTTTCCGGTTCCTTGTTGTTGTGCTCCATAAGGAGAATTTTAATTGCCTTTAGTCTGGTTTCTCACCTAGACCTTGCCAGGGAAGACTCTACCGCGTACAACTGCCCCAGCGTCCTTAGGATCATAGCGACACACTATTCATGGTGGAGCCTACGTATCTTTATGTGTGATAAACATTTTGTTGCATAGTGGCCTTGTTTATAATAATTTGTAGTGCTTATAGTGATTAAAACTCTTATTTTGCTAATGAAGGTCATTTATTGTTTGCATCTGTGTTGTCTACAGGCATAAATACGTGGGTGTGTAATTTGAATGTCAGATAAAAGTTGTTTATGTCACATTGTATAATTTCATGTATCATGGTCATCCACTCTTTAGCGTAGCCCCTTGGTAGGTCTGGTGGCTTTAATTTAGTCTCAGAACTGAAAGGTTCTGTTCTCAGGTCACCGGCTGGGTCTTGGGTCTTTGTTCATACTGTGAGAGCTGTGTGGAGGGGGGATCTCTCACTCCTCTCCTGGTCCCTGGTCTGGGATCTTGCTCTAAGCCAGTGGTAGTTGTGCAGTGGATTGCTTGCTTCCAGTCATTGCTCTTTGAGTGTCGGGCTCAGAACTGTTTCAGAGAAAAGCACATGGGGCCAGGTTCAGCTCTTGCCAGTGGGGGTTCGGTCAGGGCTGCCAGCATCGTCACCAGCTGTGATTCTGGATGGCTGGCATCCTGTCAAGTTTCTTAGTCCTGTTTAGTATCATCTTGTACCTGGGTTCATGGTCATCTCCACCCAAAGCTCAGCAGCTGATGTGCCAGGCAATTAGCATCCTGTTTTTCGGTTTGTGGTTATCGTGTTTCCTGGGTCCTGGTTCCTGTTACTGGGGTGGCATGGTGGTGCAGTAGTCAGCGCTGTTGCCTCATAGTCTCTGCCACAGCTTCGTGGTGTTGAGTTTGCATGTTCTCCTTGTGTCATTATGGGGTTTCTTCTGGATACTTTCCCTCCCGCAGTCTAAAAACATGTTAAGGTGAACCGGAGTTGCCAAATTGTCCAATAATGTGTGTGCGTGTGCTCTGTGGTGGATCGGGTCTTTGTCCTGGGTTATTCCCTGCATTGTGCCCTTGTGCTCCGTGTCCCCATAAACCTAACAAGTAGGTATTGAAAATGGGTGGATGGTCCCTGTTTCTAGCTTTCCAAGCACTTGAATCTATCTTACATTTCCTGCAATGTGTTGTCCCAGGACCTCAGGGACCAGATGGCAGAACACCTGTGGATAGATGAACTAGTGTGGGCTTCTCTGCTTTGGACAACCGAGTTTTACCAACAGGACCACTCCAGAATCTGTCAGTGTAATGTTGATACTTCACTAAAATGAATGTACTGATTTTAATCTGTAGAAAGTGTTACAGTAAAATGATCGTGGAATGCAAAAATTGATACCATAGTTTGAATTAGAAATTAAAGGTCATAGCAGCTCAATTTTCAAAGGATATTTTATGAAAACCCCAAAAAAATTCTAAATATATAAAAATGGCAGCATTTCCAGCCATTTCCCATACCTTATCTCTACCACGATGGCCAGGGTGGGCCGGGGTGGTCTTTGGCCCACCCAGATGTGACTCAGGCCCACCCATTCAGCATTCACAGCGAGCGATACAGTACGATAAACTATTGGGTCTGACAGGTATGCGTGTCCATGGTTTGAGCAATCACAGGAAATGTGGTGGTGAGAGGCAAATAGATTTTTCTTTCTCATTTTGCATTTGGTCTTCATAATGCCACGATTCATTTCAAAACTGATAAAAAATATGAAGTTGAGTCTGTAATGTGATTTTGTCACCTAGTGAATTGTTATGGGTCTGGCCCATCTGACTTTCTGCCGGGACACCCACGCAATGATTTCTGGCTCTGCTATTGGCTAATCTGGAGCAGGGTCATGATGAGCCTAGAACCGCTCTAAGGAAGTACAAGGAAAAGGGCAGAGAACACCATGGCTGGGATACTAGTCCATTAAGGCAAACATTCCCTCTAAGACCAATTTGAGGACCCTAGTACATAAAATCCACATATCTAGCCCTTTGTGCTACAACTAATGTGTTTCGTTGTATCTGCATTTGTACATCACTCTGGTGTAGATATATATTTACTTAAATTTTGAATTTCCTCAAGACCTTAAAAGAAAAGTATAAAATTAATATTGACAGGGAGGGACTCACATTCCAAGGACTCTGCTTAGCCCATCAAAGGTGTAACTGGGGATGCTGCTGAGAGGCAGGTGAGTGAGGGTCCTGTGGAAGCATCAGCAGAGCAGGTAAGATACGTCCTGTGGAAGCACATTCATTCAGGCCATCTGTCTCATCATGACAAGCCTAATTACAAACGTACATGCATTTGCAGTGCCACATTGATTATCAGAATATTTTTTCACCGTTCTTGCATTTTCTTAATTGGTTGTGTTTGACACTTCAGGGCTACCGTAGACTCATAGACTACTGCTAAAAGTTATTTATTTTCGTATCAAATGCAATTATGTGTAAGGGTTATTTTCCGTTTGACATTTACTTTTCACATTTCAGTTATTGTGTGCTTTTTATCATCAAATAGAAAATGTTTCATACCTCCTTTGTTCCTTGCCCAATAAGCTCTTGAGTATTATTTCAATCTGATAAAGTATCAAATATCAGCTAAGAATATGGTCCTAATTTTAACATTTACCACTAATGAATGCCCCCCTGTAAGCAAAATGGTCACGTGGACTTTTTAGTGAAATAGAAACATATTAGGGACACGACAGAAATGATCATTTCCTGAACGGAAATGACTTTTATCTTAATGCACAGCTTACCCTGTCATGAAAGGAGGACATAATCTAGCTAACTGTCAGCCAGTAAAACAAATTCTAGTCCTGTATGACAAAACAAGCCTAGATGGCATTTTTTATTTTCTTGATTTGTTGCCATTAAACAAAACAACACCTTTAATGATATTTAAATGGTAATTTGAGATCCCTATCGGTTTTCCATTCAGTTCTTCAGGTACCATCTCTCCATAGACCTCACCAGCTCCCTCTTCTACACAGAGTTGCTGCACGAGGCTCTCACACAGAAGGGCCCTGAACACAGTCAACCTTGAGAAGGAAGCAGCTCTACTTGTGTCTATTAATCGTCCCACACTCTAAGAAGCCTTGGTCACATCACTTTAGCCAGCATGTTCCCATACATATACAGTAGATGCATTACTTATATCTAAAGAGATTTAGTGAATTTCTTCAGTGACAAACACCAATGACGGCACGTTGCTAAGACTTTCTCACATTACCTCTAATGTTGTGTATCACTGCTAATGTCAGCAATTTGGTGCTGATTCTTCTTAGTATACCATTCATTCATTCATTCATTCATTCATTCATTCATTCGTGTTCCATACCCCCTTGTCCTGTGCAGGTTCACGGGGGTCTGGAGGCTATCCTGGAAAGGAGAGGCGTAAGGCTGGGAATAACCCTTAAACCAATAATAGATATGATAGCTATGGCCATCTAACTGATGACGTCCGACTTCCCTTCATATCCTTGGTTTTCAACTCTTGATGCTTCCTCAAACACTTTAAAAGACTCGTATAACCTCCTTCCCCAGAAAATAACAGTTGACCACTGCATAATTCAGAAATACTTCCTGCAGTCACTGCTGCTTTTCCTTTTCAAAACTCCGGAGTGTACTGCCGACACATAATTGAATAATTTTCTTTTTCACAATGATGTCCATTAAATCAGTCCTGTACCCAGCTCTTCTGCCAACTCTGATCCTCCACTAGCCCGGCCGTTGTCTAAGTAACCAATGTGGCTCTCTCCACAACGGTTGCCTCCTTTACATCGGCTATGATCTCGTGACCTGTTTAAGACAATGCTTTGACTTTGGGTCTCTTCTTCTGGCCCTTCTAGGTATCGGCGAGACCGTTCTTCATTGTCTGTCAGTGGGGGTTCCACACGGCTCAGATTTAGATGTTGTTTTTCCCCGTGTTATCGTGGGGTTTCCTCCAAGTACTCAGGAGTCCCCTCCAGTGTAAATCGGACTTAAGAAATTATCCATAGGTAAGCCTGAGTTGTTCCCTGCCTTATGCTCATAGATTCCAGGATAGGCTCCGGACCCCCCGCAACCCGGAATAGGACAAGCGGGTATAGAAAATGGATGAATGGATGGAGTCTTACCTAGCTATACCAAAAATATCCCTGAAAGTCTGACGATTAATGCTTTCTAACTTTTCAAACATGACAAAGAATGATAAACTTTATACCCATAGACCATATTTAACCGTGCTGTTCTGATGTTACATCCACTGAATGGTTAAACATGATGTGAATGACTTGTATCCAGTGACATTTTTCACTGTACGTTTTATAAAATTCCCTCTCAATAACAAGTCTTCTGTAAATATTGTGTAAGTAAAGAGTATTTCATGATCACCACTTAGCAGTCAGTGCAAAATCTGAGTTACAGGCTGGATCTGTCTGTATTACAGAAAGCAAATGGAGACAATCTGCTTCTTTCTTATTACCCTTTGTTGTCATGCTACACTACGCTCAACTGTGTAAATCTGTCTCTACGCACTCTGCTGGCCCTGCTGCGGATTGGCTGACTGCTTCTCCAGTCATTGCCCATTTCCAAAGGAGCATCCATCCTCTGCCAGAAGTCACCATTATTCTTTTGAAGACTGAAGATCAAACTTTTAATGTTTTATGCCAAATCCTCTGATTCTGATCTAAACATAATTCTCTGCTGCATAATTTTAATAAGCCTCTCTTAAATCCTATTGATTTTATGCAATATACCTTTATAACATGCACAGAGCACAGCAAAACTTTTGCTTAAACTACTGCTTAAAAATTGATTGTTTATTTGGATTCTGCTGCACATAAATACCCAGGGTATTGAATTAATGATGCCAGTGTTACCCTGTACTTGGGGAAGGCATAACAATTTGTTATTTGTCTCAACTATAACTCTGATAATTATATAATTAACGTCCTGCAGGTATCATGATAAAGTGCAGTGACGTAATTTAATTAGATTAGTTCTCTGGCTTTCATACTGGCAAGAATGAGTCACATCACCAGAAAACGGACTGCCTGCTTAGCAATACAAAATTTAATTCACTACATCTTTCTCTGGATTGAAAGCGGACGATTATGGTACTTCATGTAAGGTAAAATACATAAACTACTGTACTGAAGTGATTTCACCACTTTGCTGCCTGACCTGAATCAGGAAACTCTTAAAATATCAATATTCTTAAGCCAGTATATTGTCATATATTTGTTCTTATTAAACAATTACAGGTTACAAGATTTCATACTTAACAGAAAATTTAATCTAATTGTCAGTTACTTTATCATTTCATTGGAAATTTCGGGATTGTACATAGCCGAATATTTTGTTAAGATAAATATAACTAATGTGCGACTATTGCTTTTCTTGGCTCTCTGCGCTGAAATAGCAGAAATAAATATAATATACGCGATTATTTACGAATACTGGTTAAGAGCAAGTGTACTCGCGTAAGCAGAACACTACTGGAAACTATCGGATCTCATTAAGATCGCACATACGTCGCCACGTGCGTAACTGCTTACCTGAAACTTAGTTCTAGTTTCGGAGAAACATTTAATCGAAATGGTTTCAAAATGTATTAAACATATTTCTAAACGTGAATCCTACTGTGCGGTCCGATGCCCGTGGCCAAGAGTAAGAAAGATTGTCACTTACAGTCTCACTTGCGCATCTTTTTGGGCTGGAAGGGACTGTTCTATGTTATTGTTGCATTTGATCGCTTCAGTGGAGCAATGACAGATCCCCGGACACGCGAAGTTTGAAGCGGAGTAGCAGAAATCATATTTAAAAAATACTGAGAAAATGAGAAGAAAAAGCAATATCCGCATCGCTGTGTTCTGCGACTCTTCCGCGCAAAATCGCCGTTTACTCTACTCAGATATTAATTGTCAGAAGACAGCGTTGGGGGAGGCGGTTCAAAGTCGAAAACGAATTAGAGTTTTCATCTCTACCTCTCTGCCATTATTAATATGCCACAATTAATAAATGCACGTCCTCAGATTTGGTCTATTTTTATGTAAACTTTTATGCGTTGGTGAAACCATCCTAGACAATACAGTGGCAGCTATCGACCTTCTCTACTGTAGAAAGCAGATGCTCACTAGGAACAGCAGGTATGAAAAATAATTATTCATACGTCACGACATCACAGTTCGGCTATGGTATGCGTATGGGCTCACTACCGTCTTTTAAATTGTACCTGCTGCTAACGAATGCTCACGGTATAATAACCTCGCCTAATCTTTCTAAGTGTGCATTAATTCTTCCATTACGAGTAACTAATAATGATCAATAATAATTAATTCCTATGTGTCGTAGTCTTCGTCGTATTCTAAACACATCCATTCGAATACAATGCTAATTTTAAACTTCCACCACTTTTTGCACTGCAACCATGTTCATAGAATATATATAATTTGAAATATAAATGGTAACTGTTAAATGTGTACATATATATCCTGTACATTACTGTGCCTTATTACGTTTTTCCTCATTATATGTATAAGCTTTACAGTACAGACACAAGTATACAAGTTACTGACCATGAGCAATTTGTGATTAGATTTTAAGTCTAGGCAGACATGGAGAGAGAGGCTGGTAGACGGCCCTTGACCTCCAACGGGAACATCATGACCTGAGTCTTAGCAGTTTCCAAGAGAGTGCCCAATCTCTTCTGGCGCCAGGTCATGCCCTTGATAAGCTCAGCAAGGCTGCCTGACCTTGGCTCACAACAGCCCTGCTGAAGGATTCCAGAATTTCTGTTATCCAGGGGATAATCACACTGTCATATAACCACTTAGGAAAATATTCCTTTCCAAAGAAAATGTTTTGAAATTGTTATTGAACTAAAGAAGTATTTCATAGGTCAACACGTTTAAAAACATACTCATGGTTATACTTTATGGTGATGTCATAAGCCAGCATTACACTAAAGACAACTAACTCCAAAACACTGTAGTTTATCTGATATTTTCACTGCTTGATCAATATGTTGCATAAATAATTTCTTCTAAAGATAGATTTTCCCTATTACAGTTTTTTAAATTACTTTTTGTAATGGTGTATTACTGTAGTTGGAGCTCACGAGCTAAAATTGTACGATTTTAATATCTTATCTGGATATTGAATATTATCTGCTCTTTCCATCACCAGGACTGGGAAAGAAAAATAATTACTATACCTATAAGAGGCTGATTAACAAAAACATTAAAAAATGAAAATCGAGCGTCATCTACCGGTCACACTACTTCTACAACCAGAACTGACACCGTGTTCATTAGTCAAGCTTTTGATTTTCGATTCCTTCGTGTTTTAATCGTTGTCAAAGAAGAAACGGTGATTTTTTTTTTACATTGTGTCTTATAGCTGTATATTAGTTCTAGGCCCCATACTATTTTAACAAATCCTGCCGTATAAAATGACTTCCTTTCATTTAAAATTTTACCGAAAGGGATGCTGTACGTTTGCAAGCGTAACAGGACTACAATTCCCAATATCAACAGCTGGCGCTATGTGATGACGGCACCTGAGCAGACACCGCGGAGTTCGCGAAAGCTGACTGTACTTGAGATTGACACACCTAAACAGGAAGCTACCGTCAGTTCTTTCGCTTGAAAAAGTTGTGAAGGAGCACTAGCAGTTTTAACTTTTATACGAAAAAAGAACCATGGATAAACTTCGTCGTGTGTTAAGTGGCCAAGAAGAGAACGAAGAATTAGGCCTAACTGCTCAGGTAAAAATCTGACATTAATTTGCAAAATACGGGTGTGCAATGCCTGTATGTACCGTGGCCTCGTAATATTCTGTTTTTTCATGTGTTTTTATTAGATATCATTTTTTAAAAATTACTATGATGCTGCGTTTTATGTTGTTTTTTTTGTGGCTGCATTATTATAAATCGTTGTAGTTATCCTGCATGTTACTGCATAACGATAATTGGCTACAGTGTTGGTATTTGCGTAATTAAGTTTTTGCAAATCGATGGAGGATTAGTTATTCCAGCAGTCCATGTCATTTTGCTTAGACTTAAGCGTTGAAGCATTCACAAGTATGCGGGTTTGGTATGAATAACCAGCCTACCAGACTTTGCAGGCGTCATTGCCGTGCATGTGACCTTCAGTGAACCTTATCTTCCAGACTCAATCCATCCTGTAAGCTTAAACTGTTTCCCAGATGTGCCAGTTTTTACAGATGCTCAAAAACAAATCAACCGTTCCTGTAGTTAAAGACATTTAAGATAGTAGAGGTTGTCATAGAGTTTACTTTCACTCTGCACACATTTCCTGGATTGGCAGGAAAAGAACTATTTCCACAAAGCAATCTTTATCCTGCTTTAGAAAAAAAAGGTCCACAATTAAGGTGGGTGGTACCACCAAGGCTGGAGATGGCCATTTCCTCTGTGTGTTAACCTGACTTTTTTCTCATTGCTGATTTTTTTCATGCCTTCATAGGAAGTGATCGATCAAAGAAGGTAAGGTATTTGATAGCAGGGATTATGTAGTTATGACAAGGATGAAAAAGACTTTATAGATATAGTATTTTGCATGGAATGAGGTAGACTGTCATTTATTTCTAATGCTGGTAAAATTGCATTTTGGTGTGATATTTTATAAACCTCTGTTCATTTGCCTCTTTACTTATGACTAAAGTCCTTTTTGTGTATCTTTGGGACCCAAGAAACATTTTTTTTCTCATAGACATTCCGAACACCAGTTATCATACATTTAAAATGCTTTATCAGTAATATCCCACAAAAAAATATCAGGCTGCTGAGCTAAAATTATGGAAGCACATGTATGTAATACACCATACAAAAATATTGGTATGTAATTAAAAAAATCGTGTAAGATGTAAGGTATAACTTCAGGGCATGACAGGTAATAACGTAAGTTGATGCTACTTTTGGATTTATGAAGAAGATTTCGTCCAGACCATAGCATTCAGATTCACCTCGTACTATGCTGATATGCACATGCCTAGGGGTCGAGAAACAGTGATGCTCATGTTGTGGGCATCAGGAAGTTGCGTACCTTGTGACTTCCTGCTGATGTTGTTCCCCAAGGTCCTGGATGCCTCTACGCTCAGCTACAGCACACGGGTGAAGTGGTTCGTCATCTGTTTTGCCTGCGGGATCCTGTGTTCAATCCTTGTAAGCTGGCTTTCTTCCTTCACACTGTTAAGGGACTGTCCCCAAAGGCTGTTTTCTACAATGGTTATTTTTTCACAGTGTTGAGTTGTTAGTCACTTTCACAATATCCAGCACCTCTCATTGGTCACTCTCTGGTCAGACTGACAAGGAAGGAGTTTTTCCCTTCAGAATTTCTTGTAGCACTTTACTTGAGGGGGCACGAATAATGTAGTGATACACTCTCATTTAATGTATTAACCAGAAACTAATTGTTAGTTACGTATTGATCCCATGTTCGTTTATCACTAATCAACCATAATAGTTCATGTATTTCATGCACTTACTAAAGTTGTTCATGATGTGTACTTGAGTAGTAATTGAGTTAAGTTACTTGTGCTCTACAAGTAAAGTGCTACTGAATTTCTATATAAAAAAATTCACAGCATGGTCATGCACCTGTTGATGAGTCTTTGTGGTTTGACATGGAACACTTTTTAGTGTCAACACAAAGAATAGTTTAGATGTTTTTAACAGACATACCCCGGTATTGTGGGTGCGCAGAGTTATTATTTATCGGCAGCCGTTCTATCCTCTTCTCTTTTTTTGATAAAGGAAGTTTTTCGCACCTTGTAAAGAAGAAATACCCTTAATCACGTGTGTATTACTGATTTTGTTTATATGTCCACTAGATGGCGATGCTTGTTGGTTTTTTAGCACTAACTTATAAATCTTACTCAGTAGTACAAAACATATAACAGCTGTGCCTGTTATAAGAGCAACAAATGGTTTAGTTTACTTATTCTAAATGCCCTGAGGTGGTTAACAGGCTTGATAATGTCTTGCTATGTCCTCTTCTGTTCCAAACAGGGAACAGCACTTCTCTTCGTGAATGTTAAGCTCTTTGCTCTCTTCTACACATTAGGGAACTTTGCAGCGTTGGCAAGGTAAGAAAACATTAATAGGCTATCTTCAGTTTCCACTGCAAAAAAAATCTGAAGGAGGAACACAGGTGGAGCAGTTCAGGTGCCCAACAGGGATTTGTGTTTAATGGTAAAACTTGTTTCTAATGAAACTGATAAGTGGAGATGAGGCTGTGATATGTTAACTACTTCCTGATGGGTGGTCTTGCATGGATGGTAACTGGTCTGTATCAGAAAAGTATCACTCAGTCTCTTGTCCAGTTAACATTTAAACCGTTAATATGTAAGGGTTTATAACTCTTCAGGGAAACCTTTTTGGAACTTGGATCTTGACGTCGATGTCACGCTACAGTTGGTTATTGGGATTTGTTTCTGATTAGCTTCAGTCAGTCTGGCATGCACACAAAATTCTAGAAGTTTTGGTCCTGTTAAGCTCTTCCTTATCTGTGTCACATTTGCTTGGGTTGAGCTGGAAATTCACTAAATTGTAGCCATTTCTGTGGGACTTGTACAGAAAATAGCACATCCAGGTGTTTATTGAACCACTGACCTATAGGTGCACAGTTTGCTCTGGCTCTTTGTCTCTCCATGCTGTCTACCATCATTTATGGATGGATTGCAGGCTCACCAAGGCTCTGTGCACCAGCAAGGCCTTGAGACCCTAAACAGTCAAGGGCAGAAGCTAAACGCTGTGCAAGTTTTCTTTGCTAGTTTGAGTGTCATTGTAGCCTTCATCCATCAAAGGCAGGGTTCTTGCTCCAAAGACAGCATGTCCATTTGTTCCTAAACATGTATGATTATTTTTGGTTCAGAACTTAAGAACAGGTTGGTCTTTGCATTTTCCAGTGGAATGTTAGGTTGATTCTGTCATCAACGAACCAAGTATCAGGGATATTTCTTTTCAACATCATTAATTCTCTATTGACAGTCTGTATTGTTTTGGAGTTTATTTCGATTTGTTAATCATAAATTGGCCATATTGTGAACGAATTTGTGCTAACTGTTAATGATTTTAGGAGCTCATTAGTATTCCACCACCTACAACAGGTATTTCCTTGACTTCTAAGGCTATGAGTGAATGGATGAAGGTCACTGAACTGCCCGCAGTAATTTCTGCAGCTAATGTTTACATCACATACTAACACCCCTTTTTGTACCACAGAAGCTCTAATCAGACCAATATGTAAATAAACACTTTCATGCTGAGGTCCAATTCACAGCCCACGCAGCTGGTCATCTACCAGGGTCCCAGTTGCTCATTCCTGCTGTTCTTTTTCAGTAAGATGACGCACAGTGTTCTAATAACTTTTTTGCAACGTTCCACTGACGTTGTCACTGAACTGTCACTGTCATATTGAGGTGACAGAGTAAACCCCAAGGTGCATGTTCATAACCGCTCTGGATGGTCGTTTTTCTTCCCACCTCATTTCCTGTCTGGCCAGGCGTAGCGGAATGTGGAAAGAATGTTTAGCTGGAGTCTCCGTGCTGATTCCAGGTCAGCAGGCCTGTCGGGGGAGAGGAGCGTGACCTCACATTGCCCGCCTGGCTAGCAGGTTGCCCCGTGCTGTTTCTGTGAAGGTAGGAGGCAGGACAATCCAGGTGGTGGCGTTGAGGTAGAGGTTAGGTTCCCCTAATCACAGGCCTGTGTGAGCAGAGCTCTGAAGGAAATTCCTGGAACAGAGTGTCTTGTTGTACATGTCAGTTTTGGGGTCTCCTGGTGGATTATTTAGTCAGTTTTTACTTTTACTTTAAAGCAAGTCAAAATGTACATATTACGTAGTGTGAGTATGAGGTGCATATTCTTTGTTTATTCAATAGGCCATGATTTTGGCTTTGAATTTTGCCTGTTAGTCAGTAAGTTTATGACAGATTTTCCTCATTTTGTATCTATATACAATTGGTTATACATAACCTGTGTTGAAGTGTTGTATTCTCTTTATTGACGTAGAATGGTTAGTGGGTGATTACTGTACTAATAAATATGATTTTGAATATGGGTATTCTGAAATGTCTCCACTGGCTGGTCAGTGCAGGGCCTCATTGAGCCTGTCCCAGCCTTTTCCACTGATAAATGTTTATTTATGCAGTCACTATAAAATTACACTCGTACGTTTAGACTAAATCTTGCTGATTTACTAGGTAAATTAACACCAAATTTTTGGCATTGATACGGATAATGTGAAAATGATCTGAGCCTTGTACGGACATACAAATAGGAAGGCAGTCTCTACTGAAAGGTTAAGGATACTTCAGCGGCATCTAGCCGAGTTGCACTGGCTTTGGCAGCCATAACGGGCATTTGGAATCGACACGCAGCTGAATGAGTAAGCATCGCAGTCTTCACACCTGCTTACTAATGAGAGGGTGTCTGTCTTAAAGGGACACTGCCCTCATTTCGTGTTACTGTCGGTATTCATGCGAGCATTTTTGAGGTTTGTGAAGTATTCTTTTTTTTAAGGCCAGTTTTGTCAAGAATTAATCATCACTGATGTTTCTTCATAAACGTGTTTTGTGTGCTTTCATAGTGTTTTATATTTCTACCTGCTGTACTGTGTTCAGCTCATTATTTCTGAGGTAAATAATCAGTCATTTCATATAGATAATTTGTTCTTTGTGTGTGTGGCACTGGTGCCTACAGATTGACATGTGCACGTTTAGGCTGGATCATAGGAGAGCCGCCATGCGATTCTCTCACCATGTCTTTCTGGAGCTCGCTCCTGTCACTTTGGTTCTGCCAAAGCCACCTGCGTCATAAGGCAGCAGACGGCGTCTTGTGTAATTATCCTGACATTTTTATGTGCTTCCAGATGTGACTGTCAGAGTCTGTGTTAAACACGCCTATTAAATTCCGGCAGTATGCTCTCTCCCTAAGATCGGATTAGTCGGTGATACTGAACACGATTCCACTACCAAGGCTTCTGGTTGTAATACCTGATGAGGTTTTGCTGATGCATTCATGCGGTTTGGAGCTGATGGGCCTACTCTCTCTCTGCTTCCTTTTCTGCAGCACGTGTTTCCTGATGGGACCCCTGAAACAGCTGAAGCGCATGTTTGAACCCACCAGGTTGATTGCCACCATAGTTATGCTGGTAAATGCTTTTACCTTGTTTACCTTGCACTGCGTGTCTGGGAGCTCACTGCTGCCTGGGTGGGCCAGAGTGAGGCTGGATCGTACTGCAAGACATGGTTCAACTTAGGGGAGAACAAAGGTGCCTAGAGAGGTATTACTAGACTAGACATGAAACGGTATGAACATTTAGTAGTATGATTATATTGACTGAAATGATCATGGTTATCAGTATTACCATGGTATTGTTAAAATGTGTTAAATGGTCAAAAGGTAGTCGTACACATTGAAATCATTTCATCAAGTTTTATATTGAAAACCACAAATTAAATTAGCATAACTAAATGGCTTTTGTTTACATAAACAATAAAAATAACATGGCCAATCCCTTACATAAACATATGAAAACCATATCAATTTCTCAAATATACATTAGCGTAAAAAATCCCCAAAGCGCCGTCACTGCCTATCGCCACGTTTTCACTGACGTACAACAAACCCACGCTGCTAACTTTGGTTGATGTTTGACAATATTTAACATGAGATTTTCACGGCGTGGAAATTAATAATTACAACTGGAAGCGCTACTACTGACTGCTGGGAAAATATCCATGTTTTATCATGAAACCGGTTGCCATTTCATCCCTAGTTATGACTTAGACCTTTCTGATTAAGAATTGTGATCCCTGATTATTTTTCGAACAGCAAACATAAAATTGCAGGGAAATATATAAACAGACATTTTTGTGAAGACCTTTCCTAATCCTGATATCATTACATATATTTCTCAGTTACAGGTTTGATTTTATATGTAACTAACATCTTGAGTTCTCTAAATTAGAACCTGGTAATTAATTCAGCCAACAGTTTACAAAAGTTGATTAAGATTTTAGTGAAAAGGAAATTCTGCACAGCCTCCATAAACAAGGCCTGGAGTTTCCCTTCCCAGGCAGATACTCAGTTCAGTGGATGTTAGGGCTGCATAATATCACACTGCGATATAATCGCAATATCTGCACTTGTGCAATAATCACCGGCCGTGGAAATAGTACAGACGGCGCCTGTTTAGTACTATATGGGCATTTCCCATAATTTGATAAACAAATCAGTAGTATACCTATCATATTAAAGAGAGGTGGGTTGTGACGCCCAAAAGTTAGTAATATGTATAAATTTGGCGTATCCTAATGTTTATTAAATTCGATTAGTGGAGCATGCCACATACTACTGTTTCGGTAAATCGTGAAAGCGAAAAGCACTGAAGTGCCAGTGAAGAAAGGGACAGCTCAGCCACCACGTCATCTTTTGAAAGAGGAGATATTGTGGGTAAACAAGGTAAAAGATGGTGGTTTGGCAGTATTTTTGCAGTTTAAAGTCCGACATGTTCAGGATACGCCAGATTTATACAGATTACTAACCTTTGGGTGTCAATATTCCTCTCATTAATATATTTAGCATACTACTAATGTGCTTATCAAATTGTGGGTTTAAGTAAATATCCGTATAATACCGAAAAGTTGGCATCTGGATAAATTTTTGCACCCGTTATCTTAAGCCCCATAATCACATTGCACTTGTTGGCACTGATTTGTGTATGTTGACACAACTTGCGTTGGCAACACCAGCTTATTTGGCACACTCTGTTAGTAGATAAGTTCTGTCTGGGTATAGTTTATTTCGGGTAAATTTGATCTCCTTTCTCGTTTTATAGATAGAACAATATTAAGCGCAAATATTTCAAATAAAGGTGCTGCAAATCTCGTGGGCAGTGGTAGCTTAATGGTTAGGGATGTGCACTTGTAATTGAAAGATTGCAGGTTCGAATCCGCGACCAGCAAGGCACCACTGAGGTACCCTGAGCAAGGGACCGCCCCCAAGCACTGCTCCCCGGGAGCTGAATTAGCTGCCCCCTGCTATGTCACGAAAGTCACATATGGGTCAAATGCAGAGGTCACATTGCGCACTGTTTGCTGTGGTGTGTTGACAATGACCACTGATCACTAAATTCTAATTCTAATCACAATGTGATGTCATGCAGCCTGAGTGGATGGAGCTTTTCGATTTTGTGGAAGACCGAAAACTTGTGGAGAAACGGTTCTGGCATGTATGACTATTCAAAGTATTTAACATAGAGGCTCCGATCGTTCACCTGAAGGAACAGCCTCTTTTAATTTACATTTCAATGAAGGACAAAGGTTTGCTTTATTGGGCAATATTACCACTGCAACACGGTGGAGGCAATTTAAGAGTTAAATTTGATCGTATCTTACCCAGTCTCCATGAAAGGAAATGGAGACTTTTCTACATGGAGACGTTTTGCCTACTTGTCCATATGAGTACTGGGTAGCTGTGTCTCACTGATGAATGCTTTGGCTGCTGTCCACTTGCTGTGCTGTACAGATACTTATTCCTGTAGCTCTGACTATGACATTCGGAGGCCTGCTTGTTGATGCTAATGCTAACCGTTGTGATCATGTCGGAATGGATCCTCTGTATTAATGCTAAACATTCCTGCCTGTTAAAACACCAATATGTAGATCAAACGTAATTGCACATCTTTTTCATGTTGGGCTTGGGTTATTGTTTCGGATCAGTTTCGTTTTTGATAAGTGGGTAAATGTACATGACGGGTGGTAACGTTTTTGTGTGTAGGAAAATTACATTCACTGGCACTCATCCATGTTAAGATCTGTTTAAGGTTATGTTGCATGTACAGACTAGGTCATGCATTATCTTAACAGGAACTACCTACTAAGGTCAAGTACCTGCTTTTTTTTCACAGCACGACACGGCAGACTTTTATTACTTGGTCTGACCTTATCATTGAGGTGGCGTCCCGCATGGCCTGTCCTAGGTCCTATGTGGGCTCTGTGTTTACACTGCTAAGACCCTTCTAATTCCATCACTTTAAATCCACTGTTTAGACTGGCTTGTGGTTACAACACACTAGTTTATTGCTCCATTACTTTGACAGGGAGTGTTAAATAATTTAGCGTTTAGTAATTTAGCATCACAAGATACTTGGTTTTGGCAAATGTGCAAAAAAATGAATTACTATGTTGTTAAGCTGTCTGGATGTGAATCTCTTGATTGACTATTACTGTTGTTCAGCTTGCTCCTGTAAGTATATGACAAATTACATAGTACTGCATGTTTCTGTCCTCTCCTAGCTCTGCTTAGCTTTGACCCTGTGTGCAGCCCTTTGGGTAAGTTTTTATCATCCTCATGCCATGAACATTTTAAAGTGCAGCAAAATAACTTAAAAATTAACCAGTCTTCCTGTCATTCTTCGCAGTGGGATAGGAAGGGACTCGCCATCTTCTTTTGCATACTACAGTTTCTGGCCATGACATGGTAATTTCTCGCTTATCTCTATTGATCCGAGAAGTAAAATATTGCCCAGCGGTGTGTTTGCGTTGCGATATGAAATTCAGTGCCGTTTTCCTGAGTCCTATCAGCGCGTCACCATCAGTCAGTCACCCTAAAGCCGTAACTGCCTCACAGTGAGCTGCTTTAGCATAGCTTTGCTTAGGCACATGATGAATACCTTCCAAGGTTCCTGGGCTGATGGCGCACATTTAACCTGCCAAACGTGCACATCCACGTTGCTGCTTCAATTGACCAAGCAGATTAAATTCTCTGGCAGTCATAACACTGACTACTCGTGTATTTTGAGCCATTAAGATGGAGCTTTCTATCCATTTTAAAATTCCTGAAACTACCTAGAGCAGGGGTGTCAAACTGCAGTCCTGCAGGGCCGGATCCCTGCACACATTTGGGTTTTCCCCTCATTTAACACACCTGATTCACACCTGAACTCCTTGCAACTGCTTATGCTAGTTACCACGCAGCTCTGGAGCTTAATCATTTGTGGTGGAACAGGGAAAGAATATGAATAGGTTTTTACAACAGTCATGCCTGAAATCTTAACTGATGTTAATAAATCAAATACTAGTAATAAATTAAATTTTTGTCTTGGATGCTTGCACGGATACAGGAACTTTGATGAAAATGTCACATTTTGAAATTGTTTTAGCCTGGCACCAAAACTTTATGGGATATCCACTTTCCTAATGGTCCTCTTCGGTCCCTCTGCATGTTTGTAATGTAAATATTCCAGCGTTTATTTTTACCCCCCTTTGTTTTGAGAGCAAAACAAATGATGGGCCCCTCCCTCGTTGTGCAGCAGAGCACGATTCGGCGGCTGTGGGACTTGCTTGTCAGAAGGAGAATTACGTGGCGCGTGGGGGTGTCCTGTGTTCTGTGTTACCCTGTTGGCGACTCCATACAACATTTGTTTCTAAGTCAACCTCCAGTGTCTTGGCTGTATAAAATACTTCAGTACATTTTGTAACATGTAGTCTTGACTCAAAGGAACCCAACATCCAACTGACTCTCCGGTACAGGACTACAGTGGAGGTATGGGAATCCCAGGCAGGGGAATCCCAGGCAGGGGACCCCTCTGGAATGGAAGCCTCTCCGCACATATGCAGGACACATTTTCAGAGAAGCCAGTTAGCCTGGTTGCATGACTTTGGAAACCCGTGAGATAGAGGTTGAGTACGCAAACTCTATATAGAGAGCGCGACAGGAATTCAGGCCCCGTCGCTAAGCTCGCCATGTGAGGCGTCAGCGAGGCTGCCACACTGCCCTATTTCTCAAAGGAATCGCGGCTGAAAGTATTTTCAGTGAAGCCTGATCTGCATACAAACATCGTAAATTCACATCCTCACAATGGTCTATTTATGCTTACCATTAGGTTGTTTAGAGCTATATATAAAATCAAGGAAACACATGGTTGTTAAGTCTTTTATTATAGTTTGTGTTTGCTTCCAGTATTAATTGCACATGGGTTAAATGGGGGCTGGTTTCAGTAAGTGTTCCTTCACAGTAATTCATGGGGCATCCTCCCTCTGCCTAAAAATAAAGCCAGTCTGTTTGCCAACAGGTGAGTAGGCTTCTGTTAGCATGGTGCTGCAAAGGAGAAACATGATTTACCTGTTTTTCAGCTCTGGCTAAACTGAAGCTGTCTTGGGAGCTGGGGGGGCAAGGGGGAGTTACTAATTCCATTGGCTATAATACGTCATGACCTCTGTGGTTAGTGCCAAATGATACAAAAACGTCGGCATCCAGTCACTGCATCACTTAAATCAGGGTGCGGGTCAGTGATGCTGATTCAGGGCATAAAATAATTGTGTGTGTGTGTGTGTCTGTCTGTCTGTCTGTCTGTCTGTGTGTGTGTGTGTGTGTGGAGGGTCGGTCCTGGTATTCCTTATGTCGTTCCTACAACGTGTTGATAAACCTGTCATTTTCACATCGTGGGGGGCCATATTTCCGGTCCCCATAAGGATAACCTCAGTTATGTAAAAAAACAATTGGTGACTGAAAATGGCATGACACTTGTATTTTGCTTGGTTATGGTTAGGGCTGGGTAGGGGTTAAGGTTGTCATTTTCAGATTTTGGTTTTTACCATAGAAATGAATGGACGGCCCGCACAGTGTAACTATTTTCATTGGCATTTCAGAGGGAGCTTCTTACAAGGTTACCGGACTTAACTATAATAATATAAATATATTTCTGCACATAACAGCTTGTTGGAACCTCCACTTTTGTCTTTGTTCCTTATATGCCACATGGGTCAGCTACCCCCCCATGCCTTGTTGGTCATTCAGGCTCCTACAAACATGCCTCAGAATATGGATAGATGATCAATTTTATGGAATTATCGCCTTTTCAGTGAAGATGGCAGCAGCGGTGAAATCTGTACACAGATATTTATATGTAGCAGTGTAATTTTAAGTTTGTTTGGTTGGTTTGTAGCTTGTTGGAGTGTCAGCATGAGCATGTCCTGTTTTTTTCTACACTGTGGTGCGTGTGGCGTTTCTGTGCATCTACGGAGGCAGCATCCTACGTTTGCCCCGTTCCGAATGCGTCAGCAGGCCTGGCCCCACCACCGACGTAATCGCTGTGATTTTACAGCCGTATTCTGCCTGCGTGAGTCAGACCGCTGGCCATGCCGCCTCTGACGAGCGTTGTCGTGGAAACCCGCCGCATGCTCGAGTGCCGTACTCGGTCACCATACACCCACGTGCACTGATGCTCCTGTCTTGCGCACACTCAAATGCTATTTTTGAAAAAAGTAGAATTTACAGTGTTTCACTTTTCATTTTTGAAGGTTATCTGCTATACCTGGACAACAAGAAGTAAAAATTTGGGCATATGAATTTGCTTCAGTATTTTGTATCGTCTATCAATGTAGGTGGGGGATTGCAGTCCTTATCAGCATGAAATGAATGGATGTGTTGGCTGTGGTGAACAGTATTTAAAATGTTATTTTGCCAGTTAATTTTACAAGTATTTTTGTTTTATTTAGAATTTTTTAAATATTTATTTTCCAGCAGTGAGTAGTAAGGCAGGAGTACTGACCAAAATGGCTAGTTACAATCAGGAACTTGTGTGAAGTGCATTTTGCATGGGAAAAGTTGAAATATATGGCCAGTATTCTTTTATGTAAAGAGGTGTGTTAAATATGGTTGGTTGAGCAGTAATGTCAGGTTAGACTATGATCCTAACCAAGGCCGTCCGTGACCCACCGTCCTGCTCAGCGTCTGCCAGCCTCTGAACCAGGGTGGACTTTTCCTGCCAGGAAATTATTTCCCAGTGCCATTTCGATCACTCTGCCCCCCGAGACCCGTGTCTGACGCTCTGTGTTTCTACTTATTTCAGGTACAGCATTTCCTACATTCCCTTCGCCAGGTAAGCATCTTTCCTCTGTACGTTCACGTGGATCAGTTACGTGTTTGTTTAAATGACGCTTTTCTCTGTAGTAGGCCGAAGTGTTTCGTTTTACCCATTTGCACAGCTAGAGGTTTATTCCCATGGTTCAGTCAGTTTTTGCCTCATTCTGAAATGAACACATAAAAAGGCCATTCCTGTGTTTTCTTCACCGTTTGAGCGCCATGTTCCCCACGCTTCCTGCTTTTGGTCCTTTGTTATATCGGGCACCGTGGGCCAGGTGTACCTCCAGGGAGTAATTAAAATTCCCAGAGCGGTAACCACAGCCAACTGTTTTGTTTTTGTGTTGTTTCCCCCACCCCATCCACAAATGGCCATATGGCATTGGTCGGATGTGTCACACTGAGATGGGGGGGGTGGGCATGGGGATTGTTTGTGGTGTTCGGAGGTGGCGGGTGGTCGTGGTGGGGGGTTTCGCCGAGCGATTCCCTGAATGAAAACATGTTTTTATTTACATCCACGCCCCAATGGGTGTTTCTCCCGCCATATGGCGTTAAATTCCGACCACATCCACCCTGGGCTCCAAGCGTCGCACATGCTCGATTGTGTCTCTGACCCCCTCGCCCCCCAGCTTGTCTTCCAGACTGTTTGCGCAACACACAGAATACACTGGAAAGCCTCCCCATACAGATGGTGCTTGTGTGGTTCTGTGTGGTCCCCCCCCCCCTCAGGGTTTATTTTTAGATGCTGTCATTCATTATCCGGTGGTCCGGGTGGCCATCAAGGTTGTCTGTCGTTGTAATTAGTGAGGGTGTGTTAGAAACTGAAAATCACATTAATTTAATAAATTATACTCATACTTTCTGCATGTATAAAGGCACTGAACTGTTAATGAGACGCTGCTTGGAAACACCATATGATATAAATTTTTATGTTGTATATAAACAGCACTACTAATCTGTGAAAATCAGGCTGCAGGTTTCCGTTAGCCAGGAAGGTACACTAATGAAACGGCTGTCGGAGGGACAGTGATTAAGCAGGACACATGCCTACACCTACCAGCGAGGACAAGGTCCACATGCTGTCTGGTGCTGACGTCAATGTCAGGACCTGAGGTGACATGGGGTGTCGGGGCTCCTTTGTGATCAGGACCCCAACTGGTGTCCTGTCTGTATGCCACGTGCCATCACGCCCCCCCCCCACCCCAAGGCTGAGGAATCTTGCTCGCTGCAGATCCGCTAGCTGGCAGATGCTCCCATAATCAAGCGTAGCATTTGCGAAATCTCCTGTCCCAAAGCCTTTTGAGGAGAGGAAAGGTCAGGCCAGAGCAGGGGATGGAAAAATGTGGAACAAAGACCCTATAGAAACCAGTTTATCAGACTGGGAGTCCAGCAGCTTTGATAACATGCTCCTGGGATAAGGGCTTATCTGATTGGTGCTACTCCTCTTTGTTCCTGTCAGAATAGCTTACATTAATCACAGTTTAAAGGCATTTACTTTGGTTACATTAGTATGACACGGTAGTGATTCGGTGTTTATCTCTTTATCTGTGGCTGAATTTCCTTTGATTGGATTGTTCTGATTTGAGTATCTTATTTGCATTTCCTGCTATTTCTGCACAACAGTGTTATGTCTGCCTTCTGTGTTTTGCCTTGTTAGCAGTACACATAACCACCCTGAGTTTAGAAACCTGCTGTGTCAGCAT
>JAODLC010000065.1:13228549-13241786 GCA_026781145.1 Hippopotamyrus pictus
AGGTTTCGTCAGAAAAGGGGAAGCCTTGTGAATTTAGTGATGATCTTTGCCCATGTCTTCTCTTTCGAAATGAAAGATCATATGATTTCACTCTCATATTTACCAATAAAGCGCATGGGAGACTTCTGAGAATGGGCGTGAATCTGTGTCTATGTTGGGGGGTGGCAACTACGAATGGTGACTACCCACACCCTCCCAGCCCATCTTTCTTTAACCTTGACTGGCTTCACACCTCCTTCCCTGGCTCCTCCTCCTCCAGCCATCCTCCAGTCAGTTTCAAGCGAGGGATGTGGTTTCTGCATAGCAACACACGCAGAGTGCAGCGGGGAAAGCAGCAGCGTGACCTTGTTCTCCTGTTGCCGTGGTGATGGCTAATATTGCATCATCCCAACATTACATACCTAGGGGTGGGGATGGCGGGGTGGTCTTTTCAAGCTGAATTTGTGTCACTTTACCGGCAAAACAGGGTTAAATATTCATGAGCACCTCCCATACAGCAACAACAAAGGAGATCATACACCACAAAGAACAGTGTATACTGCTGAGTGGTCGTACCCGTAATTTTTTTTCTGCAGGAATGCATTTCTTGTGCTCGAACATATTGGGTGTGCCAAACAAGGTTTCCTTTGCCTGTTTGTTTTTTGCCTTCTTACTGTAATTGTTGTTGTTGCTTGACATCATTGACCTGTTTTGTTATTGTAATGTCTGTTTATCAAACACAGTTGTGTAATTGAAAAATGTTGTTGCTTTTCTAGGGACGCTGTGCTGAAGTGCTTCACAACTTGCCTGAGTTAATTTGGTTCCTGCCTCCCAGTTCACGTGAAGACTAATGCACATATTGCAGTGTAAAATGTACATTAATGATTCTCCTAACTGTCTTAAATGCTGTTCTTTTACCCTCAAAGAGCCCTTAATGACAGTAACAGTTGTTAAGTCCATTTCCTGTTTATTTTATTCACCAGCTGAATGATTTTTTTTTTTACAGTGTGAATGTTTTTGATGAATGATTTTTGGAGAAAAATATTTAAATCTTTATATTCTGTACTAAAGTATAATAGCAGCTTTATTTTGGTTGACTATAAGTGAAGGGGCCTTTTTGAAAACCTTAAAACAGAATTAATTCATCTGGTATCTGCAGTGCAGGAGAAAAGTCCCTTTGTGCTGAGTGCTGTGTGTCTCCTTAAATGAACATTTTAATCTTACTGTGTACCGGCAGCTTGGAGTTAATTTTCTCAAATGATTTTCGGCTTTTCTGTGAAAGCTCTGCCCCAAACAATAAATGAAAAGTATTTTTCCATCCACAGTCCTGGTATCCTTTGGCGTTTATGTGCATTTGTAAGTATCGTGTTGATAAGGCGCCTCATTACTTTGTATTCTCAGGGCTCAATGGTGTGTTTTTTCATAATGGTGACAATATGTTACACGTTGTCCTATTAGCCACGCCACAGTGCCTGACAGCATAGCCTCAGGTGACCAAGGGACAACCTCACATCTTTATGCAGGGTTCCTGCTGTTATCTGCCTGTGTGTTTGTTCAGCTGAAACGAGGAATGCCAGTACCTGTGCCGGGAAAGCTGCCTTTTCAGCATATCTAGAGCCAATGTGCACACGATTTGATTCTCTTCCAGACGCCCTAATGAGCTGGACCCCAGCCACTCTTTTCATGTGAACTTGATAGGACCTCATAACACGAAATGGTTCACACAGACAATGGTAAGCTTCATCTAAAGGTGTTCAAGCGATGGCTGGCACTTCCTAATATGCAAAAGATTTGGTTGCCCGGGCGATGTAATATAATCCATCGCAGTGCTTATGAGAACACACTTCATCCATGATGTTAATAAACCTGGTATTTACTGGCCGCCGGACACAAACACTTCGTCAGCAAATGATAGCAAATGGCCGTAACATGTCGCTGTGTGACCAGTTGGATCTGCTGGTTTTAATTCACACTTCCACTTTGAAGCCACTGCCACCTTTGTTGTAGTTTGCAGGTATTGGCAGTAAATGCATTTATTTTCCATAGCACTAAACCCAAAGTGGACTGGAATAGGTGTGTTCCAGTTTTTATATATATATATATTTATATATATAGCTAGAGAGAATGTCAATCATTCACTATTAAAAATGAAGAGTTGCTTCCTAGACAGTAATATGTTTGTGTCCGAATATTGCTCTTTTTATGGTAATCCAAATAAGTGTACATGACACTGGAAATTGTGTATGTGTCCCATAAGCTTTTTAGCCTAGTAAACTACAGCTGTGTATTTTAAATTCGTTAAACTGCACTGTTCATTGTTTCTTGTTTTGGGGCTTTTGTTTTTGTACAATTTTTTTTTTAATAGAGAAACAAAATTGTACTTAAAAATAACTGCACCAGCAAATGCATACAAAAATGTACTAAATAAATAAGCATATATGTATATTTTCCACCTGTTAATACATGTTTTGTCAATAAAGATTGCAATGTGTATTATAGCATTATATATTAAACATTCTCTTTGCTTCTTGATCTTAAAATAGACTGTAATCCTGCATATAAGCTGATGTAATTTCATTTTCATGCAGAGTACAAAACTCTTAAAAAAAAGTCTACCTGCCAACAGAACTCCAGTATAACGAGGTACATTATTTTAATACAAACTAATCTAGACATGGGTGATTGGCCCCTCTTCACTACCCCAACGTGCGGGTTAGACATGTCATAACTCAGAAACGGAACACCTGCAGTCCTGATGGAGAAGTGTAAACTCCACCATGATTCCCTAACTTCGATTAACTAAACACTTTATATGAACCAGAACGCAACTAATCATCCATGTCGACGTGGTGTTAATATAAACGCTTAAATGCGCACATTTAGCCTTTATGGTTCCGGAAATGTTTCGAAGGTACGTAAACTGTGCTAATATTCTCCAGTTTACGGAAAATTTCGTTTTAATTTATGATGGGATGTGCTGTGTGTCACATCTGTCGCGGACTATTTGAAGAGGAAGCATTTTCCATTTTCTGTTTTTAGCAATGAATGCTATTTTAGCAAAATTCTAAATTAAACTGCCATATTCTCAAGTAGCCCTGATATATAGCGCCTTTATAATAACAACAAACAATTACATTTATAATTCCTTTTTGCTCTGCTTGAAATTTAATTTTATTCTGAAATGTAGCTAAATAGCTACCGTATATGCTAGGCCTGTACATGGTGTTGTTTCGATCTATAATGAACCAGTATAGCCTACCATGAGGAGAATCCTCAGTACTAGAGCACATGTGTTTTGAGCGTTTAACCTTTTGAACGTGGAATGTTAATTTCATTCATAATTACGAGAACCTCAAATAAAAGGGTTAAATTAATCCTGCTAATATACTTCACGATATATTCGAGAGTAACGTTTGCATTCAATTTATATTAGAATTTAATATTTTATGAATTATTTGTATTGATCTAACGCTATACTGTTATGACGGAATATAGTAATCTGTCTTCCCGAGCTTTCTAACACATTAATGTGGTTTTATAGTGTAGCACTGAAAAAGGATGTGATGCACGCGTGTGAGCCGTTTATTAATGTAGCGGGCGGAGAGCGCTGTTTGGGTGGCGCGTCTTTGTTGTCTCTCACAGCGGGCTCCAGCTCCAGCTCCGACTCCGGCTCCAGCTCCCGCTCTGGCTCCAGCTCCGCGGCTCCGGCGCAGCTCACGCTGGCCACGCCTTCCGCTGAGCGACATAAAGAGAAGAGTGACTGGGAACCACTTCGGACGGGGCACAAGGCAAGTGGCGTGTGAACAAGTGTGTTCACGACTGCCAGAGCGCCGGCGGATGATGTTATTGGAAATATCCCCAGCGATATTTTACATATTTTGCTTTTCTTTCGAAAATTCGGGTGAAATTTGTCTTAGACTTTAACTGACATTAAAAATGCCTTTTCCACCGATTACCCTGCATCCGCGGATCTCTTCCCCAGGGAAGGAACTGTTCAGGAAAAAGAAAACCAACATTGTACCTCCACAGTCTGTGCTCAGTGGTGGAAAGAATAAGGAAGAGAAAGACTCTGAAAGGGATAAGTTGTCTACCTCTTGGCCAACGGCTAACCTTAGGCAGTTGGGGCGAATGCCACAGCAACAGAAGAGCAAACTTCCTATTCAAAGACCGGCTGTGGACCTGGGGCCAGAGGGGAAACACTCGTGGCTGGCATTGCCTCCTCCTTTGACCAGCTCCTACGACAGCGTGCCTCGGTCCAGCTCGGGGGAGTCGGCCACTCAGAAGAGCAGCAAGCATTCCTCACGGAGCTCCCTGGCCAAGGAGGAGACTGAGGAGGAAATACACTTTACCTTGAGCCTCACTCCCGAGGCGATTCTGGTGATCCAGAAGCGCAACTTGGAGAAACAGATGATGGCCAAGCAACAAAAGTGCTGCGGCTCCGCCGAGTACAGACACCGACGAGCGTTCGCCTCCAAACGCGCGCAAGGAGTCTCCAAGTCCAACGTGCCTGTTGCCAAACTGGAGAACCCAGAAGACATCCGCACGATTGTAAAAATCTCCTTATTAAACGACCAGTACAAATATGACGACGTGGAGTATGAAGAAGAGGACGGCGACGTGGATGAGACGGTGGTCAGAAAATGCAAGGAGTGGCTCAAGGGAGTTGAAAGTGCTGCTGCCTTTGGGAAAGTGGACAAACTAGCGACTTTACCGCACCTGAAAAGCTGCTAATAAGTAAACGACTGTAGATTTGCACCTCAGAACGCCCGTACTGGGAAAAAGAAAAGATCACTGGTTTGTTCAGACACTGCTCACGAGCAAATAGACAGTCAGGTTTATTTTGCGACCACTTTGTCACGAAACCAGCGGAATGTTTTCTGTAAAGCAATTGTGAACTGAGATTGCTACCTGTGGTTGTCATTCAGAACAAAGCAGGTAATTTTCATCACCCTGGCTACTAATGAGCGCTTGTTATTTGCACATAGCATTTTTGTTTAGTGAGAGCCACCCTCTCATTGTAAGACCTGTGTTTATTTTCATGATATGGATATTTTAATACAGGATTGTCTCTCTGGGAAATGTAGACATCAACAGGAGGATTCCACTGGTTCCATTACTTCCCGTAAAGGGACCATCCCTTTGTATCCGCTGAACAAAAGATCAGAGAGACACAGACCGCATTTGAGCGGCTTTGGTCAGATGAAAAAATGACTGTTAATCACCGAATTGTATGTTGTTTTAGATACACAAATAAAGAGGTGTCACAAAACGAAACGTGTATTTATCGTGAAACAAGCCTTGTACAGTATTTATTATGCAATTTAGAAAATGTTATTTGTTTGCACACGTGTTTTCGTTGAATTTTTAAACTGTTTATATGCAATAAACGTGTAAAATATATTGATGGACTCCTGATCATTACGATGTTAGAAATGCGTTTCACTGATTCTTGGTTTTACCATAACGGTGCTTTAAGGTGTCAACAATGGATGACACATCCTCTTTGTATTCAGTTACAATAGTCTATTGAACCTATTTGCTCTTCGTAACAGACGGAAAATTAACTTCCGTTTATCTGGAATATAGACAAAACTCACGAATATCTGTTTTAAATAAATTCAGACATGTTTTCCTTTGGTCCCTTTAAGCCATTTTGTGGAAGAAGCTAGCTTTAGGCGTAAATTTTCTTATTAGATAAGCCTCTTAAGTCTGCTGGCAAGGTTTTCTAAGGGCTGTTGCCTCATAAATCGTCGTTATGAGAGTTTCAAATGAACCCGTGAAATTAACTGAGATGTTAGGGTTGATTTTATGCTTAGAAATAAAATAGAGAAATAAAACATACTGATCTTGTAAAATATATCTAGTCTTATAAGCCATTCTGTGGAAGTTGTCAAGGCATGAATAAAGAATTCACTATGTTAAAGAATTGTATTATCAATTATATTATCAGTTTAGAGAAATATTTTATGGCGATGTTTTGATCACGGGCAATTTTGTTTTGCTAAACAGACAAGAGACGTGTGTATGTGTTATAATAATCATTACCAGACTGGTCAGTATATTTTTGATAAAATCTTCAATTGAAAACCTGTGGAAGCACGTTGTGTCCCAGCCTGTCCGTCCCTCCCACTCCATTCGTCCCATTTAAGGAGGTGATCCTCCCATCGTACGGACAGAGAGTCCTTTGGACCAATTTCACTACGTGGGGGGCAAGGCTAATCCGCAGAGCTTGAGGAGGAGAGCCAATGGGATTTCGAGCCGTCCTCGCCATGGTAACGGCTCCGTAAACACGATGGCCAGCGCGACACATTTAAACCAAAGGGATCCGCGTTTTATGTTGTGTTTTAGCCGCTATATAAGAATTTTGTCTGCATTATACTTCAACGTACTCGTGAATGATTTGAGGGTACGGTTTATGGTGCATGTAGTTCTCAGACTGATGTTTCTGCTTTGATTTATCATCCAAGATCGTTGCTTATTTGTTCAGTGCATAGTTCCAATGAAGTATAATAACAATACTTAGCAGAGCCTCAGTAAAACTGATTGCGAGTTTATGACAGATAGGCAAATATAGTGTATCGATCCCAAGCAGGCAATTTTGGATTGTTACTTGTACAACTCGTTATAATAATAATACATCAAAGTCTTTCAGTCCGGTTTAAGTCCCCTAACTTTGCGCTACAGCTATAAAGAGAACCATTAATGGAATTTACCCAGTAGCTTCCAAAAAACGACCCCTTCCTCATGCAGCAAAAAATCATTTAGTTAATCTCTTACTCGGGTTAGTGAGCTGAACGACAGACTGAACGATTGGAATTCTTGTGAGTTTAATTTAATTTGTTGCTTTGTTGACAATGATTAATGCACGCGATCGGTAAATGCTATCGGGACGTGGTGCTTGGTTGGAAGATCTCTGGGTTATCTGGGCAGGGAATTAGTTTGTCAGTTTACATGTAAACATGCTTGTGGGGCAGTTTTCCAGCTGAGTCTGGTGTTTTGCACAATGGGGACAATGTTTTGAGTAAACAGGATCGTCAAAGAAAACGCAAAAAAGGAACTATGTATACTTTATTAATACGTGTGTTTAATTTATCTTCCATTATTAAGAGTTTAAAAGAGTTTTATAACTAAGTGTATTTGGTAACCTGGTTACAGAAACTTAATTTGAATGAAAATGGTGCATTCTGGGCTATTGGGCTGTATGTTTTGACTACCGCTGCCGTGCTGCGCGTCTGTGTCGCGGAACATTGAATTCTCGGTTGGCTGAGTTTTTAGCTTTGACAGGTCAGTTTTAGTAAGTTAATTTGTTTCTGATGAAACGGTTTGTTTTGGGCTATGATTACACGTTGTTCAGTTACGTGCAATATATCGTTAGCATTTAACTATATTGCATCCCCTTAGGAATCACAACTATAGGCCTATGATATTGTTTATTCTTCTATTCTTCATTAAAAAAAGTTAACAATGTAAGCCCAAATATTGTCGTCTTCTTTTTTTTTTTTTTTAAAAAAAATGAAGTCTGTTTGTTTTCCATTATTGCCGCCCAAGAGCGATTTAATAATGTTTCTATTTTATCACAGAACTAAAGGTGACAGTAGAGGCGCCATGATGTCAAGTAGAAGTGCTGAGAAACATCGCCAGAGCGCACTTCCCTCCATTCTGGACGCGTATAAGTCTCCCAGAACTATTGTAGAGGTAAACTGAAATTTTATTTAAAAACCTTTTCATTCATAATTTGTCAAAGTACATCAGTTTAAAAGTTAAATTAAAATGGCTACAAAATAAGTATTCTCTTTATGATTTAATGCGCCAGATAATGTGATGATTAAGGGCAATAAATTGTGGCTCAAAAGTTAGTAAAGATCGGTTTTCCCAGTCTGCCAGTGTTTCACTACACCAGCCACAAAATGCTCCTGTGAATGTAAGGTGTGGTGCAATTCTTAAAGAGGCACAGCCCCTCCTGTTCATCTCAGATGCTCGTAAAGGGGCTTTTGTCTGGATATGAAGCTGGACAGAACAACACCCCCCAAGGCTGTGTACCCGTCTTGGGTCAGAACATCCAGTCCTGGGTGGCTGTCCCTCCGTGGCGCCTCTCGCACTCCGCCGATGGATGGTTGTGTTACACGGTGTGCTTTCCGTAGGCTTCACTGGCCACTTTGTTCGCCGGGCCAGCTCTCCTCGCTGGTGTGGGCCCGCCGCAGCTGTGCCGACCCACGGCCCCCATACAGTGGGCCCTTTCACGCATCGGTCCCAGAGCTCCCACTCTAATCGGCTTACATCATTGCAGGGGTTTATAAAATCAAACCCTTGTGTGTCGGGTCTGTCTGTCAAAAAAAAAGAGAAAGAATGACTTTAAAAAACTCCTGAGGCAGTTGTCGTGGTTACAACTGGCAGCACTGTCTCCTGTGTGACCTCCTGTTCTTTTTTTTTTGGCTCTGCTGTCTCTCTTCTGTCCTCTTTTCTCTTTTCCTCTTTCTTTTCAGGCCCCCTCCTTCACATCCTTCCATCATTCCCCTATTTCCACTCCCCCTCCCTCCACTCTTCCTTCTGTCTCCTCACTTCTATCTCCGCAGTTTTTTCCGAACCATGAGGGCCCAAGCGACGGCAGGGTGCTCAGTTACCCCCAGGAAAGAATGAAATTTTTCCATCCAGCAAAATCATCCAACCCCATCACCTTTCAATAGCCATCAGATGCAAGGGCTGCCATTAGCATTGATGGGCAAAGCAGTGCGATGCTTCGTAAACTGGTGTTATTCACATTTAATAGCTGTTAGCGAACAATTCTAGGACAAGATGCTCAAGATTCACTCTTCCACTATCGCTGGGGCAACAGGTCTTTAAAATTCCTCACTCCAATGCCCATTGCACAGGAAGACAAAGGTACTGCTCCCTTAAAGGACCCAGGCTGTAAAAGGTGCCTGACAGTCAGACATGCCAGTCCATTGTAGGGCACATTTACTTCCACACCACAGCCGACTCTGATACAGCCATTCACCTAAATGCATGCATTTAAACTGTGGGTGGAAATCTCCATGACATAGGGAGAACATACAGACTCTCCAGACAGGGTGGGGACACCCTCTACCCTGGCAGTGTGGGGTAACAGTGCCAACTGAGCCTCTGTGTATGACACAACTGATTCAAATTACACTATTTAGTTAATTTCCATAAATATAGAGCCAAATGCAAACCAATCATAAGCCTGAATGTCACCACCTGTAATACCTATACTGAGTAACTTGTTAGTAAAGCAATGATATCTCATGCCATCTCATGATATATGCCATTTAGAACAAAAAAAATCTTATAAGTAGAGCTGCTCTCTTCCTACTCACACTCATCTCCGCATGCTCCCCTTGGTCTGATGCACCTTTGAATTTTTATGTTGCTTTGACCTGAACATTAATCTTTTTAGCAAAAAGAACCTTCATGATTAGTTTCCAGTTTTAATTGTTCACTTCTTGATAACTGACTGAAAAAACATTAGGCAGCACATGCTGCCACAGGTCAAATGGACAGATTGTCCCTGCAACAAACAAGGTCTAGCTTTGCTTTTAAATTAGAATTATAACGACGAATCAGCATCCAGCATTATAGAGACTCAACTGATAAACAAGGCCACAGCATGAATGAGTTTGCAAAAGTAGGTTTGTGCGGAATGCACCGCTGGAGGTGTGATTTGTTCCCTTGGATATCCCAGCGGGCCATTGGGTATGCGGGCCAGAAAGACCACCGGTATTTGGGGCCTAGTAATGAGTACTGGGACAGCCCTGTGAATGTGAATGATGCTGTCAACTACAAAAGAGTGTTAACTGTCATGAACTCGGGCAGATTTGATACACGGGCGTGGCATGATGCAGGCAGAAATGGTGGACAACCCACTTGCGGCTCAAAGGACAAAATGGGGTTTATTAACAAAAACAGAAAACACTGGGAAACACTACAAAAACCAAAAGGACCACGAGGGGTCAAAGTTAAACAAAGGCTAATCTCCAAAAAGAGTCAGGGCAACAAAGGGGAGTTGGGGAGGTGGGGAGGTGGGTTACAGAAAACAGAACAACCAAATAGCATACATCTAACAGCCAAAACTATTACAACAACCAATCAATCAATCACAATCAACAAACCACTAAGGAATAGAATTCAGACAGGGACTTAAATACTAAAACTGAACTGGGTAACTAAACAGCAGGAGTGAGACAGAAACTTATCCAGTCGGAGAGGGTGCAGGACAATGAGCAATCAGGAAAACACATGAGGCCAGACACAAGAACAGGCAACAGCTGGAACTCATTAACTCAAGGAACTAAGTGGTGGTAGCTTAATGGTTAGGGATGTGCACATGTAATTGAAAGATTGCAGGTACGAATCCCTGACCAGCAAGGCACCAGGTACCCTGAGCAAGGTACCGCCCCCAAGCACTGCTCCCCGGGCGCTGAATTAGCTGCCCCCTGCTACGTCACGTTTTCACATATGGGTTAAATGCAGAGAACACATTTCGTCGTTGTGCACTGTGCTGTGATGTGTCAACAATGACAATCACAAAAAAGAACTAACCAAGAAATAGGGAAAACAGAACCTAACACTGGGGAGATAACAGAAAGGTAGAAACACAAGCGTGGGCTAAACAGAACGAATACAAATCACAAGACATAGGAACTGGAAAACTCATACAAATGAAACACTGGGGAACAAAATACAGAAACAGATGAGGTGGGATTTGAACACACAACAGAGGGGTTAACAGATAGCTACACACACAGCTCATTGAGCCACGTGACCACTGGGGAGTAGTGGAAACACTACAGACTATGACAATGGGGAAAAGGACGCAAACTGGGAAAACAGGAGCTGACCCTGACGGTTAACCTACAAAGTGGTCAGAGCCCTCTCTGTGCTGATGAGGCCATGTGGGTTTGAACACCTGGTCCAGGGACCAGCCTGCCAAAGTTTTACACTTTTCTACATTTGCCTGAAGTGAGTCAGCGGTGGGTGTGGGGGGGATGTCCTGTCACCTATTGGTGCTTTCCCAGTGCCATCGAGAACCAAGCTGTACCCCAGCCATACCCTGGCTGACAGGGCTGAGAGCGTGACCCAACCGAGCTGGTTGCGACAACACCATCTGATTGGTCGAAATGCACAGAGATACACGGATTATCTGAAGGAAAAAAGGGCAAATTCTGTATATTATTCATTATTAGTAGTATCACACATCACAATGTACTGGTGCACCCCCGTTAATTTCCAAATTGGTACATTTCCAAAGTACTATAGAACAGCTGAAGGGGGCAGGAATGCAGGGCACAACATGAAGTGCAAAAAGCAATTTCTCAGGACATCAGGCACATCAATATTAGAAATCTTTGAAAGCCAGGAAAAATTGCTTATTAAATTAACGGGTAAACTTTTGCATGCTCTATCCATCCATCCATCCATCCAACCATCCATCCATTGTGATTTTCCATTGCAGTTGGTGGAGAATGGGGAGCTTATTCCGGGAAGCATGGGGCACAAAACAGGGGAATGATATTCTGAAAAATCAGCTGAACGTAGACATAATTAACAATCAATTCCAGTTAAAACCATTAAACTGTTGCTTATGTGCAATATTTTTTTTTAATTAAGCATTCATTTATTTTCTGTGGGAATCAGGCAGAATTAAGATTATTTTACATGGATGCCACGCCCAGCTCCGTACGATCCTCATGTGTGCCACGCCCACCTCGTTACCCCGTGTTTCTACCTGATTGTTCTTGCCTGTGCCTTGTTAGTTTGCTCTGTCTTTTGTATTTAGTCCTTGTCAGAGTCAGTCTTCCCCAGACTTGTCATTGTAGTGTTACCCCATGTTTGCCCGTCCTGTGAGTTTCTGTCTTCGAATAAACCCCGGTTCCCCGACCATCCGGCTCTGTGCGCCTGCTTACCCGCTCGCTCACCCGCTGAACGTAACAATGGGTGTCTTCAAAATCAGATGAATATGGAAGCTCATGGAGCTCTCAATACACATAAGTATTTAAATAAAGTCTAATTACATACAGAATTAAACCTTAAAGAGTGGTCCGATAAGGATTAACGTGAACGGCCCTTTGAGAATCTCTTTTAGGATGTCTGTAACATTTTAGGGCTGATTAGTGTGAAGCGTGAGATTCAGTTTGGGGATGTTTCCTGATGTCCCTCAGTCCTGAGTGTGAGGAGAAAGTCTGCCTGAAAAGACAGGCCACACCTCTCCTGCATTTGAAATGAGGTAGTTCTTCCTGGCCTGTGGTCTTAAACCAGTGGTAGCTGGCATTGCACACTGCTCAGCCATAATTTTTCTGTGAGTATAGGACTTAAAGATTTGTTTGGTTCAGCTTGTTGGTGTTTTGCGCCTGGGTTTCAGTCAGGGTTGCCTGCATTATCACCAGCATAGTGTTTCTGGGTGGCTGATATCTTCCCAGGTTTTGCACCTGGGCTCATGATCATGACTTGCCCGAATTGTGCAGCTTAAGTTTATGGCTTGTCTTATTTTGACCCCATTTCCTGGGTCCTGATTCTTGTTAATAGCTTTCCAGCCCTCTGCACTTGACTCCGCCTTCCTGTGCACCTCATCCTGAAGCCGCCCATCCATTTAGCAGGTCTTAGTTGCCCGTTTCCTGCAATGTGTTGTCCAAAGATCTCAGGGACCAGATCTGGCATTGTGGATGGAAGGCCCAGTTTTGGGTAGAGTTGGATGTCTCGAGACCGATCTTGGTCTCGAGACCACTTTCACGTGGTCTTGGTCTTGTCACAGTCTCGACGGTCTTTGGTCTTGGTCTTGACTTGGTCTCGGATCCCTCGGTCTTGTCTTGGTCTCGCTGTCTTGGTCTTGCTGTCTCAGATCGACATAGTGGTTAGGAGATTTGGATCCATGACACACAAAATAACGTTCAATACTATAACATTAGCTTCAGCATTGGTGGTATAGTGGCTAGCATAGCTGCCTTTCAAGTAATTAACCTGGGTTTGATTCTTGGCCAACTCAGCCTTACTTATACTAAATTTCCTTCTGGATGAAAAAATCTCTATCTATCAATTATTATTATTTCGCCTTTTGCGCCCTTCAAATGCAACCAATCAATGACATACATGCATTTTGTTATGATTCAGACATTGACGCTCATCCAATCAAAATACACGTTATACGCACAAAATAAGTGTAGCACTAATTAAACATTAGTTAAATGTGTAATCACATGCCACTGCAGACATTAAGATGTCAGAATCTTTTAAGCACTTGTCCTTA
>JAODLC010000065.1:13241886-13280349 GCA_026781145.1 Hippopotamyrus pictus
TCTGCATATCACGTTGTGTTGACTTAACAGGCCTAATCCATTTCAGGGAAGTTGATATCATACAGTGTCATTTGGCTGGTAGTGTCTTGGTCTTGGTTTAGGCGGTCTTGACTACAAGTCTAGTTTTGGGGTGGTCTGTTTTCAACTCTGGTACTGAAAACCAATAAATGTATTTTTTGATTTGACTCCTTGTTGTGACAGGGACCAGGCCTGTGGTTTCCAACAGCCAAAGGGATAGTCATACTTACACATATTTACACTTGTGTTCAGGTTATTATCTGTTTATCTGTGTATGCATTGGATTTGGTTGAACACTTCAGTCAAACCAACTCCAACAAATGAAACTAATGACATGTCTGAGGTAAAGGTGTTATCTTTTTAAATACCTGCCCTGTTTTCCTCTCCACATCTCCCACTTAAATAAACATTGATTTTTTTTTTTTTTTTTTTTTAGTTTAAGGCCAATTTTTTAGAGGTATCTCATAATTGATCCAGGTAGTTCATGGACAGTTACCATACACATTGGTGACACTCTGGAAGTACCGTTTACTACAACATTCATGGTGTTAAAAATTGTAAACTATGGTTTAAATACTGTGTTCCAGCTCCACCCATGTGCCCACAAGAAAAAAAAAGCTATTTTATTTTGTTATTGCCCACACTTATTGCCCACTTGCGTAACAAAATTGGACTTTTTGTGCTGGCAGTGTTTGGCGTTACATAAAGGTCTGTCATTGTCCTGGGGATAACAGTCAGCGACGATGTGGTCAGAGGTGCCAGAAAATGCACTTATACAATTATGGCTGGACAAAGTAAGAAGATGACAGCATGAAATGAGAAATGAAATTCTCGGGAGGGCATGTTGCGTCGGCTTGTCGCATTCATGTATTGCGTCAGGGCTTTTGCTGACGTGCAAAGTGCGAACAATTTTCTACAGTGTTCCTCTGTGTTTGATCTTTCTCTATAGAATGGTGTAAAAAAACAGCAGTTGAAGGTGAGGAAGTGCTTGCACGGTGAGGATGAGGAGAGGTTGACGGAAAACCCTGAACACGGCCCTGAGGGTGAGGCCAGCAGGCGACAGAAGGCTGCTATGGAGCAGGTATCCCAGTGGAGCGCGCCTGAACATTTTACCTCCTGACTCTGCCGTCTACATTTTAACCAGTTTAAACAGCGCTCCCGGTGGACCGAGCAGTGCAGCACTGGGGCTTTTGCTTGGGTTTCCCAAGAGAGGGAACGAAAAGCAAAAACTCAAGTGGTTCGATTTAGCCTACTTTGCCTACTGAAAATCGCCATCCCTTAAACAATCATCTACCTGTTTTTATAAAACATTTGATTTACTTCCTTTGATAAAATTGATAATACAGCAGAAGCCCCTTAAATCAGTTTGCTGGTACTTTGTTGTAAATGTAGTCTTAGGACAATCAGAGTGTGTGAAGACAGGCTGGATTTGACTTGGTCACACATGGACAGTCTATTTGATTAGATCCCTTAATCTGATGACTGAAGCTTCACACGGGTGGGATGAAATGTCTTAAATCTGTCACTCAGGTTTCTGTGCAACCAAACATTTCCTTCACTGCCCAATCTGCATCTTAAATGTATGTCTATTCCTTTGATCCATTATAATATTGCTAGATTTTTTTCTACATGAAGATATTACACTGAAATCCAGGCCTGAACCCCCACACCTGTATTTTCTCCAGGACAATTATTTTTACTCTGCACATTGCCATTTGTTAAGTACCACCCTACTTTATGTTACTGAGTACTGTTCATCTCCTGAGTTTTCTTCATTTTGTATAAATAATTTTAAAAATGTCAATAAAATGCAAAACTTCATAATATAATCTAACATAAGCTAACATTTTCGATCAGCACAAAAATATCCATCTAAAGCTGAATAGTCCTCAAAATAAAAAAAATCTAAAATCTGTCGTCTTTGTGTATTTTATGTATTAGCGCCATCTGCAGGCGTACAGAAACATTCATCGTTTGCGGGATGTTTTGCACCGGCGCTACTCAGACCTCTTGTGGGAGAAGATTCAAAAACAGAGACTTGACATCAAACAACGTTGTTTCACGTCACCAAAATCTCTGAAACATCTAGGAATACAAGTAAGAAATCCATACACGCACCCTTACACATGAACCCCTTTCTCCAAAACAAGTAATACACGGTTGTAAGGTTCACGTGAATCCGATATAAAATTCTCTGTAAACTTCACTGTAGGCCAGCCAGTAACGTGACCATGCAAACAGCTCGCCAGAAGAGGGTGCTTTTTGCATAGCTGTCTGATAATAGCCGCAATTGTAGAATTTTTTTGCCAGTGGAAAAATAAAGTGGTAACTTAATGCAAATGTTGCATTTAGCAGCTACAATAGTACTTCAGTAATTTGTCAGCATGCAAATCATATAAAAGTTTTACTTGACACATTGTTATACTCAATACAGTGTGTAGTGAAAGGCTTGGTCAGGAGACACATGTAGTACAATGGGACAAAACATTAAAGAAAAATCATTAATTATGATAAATTGTTTGTAATAAACAGTAAAGTGACAGGTGGTACTACAAAGTGTCAAATACATCGATAAGTCAGTATTTACATATGTAAATTGTGCAGTGAGAGTACATTTAGGACTGGATATGTTGTGTAGGCTGTAGTGGAACGTTGGTTAAGCATGTCTGCTTATCTGAGATGTTTAATTTCTCACTGTGTTTTGGGATCGTGGACGCAGTGTGGAGTCTGTCTGAGGGGTCTGATCGCTGCAGGAAGTGTTTGTGAGTTGGGGTGGGGGCGGTGTTGTCTCGGTCTGTCTGGCCTTGCAGGCCTATTAATGATCGGGAATTTAGGGCCATTGTATACCAAAGAGAGGATAAGTGTGAGCGTGCAGGGGGCATGTGTTCAGTGAGCAAACTGCTGTCCCAGTGGATCATATTAGGGTCTCACATTAGGATCCGAACTGTCAGAGTCTGTTTAATGTTTGAAGGTCTCAGTCTTAAGCTGGTCCAGGAGCCAGACTTTTAGGGCTCAGCTAATACAGCCTATGGTAATGAGAGTTGCCTGCCCCCGCAATCAACCCCCCCACCGACTACGTCTGACCTCAAATACACAACCCAGCAAATCAAAGCCACTCTACCCGTCGGCACCTACCGATTACCCCCCTTTACGTTGATCACCCATCCCCAAGCCCCCCCCACCCTGACTTTGCATTAACAGCTGCTAGAGAAGAGCTTGTTTCCCAAAGCGACTTGCATATTAACCAGATCATTAGAACTGCAATTAACATCTAAACCCTTTGAGTTCCCCATTTCCCCTGAGCTGTTATGGCCATGATCTTGTGGGGGTCAGATGACAGGGTGTCCCTCCCATCCATGGTGTGTATTCCATTGTCAGTCACCGGTCCGTCACCAGGCTCGTCCTGGGCTGTGCATTACGGTCGCATCACGTGGAAATGGAAGCGTAGCAGACACTACTGGCATGATCACAATATCCAGGCAACTTAACAAAAACTGGTTCCGTTCAGTTTTCAAAGCTGTCAGCATGATCTAAATGGTCTGTAGGTTGCTGTGAAGAAGAGTCAGGTCACATCTTTGGGTTGACAACATGTAACTTTGTGGCAGTATTGAGTTTATGCGAATGGGGTAGCATGTGTAGAGTAAATGTTCTAGGCTTAAGTTACTTTTTACTAAAGATGAATTGATATATAGATAATATAACAAACACACCAATATTAAAATCCATATAAATATTCTTTATTTCCAGAGTAATTTGCAAATATGCTAATTGAATTATTAGTATGGCATGCAGAGAACTCATTACAAAACAAACAATGTAGCACCGTTGATATAACCAAAGCATTTCACAATGTAATCCTCAAAGAATGAAGTCACCATTATACACTGATAGCACACAATGGAAGTGATTATTAATAATAATGATGTTTATGATATGTATCACTGATAGTGGCGGTTTCTGATGGCTGAGTTGAAAGTTGCGTTCTCAGGTTCATGGTGAAGTTGGTGTAGAGTGATGTGGCTCAGACCGTGCAGTCTGGGGAGTGAGTGAGAAAATGAACGAGTGTGTGAAGGAATAAGTGGGTTCAGGTATTGATGGGGTAGTGGGGGGTCCTGTCTAGAGATCCTGTCTTATCTCTCTGTTCTTATAAAGGCTGGACTTCTTCAGGAGGCTGTAATTGTTCTCTCTAATGACCGACACTGAAGAGGAAGACAAAGGTTGGACTATAAAGGACTTTATGGTCCCACTGGCAGGAATCCTTTGGTACAAATTGCTGAGCAAATGAAACTGCCTGTTGTTTCCTCAGTCCAGTCTGAGAGGCCTAGTCAAAGTCACCATGGTAGGGCAGGACCAAAGCAGGCAAAGCCAAGGACACCTGCTGGGTCCTAATTGGTCCCCGCAGCAGTTAATGGCTTCCTGTGGCTGTATGTTTACTTCTCATTTGTTCTGTGTGTTCTCTTTCCCAGCTACTGAAGGGCAGTCCTACAATCTCTTTATCATCTTAATTCTCGTTTCATGTTGCTCTAACCTGATTTTTTTGTTTCTCATAGAAAGAGAATAATATCAGACGTCAAAAGTTGCCGTACTGCACCCTCACCCATGATGAAACACATCTGAAGTCTCTTCATAAAAGTAGTTACTATCTGGTAGGTGTCACATATTTTATCCTATGTTGTTAGACTGCGATGGCCTTCCCATTAATTGCCTAAATGTGTTTCTCACATTCATTTAACAAACTGGATAAATCCATATTACAGATTGGCCCTGCAGTTGGGATATGATTTACTGATACTGTCCCTGCGTTGTTGTCATTGTGATTCTTAGCTCTTTACTGTTGTCTGTTCTTGAAGATCATTGACCTCCAGAACCAGATGATGCGCAATGGTTGGCTGAAGACCCACTGTGATCAAGAAGAGTTCTGGGGACTGGCTGCACAGAACCAGAGGGGGAACCAACTGGAGAAGAGGCTGCAAGATGTCAGAGAGAAGAGTTGAGTGATGATCATTAGTCCACTTTATGTTTGGAGAATGGCCTGTGTTCTTAGGTCTTATAATCTCATATCCGTTAGAGGCTTTGAAAAGTGTTTTATTTCATTTTTTTGCACCCTGGACCATTCGTTTTTTGTAAGTAAATGCCTTTTTAAGTAGATTATTTGGTAAAGTAGAAAACTGTAAGTGTGTAAAACAGTCTGGTCATACCACATGAGTTACTATACCCTTGCACATATTTACCATACATGGTGTGATTGTTGCCAGTTCGGTTTGAACTTCATTGATTGATGTGTTAGCAGTGATTAGCAGCAGGTCTGCTCCAGATCTCAAGTCTCTGGAGCGGATAAAGCAAGAGACCTCAGACCCTGAACAGATGAAACCCATTGCTTCTATTACAGGTTTTCGTGAACAAGTGAGTATCCTGTCTTTCTGAGTGTATCTTTTGTGCATTAGCGATTGTGCGTATGTTATTTTAGGTGTGCATCGGTGTGTTCAGAGTGGTTGGTTTATTCCTGCTCAGTCTGCCTCTGGTTTGTCACAGGCCAGAACATACACACAAACCTGTGGAACATACAGCTCCTACTGTAGCCATGACCACTATGAAGAGCAGGCCTATTTTGTAACTCTAATAGCCTCTCATTGGTCCTCATTTTGCCCAATTAGATTGTAGTTATACCATTGCTGAGAGCAGATATCAGTGGTCAGATTAGTGTGAATCGGCAGCTGGGTTGGGGCCATTCCGGAATGCATTCATCAATTCCAATCCAAATCAGGAAATGAACCTGGAATTGGAATTTAAGTTTCCCTGAAATTCGAATTCAATTCCAATTCTGTACCCCGTAGTTTTTTTCCAATCCCAGCTCCAGTTCCATTTCATAACTTGGATTGGAATTGATGAATGCATTCTGGAGTGGCCCCAACCCTGATGGGCAGTAACAGGCCAGAGGTCTGTCACATGAGAACAACCAGCCATTTCCCTTCGTCACACTCAGTCCCCCATGTGACAGACAGGAACCTCTTCAGTTACTTTACAGTTTGACAGCAGCATAAACTCTCATGTACTAACCAGCTGTATCTGAAAAAAAAAATGTATCTGGTGCCTGCTTTTAAATGCCCACATTTAGGTATGACTCAGCTTTTAAATAAAAAAAATGCATAAACCTGTCAATAATTAAGAGTAATCTCATTTGCATAACAATTGTTACTTTTACTTTTAAATAAATGCAAACATAATCCATCCATCTTCCAGGTACCAGCAGGTGAAAATTGGGCCAGGTTAGATTTAATAAATTAGAATATTTTATTTTGATACTAAATAAAGACATGAGCAATTTTCAAGCCGTTATCTTTGAGGGTTTTTGGGATATGTGTATTGGTGTACCCCCTGACCCGATAAGAGAGGACATCGCTTTCATTTCCATGTTTCCGCCTTTGACTGTGGGATTTTGCTCCAACCCCCTGAAAAATTTCATTTTTCAAACCTTATTTGAGGACCTAATTTAGAGTTTTGTAGGTTTCTATAAGAAAATTGAAGGTGAAATTTACCAATATATTTGGTCAAACCACTGAAATCTTGACTTTTTCATTTTTTTTTTTTTTTTTTTTGAGTTTTATATGTGGAGAGCTGATGACAAGGCACTGGTTGGCTGAAAAAGAAGAAGAAATTTCCTTTATTTTTGCAGAAAAATGTATGTAAGTGTGACATTGCTGGATAGAGAAGCGATAAGTTGTATCCGAAGTGCTTTGGGCCAGGTTTGACACTTACCTCCGGTCAATGCGCTCACCTGCCAGCTCGTACTTCCAACCATTTATCCAGCAGAGGGTGACAGTACTGACCCGGAACACGGGGCGTGAGGCAGGAGAGTCCACTGGATGTGATGCTTTTTGTTCACCCTGGAAAAAAAAGACAGTTTTGTATGTGCTTTATGAAGAAGGGATGCAGTGAGCGGCAAGATTATCGACATGATTGTTGCCAAACTGCCGTAAACCACACTGAGTGGTAGTGACCCCCCCCCACCGTCCTTGTAGCATCGCCACGGCGTTTCTTGCTGCTCACCGTCCAGCTTTCTGGAAAGATAGAGTCCCGCGGGGGAAGGGAGGCAGAAAGAGTGCATTTCCTCTGCGGCCGGCTCCAGGTGGACACAATCACTCCCCCCCCCCCCCCCAAAAAAAAAAAAAAAAAAGCTTTGAAGCCCTCACTCCTCTCTCTGGGGCTCCTTTGTCCCGCTGAGCCCTTTAAAGGGCTTGGCATGTGGGTCTCCTCAGTTCTTGGGGAATTAGTAGGCCTGTCACCACACCGTGATAAGACTGGGGAGGCGGGTGTTTGGGGGTGGGTCCACAAGAACCCCCATACCCCGTTGTGTTGTGTAACACCGACTCTGTTTGGATGTCCGTAGCAGCAGGCGTGCTGTAGTTACTCACAGTCCTGTGAGATGACCAAACAAACTGGACACCAGCTCACAACAGACCCACACAAACAAACATCACCCAGGGGAAAATGTCTAAATCATAGCGCATACAAAGGGGCCGGACCAATTGGGCTGGGGGTGCCACCTCTTCCCTTGGCTGTTAGCAGTCGCTGACTGACTGCTTGAAATTCTTCCTCGACTGGACAGATTTATTGGTGGTTGATCTAAGCGTGAGGTTTCAAGGCTTTGAGTTACATTTTTTTCTTTTTTTTTTTTTTACCTTTTTTCAAACCACTGAGTATTATCTTTGTCTTCTTGGTATATTTCCATTGGGGAAATAACATCAGAGAGACAGAAGAGTATTTTATGTACAGTGTATTTACCTCATATAACAGCAGGTGATCTTGACAGAACTGAATCTGTTTTCATGACCTGTACCAGGCTGCAGTGTATTTTCCTATTTAATATGTCAGTAAGCAATATTAACTTAGCTGCTGAAATGATTTTTGGTGGAGGACAGTTATTTTCTTGACAATTTCCTCACGTTCAATGCTAATTCAGCCTCGCCCTACTGTGGCACAACTTCATTATTTCACCAGCGCCTGAGCACTAAGACCCGTTCAGTAAGGGTTTGTATGATGTTATTTCGGGGGACGCCAGCCTCGCTGCTGCCTGAGGTTAGGAGGACAGTTAGAATAGTGTTGAAGGCTTGTGCAGACGTACCCATCGCTAGGGTGATGTCTCACAGCCTTTTCGGACAAACATGGCCACCTCGTCCCTCCCTCCCCTCACTCTGGTCCCTCTAAGTGCCAAGATGCATTCACCACTTATTGGGGAAATACTTCCTGAGCCGTGAAAGCAATTAGACCTGAACGCTGTTTTAAACCCAGTTCCTAAAGATGCCAGGAGGAGATTCGTCTGGAATATTCTGTACTCTGATGTACAGGGTTAATGTGAGGTTGATCAGAAACTGTGATTCGGTGGTTTTACATCCCATGAGATGCACAGTTAAAACCTTAACTAAAGCAGTTAACCTTCGTAATTAGCTTCAGTTAAAATCCAGCTGTCACTGGCTCAAACAGTCAACAGTCTTACACTAATATTTGTGACATTTTTACCTGTCCATCTCAGTAAATGTATAAAAAGGACAGTCTAATTTTTCAAGCATTCACTTGTTAGCCAATTTTGCTAATAATTTTACCTAATGGGCCATTTGAACCCAAAAGAATCAACCCCGATGTTATCTTTAATAGCACATACAACGAGAGTTACTATGTTTCAATGAAAGTTACTATGAATGGACTTAGCTGTGTCAGTCAGCATCTTCAGAATAAGTAAAAAATAATGTTTCAGTTCTATTTTTAAAAGGACATTGCTGTGTAACGTACTGATTTGCATTGGCTCACCATCCATGTGAGAACGAGGTCAGATTAGTGTCACTCACAGACGTCGGCACTGCATTACACATAAGAAAATCACTGCATGCGTTTGTGTGTGTGTGTCGGGCCGAGATCTCAGTACCTCGAGGGGTTATACCGCGCTGTATCGGGACGTTTCTCCATGCTGTGCTGGACACCTGGTTTGTATGGGCCTGTTACCTGCTGCACCGTGCTGTGAGTAAACTAGGCGCCGTTCAGCAGGCCGCCCTGGGGCCAGTTTGCACCCAGCAGACAAAGTGTGTCATCACCCGGGTGCGCGGTGTCATGGAGCGCGGGCCGCGACACGCCGAGGCTACCCTTGAGAAGTAGCACATCATTAGGAATATATTAACAACCTAAGAGGTGTTCCCCAGGTCACGGCCTACGCGGGACCTGTCGTGAGGGACCCAGGAGATGATGCCGGCCCGTAATATGGCCAGTAGATCCATAATTCAGCCCCGAGTCCTTCTGGACCCAACTTGACCTCCAGGCATAGAGGCAGAATACTTCGGTACGTCTTAGCCGGGCAATAAATCTAAAACCTACTGGTGCCAGTGTGACCACTGAGAACGAAGTCAATAAATTGGACCAGAAAGGATCTCTGAGGAAGCTCAGTCAAGCATAAAGCTGAGAGCTGAGATCTGAGAGCTACTTTGCGGAGACGAGGTAAGATCATAAGTATCTAGGGTGACATGATGTTACCTGCTACACTTAACACAGTGGTGGACCAATCAAAAGCAGAGAAGGGTGGCTGTGGGCTTGGGATTTAATTACTCTTGCATCGGGCCACAAATTACTTTCAAAAGCAGTTCAACTTTCTTCCAGATATCGGCTGTAGGTTAGGGTTAGTACAAGCCAAAGGCCTTTTTGTATGCCTTCAGATTCAACAACATTCAAAGTTGAAAGACGTATTCATAAAACAAGGGTCGATTACAGAGCTGCAGACTTTTAAAACTGCATAACAGTAGTCACCAACCAGTCGATTACAATCAATAGGTCACTTTCGTAGTCGACGGGGATCCCCTCCCTCCCCGTTTGAATGGTGAAATGCATGTTGAGATTTGGTAGCTCCGAGCATTATTTTCGTTGTAAAATTAGGTCTCAAAATAAGAAAGTTTGGAGACCACTGCTATAGATGATAATCAGGCCTTGAGCGACATCCATCCATTGTCAAGTGTGAGATATTAGATGATGTTATTTAGTAATTAATGCCTTGCATTTTTATGTTAAGCCAATGGAAAAGGTAGCAAGTTTAATTAATGTCCTTTGTGATCACTATCACTAAACATTTATTCAGAGAAGTTATGTTGGAATCCAGTGTCAGAAAAGCAGCCTGTCACTATAAGAAGCCTCACTTTTAAACTCTCAAATGCTCACGCTAGATCTGTAGCAATTTTTGCACGTGTGAATTTATTGTGAATTTATGTCTGGATGCTGCACACAGGCTGCTCTTCCGGAAAGGGATGCCGACGACTGGGGCCCTGCCCAGCACCCCCGCGACCGGCTGCAGCACAAACGGGACGCCATTGAACGGATGTTTCCCAAGGTGAGCGCCCACCCGCAAGACCAGTGACCCCACTTAATGGGGGGAGGGGCACCTAAGGGTTAAGTCCCCAGGCATTCTGATGCTGTGAGCGTGGCTGGACAGTCCTTATTACGCTAGAATACAGACACTGCTGTGTCCTCACAAGAGGAAGAGCAGGAACTGAGACCTTTCAGACAACGCGGAGGATTTTTAACTCCTGTGCAAAAACCATTACTTTGTGTGTCCAGAATAGTTCATGTAGTATTTTAGGCTCTAATGATAAACAGCTGTGATTCATAGTCAACTCAGCAAATGTATTAATATAGAGAGGAGCAGACAGCAAACATTACAGCTGCACGCTGTTGTTTTTTTAAGGGTCCTTATGGAAACTACTTGATGTGTCAGATGTCAGAGTTTATTACATTGCTATATGATTTATCTCTGTGTAAAACACACACACACACACACACAGAAATATTTTACAGTACATATGTTAAATACATATGTTTTACAGTACATAATGTTAAATCTCAGACCATTTTTGTTTATAGAAATGCATGCAAGCACAATGAGTTGATAAATTATTTTCTATTTGAAATATTTGCAAAGCATTATTCCTTTACTAAAGATGACAGATGTACTACTTATGTTCAGTGTGGTCTTGCCTGCAGGGGAAAGGGGACGATTCCTGAAAAATTTGGATCATACTCGGATTGGTTTGCGTTGGGGGCCCAAAATCTCTAGCAGCACCCGAATGTCTTACAGGCATAGTGGGGGGAGGTGAAATTTGTGAAAATGCAAGTGCCCATGTGATCTTGACAAGGATAAGTGGTTAGAAGATGGATGAATGGATGGATGCAAGATCATAGCACTGGGGTGGCAATTAGGGAAAGAGAATGAAGGCAATGCAAGCATTGAGGAAGTAGGAGAGGAAAGCAACAAGAATTGGAGGAGGAGAGAAAGTAAAGATGAGGCGTAGCGAAGGTGGAGGTGGAGGGAAGAGGGCAGCGAGATGGGTGTATGTGGAGTGACATGCCTGTGAGGGCGAATCACTTTCTCACACCTTGGTGTCAGAGTCACCCTAAGCAAACAGGACCGGGGCGAAGCTGGAGAGAGTCGAGGGGAAGGCAAACAGCAGGCAGACGGGCCGGGCAGTGGGGGCATTACTCATCTCCGGGGTGGGGGGGGGGCGGGGGCGGCACAGGGGCACATCCATGTCGCTTTAACTTGTGCTCATTGAACATCCATCAATGGGGAGACGCTGTTCAGGGCTCTGGAGGTGTCTGTGTGAATTGCTGACTGAGGGGTTTTCCATCCTGGAAACGGGTTGTGTTGCTTCCATGGGCCTGCAGTTGTCTGCCTGTTACCATAACATGCCCATAACACGGCAAAAAATCACTCACTAATGCTGCTGCAGTATTATACTTATGTGAGAGACCTATCTGGGTTGGGCGTCACACCCATATCGTGCCGTACCCCTGTGCCCTGTGCTGCCAAGGATGAGGTCCAGGTCCCCCCATGACTCTGACTGTGATAAGCAGTCAAAAGATGAAAGACATATTAGGTCACGAGATGAGAGATAATAGCAAAGACACTCTTAACATTTCAGTGGCGTCACACCCTTATTCAAAAGAAGCATGTTGATACAGAGCCAGCATAAAAAAAGGCATGTTTCACCCCCTGCCCCCCCGCCGTTACCTCGTCAGGGATAACAGGTCATTCAGATGGCTTCAGCATGTCCTCTAGAGGCGATCCTGTGGAGTTAAGCCCAGACCACCCAGGGGGTCAGACACTTTCCCTCCAAGGTGAAACTTCCCGTCATCGCTGGCCGCGTGACCTGCAGTCTCCCCGATTAACGACCTCTCCGGCTGATTTGCTGAACCCCCTAGTTAATTGGTTCTGGAAATCTATGCTTTGACACCCTGTTACCTGCACAGTGTGAGTGCTGAATGGTGTCTGAGCATGTGTGGGGGAGACATGATTCCCTGTACTAAAGCAAAGTAAAGCAGGAACCACGCATCTACCCCTCCCCCCCCTATGTAACGTTTCCATACTCAGCTTTCCCCTCCTATTGCTCATTAAAAACAGAATCAGGCCTCGTTCTTATATTGAGAAGTAGCTACCTTTACTCATTTTGTTGTTGCTTCTGACAGCTACAGGTGCCCAAGTTTGCCACCCTCCAGCCTGCTTTTCTGGATCTGCTGAAGTCATTTCCTGAAGTATGGCACCCGTCATTTAACAATAAACATTATATTGTCCATTTACAAGACATACTACATACTCTCTTACATCTAATTGCCATTACTTTTTGAGGTAAATGATGCATTTTGGCTTTATATTTGGGTAGATGACTTGTCTAAATAAATGTTAGCGTTAAGGTTAAGGTACTTATACAGGACGGGCTGTAACCGTTCTCGTGCCTGACCTATAGCTAAGGATTTCTGACACGTCACAGAAGACAACGTGCACAGATTCCAGCCTGAGGAAACTGCATCACATGTACAGCCTCACCCTCACCAATATGGCTGCTTCCCAGAGGTACAGTAACATGGCAAATGCTTAAAGTTAATTTAACGACGCTTGTGGTTTAAAAAACATCCTATTTATACATTCATTCAGTTCTGTATAAGTCACTATCCATAATTCCTTGTACTGTGAAATATACAGAAGGTAGTAGATGGAATGCCGTAAGATAAAGAAACTAATAGATATTATTCAACTATTCAATCTAGTTTTCTTGTAGAGGTAAAATAAATTGACATGTAGCATTTTGTGAACAAATAAAAGGCTGTCATCTCAGAGGTTTCTGTTTATACAAATGACAACCTTTTACATTACAATATAAAAGTATACACAATATATAGTGTACTGTATTACAATATAATGCATTGTATTTACAATATCAACCACAAACTTTGTTAATTTGTCAAACTGCTAAGTCCTTCACTGTTCATTTACTGTCAGGTAAATGAAAGTACCTTTTTGATTTTAAGGACATCGTACCCAGAATGAGAATACTGTCCCTGTCAGCACATGAAATTTCGTAAAATATGTTGGGGAATTTGTTTTGCGATAATAAGACATGCAAGGGAAAACTGTGATTACCGTAATGTCAGGATAACGTGGGCTGCAGGCCAGAGGGTTCAGAGTACAGTGCATAGCTCTGAACTTTTGGTAAACTCTCATTTGTTTGTTTTCCCTTGCTTGGTGTGAGAAGACTGCTGAACAGAGGCACACACTGTCCACTCTGGGACGACGAAGGCAGAGACTGGAATCTGGTAACTTCATTTTAAGAACCTCAGACGGATAGAGGAGTCGCAGAACTCTGTTAAATTAAACATATTGAATGCTGTATATTGATATCTCATATTGCAATGTTTATATAGTAACATGAAATTTCATAATGATGCTTCTCATATCTGTCTAACCTTGCCACTGATAAAAATCATTGCAGCTCACTTTTTTGCACTTAAAAATGTGAAATGGCTTCACAAAGTTTCAGTTTTCTTCCTGCTGACTGACATCGAAATGGTGACTCGATGCCTCGTCTCAATTTCCTTACCCAGCACGAGTACTTATTTCCCACTGAGGTTCTTAGAGTGAATCATGGGAAAATTAGAAAGTCTCCTTTCCCCCGCCGCTCTCCACAAGCCTCAAGTGGCCAAACTGAGACCACATCTACACTGGGACCTGACACAGAAGCCGTGTCTGATACAGAGTGTCCTAAGAGGTAACGTTCACTTCGTCCACTCAAGCTAACAGGCTTCCATGCTTCCCCAGTGATAGAGGCTCACTATAATGTGCTGTTGCAGCATCCTGCTGACTGAAACAATCCCTGAGCGCAAAGAGGCAAACTCCACCAAGTCCCCAGATCCCCTGTCACTGGAACAAGTGTGCGAGAAACACCCCCCTGCGGTAAGAAAATCCTGTACAGGCCTCTCCGTTCAATATCTTCCATTAGCAAATCAAAATTAATTTTTGTAACTCATTCATACATCTTTCAACTGCTTAGCCATCATGGATTAACGGGGGGGGGCTGGAACTCCCAGACAGTGCAGGGTGTGCTCTAGATGGGATGCCAGTACAGCACAGGAGAGGAGATTCATACACTAAGGGCAATTCAGAGACACCAGGTCACATGACCACGTCTTTGGACTGTGGGAGGAAACGGAGTAGCAGGGGGTAACACCCCACAAACAGACAGATCTCTCTCTCTCTCACACACACTCACACACGCAGACACACACACAGAGGTTTGTAATTATATCTTTGTGGGGACTCTCCATTCATTTATATGGGGAAAACACTAATCTCCTCATAATGACCTTAACCCCTACCCAGTCCAAACCTTAACCATAAGTAACCAGACAAAATACAAGACTTTTGGCATTTTTACCTTTTTGACTGCATTCACAGATCTTTATGGGGACCTGAAAAATGGTCCCCACAATGTAACATAAAAGATAATTCACACACACACACACACAGAGCAGTAGGGCTACTCATAGTAGCACCATTCTGCCCCATTTTTATAATCCTTTTAAATGATTACGTAAAGCTAAATATCAAGTGTCTCTGTCCAGTACTCAAGAAATAGCATATCTTCCCTTCAGCATCCAGGGAAACTAACAGACATAAATCCATCCATCTTCTGAAACCGCTTGTCCTGTTCAGGGTCATGGGGGTCCAGAGCAGGGAACAACCCAGCATGGGGCACCAACCCATCACAGGGCACACTCACATACTATTCACTCACACATGCACACCTATGGGCAATTTGGTAACCCCAATCAGCCTCAGCATGATTTTGGACTATGGGGAGAAACCGGTGCCCCTGGACAATACCCCACCACGACACGGGGAGAACATGCAAACTCCACACGCATGGAACCCCGGCGGAGACTCGAACCCAGGTCCCAGAGGTGGACGGCGACAGTGCTAACCACCACATCGCCCCTACAAACTTAAATAGTGTAGAATATCAGTGTCAGTTCCTCTGTGGATATCAGAAAGAACTGAAGATAACATGGCCTCTAAATCTCTGCTGTTAAATAATGAACGTTTCTCTCTTATTAACAAGGTAAAAATGCGGCCCTCCAAGTCCTGGACCAACTACATTTAATACATCAGGCAACATTTCTCTTGGAATGTATGTATGTTACAGTGTCAGTATGTTTATTATGGTGTATAGAAGCAGAAATGTAGACTAACCATGTATAACCAATTGGGATAAAAAAGAAACATTTTTTAAGTTTTCATTAAAAATCCAAACATCCCTCCATTGTCAACTGCTTATCTTGGTTAGGATCACAGGAGTACCTACTCCTGGCTTCATAGGGTACTGGGCAGGGGGATTCCCCGGAGGAGATGTGAATCTATAACAGGGTACACACACACACCTACGCATACAATAATACACCAAGGGAAATTAGAGATACCATCATACCACCAAGTAAAAATACACATTTATGCTAATTCCAGTTTGATTTGTAATGAGGATTAAGTAAACAACTCAGAGTGCATTACTGGTTACATATACTGTTCTTACACTTGAAATTTCGACCTGACTTTATAGCTAAATATACTGAAACGCAACTGTATTCAACGGCAATCAAGGAGCTTAAATCTTTATCCACTGCAGTATTTTTGGACAATTCTGCTGTTATTAGTATAGCTAGCACTGCATTAAACACTGCAATAGAGCACTGCAACAAACACTTAAGGTTCCTTTATTTACAGATTGCGAACAGAAGGAAATCGACAAGTTTGCCATCATTTTTTTCCAGTGAAAAAAATCTTCCAGCCTTGGTTCAGATCTAAAAATGAAAAGAAAGGTTTTAAAAATGGGTTCACTTTTAATTTGTTTTTATTTATATAATGCATTTGTGTTTCAGATAATTGGTGTGTTTTATTGATTTACTGTCCAATAAAAGATTATGTATAGCTTTTAATGTTTATTAAAATGTAAATGATTTTCAGGCTTGTGTGTAATGCATGTTTCAGTTGATGTGTTAGTCCTCTCAAAGCACTGTTAGGATTGAGTACTCCATAACTACCTCACTTAATTTGAAGATCAAAGACATTACATAAAACTAGAGGCCCTACTGCTCTGTAAAAATGCATCATATTAAGAAAACAGTTTTAATATGTGTACTTAAAAATACCGACCTGCAAGCGTATCTCCATTCTTAATGGCCATTTGAATGTTCTGTAGGACGGTAAACGGTTGATATATATTACATCAGGCATTCACTGAATTAGTTGTATTATGGGTATGTAAGCTGGGTGATCAGCAAGAATTACTAAAGGCAAGGAATGATCATGCGCAATCAATCACCAACTTTCAGCAAATGAGAAACCTCGACAAAGAAACAGTGAAGGGGGCCTTATCAAGCAAGTCAAGAAACATGTTTTTTTAAATAAAAGAGCTTATTTCTAATATGCGGGGGTATTAGAAATAGTACCTGGTTTAAACATCCCACCATACGTTCTACAGCGTAAAGAGATGATCGTATCCTTTTCAAAGCCCGTAACTCCAGCTGTAATAGAAACGTAGAACAATGAATCTTAATTAAACGTTACACCTTAAAAGGTCCATACAGAATTAGCCGGTAAACCAGATGGATTGCCCTCTCTGCAGAACCTTTAACGCAAATAAATCGTAAAAGTGGGCCGCGCTACAAAATACACCAGTTAATTCACTTCATGATTCAACTGCAACGCTGGCAATGCCGAAGTACGGCAGGAAACTAGTCAGATGTACCTGGAGCTGTTTAAGTTCATTTTCGGCTTCCGTGGCAGCGACAGACTTACGTTTGCCGACTGCTGACATGTCTAACTATGACTGTATCTGTATTTTAGCAGTTAGCAGAAACCCGCAGCTACATTGAAAATACGCGCCTTTGACCGTGAAGGCCGCAATAATCGAGCGCAGAATCCATCGATTAAAGAGCGCGGTTACGACAAATATTATTTTAGTCGCATGCCACTGTGTTTTTATATTGCGTTTTATGTTTACGATATATACTCTACAAATGCTGTAATATCAAGATTGTTCTGCAAACACAGTCTTCTCACCGACGCCATAACCTTCATGCTCGAAACTTAACAAATTGATCTGTTAATAATAATAATAATAATATTAATAATAATAATAATATGCTTGTTTTGTAATTTATGCAAGGTGACTTAAGTAAAAATAACAAAATACCTTGATTTTACTATATGTGTAGGTCTACTGTAAATATCAGGAAAATGTCTTTTTCACTTTTTAGTGCTACTTTATTGGCTGGTGTGTGTAATTGTCGATTTTATAGTAAATTACTTTATACCAGGTACATAATAAGCATATTCTTCAGCTTTCTTTGTGTGAATTGAAAAAATATTGGATAATCTCCAATTGACTGTTACAGGTGAAATTGTATTTTTATACTACACGTAATAGTGAATTATAGACCTATAACGCTCCATGATGTATTTTTTTCTGTCTCCAAAAAGAAACTGAGAAACACAAATTAAACAGTGCAGGACTGATCATTCGAGGCAAAGCAGCCCTTAATCTAAGAATTAAAAAGTGAAAATTACGTTATTTACAGTAACAAAGATTAGCCTACTATTTTAATGTAATCTAAAGTGTGGTTTTTACTTCAGTTTGCTGATACTTGCCTCTGAGCCTGCATATACAGTATCCTATATACTATCTCATGCAAAATATTGACAGCATCCGCAAGAGTGTCGACGGCTTCTCCCTGTAGTCATGTGGATTTATTTGAGTTGTTTTCACTAAGAGTTTAGACCGTTGTTTCCTTTTAACAGGCATTGTTTTCAAGCACTAAGGGTCGTATTGCGTTTCCTTCGCTTTGTCACCTTTGGTACGGCGATTCCCACGGACTCTGAAACTAATAAACGTCCCGAACAACCTCCAAGGGCTGTATGAGAGAACGGCGGAGTCGGCTTCAACTGCTTTTTCACACTTTCGTGAGACTAATAACCTTTCATATTGCTGGCTGCTCACCACTTAGAAGGATTTTTAATTAAAAAACAAAACAGTGTTTCAAAGCAAATCTTATAGTATGGTCAAATGATTTGACAAGAATGTTTTTTTACCTTTTCTTTTGAACAATTATTGGTCCATACTTTTTAAGCTCAGATTTTATGGCCTAATAAATACATTACAAATGTAAGAAAATCATTATGAATCATTGAGAAAACAAATTTCGTTTGTAATATGGATAGAAACGGATTTAGGCCTATTTGTTATCTAATTTGATCTGTTTATGGGACAATAGGTAAGGACATTTTGAGGCCATACGAAATAAATATGTCCACATTTGGGATATCTTGTTGCAGGTGTCGCTTTGATATAGGTGTAAATATTTACGGATTTAAGTAAAGTAGCTCTATTCAAATTTGTAGTTGGCAATTGACTTCGAACGCTACTTCCCATTTCGACTGATATGGCCGCATTCAGCCAATCGTGGACAGGAAAGTCCACATCAAAGGGAAGTCCAGCCAATCAGCTTTCCGCTTAAGTGTTAAACGGTGTCATAAGCAAAACTGGAGACTATTAAATTGGAACTAATCTGGGTGATGGGTTAAAGTGGAAATCTTCATATCGTTGTTGCGTCCTCTTCTGTGTTGGAATTACACTGACAGTCTTAAAAGGATATATTGTAAGACTAAGGACAATTGTAGGTCTATTTAAGCCAAGTATATATAACTTCTTCCAAAGTCGTGGAGATTTTGGATAGAATGGCATCAAGTGATTGCTCGGGAAAAGCTGTTCAGTACAGGGTCGATCATCTGCTGAGCGCCGTGGAAAACGAGTTACAGGCGGGAAGCGAAAAGGGGGACCCCACGGAAAGAGAGCTGAAAGTCAGCTTGGATGAAAACGAGTTGTGGCAGAAGTTTAAGGAACTCACCAATGAGATGATAGTAACCAAGAATGGGAGGTACTGTATAAAGGGCAATGGATGACATTGTCATATTGGATGCATTAGTAAAGATATACACTATTCTAAAGAAAAAAAAATCATGCAGCCGATTAAACGGTGTTTTACATGGAAAAGTAGGCCTTCCTATGGTAGCACAGGTCACTGTTACTGAACGTAATCTGTCTTTTTGTATTTATTTTTCTGTTGTTTTAATTAGTATGTTTGTATCTACACTAACGCCATGTATTTTATAGATCAATAATTTAGAAATAGTGGATGTTTTATTCCTTAATGGTTTTATTTTTCTTCAGCCAATATGCGCATACGTGTCTTTATAAAAGCAAAGGAGTTGGTTAATTAAGCAAATTAATTGTGAAACAAATATAGTCTGCTTAATAATATGTGAGTGTTGCTTATATGAAGTTAATCACGTTAGTGTTTAATTTATAGGTTGATATCAGTTTAAACACTCACGTTAACTGTTCATCTCAAAAATAAATTTACCTAACAAATAATCTAATATATGCCTTGTAGCTACAGTTTCGTTTCCTTTGTGAACAATAAAATTATTTAAAATATCTTTTCAGAGAAGCATATTCTCGTTTTGATGCAAACGTAAAAATGTGAATTTAATAGATGTTTATTTCTGAATCACAGGCGAATGTTTCCAGTGCTGAAAGTAAACGTATCCGGCCTGGACCCGAACGCCATGTACTCATTTCTGCTGGACTTCGTGGCCGCTGACAATCACAGGTGGAAGTACGTGAACGGAGAGTGGGTTCCCGGGGGCAAACCCGAGCCTCAGGCGCCCAGCTGCGTGTATATCCATCCAGACTCCCCAAATTTCGGTGCGCATTGGATGAAAGCTCCGGTTTCCTTCAGTAAAGTCAAACTAACCAATAAACTCAACGGAGGCGGACAGGTAAACGGAAACACATCATGTTGCTTCCTGTTAATGTTTATTGGGTGTGTTCATATTTAGTCATATTTTAATCTTCTACGGAAAAAAAGTTAATTGTTTCATTTGGTCTATTTAAAGTTGGATACATTTAAATATCTGTAAATGAAATATGTAAAAGGGGGTGTTTAAAACCGTTGAGTTTTCATTATTTAAAACGTTATATGTGTGTCTCTGCAGATTATGTTAAACTCCTTGCATAAGTACGAGCCCCGGATCCACATCGTGCGCGTCGGTGGACCGCAGAGAATGATCACCAGTCATTCGTTCCCTGAAACGCAGTTTATTGCAGTCACAGCGTATCAGAATGAAGAGGTGCGGCATGAAATCACAACATTTTACATATTATGCATTTATTTTTGTAGTTTGACTTTTAATGTTACGTCACAGTCCGTTTTTAATTTGTTACATACGAAATCATTGTTCATTTTTTATCATTTTTGTTCATTTACAGATCACAGCGCTCAAAATTAAGTACAACCCGTTCGCTAAGGCTTTTCTGGATGCCAAAGAAAGGTATGTTGCACTGTGTCAGTCTTTTACTTTTAAAACGTATAATTGTTGCCACGTTAGCAAACTCCGTTGCCTGTTCTTAGCATTGCTTTCCTTCCACAGAAGTGACCATAAGGAAATCATAGACGATGTTGGGGACAATCAGCAATCAGGTTATTCCCAATGTAAGTCGTAAGATTGACCTGTAAATGATTTTGAATCGGAACGATACATATTACTATTGTTTGGACTAAATATATAACTGTTTAATGATTGAATATTACTTGATATTGTTGTCCTCTGTGTTGTTTAGTATGAGGTTATAATTCTGTCTCCATTCGTTTTCGTTTCAGTAGGCAGCTGGTTTATCCCAGGCTCAGGGTCTCTCTGCTCTTCATCAAACCCACACTCCCAGTTTGGGAGCAGCCTCTCCCTCTCCTCCCCCCACGGCTGTGACCGTTACTCCTCCTTGAGGAGCAACCGCTCTGCACCCTATCCCAGCCCCTATACCCACAGGAGTGCATCACCCAGTGAGCGGCCATCCTACCTGTCCCCTCACACAAGCCCACACTGGAGTCATGCTCCTGAGCTCTCTGTGTGGGTCACCATGATAGTACAGCACACAGACTGAATCAGAATCAGCTTTATTTGGCCAAGTATGTTCACACATATTGGGAATAGTCACACATTCAATTATACATACAGTTCTGTTGATATGCAACGTATATAACCTCTACGTTCACAGTACTGCTTCAGTTATCAATTGAAGAGCGAATTTCCAAAACTCACTCAGTCCAATAACCTAAAGTAATATGTCATAACCCTCTTCATATGTCGCAGTAATGGGAATGAAATCTCACTCGGTGTTTATGTAATAGAGCGACGAAATTTTGTGAAATTTCCAGAAGTCCACAGAAATCTTCTCAAGAACATTCCTGTGGACTGAGTTTTTGATATTTGCTTTTCAATTAACACATTTTTTTTTCACTCTGAGGTTTAACAGAATTCAGCCATATGCTGTTCAAAAAAACTCCACAGAACAAAAACAGAAAGGACTTTTCATCTGTTTGAAAGGAAAGTTGACATAGGGTTCAGCAGTGAACATATCAATCAATGTATTAAAGTTAGGCATTAAGTAACTGGAGGCAATATATGCATAACATGGTAACATGCTGCCCACTGCATACCTGATTGATTTATTGTTTTATACTTGCAGCTGCTTATTCAGACGGCTCGTCTAGCTGTCTGTCCATGTTGCCGTCCCATGACAACTGGTCCAGCCTGCAGATGCCGTCGCATTCCGGCATGATACCCATGAGTCATAGCAGCACCTCCGGGAGCAGCTCCAGGTGAGCCTGCCCCGCCCCGCCCCTCCCCTCCCCCACCTGCCCCCATGCTGGGTCTCGGGCCCCCGTCTTCTCTCTTGTTCTCACCTATACCCACATCCCGGCCTGTGTCTGCATCGTCTCTCCTCTTTAACAGTACTTTCTCCTCCTTCTATCCTAATCCATTCAGGCCCATCACTGCCTTCTAGGACATGCGTGCTTTGATTTATTTAGCCATAGTTACTCTTTGTTTGCCTTTGTACTTTGCACTCTACAAGTAAAGTGAATAAAAAATAGGCATTATTTTGATATTGTTTAAATACAGTGATACTGTAGTATTTTTTTGTTGTTGTTGTTGTTTCCACACAACACTGCATATTGATTTAACGTCTTTCTTTAATCTCCACCCCATTGCTCACACACAGCCAGTATCCCAGTTTGTGGTCAGTGAGCTCCTCCTCACTCACCCCAGTCTCCCAGTCCAGCGGAATGTCCAACAGCTTGGGCTCTCAGTTCCTGCGCAGCTCTACAGCTCATTACCCAGGGCTCTCGCACCCAGCCACAGTGCCCCTCTCAGGCTCCCCGCTGTATGACAGCACTGCCCCATCGGAAGTTCATGAAGCCTCACAGTACGACGCCTCTCCCCATGCGCGCTTAGCCACCACCTGGACTCCCATCACTCCTCCTTCCCTGTAGGGCGGCGCACTTCCATTATTATTCTGGTTTTTATTGTTGCCCTGTTGCTTTTCCTGGTGCTGGACTTTTGACAGATAAATACAACATTATTTGTTGCATTCCGTGACAAAAGTAAGATGAATCATATTAACAGGTATATGAATAAAATATCCATGTTTATATTACAAGCTTACTCTGTGGCGTACCATTGAACTAGCACAATTGATGTTCTGTGTAAGAGAATATTAAAGAAGAGTAATTCTATTTTATATTTTTATGGAATGATATCCAGCAAGTTAAATTTAATTCTGTTGCCTCTTATTAATTTTGTTGTCATTTTATTTTACAATCACACTTATAAAGTGAAATAATCAAGTCTTGGGAATAATATGTCAGACTATTTATACTTTGTATTTCATAGCACAGCACCTCCTAGTGCTAAATGTAAATATTTCTCTTTGCCTTGTCCATATTGTAAATATAAATATCATTTTGTTTATTTTATTTGTACCTTCTTTGGCTTTCATTGTAAATTGATGGTTTTCGAATTTGTATACATTGGAGAAGATTGCTATCGGTCTGCCCACTGTGGTATTGAGGCAAACATTAAATGGTTTTGTAACAGCCCCATCTCTTATAGCTCCTTCATAATTCATGCAGATGATGGTGTGTGAGGGACAGGTGTTTCTTGGTAGCTTTAAAACGTTTATCCAGTGCTGGGTCTGGCCGGAAGCCTGACCCAGAGAGCAAGGGCATAAGGCTGGGGTGCATCCTGTGAACACGTTACACAAAGTATTTTCAGAGGTTTCATAAAACAGGTAAAAAAATGTATATTCATGTCCAGGGTGCATTTGTGATGTGTATATAGCATGTCAGGGCATAGTATGGCTCCCTGTGCAGCCTCGTACAAACCCCATCTCTGCATCTCCCCCCGTGTGGCCCACAAAACAAGCTGGTATTGTGAACTGGTGTCTCTAAATTGCCTTTGGTGCGTAAGCCTGTCCCCCCGCCCCCCCGCCTCCTGGTCCACCACGACCCCACAATGGGTCAGCAGCTGCAGATGATGGAGTGATAGATGTACTTGACCGCAATGTAAACGTCAGCGTTATCTGTTTATTCAGCATATGTGCCTATACTGAAAAGAAAACATATGGGCCATATATTTTAATATATTTTGGCATATTTTTCCGTTGAATTTATTATATGTTTCAATATTATACCTGATAACTAAAGATTTTGGATATTTGCTTTTAATCTGTCAACATTTCTCCCAAACCATTCATCAATGTATATATGTGTATATAAAGTTATACATATATGTATAAAATGTACTTCCATTCCAAGTATTAGGTAGGCTTTTAAGACTTAAACGCAACATATATCTAAAATAAAGAATTTAAGCCAAAATTTCTGGACTGAGAGTATGACAATACAGCTGTGAGGTGTTGTGTTTTTTTTTAGATCCACTACTTCATGGTCAGGAATCTAACCACTGGTCATGTGACTTGGACTCCTTCCGGGATTGGCTGGTTGTTTTTGTGTGTGTAGGTGTGTGTGAGTGTTTGAAGTGCTGGCTGGTGGGGGTCGCCATGGGTTCATCGCTCAGCACCAGGGGTTAGCAAGCACGGAGAGCACACCGGGCATGTTTGAGTCATCTGGAGGAAGGCAGAGAGGGGGAAATACTCTCGCCTCCACCATCCTGCAATAACAGTCTGGTCATACATCACCCAGCCCTAACAGCACAAGACTCAAGTGGCACCATCTTCCCACTTCGCTTCAAAAATCAAATATTAGCTAAATACTCAGTATTAAAAATCTGGCATGCTCATAAGGATCACCAATTCAGCTGCTAATAGCAGTCAACAAATATATTCTTTCCAGATTTACAGGCTTCATGTTGTGGATAAAGCACCAGGCACTCTCAGCTATACCTTTTCCAGATGTAGGTCCCTCTGAAACATTTTGTGACTATGCAGACATGTTTGCGTTCTTAAATTGTGGCATGAATACACAAGTCACAGGCTAATTGTGTTTACCCTTCCAGCGTCAGCATCCCCTGCCACATCCTTGAAATTATTCATTTTGAAGGAAAATTCGCGACATTTGCCGGAATTGCGAATTAGCCGTTTTCCATTGATGGTGAATCTTTGGATCCTCTGCACTTTATTATGGGGTGTTTGGCTGAGCCGCTTCAAGACTGTGTGTACTTAACTCATATGAGTAAATTCCGCACACATGGGTGAGGAATTGCATCTATCTTCAGCGGCTTCTTTCCCACAGACGAAAATGCCGGGACGAGGGGAGCGCTGCCTAAATGTCTGCCAAAAGCCTGCGCTGTTCACCAAGGCGTGAAACCACGGTGATTAACCTTCGAGTATTGGCCTGTCACGGCTTTTAATTCACATGCCTGTGAGACCGGACAAGTCACTCTAAAATTAAACCGCTATATTATAATGCACCCCATATAGCAGCAGTTCGGCCCACGTGGGCACATCCGTGCGTGACTTCGTGTGTGCATTTAATTCGGATAATTCAAACTACCAATACGGAAAACCGTGTCCTATTTTCAGCTGTTGTATTTGCACACACCTTCGCAATGACCTTAGACTCGGCGTGAAAAGAGCCAGTGCTTACGGAGTGTGGATTTCTGGGTAGCAGCAAAGCTCGAATCGTTATACTGCATTGTACGCCATCGGTTGCATGGCCTGTCACCTAATTGTGGAGCGATCAGCGGCTGAATATGAGCTTTCCGCGCAGAGCAGTGAGAAAGATGCTGTCGAGAATAGTTTCCCCGAATTACTTAAGGAGAAAATGGACAGTGTGAAATCACTGAACGCATGTTGAAGGCTTCACGTTTTTCTTATAAAGGATATTATTTGTAAATATAGCTTATTTCTTTTAAATATCATGTTTCAACTACTTTTTTAGCAGATTTGATGGATATGTAACATAAATATATAAAAGGGTGGAATGTAGGTCTATAGTACAATAAAAAAAAAAACTCCGAACGGGCAAAATACGCAGGCATATAGCAAGGATTAAAACACTCTAATTTAATACCTTATTTTAACCCTTTCAACAGATGGACGATATCTGGCTGGTACGTTGTCCTAATGGGCAATCAAAGTTTAACCTCTATTGCTATCCATCGGCAGTTTTGGTGAACTGCAGTTTGCATGTGTATTTGTGTGGATGACGTCAACTTCATAAACCGTAATAATTAATTCATTTTTGGGACGAAAATGCGTGGAGAGTATGAAAGATTCTCCGTGTTTTCTGACAGCTTTGTGATTAAAAATCGAGTAGGTGTGGATGATTGAATAGTGACACGGTGTATATGCAAATTCTGTCCAACAGGTGGCAGAATAACACAGAAACCTATGCATCTTAGAAATGGAGGGCATTGTCTAGAATGGAGTGCCTGTACGTACAAGACTATTATTCATGCACACGAACACATTGAGAAATATGTCTCATATTTGATTTTTCTGTTACTTAGCCGCATTTTTAATCGGCAACATTACTGACGCAAGTAGGCTACTTATCGCGCCTACTACCAATTTACAATAGCCTTTTCATTCCATAAAAAGTACTGTGATAGAAAATTCATATGTGAAAGCGTTTGTTTCCTTAAATAGATGTTACAGTGATGATATAATGTTTAAATAGCTAAATTTCATAAAATAATAAGTTGTCTCATTGAAAAGGCCTATGATGGTTTAGATGGTTTAATCTTGTCAGTCAGTGGATCATGACTGACTTGTTGACTATAGTTTGGAATTTAGAATTCATATTTATCACAAAACAAAATTGCTTATTACATGGAAAGTATGTGTAAAACTGTATTTTACTGTTGTGGCTTGTGGTGTGGTATGCAAACTAGAGTAGCCTAACAATATCAAATGTATGTTTAGTAAAGTTCAAAAATACTGTTTATTGTAAAATTGTAACGTTGCACGTACATTGTCGCGTTCATATAAATATTGTCCTCTGTTCGATATTTTCAGTTTCAAGGTTGTACCCGTTCCAGTACAAATGCGTCGCTGTACGTTGAACATTTCAATAACATTTGATTTCGAAAATTAGCTCATTCGCTAAAATAATTGTTTTTAATATGATTGTGTTTCTATTGAGGTTTGATGGACGCATGAAGTGTAAATGCTACGGAATGGACGGCACGCGACTCCTGGCTCACAAGTGAAGCTTCAGTGATGATGTACTGCGCTAGGCAGTCAACCGGCACCGCTACGGACGTCATAGGAGCAGATGCCTTGGCAACACCGAAGCCTTATTAATTTCACGTTATTTGTAGGGAGGTTTGCCTACCAAGGGAGAAACAAAACAGCCCTGTCTTGCTTTTAGCATTTGTTCACTTACGTTAAATCCTAAGAGTTAAGCTGCGTGCTCTAAGCTTTTCTTTACAAGGACGAAAGAACAAAAAAATGCGTCTATTGTGCAGCATTTAAGTCCTCACCACCCGAAATTTCAACACAAAATGGCGCTCTAGTTTATAAAAGTCGTGTAGGATTCAGCAACATACATAATGTAAAAAATCTGAATTCATATAAAGTAATTATCTCAAGGATTTGGTTACTGTTTGGTTTATGTAAGATATAAATAATATACACACGCGTATTAGCATTTTATTATGTATTAAGTAACTATTGATTATATGTTTAAATTTATACATGCACACACATATGCATGCGTGCGTGAATTGACCTGTCGTCTACTGTACATGCAACGGACAGTGTCAAATGCGCAAAAATGCTGTTTTCTGCTAGCACAAAAATGCCCCAAAGGCTTGATTTTTTTTTCTCCCCCTTAATAATCCCATTAGGATCCTATTGAAAAAAATGCTCCTTCTGTCAAAAGCGAGAGCATTGACGCAAGCAGCTCTGACGTCAGTAGCTGCAGTGAATGGGGGGGAAAGCGGAGCGAGAGGAGCGTGTTTGCCTTCAGAAAACACCGAAGGCGTCACTGGGATAAATGAACCTGCCACTGGGAGAAAAAAATATCTGCATAAAATCTCGCCGAGTTCTTATAGTGGAAAATTTGGCATATTAAACTTGAAAATTCAAAAAATTACAGCTTTACACGTGTAGGAATATTAATTTGTTTTCCCAAATGGCGTTTGAAAAACGGCGTTTTTGTTATGATTATGAATGTTTAGTACTCTTAATCACCGCAAAAATTTCGAAAGAATTTTCAAGGTTTTAAATATTAATTTGATACTATCATTCGCAAAAGAATACATTCCAGATTCACATACACCATTGTAATTGGCTGAAACTTGAAGGCAAATGTTTATTAACCCGTTCACGTCCAGAAGATCACGAAACTTTGTATGGCACGGGTTACTCCCAGTTACTTACAGCTTCAAATTCGACGAAGAACCTGATGGTGATTGTAGATGCTTAGGCTGATCGACCTGTTCGATTCAAATTGCTCGATTAAAGCTTTGGTTACACCTGCGCAGACGATTACTGTTCTACACCTGACTTACGGTTACTCTTCGTGGCTCAACAAGTGTTTGTCTCTGAGTTGATCTTATTCGGACACTTTATTTTAGCATTAAGATTAAATGGAGCTCCATCGTGAGGAAGAAACGTGTTATTAATACAAGAACAGACGACAAATAAATGACTCCATATTTTAAAGCAGAAATGTGGCATGACTTCTCGTACATAAAATCCATAGACTATATGTCCGAGGTCCAAAATTACATACTCTGGTCAATTCCATTAGTTTCCTATTGTTGACCCTTACTAGGATGTGGTAGATTATGTCTCTAAACAAACATACACAAAACTCAGGCTATATTTTTCTTTTTCATAAAAAGACAGAGAATTTTTTACTGGATGGGTGTTTCATTCCATCAAACGTGAGAGATATATTTCTTCGTGATTCTGTGTGAGAGTGTGTGTGTGTGTGTGTCCGTCCGGGAGTCGTGCAGGATTTAAAGGTTCAGGTTGCTTGCGTAGGATGTGTGAGGTTATCTTTTGAGTCAATCTGAATTGCAGCCTTGGCACCGCTTGCAAAGGGAGCTACTGACGTCATTGCCTCTTCCTGGACGCGAGAGCTACACAAGTGCTGCTGTGGACCCCCTATTTACAGCAAACTCCTAAGTTACAAGACGGTGTCACTACAGAAAGGCATCTCCGCGTCCACTGCCTTAAAACTATTGAATACCACCGTGATATTCAAAGTGCTTCAGCCCGATGCTGAACCATGCCCGTTTGGTCGATCGGTGTTTCCCTAGCAACTGGATCAAGAAGTTCTATGAAGAAGCAGTCAAAGACAAGTGGAGGACCTTCATCACGTCGGCGGGTTGACGGTTTCTGTATGAACATTAAGGTACCGTTGTTTGACTCTATAGCGCGCAAATGTTGGTCCTCCTCTGTTTATAATCAGGGAAGAGAAGGATCAGGGGAGATCCGTTGTCGCTTCACAGATGTTAACAACATCTGCCACTCACTGCTTCTATCAAGCTGGTGTGTCAAGACACCTGTGATCTAAACGTTTTGGGATGTCAGCCTCGAAGACTGTTGCCTAAAGTGAAAGGGGTAGCAGTGCATCGCGTGAGGGCAGCATTGTCAGGGCGTAGCTTCACTCCGTCTCAGGCATCGGTATTCCACTCCCTATTGACCACGGTGCAATCTTGAGTCTGCGTGAAGATTTGCTCACTGTAAGCGCTAGAGCTTTGGATTCCAGTTGCTTCACCGCCAGTCATGCAAATGACTTTAATGAAAATGCTACAGTCGGCAACTGGAATTAAACGTGTGACCCCCGCGTCGCCTGCGCTCTCGCGGATAATGCCACAGTTTAGAAACGCGTCGCCTGTGATGCACACTTTCCAGCAAAACACTGTTCAGTATAATCCCGGGCACACGTGATCACCAAATCACCACTGTAACAATATTTCACATTTATTCGGGGGGGGAAATCAGGAATAGTCGTGTCTTTTGAAACATAGCTATTTCAAAAACAGTTACGTTAGTGGGTTGTGAAACTATCTCCATTCATTTAAGCATCTGCAGAGCGCACGCACACCTGCTAACTTTCTCTTCTCGCATTGGTTTGGGGAAATACTATACAATAAAGCACAGGCGATAGAGCGGAGAGGTCTGGATTGATGGGATTGTGGCTTGATGGGATTTCTCCACTATCCTCTGCCTATTGCATGCTCAGCGAGTTGAAAGTGTCTCGTTTTCAACCGCCTCCTCACGACCGCCTTAGAACATACTGCAGCAATAGGTATAATATTGAAAAGGAGCATCAAATGTCGAAGAAACGAAAAACTCCTGATGATGAAGGAGGCTTCGCTAACGCAGAAGGCTCATCGCGCGCGGAAGGTAGCGACCAAGGTAAGAACTCGCTGCCTACTGCAAACATGGATGTTAGAGATGGGTATCAGATCGATTCGGTTCATGTTAAGGTCATGGGCTAATATATGTGCACATTTAAAAAAAAGTATCATATACATCAAATGCATAACGAGTGTTGTTCAGCGGATTTTGAGTAAAGATTATGAAGAAATGTGTAAGAAAAACGCAGAAAAGTTATGATTTGTATATTTGAAGAGATACTTTCGTATGCTGTTATGAAGAGGGACTGGAAGGGAAGTAAATAATAACGTGAATTTTATTTCACTAAGTTTAAGCTATAGCTCATTTCACTTTCCTAATAGAATTCATAGACGTCATTAATTGCGTCATTCCCGCTGAAAATTTTGACACTTGAGAAGCCCTTTGCTGTGTCCATTGTCCGGACCACCGTCTGTTTCTATGTTTTTCATTCCACACTGACTCTTGTGAAGCCTGTTACACATTCACAGATGCTGACAGGTGTGGACTCACACATACACTGAAATACAACCATGGGTTATTACACATGGATACGTACAAATATATACACACATCCAGGGTACATTTTACGTGTGCAAAGAAATGCAAAAACCAGACAGTGTGTTTGCGTCTGAAATGAAACGGAAAAAAGGCCGTGCGGATGCTCATTTAACCTCAAACCAAAACATAAACAATCAAAAAAGAATTTTCAGCTATAGTGCAAGGGTGAGTCTTAGCTATGATGTTTCGAAAGCATAACTCATTGTTTATAATGTAATTATGAATTTTCCACCATGAATAAAATTTCAAGGCCTTTCTGACGTGCTTGAATACTGTTACAAGAGGTATACACAGGACACTAAAACGCGTTTCATGTTGTTATTAGCATTTTGTTTGTCTTATACTGTCTTAAGATGTTAACATAAAATGATTTAAAAATCCATATAGAATTAGAAATACACATTTAAATCTTGGTTCTTTCTAGTAATTCTGAATATCTAGAGCTGTTTCTTAATGGTTTAATAACATCTGGCGTATTTTCTAATGATTTGTGGTTAGTGGGTTAGATAATACAATCTTTGTGTTGTGATAATTAGCTAAAATATTAAATGGATTGCAGATTCTCTCTCTCTTTGCCTTTCTGTCTGTCTCTGCTGTATGAATATCTGTGTATCTGTGTGTGTTTATATATCGTCTCGAGCACCATCATGCTCCCAGTGTCCTTTGTGTGAGTATTTGGCGTGACATGATGTCAGGGAGGACTGCGTGATGCTCGTGAGGGTGCTAAGCTGGAGACGGGACCCCCGTGCTGTTGTTTACTTGCTTGCGTTACTCTGCAGCAGATGTCCAGCTCTGGGTATTTGGCTGCAGCCTGGGTGAGAGTTTCCTTTGGCCTTTATTAGAGGAAAGCCAGGCCCTTCTTGTCCAGTGGAGAGGGGCATCTGCAGCCTTAGGGGCTGCTCAACATGGCAACCCCACTGGTCCAGCCTCTCGTCACTCCCTCCATCTTTTATTGATGGGACCTGCATTGCAACTGCTCTCTATGTAAATCTATGCAAAGGTATTTCATTGTTTTTTTTTTATCTCCTTCAGATTAGTATTCAGGGATGCAGATAGATTTATCATTTCTGTTTCAGAAAATATTTGTTTATTAGGTTTCCAGTGATTATCTCGCCACTAATTCTAATGCTGCCCAAGCTGTTGTTCGACAGCGTAGCGCAGTGATTGCCAGCACAATGGTCAGAAAGTGCTACGCTGTTCTTACTACCTGGCTACAGTCTTTGGAAACCTCCACTGTCTATTTGGATTTATGTATAAAAAAATGAAAAAAAAAAACAAAAAAGTAACTTGACTGGAAAAAGGACTGTTTTGGAAACTTGTTGTATGTAGTTGTTGGGGTGGAGCTGTATACCGGAATAGTCTGGCTAGCTAGCAGACACAAGCCTCTTTGTCTAGAAAACACAGGTGTGTGGGTCATTGAAGTCGACGACATTAAGGGCCATTTAAGCGCCGGACACTCAGTCTAGAGAAATACATCACTGTAACTCCTGTAGTGTGATTGACAATGCTGCACACTGAAGCTCATCTGAAACTCAAGATTTAACGTTACCATGGTGATTATATTGGTAGTGCTGTATCTTGACGTAAGCAGTTTCGCTGGACTTGTGAGCATTGGCAGTAACACAAAATTTCTGGTGTTAAATGTGCTGTCAGCATTACAAGAGAAGCTTTTTCTTTCAGTGAAACGAATTAGCCGGCGTATGAATGATTCTGACTTTCCTCGGATTCAGTGATTTGTTGGCTATCATACCCACTAGAACTGATTATGTATAAAAAATACCACAGTTATTCACATTCGCCCTTTGCTGATTGTCGTCAGAAGTATTAGTCTGCCAAATCATGTATCGCCATCATGTTTTATGCACTCATAATTCAGTAATGTGATTAGGCTAATATTCTTAATAAGAATAAGCCAATAAGAATTGGAGATGAAGTGTTTTGTAGCCTCTGGATTATGACCGATTGGCTTTAAGAAGAACATTTGAGCGTGGATCGGTCATAGTTTTCTGTGCTAAATGTCAGGATCTAGGATGCGCAATCTGATCTGGGATTAGTGTCTAGTGGCATTGGGTACAAGTTAGACCACTTGTGTTTCCTCATGTAGTGTAGGTCACGTATCAGAACATCTTTGGTAAAAACTACAAAATGGCTATTTAATTACAGCAATTTACGGTATGAAACTGAAACGTGTATCACAGGCCCTCTGTGAGCCTGACCAAGATAGGCAGTTAGAAGATGGATTGATGGATAGTACTTATTTACCTAGTGGTTCTTATAAACAAACAAATAAATAAAAAGTCATATGCTGTTTTTCTATTTATTATAAATTAAAAATTTATTTGTATTTATTATGAAATAAAATACATTATACAGTTGACGGATCAACATTGAGTTTTTTATGCATCATATGTTTTATTATTATTATAATTATTATTATTATTATTATTATTATTATTATTATTAGTGGACTAATATCTCAGGTTCTAGAAAAATATTTGTAATTTCACGACATTACTTACTATAAAAAGAAAATTAATGTTAAGGCTTGCAAGTTCAAGAAAAACACTATTAATTGAATCTGTGTTTATTCTGAATGCCAAAGATGTTACAGACAACAAACAAGGCAGACCTCTGTCCAGCAGCAGCAGCAGCAGCAGCAGATCTGACGGGATTACTGTAAACATAGTATATGTGTAATCACACAAAATATTAAACATTCTGCTACGCATACATATTCATGACCATTCGGGACATCACAGTTGTGTGGTTGACTAAGATGTGTATCGGTTTAACTGTGGTGAGATAAAACCAGACATAAGCTCATCGGAATGATGGTTAATGGGCATTTTGGAGAGAGGGGGCAAGCTCGGATGGGTGGAGGGGTTTACAGATTTGAGTTATTGCTCAACTTCTAACAGTTACCATTTTCTGGGGTGTGTTGGGAGGGCAGGCAGCGCTGTTTAGGCCGATAGTGTGAAAAACTGTCATGACGTTGTTATTGCCAGAGTGAGTTAGCCTCCACGTTCTAGCTGCGCTTTCTCTATTCTCTCAGATTTCCATGGTCAGATGGGATGGAGAAGAGGAATGGAAATAGAGGCATTGAGATTCATATCAGGCCTACAAAGGGCTCATTGTTTGGCTCGTTGAGTAGAAGCTGGACCTGCTGATCAGGGGAACGCTGCTCTTGTTTTGCTGAAGATCTCCCCGCTGGGCTTCAGATGAGTGCTGCATCATTCTGGCATTGACGTGTTACAGTATGCGGACGGGCCGCTGTGCTAACGAACATGGAAATTACCTCTGAGCCTCATAATGGATCTGCTTACTAAACGGCTTGGTTAGCGTTATGCAAGGACTTGGCAGTCGTGTCGGATCGAGAGCGCCGGCTATATGTGGCTAGGTTTCACCAGTGAAATCAGAAGGCTGCCAGTTTGTGCACGATTCTCTAGGCCGGATCAGACAGGCTTTTGTGACAAAAACCATCTCTTGACCAATTTCGACTTTCTTCAAGTACAGAAGCATGATGGGTAGAGTGGAAGTTTGGGCAAAACAAGTTTCACTGAGATGTTGCAGAGTTAATCCCTCAACCATGGTCCTAAGGTCCTTAGTCCAAGGCCCTCTGTGATGACGACATCAATGTTCCGGCAGTTTTTTTTTTTTGGTTACTCAGCTTATAACAGATTTGCATACTTTAGATTTTCCATTTAGGCAACACGTACCATCAGCTCAGGCTGTATTTATGTAGACAGCATTTCATTTTTCTGCTCCTGGCATTTCAGTGCATTTGCTGAGAAGCTGGTATGCAGATTTGGGCCCTGATCTCAAATCCATCACAACCAGTTTATATGTCACCATGTTGCACCTTGGTCCTGCTTTACTATGGTATGCGTTCATATTTACTTGATACCCTAATATACATAACACACAAATACACACATTTTTTCTTAATAATTATTTTGTCTTCATCATTGTCATCATGTAAATTTCAGAAACATTTAAATCTTTGCAATCAAAGAAGCCTTTTTACCCATGTAACATTTTAATTTAAATATTAAAATTTTTTCAAGACCAGTGACTCAGGGTTACCTTCTGGTTTATTTATCTGGTTTTATTATATTTTGTTTTTATTGTTATTTTTTATTATTGTTTTATTGTTATGCTAAAACACTGTATTAGCATATACAATAATTTAGTTAGGGGCAAAACATATACTGCATTTTCCTAACCGTGCTGTCCCGCTAAAAATTGTCAGGACGTGAATGAAGCAATTGAATACTTCAAGTGATTTGTAGCAGTAATATTTATTAACGTCACAACAGGTTGCATGGCAGTTTTAATTTTAACTGACATATAAGCTTGTAAAACTGAACAAAAAAAAACAACAATAAAACTACATTTGGGGAAATCAAAATCTCCATTTTCAGAAGTGTCAGCTGTCCCTCGCAATTGACACCTGTTTGAATTTGCATCCTTTCACCTTGATTGTTCTGTTTTTAGCTTTTACGCAAGCTCCAATGAGTCCATTTCATATTATTTGTCTGCTTGGAGGACCAAAGAATGAAAAACAGCAACAGAATAAACAATATTTTAACAATAGCATAGAAAAGACGTAATTAAATCCCTGCAATGGCTCCAGACACCATCAAGTCCCCTAAGCACTGATGACAAAGATGTATTGATTAGATAGTGGTTAGATAACTTATTATTAAATAACCACATTGACCATATATTTTGTGATATGAAGGGTCTGCTAAGCACAAACAGGGCTGGATCTACCTTTTCAGGGGCCTTGGGCAAAGCTTTACTTGGGAGGGCCCCTTCATTTCCTCCACAACACAGGTAATACAGGGGCCCTTGGGTACTGGCTATTCTGCCTATAGATAGATACGGCCATGTTTCTGCCTGTACATAAACATTTTAATTTGATGTATATGGTTTTTAATTTTTTTTTAAATTTTGGATAGTTATTTTTATTTATAAATTGAATATGTTAATATATAATATCTATGCTTTTTTCATGACTTTGCCAGGACCCCTTGTGCTAATCCGGCCAAAGGCTCTGGATCTGGATCAGGCCCTGATTACAAATGCAGGATTTTAACTGAACAATATTAAGGAAAGTGAAATCTGTTTTTTGTTCTCATATTGATTCCTCATTGTGGTCAGCACTCTGATACTTTATTATATTCATAGGAGTCAAGCATGTTTGTTTCCCCTGTACTACAGGATCTTGTCATGAGAAAACACAGAGAATAATGTGATACTATTAGTATTTTTTCTAGCTTTCACTTTTCTTTTCATTATTTCATAATATCTATTTTAGAACCTGTCAATTTTAGGAAATGGCCAAGCAGGTAATGCAGAAAACCGGTGCGGTTCAGGGTGGCACAGAGAGCACTGTAGATGTGCTTCTTTGTCACACTGAAAATCCTGGGCAGAGCTCTCTACCGTGGTGACCGTCGTGTTGTGGGACATAGACGTGTATGTTAGCTTCACTCACAGACCTAACGTATGCAAGCCCAGGCTATTAGCTTGTAAGGGAAACATGCTGTCCTTATAATTAGGGATACTCCTTTTGATAAAGATGTCTGTATATCTGTATACATATCTTACCTTTTCCCTGATTGTATTCATTCCAGTTGATGAAGAGATGCCATTTTGCACAAAATAAAATCTGCCTTAAGCACTTGAAATATTGTGTTTTTAAAGTAGGACATTTCAATGGGTCTGGAGAAAAATGCCAGTGTCAGAATTTGATGGTTGTATGTACGTCATCCTTCTTATGCAGTGAAGTTTACTGTTCCCCCCCAGGAAGGATTTAACCCCCTGGGTCAAACCATAGGATACCCGAGTTAAAACACTGAACTGTAGGCAGATCGTTTTCAGCAGAATACTGTAATCCGTTTCAGGACACATGCAGAATAACACTTTTCACGCGTAATCAGGACCCAAAAAGCTTTTCTGTAATTCAGATGTATGTATATTATGAAAAATGCATACAAAAAAATTCGCTTCACTGAGCGTTTGCTGTACTAATGTAATTGCATTTAACAATTAAAAATTATTTTAAGTTCGATTAATGACTTTGCTTTGTTGAGATAATCTGAGTCTTACCTGCAGAATTTGGGTTCGAATCCCTTTTGTTTGCGCATGCGCTCCCCATGTCACGTGGTATCTTCCAGTTTCCTCCGGCATCTCAAAAAACGTGTAGTTAAGATAACTGGCATCTCAAAGTTGCCTGTTGTATGTACCTTGCAATGGACTGGAAATCTGCCCAGGATGTACACCTGCTTTCAACCACGAGCTGCATAGGAATAGCTTCATGCGACCCCGTACATACTTATTAATGTATTTCATTAAAATTTGAATGTTTTATATATAACGTGCAAAACTATCAAACCTTCTAGTCCTTTTTTCCTAAGCTAAATGCATGCGTGGTTTTTCTTATATGTGCGCATAATGACTACAGCAGTTTTTTTTTTAGCGAAAGGTTTGTAATCCTTAATTTGGACAATAAAAAACGCGTCGGATGAGGTCTTACGCAGTTGAGCGACCGCACTGCGCCGAGCTTTCTTGTTTATGTAGGGGAGACAGATTGCGGCTGTAGCGGCCCAGGCTGACGTCAGGAGGCCGCCCCGCGCGCCGGCCCCAGCCCCAGCCCCAGCAGCCGCGCTTTGCAGGCACTTATCGGGGGCGCAGTAAAGTAACCGATCACACCTATTCCGCATCCACTGGAGTGAATAAAAGAAAAGAATACTTTGCATATGCGCTTCGTTATTCGTTGGGATGTATGGATTAAAAAAACCACGTTAAGAATTACAGAAATGTAATGTCAAAATATTAGGCCTAAAGGATCTTAGGTGGCAGATCATTAGGTGAGGAAAGCTGCTGTAGATAATGCATAAGGTCAGTGTGTTCGTAGTAAAATTATACATATAAGAATGCAACTTGTCATATATAAGAACCTTTTATAATTACGTTGAAAATGAGTGAGTCTGGAGTAGCTGAATTTTGTACATTGTATCCGTTTAAATCGCATTTTTATAACTGAATCCAATTAAATAAAACTCACTTTGAAAATTTGTACGGTAGAAGTTTGTTGTCTTGATTTTGTGCAATGCTGTCGTCTATCGGTGAAACTAAGAATTGTATGTTTTGTCAAAGATTAAATGAATTTATATGAATGCATGTAGTCGAGAGGTGTGCTTTAAGTGAACGTATGGCAACGACTGGATTGCGATTTCAACAAATCTATATAGTCATCAAATTGCAGAAGTCAGCAAAACGATCCATATATTCATATTTCAGTACACCACTTCTTCCCGTGCTGTCCATTTTTAACTAATAACTTGAATAAATTAAAAGAAGAAATTGTATATAATAGACATTAACGAGCCTTTAAACGAACAATAGTCAAAGACTTGAGTTCAGGTAAAATGGGGAATATTTTATACCGATAGTATGGATGTGTGTTTTTAAAATGATGTCTTTTAATAATTGTACATTCTTTAGACGGAGTAGCATCAATACTTAAGTTTGTGGATTCTTAACTGTTCTCCTGTGACCCCGGTGTGAGGATGTTTATCGACGTGGCACTAGATGGCGCTAAAATTCCAATACTACTGACCCGATTAAAGGTCAGCATTTCTCTTTCAGAATCCAGTAAGTCGAAGTACTGAATGTGGACTTGCGTTTTATCTAAATTCTTTATTTCGTATCGGTCAATCAAACAATAATTTATAATAATAATAATAATAATAATAATAATAATAATAATTATTATTATTATTATTATTATTATTATTATTATTATTAT
>JAODLC010000065.1:13290686-13307119 GCA_026781145.1 Hippopotamyrus pictus
TGTACTCAACTGGTTGGTTGAAACAAAATCCTGGTTTGGATTTTTACTTTCTGGACCTGAAATGTCCACCTCTGTCTTTAAAGTACTCAAAATGCTCACTCAGGATACTCGCAAATAATTCCCTCCGGAACTGAATCAAGACCCCATGCACTGAATATTTTAGCTAGCTGTTAACAGACTGCCACTTTATTTCATTATCCTTAGGAAAGGAATCACGTGACCACGTGAAATAAACCCTGTGGTACAATAGTATCTTCTGTTAGGACATATATTTTAAAGATTGTCAATAATTTACACATATTATATTAACGTTCCACTTATAGGATCGCTTCGTAAAGCCGTGAAAGTTTTACACGCACACAATCACACGCTCATAGGAAGGAACGACATGCTGTCAACACATCCAAATTTGATAATTTTATTTTTATTTTGTCAGTAGTCAGCTCTAATGTGTGCTTTTTGTTTTTTTAGAATCAAATTACTTTTTTTGCTTAAGTAAACCGATAACTACATCAATCTGAAAGGTTCAAGACAGCTAGCAAAACTATGCTAAAATGCTTAATGCATTTTAAATTACACAATATAAATATTTTGGATTTTGCCACATTACGTAAAAGATAAATCTTTTCAAATGGTCCGTTTTATCAGGGTGTTATTTAATGCAAATGTTAAACATGGAACATGTCTTTATGTCATTCTTTACTTGTTACAATAATTAAGCTTGAATCACTGAAACATCATGGCTTACTTACCTTGACTCTCAGCTTAACAAAGACGTTACAGTGTCTAATCCTGCACGACACATGTGGGCAGAGAATTGGCCCTGTTACTCAGTTTTTTCTTGCTTTATTGCTTATAATTCTAAGTAACAATTTTATCATTTCCAATAAAGTATATTTTTAACATTTTTAACGTTTAACACGTTATTACTGGCATCCCGTACAGGGTGTACTTCAGCTTCTTTCCCAGTCCTTTCTGGGATAGGCTCCAGGGTCTGACCAGGATGTAAGAGTCTGCAAGAGGAATGAACAGATGGATGGATGGATGTTAAGGTCATTAATGTTCAAAAGTCCTACAAATCAGCATTGTGCAGGCACAGAGAGGAACCGGCCCGGTGCCCTTGATGCAGGACATACGTGAGACATATGTTGCAACGTTAGCTATTTCAGCTGGTGCGAGGCGCTTTTTGGGGGAAAGGACAGTGCATTCTAGACTTTAGCTTTGTTTACGCAGCTTAATTGCTCAAGGAAGAGCATCTGAACTTGAAAGGCAAACAGATTATTTTGTGCCATTGTGTTTAACTGTTCTGGAGTGTACTTTATCAGTTCCTCGTGTTCACTTTACAGGGGAAAATAACGTGTGTGTGACGTGGGTGGAATTAGTCCCTGTTGATGGCTGACTTTATAGGGCAGGGAAACCCCAAATCTGTGTGATGTCACGACCGCAGCTGACTTTGAAGGCCTTCCTTGGGCTCATGTGAGAAAATAAAAAAGGGGAAAATCGTTCAATGTGGAAAATATAAGCCAGGGCCCTTTCTACCGTGCTGACACGCTGCTGCTCTCCCAATATGGCCGCCTCTTGTCAGCTGCTCTCCCAATATGGCCGCCTCTTGTCAGCTGCTCTCCCAATATGGCCGCCTCTTGTCAGCTGCTCTCCTTCTCCCCTTCATATGTTTATTCTTTGAAGTGAGCGCTTGTGGCCCAGTTCAGCTCCATGACAGTCGACAGATCCTGTCCTGAAAACGCATATGGATATCTGGCAGCAACATTTAGGATACACTTTTTTATTAAAAGATTTTTCTAAAAGAAAAAAAAAAAACGTTCTTTTGGCAAAATGAAAGCGAAAGAAGCGGCATGTCTAGGGACACATACTCATGGCAACAAAATGTACATGCTAGACTAGATTAAGTCAAGAAAACTACATAACGATACAATGAATATATAGTCCTGCTACTTATTTACGCTCGTTACCAGCATAAGGAAGCTGAATCAGCTCTTAGTGTGTTTCATGTTTCATGATGCCTCAGGAAAGATGACACCTCACTTCCATGGAGCTGAAATAGTGACTTCATCAGCACAGACTTATTTATAGTCTAAAATGTCCATTTGATTTACAAAGAAATACATCACATTGGAAGGACATTTAAAAGTCGTGTATGTTATATTCCTCTAAACGTTTAAAGGTATGACTCATAGAATCATACTCACTAAAAGGATACCTCTCATTTCAGATGGTCCCTCATCTGATCAACCAATATTATTTTAGTGTTTTTTGACTCATACATATCACAGGGGGCTCCTGTTCAAATTGATTATATGGGTAATATATGCCTTTACATGAACTATACAGTTATAAAATTGAGCAAAATGATATATATTTTTTGTATTTAACGTATGATGATATATCACAATTGGTGCTGTCTTTGGATGCTGACGTGAACCAAACTGCTGATAAACTACTTTAATCAGTATTTAAATATGTAATCAAATCTACAAATCTAAACTAAATCTTTCACTCTATTATAGAACGTCTAGAGATGCCTAGATAAATTTAATGTGAAGAGGACCTTTTGTGTGTGGCAGTTACCATTTTGCGTCAGTGATCATTCCTAAATCGCAGGAGGCAAACTTGTGATTTGTTCGAGAAATACAGCACGTCTCGCATTATGGGCCTCTGTCAGCAACCATGGAATTTTCAACAGGTGATTTCAGAGAGATTTGTTTTTAGGCAAAAATTTTTAACACAAACAAAATAACAGATATTAGTCAGAAAAAATACCTTCATTGTAGCTGCTGTTTTGCAGCTGATAATTACATTTTTTCAGTAATTACTATAACTGCAAGTCTATTGTACATCAGTGGCTCCATTTAATGTTTGTCTTCTTTTGAATATTTACTGTGATGGAGAAATTATTACAAATTATTACAAACACATCAACACCAACCGAAACTAATAACAGGTTGATATCTGGTTTTAAATCATATTTATATATTAATCTCTCTATACATATTAAACATGCAAAAGTGCATGTTTTATATATATTGCAACTGATTATTAAGGAATTATTTTCTCAAAAGTGAACACCAGTAATGCTTAAGAGCTAAGCCAAATCGTCCCATGCCATGGTTACTGACTTTTGATCGTGTGAAGAATGATCTCAGCTGCATGCCGTACCACAATTACACAACTTTGCTGCATGTGAGGTTGCGTGACAGCAGTGAGTATTAGTGCCTTGTTTTACCAAAAGCAGTTATGGGGTCCTGCTCTGTTTTTGGGTGCCGGTTAACTTCACTGCGGAATTAACTTTTTTTTTTTTAAAAAAATGTCATTATTGTGATGAGATTCACTGGAGCTGCAGAAGGAAGCCCAAGAAGAAACAGGCAGAACACAGGCTCCGGTCCGGCGGTCCACTGTCCCCGTGGCCTCTTTAGGGCCACCAGGGTGGGCGACGGGTCAGCCTCTGACGCGATGGGGACGACGTGGCACAGATGCGATCAGAATGCGGCCCAGCGCCTGGCCCCGGATTAAAGACGGGAGACCCTGAGACGTTGTTACATTACGCGGCTGTTGCATCAGCACTGCGAGCTAGGGAGGTGACACACCCAGCAGGAAGCGTGTCCACTGGAGACAGCACTGCAAGGAAGAGGAATGATACAAGCAAAGATACACAAACATGTAGAAGAGGGAAGCTTATTTGAAATGCTGCATTTTCAAGACATAATGCCAGTTGGGGATTTATATGTATAGCTCAAATAAGGAAAGAGTATAGCCTCTGTATTTCTATATTAATGTGTAAACTTTATTTCCTGAACAGATACTCTTATCTTGATGAATTCTTTTTGATTTTTGCTAAATTCATTTAAATATTTCATAGAAGTTGCATCGGTAACCATGACCTGGTGCTTTTGCGAAGGAGATATATTTCAATCACATGCACACATTGATTTATTTGTATACCCTACAGAACAGACTCTATATAGCAGGGGCGGGCAATCTTATCCACAAAGGGCCGGTGTGTATGCAGGTTTTTGGGGTAACCTTTAGGTCAGCTGTTCCAACCCCTGTGTGAGGACTCTTCAGCCAATCAGTCCTCTATAATTAGTAATCTAATTATGGAGCTGCAGCAAAACCCCTCATACCCAATAGCCCTTTCTGGATTAGGTTGCCCACCCCTGCTATATAGGCACATAAAGAAAACTCTCATGAAGAGGGATCTTTTTTATTGTGAAACAGTTCAAATAACACTCTTAGCATATGTTGAAGTTCTCTGCTCATCTTCTTTTAATATTTCTGAATTGAAGGTGGATGGAGACAATGTGCTCCTGTGTCTGCAGTCTTACATGCTGTCTTGGTGTGATGTCATGTTGGGTAATGTATTGATGCTGCGTTCTATTTGAACTCGTAACTCGGAAATTCCGTGTTCCTAATTGGAAATTTCAACTGGAACGCCCCCTGAAGTTGGAATTCCAACTCATGAGCTCGGAGGAATCGACACAACCCCAAGCTCAGAATTCAAGATGGCGGCGCCCTTTATCAGCAGAAGTTAAAGCTGCAGCTTTATACTGTTTATTAGCACTTACGTCTTATTTGTGGCTCATTAAATCTGTTGTACATATAGTACTGTCCAACCACTATCTGTGGATGTTTCGTTACAGTGTTTTTATGTGCAAAATACCATGCAATGTGTTGTTATCCACAGATATTGCTAACAATGGCTAACAATTAACCAGGCTAGAACTGGGGCCTGTTTCACAAAGCAGGATTTCTTGCTTAGCAAGATAACCGGTCAGATTTAAGGTAGTCTGGGCTAAATGTAAGTGAACGAAGATAAAGGCCATTTAAACTGGGGTAAATTAATCTGATAAGGTATCCAGCTAAGCAAGAAATCTTGCTGTTTGAAATGAGTCCCTAGTACTGCTAAAATGGCTTTCCGACTTGCTGCACTGAAACGCTGTTAACTTGTGTGTGATGCCATTCCCAGTTACGAGGTCCGACCTCCGAGGTAAATGAAATGCAGCATTAGTGTGGCAGCTGAAAAAAAAAGAAAAAAAACTCCATACATCTTTTAACTGCATGGAGCCTTTCCCAGACAGCATACCCCAGGGCACAGGCTGGGGTGGTCCCTGGATGGGATGCCAGTCCCTCACAGGGCACATACACACCCTCATACACTATGGACAACTCATAGACACTGATTATGCCAACGAGATGACTTTGGACTGCGGGAGGAGGCTGGAATACTTGGATAAAGCCCAGACGACCTGGGGAGATCAAGAAAACTCCACAAACGCAGATCAGAATAAGGATCCAAACCCTAAACCAGTGAGATGTGACGTAACATCTCACTGAGCCACTGCTCCGCCCCAAAAATGTTAATGAAAATGTGTGACACGGCAATAAACATCTACTTAAAGTGAGTCATTGAGCTCCCAGGTAAGTAGGATAAACACAGAAAAGCTGCATAGACACCAAACAAACTTTGAGAAGCAAAAGCAGTTTCATGGAGAAAATGAGAAAAGAGGTCAGCAGTAGCTCAGATACTCCAAAGGCTTGGGCTTCATAAGAGATTGGAAAGGAATCATCTCTTCTTCAGCAAAAAAGCTTGTGGGAAGGTCTGCAGATATATATTAGAAGGTTAGACACCCCAAAGAAGCAGGTCAGTGAGATGCAGACATTTCACATGGCAGAAATCCAGCATGACTCATCACCCAGAAGATGGAACCTATCCCATGAACCAAGACGGTGTCAACGTCATGGCATCGGTGTGCCTCCCGCCCGCCGCAGCCAAGATGCATTTCGGCCCCCTCCAGCATCCAGAAGAACTCTGACCGGGACCCAGATTTGCGTGTCTGCAGGGGGGCTTACCCTACTTTCAACTCTCAAGGAAGAAAAGGAGCGTTCTAGAAAGCCCCCGTTAGAATCTTGAATCTGCAATAAGACTCAAAAACCTCGGTCCATTGCTGTTCTCCATTCAGTTTTATGGATTAAGGATAAAGAATATATATGCTAAAGATTCTGAGGCACTGAGATGCAGTGGATACATGTTTCACCTTTTCTATAATACTTACCTTTCACTTGTTCTTTAACTGTTGCTTCACTATTCGATTTTCCTATAAAATCAGTTGTGTGTAGATGAGAAAGAGAAAAACATTTTCAAATGCAACAATATTTCAGGTTGTGACACTAGAAAATGGGGGGAGCTTAACGTAAATAATCCTAATAAACACAACAGTGCTACACCACTTGCACTGAGGTGCGTTGAGTCTTCGGTAAGCGGAAGGCAGATTGAACTTAGGGCAGATCACAAGCTACACGTCGTGGGTCATGTTTAGACTACCGCTGCACTTTTAGACATCGTCTGACTGCAGTGAAAAACATAGGCAGTGCAATCTGTTACGTAGTGCCTAATTAATAAGCATGCTTCATGAAATGCAATATCACTAATGAAATGGAATATCAGTAGTCTAAACAGAGTAAGGATCCATTCATAAAATACAAATATCTATTATGTGTTATATTATACACGACGTATCTTTGACCTTAGAGGGCTGTCAATTAATAACACAACTAGACAAAATATGATTCCCAGTTTATTTTCCCTACGAATTTAAGGATATTGTATAAAACCAAGGTTTCAACAGCAAGGACCTTAAGATAATTATAGTAAAATGGTTTCTTTTGGTAACCGAAATGTACTGATTTTGTCCTAAACAATTGAACGTCACGATACAGGTCACAATACTTGCCGTTTAAAGGATGACAATAAGACACCAAAAAGCGGAAATATTATGAAAATTATATGAACTACTTATTTTATTACAATTTGAAGTTTTAAAATATCATACTATGTCCTCGGTTTGTTGAAATTTCAAAATATAAAAGGTAATTAAAGTTAATAATACACACCAAATCGCTGTTAGCCGACCAATTAGTTACATGCTATATGTGCTGCGAACCGTATGGTTGTGTGATGACACAAATAAATATAACAAATCGTTATTAGTTCGTGATTATATGAAAATCGGATTAGTTACTTTATGAAGTGATGTATTCAATATAAGATTTGTTATTGTAGCCTACAATTTTGTACGCCAAACCCAGCACTTAAAATCAAGCCGCCGTCGAGATTCTAAAAATTGTTGGTAGTAGATGAAACAACAAACAAATCTCACAGGGGTAAAAAATAAAACGTTCTTTGACGATGCTGAGAAATGTAGGCCTACTACTATCAAAAAATATACTATATCGCCATAAACACGCATTATTGCATTCTCTGACAGTTCAGTTAAATCTGGAACTATTCTGAATTTTGGACACTTAACTCTTCCGCGTTTTTATAAGGCTATTTTCGAAAAAAAAAACGCACAATATACGCTACACCTTACGAATTAGGTAAATCCGTACAATAAGGGCTCATCGTCGGATTGTTTTCTTTAAAAGAAGTTAAAAAAGTAACATTAATTGAGTCAAACTGGCGATCGCCGGTCTTTTCCGTGCATTACTACCAAGTTTATATGTCACGGATACGTTAGATGTATTTTACGCTTTGTTTTTTAAAAAAATAAAATGTTAATGAACAATAAGAATGTGTAAAAAGACTTAATATACGACAAAAGTTAAGTGAGATGTGGCTCCGATGCAGTGCCGCTGTTCCCCAAACTCGCCCGCTGGTTGCATGGGGGCTTGCGAGTGCAGTTAACAAATCAAGTCTGAAATATTTTCAAAGGTTTGGAAACTGCGTGGGGCCCGAAAGACGTCAATGAAACGTCAAAATGATACAGGAAATCCTTTGAATAAATCTCGTCGTTAAAAAAAAAGGAACAGAAACCCAACTCCTGTCGGTAATTAGAAACTGCAAATGGCTGCACGCTTAAATCCTTCTGAGATATATGAATGTATTAAGTAATATATGCATTGTTTAAACACTCAAAGCTTACATAAGTAGGCTATATTACTATAGCACACGCGCTAATTTAGGTGTAAGTATATCACACACGGCTTGTGTTTACTATGTAGTGTCTGTACAATTTCTTGTACATATTTGTATCGAAACAAAAAAACATTATTTGAGAGCGCAGCAATGCAAACCGAATAAAGCATTTATAAGTAGCGATCACTTGTTTCATTAACTACAAGTATCAGTACCGTGTGGACCGATTAACATTTGTCTGAAACGCTAAATTTCATAACTTTAATTTCACAAACGTAAGATGCCATGAAAGATTGATCTAATTAAACAATGGTGTTTGGCATATGTGTTAAAGTGTCCCTTTAAGAAGAAAAGTTTCCGCACTTACTTCGAACTATGTGAAATTTTGCAGACAATAAAGAAAGATGATTTTGTATACCTGTGGTCTCCATTATCCGTTGTTTGTTACAGAGACACTGATATTGTAGATGTCAATGATCCACGGCACTAGGATTAAACGTAGCTGGTTGAAATATAAATTATGCAGAGAAAAAAGGGAGAGATTAAATCTAGGCCCAATTTCCAATTACGTCAGTATTTCTGTACAATATATTTTGATAAAACCGCATTTTGAATCTTTAGTAATGCCTGGTAGAAGACAATAACCCTTTGATATATGTATTTTTGCTGAAAACTACAGAAAAATAGGAATGCGTAGTCTTTGACCATTGAATAGTGCTCACGATCAACACTGGCGGTTTTCCAAAAACGTTTTGTTCACTATTTACTCAAGTATGTAAATTTAGATAACAGATCATGACAACTAGGATATACATAACTACAACAGAACATTGACTTNNNNTTTTTGGGCGCTCTCTATATATATATATATATATATATATATATATATATATATATACACACACACACACACACACACTGATTTTATTCAAGTTTAAAGAAGAATCAGCTTAAATGTACAATAACCAATTCATTGCAATATATAAAAATAACAGATAAGTGCGGAAGCACCAGGCGTAACAAACATACATAACCGTTGTACACGCCGTAGCTTCAGAACTGCTTGTTTTGCACGTTGGATGTGATGTTGTGCTGCGGTTAGCGTGAGAGCTGTACGCCGACGTCCTGTGCGGTGCGGCTTTCGCTGCAGACCAAGCCTGCGCTGTACCTTTAAGCGATCACCTTTTCACACACATTCACCGGCCCGTGCTGACGTCAAGAATGCATCAAGCTGTCTGCAGCTCCAGCAGTTCATATCTTTGTTACATGATTCCTCTTTAAACGTGAAGGGCGTTTTTGGAGAGATTGGCGAGTTTAAACCGACAATGTGTGCATATAACGAGCCTAAAACCTTATCCTCATTATGTGAAAGGTCTTTTTCTCTGTATGCATTTTAAAGGATCGCTTGGCAACAGTTTAGCGCAGCAGAGGGCGGTTTCTCTGTAGTGTTTGTGTCTGAGAGCTGGCCAACCCTTTGCAGGCTTTTGGGTTGTTTGTTAAATTATAAATAAAGCAGCGCTTAATTGATTAAAATTAAGCAATCAATCAAACTAATAACTGCGCTTAACATCATACCAGTGTGCTTAAGTTGGTTTTCATGTATGTCGTGAACTGGGGAGTTATCATTTTGCGTTAGATCCTCCCTCTTTTATATTCGTCTCATTATTCCTCTCGCTGAGTCTCAAACGTCCTGCCTCGATGCAATAAAAACGGAGGATGTCCAACCCTGAGAATTTACTCACATCACGCCCCCAAGCCCCCTTGACTACTGGGAAAACGCTTGGCTCCGGAGACCGCGTTCACGTTTACGGCAGTGTGTCTCCGGAAAGCGGACGGGCATGTAGCTCTCCCACATTCTCCACGATACCCAGGAACTGCAGCCGGGGGAAAAGAGAAGCCGGAGCGTCGGCGCAAACTCCGCAGTTTCCCCATCCCTTCTCCGCTTGCTTACTCGTCGTTTTCCAGTCCAGGCGGCGGCGTCCTCGCCTTCCTCCGCTCACACACTTAACTGGGCTGACAAGGCGAACAGACGCTGCGTGCGGGGCAGAGCGCCCTGGTCCCCTACGTCCTCATCACGCCCCGATCGCGGCTTCCTCAGCCGGAGCACCGCGGACCGCATCGCGCCTGTCCGCACGACTCCTGCCTGGTTTTCCAGATCAGTTCATTAGCAGCGGGACGGCCTATAGTCGGAATTATAACCGAGGCACGTTTCCCGCCGTCGCTTCTCCTCCCTGCGTTTGCAGTCAGACATGGAAGATGGTCCGCCTTCAACAAGCTGTTTTAGAAGGTTTACGGACTGTTTCCTGGGCACAAGTAGGTACTTTTTAATTCATCATTTTGAAGAAATTTACTGAGCGATTCACTTTCAAGTAATTGTCACTTTTCATTTGTCACATAGGCGCAATTGCACATTTTATGTTGATGAACTTTTTATGTTTTTTTTTTTTTTTGACTAATTTATATCGCGCGCACGTGATGCCTTGGGACTGCAATTCTTATAGCTGTCTCACAACTTATATGGGATCGAATATTGACAGCATGGTAATATTGAGCTTTTTCCCGTGCTGATGATTTTACAAAGCCTTATTAATTTAATTGCTATACAGATCAGCGTTTATTAGTGAATTCTTGGTAGTGTATAAATGAACATATGTGCATGCAAGTAGCAGGAAGGTGGGGATTTTTTGGGATGGAGGGGTGTAGGGTAGGGTAGGGTGGGGTGGATTGGGGGTCTTTGTTCCTCCTCACTGCTATCGAGGTGGGAATATTGTGAACTTCCGAAGCAGGATCGGCGTTTAATGAGCCGGATCGGACAGCAGTGACAGCCTTGAGCGTTAGGCTGGGGAGAGTAACGCGGGGCTCAGAGAATTACCCCTTGGTGCCCCCCAGAGAAACAATATGAAGAAGGCAGCGGCATCAAAACGCAAATATTTCAGACCCAAATACTGCAATGCGCTTGGCCGGCCCAATAAATCTGCGCGGCATGATTTGCTCTCTATCGCCTTTATCCCTTACTTTAAAGGGGTGGTGGGTGTGCAGAAAAAAGATTGATCAAGGAGAGGTGCATTTCTGTATCGTATAAAGCCCCATCTCATTTTTGCAGTCAGTTAAGCGTCTTACATAGTGCACAGGTGGTTATTGACCCTTTCGCAACCCAATACACCCAGTGTACTTGACAAAGCTGGGTTGACTTAAGCGAAACACCGGAGATCTTTCAGAAAGATGTATTTAATCTATTCTTACTCTATGGCGTGGTTATTGTTTGATTTTAATACGAGATCATCGTAAGTTCAGGGATCTAAAAAGGGGAAATTGACTTTGCTGGGAGCGCGAGGGCACGTGAAGATGAAACGTTTATTTTCGAGCGACTTTTACTTATTTGACTAATTTTTGGAGTGAAAACGTACGTTTTAAGTAGTGAATCCGAAACGCTTGCCAAAATGAGGAAAACTACATAAATATTTCAATTGATGAGGGTACCTTTTGGCTCTGGGACGAATCCGTGACCAGGGTCATAGCGATATGTCCGCACTGGGAGCTGGAGATGAAGGTTTACTTTATTCTGTGAAGTGTTTAAAATGTGCATGCACTTGTTAAATGCATGCATGTAATGGCATGTGAGACACAGTACTATTTTAGTAAATCTATCATTTTCTGAAATGCAGAAGTACAACTTTGGCTTTTTGGCTCAGAACCCCCCCCCCCGTCGATGTTGCACCATTGCCTCTATGTAAAGTAGTTGTGGTGGAACAAAGTACTATGGTAAAACATTTTTCTTTTAAACAAATAATGGGAAGACGACCTGTGTAGGTGTATGTTATGTTGTCTCGTATGGTGTTCGTCTGTACGTTAATATTTTACTCCACTGCCTGCCGATGAGTCAGTGGAAATTGCTGGTGTGATGATTTGCATTTGACAGCTTCTCCATGAATGAACTGCAACCGCTTTTTCCTGATAAATACTGATAAGAGTTTGTAGTAATTTTATGTAACATTTTCTGTTAGATACCCGTAATGGTTGTAGTGTTGCATATTAAATGCTAATGTATGAAGTTAGTGGGGAGGTTGTAAATCAGGACCAAGACGGGCTCCGTTGGTCAGACTTTCCGGAGAACATTTGCTTCAGATCTTCAACAATAATTTTAAACCCCTGCGACGCTGGATGTATTTTTGTTTTTCCTGTGGTATTTGGATAATATAGTACAGGATCACCTTTTACCCGGCAGGAGCGGGGTGCGAACGTGTGCATGTAAACAAACAGGAATGTTCTGAAACTTAAACTGAAGTGTAAAGTTTTTAAAACAAACCCAACTTTAGGAAGTTTTTCTTAAAGTATACAGTGCAATGTGTGAGGTTTAAGATGGAGAGAAATGAAAAACCACTTGTCTATACTCAGCAGTGTGATGCAGGAAATGTAGAACTATCAGAACAAGTAATTTCGGGCTCTATATGAAACAAAAATAAGACAAAATGTTTCTTTTGAGGTTCTTTTTGTAGGCAACATCCAGTTGTACTTCTTAGTAGCTAAAACTTGTTTCCTCACATACGTACAATGCTCTTATCAAAAGATCAGCTGGTGTATGGGAATCAATTTAGCGAGACCGAATTGAATGACCGTAATGGGTTTTGCCTGTGACGGCGCATGCTTTCGCCAGACTGCCTGTATTAGCAGACCCCACTTTGATTGTGCTGTCCGCAGGGATGAGGACTTGAGTCGCTGTAGTTTTTGCTACATGATTTATCTGAATATGGAGGAGGGAACGGGGCTATGACCCTCTCTCTAAATCTTGATTTTTTTTTTTCTTGTTGGTTTATTTTTCCGGGACCTGGTGAGGATTTTTTTTCGACTGTAGTTAATTGGAAAATTAGCGCGATGCTTTTCTTTGGGTTGTGACTGAAAGTTTGGTGTACATATTGTACCCTCGGTTTCTTCACGAAGCAGTAGTTTTGTTTTAAAGTCTGAATGCGGCCAAGTAGTAAATGTCAGCCTCGTTGCGTCACTTGATCGGTCACCTGTGTGCAACTCGAAATGCAGCTTATAGGGAAGCAAAACCAATCGCAATACAATTTTAGCCTTTCCCTGGAAATGCTTCTCCTGTTCAGAAAACACCTCTTGAATTTACAGCTACTTGGTTGGTCATTTTGGTTGATTATTTTCAGACAACACGATGGTCTTTTCCCCAGCTGTGGAAATGAATATGGGTGACTTGCATTTGATCAGTTTTAAACCATATGGGTGGTTTTGCCACCAAAATGGTCTTTTTCAAAGATGACAATTTTTCCATTTATGGTATATACAGTAAGCCTATTAAACCACTACATCACTGTATACGGCACACACATTCGAACTAGTCTATCACTGTAATAAAATCTCTGTAGGTCATACTTAACTAGATGATAAGCCCACGATTTTTCTAATTCCATATAATAAGATTTAAATCTGTCTATCCCATGGATTATGTATGTTTCTTCCGCTAATATTCTGATTTTTTTAAAAAGCTGTTGGATTTGTGTGTGAAAGTAATTGCATGCAGATTTAGAAGTATGGATTTCCACAAAGCTGGCCCAGAAGTGGCATGAAATATATGTACTTAATCTGCCTGGAAGTGTGGTTGTTTTTTTGCAAGTGTGCTTCTCTCAGGCCTCGGAGCCTGTCTCTTGAAACAGCCCTCTGTCTAGGGTTTCTCACATTAAATGACCTCTGGGAGATTGTGCACTGCTGCCGCGTAGCAGGTGCTGTGCCTTGGGAGAGCATTTTAAAGCTTCATTTTGAACACACACTTTTGTTATGGTCGACCGAGCTGAAAGGTCCATGTGGAGAAATATTTTAGGCTTTTTGTTTTCAGTTTCAGGCTGTGTTTCGCATGTATCTTCTTGCTTATCGTAATTCTTCTGGACATAAGTTAAAGCTGTGTAAAGCTGATCTTTATAAATATTATTGAAAACAGTGGAATAAGTGTATTATGACAATAAATGGCACTTTGCAGGCTGTCATTCTGGTTATAAATGCTGTTATTCATGTGTGCATGTGGACTTCTTTTTTGAGGCTACTCCAGGTCAATGTTAATACAGTGTGACAGCCTTTACTAACCCAATTGGGAGCCTAGGAAATGCTTAACTCAATGAAGCTGAGAATGCGGCATTGACAGGCAGGAAGTTGGTCAATATCGCACTCGGCGCTTCCTGTATCCGTGGCCCTCATGAATGTCATACAAACATTGTAGAAAACATTAGTTGTAGGCTTTTAAAATTGAAATTTCCATGAATTCATGTTGACATGCATGTAGTACATCATCATCCATCTCTATCAAGTCATACATTTTTTTTTTTTTTTTACCACAATCTTGACCACTAGCCTACCATGTTTCGCTAATCAGTACCTCATTGAGTTATTTTAACAAATTTAATTCATTGAGGTGGTAGTGAAATTTTAATGAGTACATCAGAGGAGAGTTTTGGATAGTCTTTTAGCCATCTAACAAGATATCAGTGACTTTTTGGTGAGCAGATGAAATTTTTTAGTTTTTATTGCATTACTGTTAATTTGCTAACATTTGTGTGAAAATGCACTTCCTGGATAACTGTAAACATCAGCTTTGACTGTTTATGGTTTTTTCACAATGAGGTGTATTTTTCTTTGTTGAATTGTGTGTGTGCCATTTTGTCTGTAAGTAGTGTCATACTGTATTCTGACATCTGTTTTATCCCTTTTATTGATCAGTCTCTGAATTATCTAGTTTGCTTGACGTTTTGGTCATTTGCCCCCCCCCCACCCCCATCAAACATTTGCTGACTGGTTTCCACAGAACAGCCAAGATTTGTGCTGTAATTACATGGGTCTCTTTACACAGTGCATCTGCATAACAGGATTCATTGTACAGCCATAAAAAACCTACCATAACACTGCGTGGGATCTTTTGTCTTGCTGTCGTCAGGAAGTCTTTAAAATCAGCACCATATTGCGTTACTTATTTAGTCTAGCAGATGTCCTCTTCTTCCTTAGGGTTTAGCTCCTAAATCCTAGATGTTAGGCCTGATGGTTAATGTGAAGTCATTCCTTATCCTGTTTAGGCTGCTGCAAGTACAGTCTACTCCAGGGCTCTTCAAATCTGACCCTCGGTTGCAAATTCAGTTCTCCCAGGTAGTTAGTTTAATAATTATTGATTCTGATTGGTCACAGAGGCTTCACACCGGGCTCACAGGTAAAGGAAGGCTGGAATATCAGCAGGGCTCGATCTTGAGGACCGTGATTTGAATAGCCTTGGTCTGCACACTGAAGAAGTGCAGTCTACTCAGAGTTTAGTTTCATTATACTTGCAGTGCAGAGTTATTTGTCTGACACAAAGCTTATAGATCATGGTAACGGGGCACTGTGCGATTAGGCTCTGATGTGATGCGGTAGCAAACAATGTTTGTCCACATGAGAATACAAAACATTTTTGTATAACTTTAAACATTATTTCAAATATAAAAGTAGATATATGGTATATATTGGCCTGCTCAGTGGTAAGACAGGAGAAATGGGAGGGGCACTTTGATATTGGTGGGGGGGTGGATGAATGTCTGTGGTTCTCATCAAAGGACCTTCTCTTGTCACCGTGACCAGCTGTTGAGCTTTGGATTTTTCCAGATGTGTCGGAGGGAGCCGTATCCTCCGGGGTAGCAGGGTGGGCGGTGTGACTGGGAAGAGTGAGGTTCGTGGCATCCAGACCGTTAGTCAGCTAGACTTCTGATGAATCGGGACCACATGGGTGAACCTGAAGTCTGGGTTAAGATGGCAGTAAAACTCACAGGAGATGCCCCGCCCCCGTTCTGCATCTGTATATAAATTCGGCGGTTTGCATGACGTGTCTTTGACCAAAACTCGTGCGGCAGTTCCTGATAGAAGGTACCTGGCATGCTAACTGGCTTACAGCTGCTTCTCTTACTTTGAGCAGTTATATTACAATGAGATTATCTCCTGCAGGGGGCGCCGTTTCCAGATTTGCAGGTGACCCCAATGTACACATTTATATACCTCACCATCAAACACGTGGTGATCTGGTCATTGGTGATGACCATTCAGCCATTCAGATATTTCTGCTGACATAAAATAAATAAATATATTGTGTGTTAGAGAGAGAGAGCGAGTGTCAGATAATATTGGTGTCTTTGTGAAAGTGACACCCCCAGAAGGGTGCTGTGTGTGTTATGCAAGACGCAGTGTGGCGTCTGGGACTGGAGAAATGAAACCAAGCTCTGCTTTGTGCTGCCGGGCTGTCGTTGCTCCGGCGAGCAACTGGCTAACTGGGGCATCCCTTCACTGGGCTGACTGGCAACTGGTGTGAAGCGAGTTTAGGAGCATGCATCCCCTCTGTGAGAGCTGTGAATCGTGCATGTCGCGATTTTGTTTATTTATTAGTTTTTGTTGAATACGTTTTCATTTTTGCGTGCTATAGCTTATCCAGGGTTTTCAGCTCCTGCGAGGTATGCGTTGGAGTGGGGCGGGGGGGGGGGGGGGGGGG
>JAODLC010000065.1:13367506-13382294 GCA_026781145.1 Hippopotamyrus pictus
GCTTTGATTTGCTCCAATGAGCAGAAAAACGGTCGGCGCTCACGTGACGCCACCAACGTCAGAAAAACGCCTGATACAGACGTCCGTGTGAACGAGGCCTAAGTGCTCTTCGCAGTAGTCCTGTACTTGACATTTCCTAAGTATCAGAATCAGTGTTCCTTGCTGTAAATCCTTGTTTGTTGGTTCTGTTGGGTATGGATGGTTTCTGCTGAAAGGTTTGCATAGAACAAAAACAAAGGGCAATAGAGAACTATTCACAGAAGAGCACAGGTGGAAGCTGGTTTTCCAGCCCTCAATGTTTTTTGACTGTTTTGATCTTGGGAACTGCTACAGGGGGCAGTATTTTACATCAGCAAGCTCAGTAATGTAACGAGCCAACCCGCCTGCAGTGGAAAACCAAAACAAGCTGGAACCGTGCTGTAACTAGTCTGTCTTCGCGGTAAGGCTCGGATCCTGTACACCAGTGGAAAAGCGCCATTAGAAACACAACTGAGGCTCCTCTGTCTAGCAGAGTGATGTGAAGGCTGTGGCAGAGTGAGGTTCAGCTTGCTACCCTGGGCTAGTTGAGTGTGGTCATCTGAGCGAGTAGTGATACCTTCAAGGAACCCGGTATGTCTGAGCGAGACAATCATATGTGTCATCTTGTCAATGTCTAAAATATTTGATGTAATGCAGGTTAATATGAACTGATATCTTGTATTTTTTAATTGATAAATATCAAATTATTACATTTCTATCAAATCATGATTAAAATTTAAGGGACTTTAACCTGGTTTCCATGAAATATTTATGGTGTTCATCGTTATTATAAAGCAGGCATGATGTCTTTGTCCAGATGCCTGTGATGGGTGAAGCTGTAAGGATGTGATTTGGCAGCTCTCACTTTATTAGGCTACATGGAAGCACTCAACCCATCCTGACAGTAACAGGCATTCAGAGAGAAATGCGGGCAAATTCCCCAGTGAGCCGTGTAATTCTTGTGTATTATCTCACAATTGGAAATGCTGTGTACCAGTAGCAATAAATGACAAGTTATGGAGAGATGTGTGCGTCTGCCAGTTTCTCTCTGGTGTAGGAAATGTACAATATTTTGCGGAAAATAAAGAAAACGGAATCAAATTACGCAAAGGCTACATCTATTTGAATTTTCATATCTCTCCATATAAAACTTCAAGCATCTGTGGAAATCTTTTGTGTAGACAGTCGGAGCTGGTCTCTCCATGCAGGTGGTGAAGGTGGGCCCATAGGAATGAATTATTTTCTTTTTCAGCCTTTGTGCTTTGGGAAATATGCTTTGGATCGTTGTCCTGCTGGAGGACTTACGATCTTTGACCCAGACCTAGTGTCTTTGACCCTGTGCAGCACATTTACATACACAGGTAGATTTTAAACGCTATACAGATGCTCTTCACTTTACAATGGTTCGACTTACGATGTTTCAACTTTACGCACTCAATAGTCATCAAACTAAACTTTGAATTTTGTTCTGCTCCTGGACTAGCGGTATGCTGCAAATCACAGTTGTATTGTGGTCTTTTTGTTGCTTGTTCTTTTTCAAGCTTCTGTAAATAAAATTGCACCAATCCCCGACAATTTAGTTTGCCAGGTGATCGTAAATGAAAGATAAATCTACTTAAAGGACTTGTTTGTTACACATTACTGGGCAAGCCACAGTTCTCATTAATTAAGGGAAGGAAGAAATATCTTTGTTCAGCTGGAAACCATGAAAGTGTGAGACATCTTGCAAAAGGCATTAAAACTAGAGGCCTCATCAAACTATTAAAAAATTGTGAGCAATTCCAGAACAAATAGATCAGATAAAGAATCATTATGGAAAGTGAGATAAATAAATTATCTTTAATAAATAAAAATGCAGTCTGGTAGCAAACATGTTTTGAAAGTACTGGTGTTCCTGAAATTCCAAGAACAATCCATACAGGAGGCTATGGGCAAACCATTGATCGACTCATGGTTTGGTCACACCACCCCTTGACCATACTGGGAACTTGGGGAAGCGGGGATGGGGGGTGATAGCTAACATCATGCCCATCTTTCCCTCTGTGCAGGAAAACAACCCCCACCTCATCCTTGTGTACACCAACACCCCAGCAGTACAATGTAAAATTAAACATCTCCATATTTGCCTTTAAATATCTTATTAAATTACTCACTTGGCACTTTTCCTCCAAACATTTATTTTGCATTATTCAGACCAAATTATCCAAACATTTTTATTCTGAAAAAGAAAACTTAGGACTCATCTGAAATTACTGAAAAACTTCTCCTGCGTCTTTTCCGTGTTGGAGAGCGAGGCGCGTGGCTTCTCCTGTATTTAGACAGACTGTTCTTCAGCAGCCCTGTACAGCTGCTCCCAGCTGGTGTTGGTGAGAACAAATAACTTAACGGAACAAAAGCACTTTTAATTAACGTAGGCGATATTAGATGCATATATGAAATTGTATGCATATATAAGCAATTTCATTACCGTTACCGTGGTATTACCATCCCCATGAAAATACCTTGAAGACTATCTCCATTTCCGCTGTTACTGTGGGAATCTTCTCCCCCATTCCCACGGATTACCATGGATATTCATGGTATTACTGCTTTGCCCATTCCCATGCACCTCAAAACAATAGATGAGAGATTTTAAAAGTAATTTCAAGTAAGGGCTTAAACATCATTGTTTTTAAGAATAATATTTTTGTGCAATACAACAGATTTCTATTTTGAGTGATTTATTGCGTATTGAATGTTCTAAAACGGCATCATCATTTGGAACACTGGGTTTTGTGTTTCAGATATGCTATCGTTTACATCAAAAGGCATTGTTGACAATAAGAAAAGTTTGTAAAGAGAGTTGACTGCTTTTACAATAAACCAAAAACAACATCTGCATAATAATTTGGAACGCGCTGTATTTCATATCTCGCCTAAGGACAGTCAGATACGAACCTGCAGCCCAGAAATGGTCAGGTTCCTTCTGTGTGGTTGGCAGATTTCATCAGTCGTTAAGCAAGGCCTATCCGCACAAAGGCCTCTGCCACATAAATGTAATGTGAATAGTCCACATGTGCCAACGTCCCCCCAGACTCTGGCAGCGAAAAAGGGATCTGGAGACGGCACCCAGCTGGAAACCTGGAAAAAAATCAAGTTCCTATCATCTGTGAGACTCTTTCTAACAAAGGCATTCATGCCCAGACTGGCCATCGCGAGTAATGGGATATTTCCCAGCGGCCCAGACTGCCGTTCAGACCAAACCTTTAAATATTCAGATGGTGAAATAAGTTAGGTCATTTAGCGCAAAGGCGCATGCAGTACGTTCCCACACCGTGCCTCTCGACTCCTGGTAGATAAATAAAGCACCATGCATAATTTAGCTAAACAGCTAATAAAATTTACTTTATCGGTTTGTAAACAATTTTCACCTAAAATTGATCTCAACTCTTGGGGAGGATAACGCCTCCCTAAGATGCACTTTTAATCCAATCCAGAATCTCCTTCACCAGACAAGTGGATCATCTCTGTGATAAATGGCCCCTGCACTGTGGCTCACTGACATCAGCCTTCATTTTTTGAAGCCAAATGTTAAATCCACCACTGTCTACTTCAGTGAAGTGCTGCTTAGGTTTTATGTTGGGGGTGACAGGTGGTTCAGCGGGTTCAAAACTTGTCAGCAGCCATACCACCTGCAGCTCAGAGTAGGTAATCCGTCTGAAACTAAGCAGGTTTGGGGCTGGCCAGTACTCGGATGGGAAAGATGGGTTGCTGTCGGAAGAGGTGTTGCTGTGGCCAACAGGTTAGTCTATCCCAGTGGTCAGTGTGGCTCCCAGTGCAGTGACAGAAACACTGGATGAGATGTGAAACTGAGGTCCTGACTCTCTGAGGTCATAAAAGAGTAGGGGTGGTGTCCTGGCTAAACTTGCCCACTGTGGCCTTATCGAATCTGGCCTCCTAGTCATCCCCTACATCTAACTGATAAATTCTCTCCTGTGATGAGTGTACTGGTGCTGAATGGCTGCCATTGCAATATCCTGGTGGGTGTGATTCAAAGACTGCCAGCAGAGATATTTCACCCGCCCATAAACTAAAGGGATTATACAATGTCCCACCTTAGGGATATGTAAGTAAGTCTCCTCAAGCTAGCAGATTCAGCCAGATGCTCTATACCTGGTTACATAGGGCAATAATGATCTATTTGGTGACAGTGAGACGCTTGGTCTCTCAACACAACTAGGTTTGTAAACATTGTTGCAGTGAAAGTAATTTTATTACATCTCTATCAACTGCAAGTCCATCCATCTTCTGCATTTGCCTATAACAGGGCTCTCCAACTCCGGGCCTGGAGAGCTACTATCCAGTAGGTTTTCTATCATACCCGGCTCCTGATGAGCCACACCTGTTCTCAGGTAAATACCAGGAACAGGTGTGGCTCATCAGAAGCCAGATAGGATAGAAAACCTGCTGGACAGTAGCTCTCCAGGACCGTAGTTGGAGACCCCTGGCCTATAGTATTCAGGGTTGGGGGTCTCCTATGGGCACAAGGCAGGGAACAACCCAGGATGGGGTGCCCTGCTGTTGGCAAGATAGCGGTTATCGCGACAGCCCTACATTAAATGCAGAAACACTGCAGTGACCAAGTGCTGAACAGGCTCCTGAGTTTGATATGCCTTGCAAGGTGACATGCACAGTGCTAATGCAGAGAGCGCTGTCCTTTTCAAATCCTGCATGTGAATGAGCAAATGGAATTTAATGCGATGTCTTTATTATTTGAAAACATTTATTGGCAATATGTAGCTAGACATCTAGTAAAAGACCTCAGGTAGTATTAAAACACAACTTACAATATGAGTCAGTGGGCCATATAATTAAATATGTCACTGCCTTGTTGTACATAAGGTAATGATACAGTACATCTGAGTTTCAAAGTACTTAGTGGTTACAGACTGTGGTTTTCTACAGTTAGCACTGCGATTTTTTGCAGCGAATACCAAGAAAAGGATAACTAACATTTGCTGGTGTTGTAGTCATAATATAGATTTTGTTAATATGGATTAATATGGCTATGAATATTTCTGAATTCTGTACAATGAAATATAATTTATATGAAATAATATTCAATGTGTATCAAAATGAATATATCAAATGCTATTTAACTTTGTTTATGTTTCGCATAAGTTCTATTATTATAGGCCTATGTTATTATTTATAGATGTGTCAGGAACGTAACACACACGTCATTGTAAAGAGGTACGTATAGGCGTATAGAAGAAAGAAATTATAGTGATGGGAAAGGTGTAGGGGAAACACAGTATTTGACCACTACGTTCATTAAGTATTTTTTGGTTTGCATACCTTATGAATTTTATTTTCGAGTATGTTTTCTAAATGTTTTTGTTCGTGGAATTAAAGAAATTATTCCCACACTACCGGTCTGTCTGGCTGGTTTGTTATTTATTGAGCAATACAGCTAATTTAAATGTTTGTAACTCTCCGAGACAAAGAGCACAGATTTTTGTTTAGTAAAAATCAATTTAAATAAAGAACAAACACAGTACGACAGAGATTGGGGGGGGGGGGGACTTTGTTGACGCAGTAACCCTTGACGACGACCGAGGGTGACTCGATCGGCGCTGGATGTCTTTCGGATTTCGGTGAGGAGTGAACGACGTTATTAAATTAATTGACAAAATGCAGATTTCAGATACTGTTTCAAGTCATGTACGAGAAGTACATTTTTTAGAAATAAGTCAACCTGTCAGTCATGCGTTTTAGTCTAATTCATTTCAAGTGTGACGTGACTACTTGTATAAAATAGCTACTGTTAAACCTTTTCAATAATGCTACAGATGTCCATTCAGTTTTTACACGCATTCTTGTATGTTTGCGTTCCTTCACGATTTGATTAAAAACGTTTTACCACGAATAAACACACACGCATGCGCGTGCACGCAAATGTTTGTATTCATATCTTTATGGGGACCGTTCGTTCATTCCTAAGGGGCAAAACCCTAATCCCAAAAATGACGACCCCTACCCAGCCCCAACCTTAACCACAAATAGCCAAACAAAATTGAAGGCTTTTGGCAGTTTTAGTTTTTTGATTGTAATCAATTTATTAAAGTTATTAAAATGAGTTTCCCCTTGTGGGGACCGAAAAGTAGTCCTCACAACACCAAAACAACAGGAGATATTTGGGATATCTGGTCCCCATGATGTATTCTATACATGACCCAGACATACTTGTTTCTAGCTAGGGATGCAAATTCTGAACATTTTCAGTGGAGGAAATTTTCCATGCGAGTTTTTGACAATTTATGGGAATTATTGGGGAATTTATATTTATCCATGCGTGTACAGTTGTCAAACTTAGAGATTTTGAAGGCACCTAGATATAACACTTTTTTGAACACACACATTTCCCTTGTTTGCATTATTGAACGCACACACATGACGTGAAGCACAAGACTTGATGTTGAAAGTCGGAGTCTGCTCGATGTGGACACAATCATAATCCACACCTTCGGAGTCACGACCCACTGCAGAGGTGTTGGATGGGTGGGGGTCAGTCTCAGAGAGCCTCAGGTTTGCCTGAATTGCTGCCAACTTCTCCACCGATGCATTTGTGAGCCTGTTGTGGACGTTTTTTGAGCGTATTGCCAAAAATAAAAGACCAGTAGCACTCAGAAGCAGCTGATGTTGGAAGGATTTCTAAGATTATTGTTGCAAACTGAGGGCCTTGGATGAGCAAAGATCCATCCACCAGGACGTTGCCGAGTTATATTATCACAGAATAAACTTTACTAAAGCATCAGTGACATTAATAAACTAACAAGACTGCTACTTAGTTGGCTAGCTAGCTAAATTATTTTAGCTCATACTGTACATTAGCCTGTTTGAATCATGGATTACTTGAGGGGAAGCTGATTAGTTTTCTGAACATAATACTGTAAACTATAACAAAAATATGAACTTACCACAGCTCGGCTTTTCTCCTCATCTGGTTTTACTCAAACATATGCACATGCAAACAGAATTAGAAACCAAAAATAGCTACAATACTGCCTTCTGCAAGATGACCACTAGTTGGCGGTGCATTATAAATCGCCAAAATTCCCTTTGTTAAAATTTCCAAGGAAACTTTGCGGAAATTTCATGCTCCTTTGCGACCCTACTCATAACCAGTAATGTGTACAGCCCATCAGGGTGATCTCCAAGGGCACCGTTTGATTAGAGAACGTAAAAGAGAGCATGAAAAAAAAACCAGAGGAAATGCCTGTTGTTGCATTACATGACATTAGTTATATATAATAGTTTTAATATCTCTCTACTTTTTTTGTGAGATTGAAACTGAGTTAGTCACTTAACAGCCAGAAAACCTGTGGTTCTGAAATGTTTTTAATATAAATGAACCGATAAAATTATTCTGCTGCTTTGGTGGGAGTGGGTGTCGCTCTGGAGAATCTTGCCCAGGGCACCAAAACACCCAGGGCAGGCCCTGTAGCCCGTGTGCAAAGATAAGCGGTTAGAAGATGTATGTGAAGATGAATTTTAAGGACCAGTAGATAAACTGGGTTGCAAACATACACTTCTTATTTCCTAGCTAGTGATGTGTGCAGCCTGTGAGCCAGGAGGAAGCAGAAAAAGCGGACATTACAGTGTGCAGATCAGTACCTCTGAGCCCTTATCCACTGTGCCAGAGGGCGAGGCTGTCCTGGAGAAGGTGAGGGGTGGAGGTGCCCTTCTTAACTTCAGCATGGAATCTGCCCGGGGAAGCAGGAGTGAGGTGGGACCCGGACACTGGGCCGACCAGGCAGACTCCCCGTCCACGGGCCCCCCAGAGAAGGAGCGGCCACCTGTCGAACCCGGGGAGGACCGGGACCGCCGCTGGCTTAAGTGGTCCCACCAGACGGGCCTGACCCGGAGAGAGCAGCTGAAGATGATGAGGGAATTCGAGCGGCTTGTCCTGAGGAAACAGGATCTGAGGGAGAGGAACAAGGCAGCAGGAAGGCATGAGAGGAAGCTGGATCAGGTGAAGGGAGACGCCGCAGACATGAGTGCTTACCCATAATTCCATGACAGTGGGCTGCAGGTGGGGCAGTGCATAAGGATGTGCAGGTAGGGCAGTGCATAAGGATGTGCAGGTAGGGCAGTGCATAAGGATGTGCAGGTAATGCAGTGCATAAGGATGTGCAGGTAGGGCAGTGCATAAGGATGTGCAGGTAGGGCAGTGCATAAGGATGTGCAGGTAATGCAGTGCATAAGGATGTGCAGGTAGGGCAGTGCATGAGGATGTGACAGTTAATTAGGGAGGTGTTTTGACAGGCTGGTTAAAGATTATATCTATTCCACCCTCTCGCTGACAACTGATCCACTTTAGTTTGCCTAAAAGGTCCACCAGCGTTCTTAGAGCCTTCTACTCTGGAGTGCTAGAGAGCATCCTCACTGTGGGAATCACAGCCCAATTTGGTAACTGCTCCGTCCTGGACCATAAAGCCCTGCAGAAGGTGGTACATTCAGCCGAATGCACCAGGAAGGCTGACCTGCCCCCCCTTCAGGACATTCACCTCAGACACTGCAGGAGCAGAGCAGCCAAAATCAGCAGGGACACAACTCACCCAAACAGCTACCTCTTTACCGGACTGAGGGCAGGAAGGTGCTTCTGCAGTCTCCCAGTGAGAACTGAGAGGCTCAGAAGGGGCTTCTACCCCCAGGCCATCAGACCGCTTAACACTAATTGACAGTGGAATTAAATATTCGCTCCCTGCTCACGCACCATACACCTTTGGAGATATTTATTGCATACATCTGTTTTTTCTTTTCTCTTGTCACCTGTATAACTTGACTGTTCCGTTTTTGTTACTCTAACTTTCTTACTACTTTTTCTTATTCTTATGGCAGAGTTGACCACCTTGCATTTCACTGCAGGTTACAGTCGGACTGGATACCTTGCATGTGACAAATAAAACCCTTGAATCCTTAAATCCTAGTAAGACAGCCTTAAAGATGCATAGGATATGAAAATTCATCACAGATATTGTAAAAGGATCATATTTAATATGAGTGGTGAATCAACTGTACAATAAATATCATAAATAGGTCACAGCACAATAGACTCACATAAATATTTTAACAGGACACTAATCCTAGTCTCTGCAATTGGAAGATATGATGAGATTTTCTCATCCCATCCAGGCTGCACCCCTGATTTGTGTTCTGTGCTGCCTTATATAGGCTCCAGGCCACCAGTCACCCTGACTGGGATAAGTGCTAGGAAGACAGATGGATAAAACATTCCTTGCAGGGGTGGGAAATTAGTCTTTAAGGGCTGCAGGTATTGTTAGTTTTCCACTCTAAACTGCTCAACTGAACTCATTACACACACAGTGAGCCATCTGCTATCTTAGGTGTAAATCAAGTGTTAAATGACAGCTAACTCCTTAATTAATCATGCAGATGTACAGCCCAAGAGAACAGGGACCCGTGCCTTTGGTCTATGCAATTACATTACGATCCACTAGAGGGTAGCATACTATCTAACCATCTTCCAACCTCTTATCCTGTTCTGGGTTTTAGGGGGCCCTGCAGCCTATTCCAGGCAGCGCAAGGCAAGGGTACACCCAGGGCAGGACGCCAATCCCTTTAGGAATTTATGATTAAAACTCCGACTAGCTTTCGATTACTATTATTGCCTATGTTTGTATCTTTCCCAGGAGCTAAGGAAGCTGTCTTTTGACAATGTGCCCAGTAGAGGGCGCCTCTGCATAGTCAGCCATGTTTTCGACAACCTCTGCCAGGGGTCTCGGGTCTTGGGGGGCATTCTAAAAGAAATCAAGGTGTGTAAGAAAATGTTACTCTTCATGAAACAGCAGAATGCCTGTAGCTGAAAAGTAGGAGTTGATGCAACAGTTAACTAGATATAATGAGGCTGTAAGATCAGTGTTCTTGTTTGTGGAAGAATCTTACAGTTAACACTGAAATGCATTGTGAACACTGAAATCTGACATATACATTTGGAAGAAACAATTATTGGAAGGTCATTGTTATATAAAACAGAGAAAGTGGTGATGGAGAACAAGCTGCAGTTTCAGCTCCTCTCTTATGGTTTCTTTGACAGACGGAGTATGACCTTTATTTGAACTCTGTCCTCGAATCCCAGGAGGATTTTCATAATGTGGTAATAAATCTGCTTCTTGCATTCGTGATCAAAGAGAGAAGACTTCTCCACGTATCTCGCGCTTCTGTGATGTGAGGCTATGTTGCTACTGGAGAAAGGATGACGAGTAATTTTACAAAATCTCAGACAAAAGGCTTTGCGATAAGCTTCTAGGCATGGTTATGTTGACCTTCTGTAGAATCTTTCCGGAAGATATATATTAGGAATGGAAAAATGTTTTGGTTCTTTTGTTGCAAATGAATGTGGTTTAAAGCTGCTGACACTGTGCATTCCGTGCCTGCGTGCAGCCGATGGAGTTCTTCCAAGATGGGGTTTGCAGCAGCATCATGGGAACACAAGACTTGGAGGGGGCCAGGGTTGAGGTGTCAAGGCTGGAGAAGAAGGCCTGGGAGGCTCTGGAGGAGAACGAAAGGCGAGTGACTGCTGAATGGACATGCACATGAATCCCAGTAGCTGAAATGAATGAACTCTGGTGTCCCCCAGTAATGTGATCTGTCATTGGCCTGTAAATCTGTGCCCCAGAGTCCGGTGTGAGCTGCAGACAGTGCTGGATCAACCCCTCAAAGATGAAGGTAAGTTTACTACAGTGGAAGAACCTTAGGTGCTCTTTGCAGTAATCCTGTACTTGACATTTCCTAAGTATCAGAATCTATGTTGCCTGCAGTAAAGTTTCTTCTCTACGACGACTTCTCTACACTTTGTTGACCCGTTCTTCAATGACAGACATGACCCAGCAGGTGGATGGACAGAAGCTGGGGAAGGGTTCAAGCTCCTCTGCAGACCAACTTCAGCTCAAGAGCCAACAAGCGTGTAATGCAGAAGAAGAGGTCCAGACCCTGGAGAGGGAGAGCAGTGAAAGTAGAGTTTCCACTGACACTGACGTGGCAAAGCACAGCATGGGAGACGCAAAGGTATAATGAGAGGTGTTTCACTTGTAATGCAGGTTCTACTGTGTTCCTACTTGGAATCAAACAGACTCATCAGGGAACACTGGAAGTAAACATCAAGGAAGGTAGCAGTTACTTCTAGGAATTTATTGTTTTAATCTGGGGAAATGTCACAGGGGGCAGTATTAAGTCAGCAAGCTCAGTACTATAACTTAGAAAGTGTGACGTTGGTGTCACTGTAGCAGCAGAACCATTTTATTTTTTTTAAAGTGTAAGAACAACAAAGTTTTTCCTGCTTGTCCTTTTCATTCACTGGGTCTTTGTCTGAGAACGTTAGCAGGACAGTTAGTGAACTGTGCCCCCCCCCAGCACTGAAACAGGGGTATCCTGCCCTGTAGCATTTAACATGTGCATCAGCGAGGCTGTGCTCACCAAGCATGCAGCTCTCAGCCTCTCGCTTTCCATTAAGGAACGCTGCAGCAGATATGCAGAAATGTCTCGGTGTCCATTACCAGCTCTGAGGCCTCTTAAAGTGGCAGCACTCATCAAATTAGTGACCCTCTTTATTAATTACCTACAGCCCGAAATAATAAGACTTCTGGCGTCAAATGAGCATCTCCGAAATAGCAACAAGGTAAGCCATGCAAAGCTGCACAGTTACATGCAGCCAAGATGATGTCATATTTAGAGCATTGCTTATTTTACGTGGGATTACACCCGAAATAAATACTGCCAGTATAGTGTGATGATGTGATGGCTAACCCGAAAAAGTGCAGGCAAAATGATTAAGAAGGTGTTTGTCTTCATTTAAAGGATTTCGAAGGCAACATCAGTGCGGTTTTCCAAAGGGCCAAAGTCACTGATAACATGAAGCAGTAGGTGGTGCAGCTGTGATGATCACTGCTCACGAAATTCATTTGTGGTGTGGAGCACGTCACTGATGGGGATCTCATTTCAGACAGCTGTGGGACAAGATATGGGCGGCCCTGAGACACGGTGACGACACAGCCAATGAAAGTGTCAACCAGTGAACTACCGAAAAAGCGTGCTATGATTTTATCACTATTAAACAACATGGCATAAAATATGAATATTTATAATATTTTTACTAGCATATACAGGAGCTCTTTGCTTGTCACACACCCCATCTTACAGTCCGTCTGACACACCATGAAAGACACCCATGCATATTTCTGCTCAGCAGTTGGGGTTAATGGTCTTGCCATTAATCACTCTGCTGGAACATGGGATTTGAATCCATAACCTTCCTAACACAGGCAATGACCCCTATCCCATAATAATTAGGATAATCTTTTACGCCCCACAATTATATGATTACTGGAGTTTCGGCTCCATGAATTTCAATTTCCTAATAAATATACCCTTTGTGTATTCTTGGTAGCCTATATTAAGAATCACAGGAGATATAAATTTGATAGTGTATATACATCCTTCTTGCGACCGCTATTCAGTATAGACAGGGCAGTAGGCAGGGCTGGACTGGGATTAAAAATCAGTCCCCACGGTGATGGTGGGGGTCCCCCACAATACATATATTATATTTTGCTGGCCCACAAACCCATTGGCCCATTGAAAAAAAATGCAGATGGCCAGTTCAACCTTGGCTATCAGGCTATAGTTCATAATTCAGCTGATTTCATTGGTTAATGCTTCTGTTCACTAGGTGGCTGTGTTCTACAGTAAGACTTCTCAGCATCGCCAGAATGTAAAACAATATTAATGATTTCATGCTAGACTGGACAAACACAGAGACCATAAGCATGATATTTATTTTTATATATTAGACTAGTTGTCTTATCTAAGCCCCTTTACGACCACTCCCCACTTTAAAAATCTTAATACACAAATAAAAACCAAACGGACAGCAATCATAATAGTTATAAAAAGAGTCAGTTAATGGTTGGCCTGAAATGAGTTGCTGATCTGTCTCTGCAGCTCTAGTGCTGTGGTCTAGTCTCCACACCACAATCAAATAAAGTGGTCCCAGATGCAAAATGGAGAAATGGTCACTACAAAGCTTGCATGAAGAACCTAGTCTCCTTCGGGTCATATTGAAGATAGTACAGTGTCTACATTTCAGGAGCACATGTCCTAGGATGCAGCCTTCAGGTTGAACCTCTTGTCTTCCGTTTCTGGACCATCTCGATGCATGTTCTTTGTTTTTTCTCAAGAAGAACAGAGAACATGACTTATATATGTAAAAAAAATAAATATTTTCTGATCTTTCCCCAGAGCATCGTTCGGATGACACATTCAGCAGGTCTGGCCCAAGGGGTGACAGCATAAAGCTTAGATGATTTTTGGTTGGTGTTCACCAACTAATGCTACTCTACTCTTCAAATTTCTTTCATCTTTACTTGACTGAGGCAGACCATTTTAAATTACTCCAGGAATACTTATGATTTTGGGACTGGTCTACCGCCATAGACGCTTATTTGTTAAGATGATAACTCAAAAACTGTTTGACTGATCTTTTTCAAACTTTGCAGAGGCAATGTATGGGTGAAAAACTAAAATTAATTAAATGTTGACACAGATCACCAAAACTGAGTCAGTGCTGTATAGTGATAGCAAAAATAAAGGCATTTTTGACACTTGATCCCATTAACGAAATAACTCAAAAACTATTTGATGGATCTTTTTTAAACTTTGCAGTGGCATACTATGGGTGTTGTGAGAAAATTTTTAAATCTGTTATGGTCTTTAATGGAACTAGGAGCTTCATATGAGTTTCAGTAGGTTGAGGGGTTTGAGGTTGCATTTACTTTTAATATTCCTTCCATTTATACCATTTATTATTTTAGCTTGACATTTGCTCCATTTATGCTGGGAAATGTAACCTTGACAAAGGCAGAGAAGTGGCCTTGTTATTGTGTTGCTGAAGTACTGTGACCCAGAACAGGTAGTGACAGCTGCCTAAGGTGCAGCAGGTGGTGATGATTGCTAGAGCAACTATTCACTGCCCAAATGTGGAGGACATGGGAGATAGGATGGTTTTGATGAATGGACTAGAGTTGGCACCATGTGAAGGGAAGGAGTTGATTAACAGAAAATAATCATGGGTTACAAAACATTGCTATGCTGTAATCAAGGAACTAATAGGTCGGCATTGGGTGGATGCTGAGCTGACACCTAAGGAAGGTGAACCAATCAGATTGTGTATGTCAGATGGAGGTGTGTTAGGGGTATGTCACATTGCCCGTGGACTAACCAATGAAATGTGACTTCCTGATTGGCTAAGAGATAACTGTTAGAAGAGTCATGACGGGTGAGAAGGGCTGTTCCCAGGACTCAGATGGACTTTACCTTTAAGCGATCAAAACAATTAAAATAAAATTTAAAAAAGTGAAACTGCACTAGGTTACTTTTTTTCCTCATCTCAGGTATTTCAACTTCCACAGTGCCAAACTGGAGCTGATTAAATTTTAAGACAAATTGCCCTAAAATTGAAGCAATGCTGCATAGTGGCAGCAAAGGGATGGGTGAAAGCAGATGACCTTTGACCTTGTGAATGTGATAAGTCAAAAAGTATTTGATGAATCTTTTTACTGCTTTGCAAAAACACTATTTTGATGAAGATCCACACCTGGTGCCTTTTAACCAAACTTAACCTTTCAGAACATGAGTTACATTTACATTTTACATTTACAGCATTTGGCAGACGCCCTTAGCCAGAGCGACTTACATAAGTGCTTTAAGACTC
>JAODLC010000065.1:13402216-13416010 GCA_026781145.1 Hippopotamyrus pictus
GGGGGGGGGGGGGGCAGCGACAGGCACATGCCTCTGTGCCATTCTCCTACGCCCAAATGGATCAATCACATCCTGTACCGATCCAAAACCTTCTGCTCGCTGCTACGCTGTTCCTGTCGTCTTCTGCCACATCGTGAACAGTTACACCATCTCTTCGGTTCCTTGGTGAATCAGTATCGTGTTCCTCTTCTGAGAAAATGACCAGTTTATGTTTTTGGTACCTCCCCTCTTCCTGTGTTGTTTATTTTATTCTGTTTTCAGTCAAAAGATTGAAAAGTAGAATTCAAAAAAGAAAAAGAAAAAAATTCCCTAGATTCTGAAATAATGTCAGAGGTGGGAAGTGGGAGAGTGAGAAAGAATAAAAGAGGGAAAGAGAGAAAAAAAAAATGATACGGGAGAGGAGGGAGGGGTCCCTTCCCATCAATCCTTGCTGGCCACGATCTGCTGAATGGGAAGCTGTAGCTGGAGGGGGTCACGCAAGCGTTTCAGGTCCAACTCCGCCTGTGCGAGGAAAGTGAGGGAGGAGAGAGAGGAAGGGAAAGAGAGGGATGGGATGAGGATGGACAGAAGAGAGAAAGGGGACGAGGTGAAGGAGTGGTGAAATGAGCGGGTGAAGGAAGAGAGGCAAGATAGGAGGGAGGAGACAGAGGAGGAGGTGAGAGGGATGATGGAAGAGAAAATATAACGGAGATGGATGTGAGAAAGGTAGAAAGAGGCAGAGGTGAGAGAAGATGGAGGAGAGTGTCAAGCAGCAGAACGACAAGAGGGGAATGAGAGAAAGAAGAGAAGGGAGGAAGAAGAGTAGAATAATACAGAAAGATTAGAAGCAATATTTACTGACAGCCTTTCTCAACGGTCAGTGAAGCGTAACTGCTCAGTACACTACAGGCCATACTATAGCACTATATGACCGGCCATACTATAGCACTATACGACCGGCCATACTACAGCACTATAGGACGAGCCTTACTATACAACGAGCCATACTATACAACTATATGACATGCCATACTATACCACAGGCCACACTATACCACTATGCTACAGGCCATATTATACCACTATCCTACAGGCTATACCACTCAGACTCTGGAAATCACAGCTCCTCCCTTTCTCTCACAATGACACCGTTTCATCTCCAGCAACATGGTAAAATACTGCCCTGGCTATTCATTGGCTCCTTACCCGCCACAGATGTCAGCAAAGAAACGGAGGGAGCAATTAAGGCAGTAAAGCTGTACAAAGAAGGACTTCCAAAGTCTTATCAATTTATGGCAGGACGAGAGTGTCCAACAGGGAGATCTGGGAAGATCGCTGTCAAACTGAATCCTGCGAAAAACCTTGAATGATGAATAAGGATGACCACAGTACAGGAGAATGAAGGGTTGACAAGTTAATGCTGCATAACACTCAACTGAAAATGACATCCTGTCTCTTACACTGGCCTGTATTGATACAGAGAAGTCTGTACAAAGAGCACAAAGAGCTCACAATTAGCTTCCCTTTAACATGCTAGAAATAACAGATTACACATTTTATAAGGGAGTATATTCAAGGAGCCAAATGAGGTAGTGTATGGGATTTCAAGTCAGATGACCGTAGGAAAAAACACTTTCAAATGTGAAACCATCTGAACACATCTGACCAATGGAGAACGAACTTGGTACATAACTTACATTAGGACAACATTTCCAAAAAAATGGCCACTTTCTTCACATCTTCAGTTGAATTTATCAATGAAAAGTGAGTGTGACTGAATAATACATGTCTGGTTTATAAACTACATTTTTAAATTCGGAAATAGCCATGGGGTTGCAATATACACGTCACAGCTGCAAGGGTAAAATGTGGAATGACTTTAAGGATGCGAGTCAAGGGTGTGGAACTCCAGTCCTGGGGGGCCGGAGCCCTGTGTAGCTTAGTTCTTTCCCTGTTCCACCACAAATGATTCAGCTCAAAAGCTGTGTGGTAATTAGCACAAGGAGTTGAATCAGGTGTGTAAAATAAGGGGAAACCCAAAAATGTGCAGGGCCGAGGCTCCCCAGGACTGCAGTTTGACACCCCTGATGTAAGTATATGAATGAATGTGGCAGGCCTGGTACACTGACAGGAAAGCATTCACTCTTTTGGGGGCTCATTCGGTGTTTCCAGAATGCAGAGCATGAGAGCGCAGAGCAGGCGGCTGGTAAAGGAGTGAGTGAGCGGCATGAAACGACAGCCTGTAATTGGCTGGCCGTGTCCTAATTCATCTAAATGAAAGCATCAGACACAGCTGAGAGGGGCTAATTACAAAGACTAAGAGGTGCAAACGTGGGCAAACTTGCATACATACATACATACTCACTGACACACACACACACTCGTACACAGAGCAGAAAATCTCATATTTACTTTTACCATTAAATCCAAACTGCTTTAATACAGAATAAATTGTCCATTTGAAATATTTGCTGTGTAGCCAGAGAAAGGGCCACATAGAGTTCAGGTGATGGAGAAGAATGGGCAACACCAAGCAGCACAGAAAGACGTCCATGTGTTCCAAAATGACGAAGATGGATGCCTGTCAGCGGTACCAAATCCCAGGATCAGCTGTACAAATTGCTGCCTGAACAAATCCTTAGACATACCCAATAGGACCGGTCCAATCGGGCCGAGGATTTCAAAGAAAATAAAATCCACTGTGGATTCATCCCAGGAAAAAGCCAGGAAGAGCAGTGGAAGGAAATAAAGTAACAGGAACCTGTCAGATAACCGCAAAAGCCAAAGCTCTGTACTATTATGCAGAGCTAAAGTCCCCCCCCATAAGCGACATCATTTCACTGAGAGAGAGAGGGGAGCCTTTAGATATGGAGGGGGGGAAAAAATCCATGAACATTCGATAGGCCAACCTACGACAGAAAGAATATTCTTGTCTCCTATTAGGATTTGGAGAATGTCCAGGGGTCCATAGAATTTATGAATATAAAACTGGGTTGTGTGTGTGGCTCTGGATGTGAAAAGGGGTGAGAACATCCTCTCCTGCCCAAAGAGTCAGAAAAAGTGAACAGCTGAGAGGCAATCGAACAGGAGGAGGAGAAGCCCTGCAGCAAGTGGGCGCTTAGGGCCGGGCGCCTTCCCATCGCTGCCTGCGGAGGCCCAGCCTGGGGGGTTAGGGTCAGCTAGGGACACGCCACTGCTTCATTTCCAGGGTGTTAACTCTTCTTGACACCTACTGCTTAATGCCTAAACACACACACACATGCATACAGGGAAAAAAACCTCAATGAGAAGCGTTTCTATCTGTATAACAGGATTTCTGAAGAGCTGCTCTCCTATAACAGCGTGCCACACCAGAAAAGCACCTCCTGCAGCCAATCTCTGCTGATACGCATCATAAAAGCAGAATTTCAAGTGTCTCTAGACTAACCCATTGGTCTCTTTTCTTATCGTTTTACCCAACCTGAATTACTGGTACAGTGCATCTTAGCATGCTGTGATTTACCCAGAATTATGTTGTGAGCCTCCCCAGGACATGCGGTATAAAACGGATGAATCCAGATTTTGAGAGACATGTTCCACGCTTGATCTGAAGGGCAGTACTTTAGACTGTGGGGCGAGATCCAGGGAGAATGTGGGCAGAATGTATAAACCTCGCACTCACAGCCCGACCCCGATGCTCTCCAGCTCCGAGACCGAGCGATGATTCTGCTCTGTTAGCCACCATGCTACAGCTACAGTTACGGCGGGAGGGGCCGGGGGCGCAGTCTTCGGAATACCTCGGCGATGGCGTCCTTTAACTTGTTGTACTTCTCGATATCAAAGCGGGTCCTCTTTACTCCCTTGTGGAAGAAGAGCAGGTACTGCCGGTCCCTGGCGTCAGGATAGATGTATTCCTGGTAGAGCAGAACAGAGATCAGGGTGCCGGCATATTGTAGCGTAGGACGGAGCGAAGTCGCTACAGACATGCGGAGGCGCGTGTAAAGACGGTAGCCGGTCAGCTACGGCCGCTCACCTGACGCGTGAGCACGAAGTAGGCGTACATGGCCATGGCTGTACCATAAGTGATGAAGTAGGTGACAGGCTCCATGATGTCCCAGGAGTACTCCCACCAGGTGAGGCGTGCCAGGATGCCAAACTGTGTGGCCATGTACGCCATGCCCCCCCACAGCACCCAGGTGGTCCGGCGCTCCGCCTTCCGGCTCAGCTCCTCCTTTATCTGTCGTCCAATCACAACAACTCGCATTCACTCTGACTGACAGTGAACTCTAAATCGAGTCACCCTCCACCAATTGCAAAAATCAGGTTTATGTCCGTATAGTCTCTTCCATAATTGACATCAACCCGATGCCTCGTTTCCACGGCGTTTCTGCAAATTATTCTGAGGAGTCTAAAAGTGGCACCTTTTCCAGGGGGCGGAGTTGCGAATTCAAGTCTTCCAGTCGTCCAATCAGCTCTCGCTCTTTGGTCAGCTGATGTTCCTCAATGCGAAGGGTAGTGTAGAGTTGCTGGACTAAGAACTTCACGTCGTTCAACCTCTCCGCCTCTTCGTGCGCTAGGAGCTCTGAGATACACGCATGAAGTTCACACATGCACGGACACAGAACAAAGGGAGATATTAGACTGCTAGTAAATAGTGCTCTGACATACAGCGCGTTTCTAAATCACTAGTGAAGCTGTGCAAAAAAATGCCTGGAAGGCCGCTTAGGCACCAGTACAGCTCACCTCTCCGGGGGGGGCGCACCACGTGCGTGGCGTCGTTGATGAGCAGCTTGAAGTCGTCCAGCAGCAGGATGTCGATTCCCGTGGAGGCGGCTATTCTCACACCCTCTGAAAAAGGGGGCGGCAGGACAGGCTGCTGGTTGGAAGTTCACAGCTATGGTAGAGAGTAGCTAAACTTGCAGAGAACAGCTGCTAAAAGATATAATTAATACTGAAAAGGCCCTTTTCATAAGGAGCGGCAAACGGGAGGCATTTTGCCAGCTGGGCTGGAGTGAATGTGCTTCAGCAAGCACTCAGGCAGACGGGGTTACCCATGGAGTAGACGGCGACGCGGTCGATGCCCCGGTCCTCGGCCTGCAGCTGCTGCAGGAATACGCCCACGGAGTCGCTGAGCGGCTTCAGGGTGAACTGGCAACGTTCCCGCCGAGAAGGCAGGCAGACCGATATCACAGGGAGCCCGTTCTGATACATTACAGTCACCTCTGACGGAGGAGGAGGAGGGATAGAGAAAAAGGAAGTTAAAGACAAATATAAATGAGCCAGAATATCACAGAGCAATACCAAGTATGACCAGCAGATGGTGCTGCAACAGTTGTACACTAGGACCCTTGAGGAGGACGGGCTTTGTACGTGTAATCAAAGACTACCCCATGCCCCATAGCTCTGTGTCATCCCCTACACCCAACAAACCTACGTCTTAATCCACTCATCCTGTTGCTGTACCTCAATTCTTTAAATCAAACTGGGTCATCAAATGATAAAATCTGCGGGGTCTACCATCCCTTCCCTGGGTGATTAGACCGACGCAGTACAGTCGGCGCTTGGAAGAGGACACGACGCAGAAAGCAAGCAGAACACCGAGTACACCTTGTCACCAGGTCCAGCAGAATCATCTCAACCCGTCAAAACAAAAATACCATTCGCCCGGGGTTGCCAGATTGGCCGATGTCTCCCTAGATACGAACTGCTCGGACTGCACAGTGACACCGGCGAGTGATTCTGGCTCACGCTCACTTCCCTCCATCTGCCAAACAGCTATGAGTGGTGGGCGGTATGAACTATGAAACAGTAAAAATAAGCAGTTGTGTCACGCTGCTCTTCATTTCAAGTAGGCAACACAACAAAGAGGACGCTTGTGTCATCGAGAGATCTGGAAATCCCAACCCCCCCAGCACCACTGGGTTTATTCTGCGTTCCGATTGCTTTGGCTAAGGTTTCTTCCAAACCCATGTGTCTGTAACAGGATCACTGATCAGGCGTAATTAGCTGCAATGGCGGTGTCACCTTACTGCCAGCATCGCAGCAGCAGCCTCGCCGACCTCCTGGGCGGCGGGACCGGCTGACCAATCACAGGGCCGACAGCCTCAATGCTGCAGAAAGCTCACCCTGCTCTCTCTCTCTGTTCACCTGTACCACACACAGTCTGTCCATAAACCAAACACACTCGATCGAAGGGGCTCAACTCCCAACTAAGAAGCCTTTGATACAGCAAGCTGCATTTCAGCACCAAGCCTAACAAAAAACCAGACAGGTTATGAAACAGATCCATTCCATAAGTCTAAGTCGAATTTGCAATTAAGTCTGAAAAAATAATACAGTACATAACAATAATAATCATAATGATTATTATTATTATTATTATTATTATTATTATTATACAGTAGTGATGCACCAATAAGGAAATTCCTGGCTGATACCAATAGGTTATTTCAAAGACTGATATACCGATTGCTTGGAAGATTTTGCTTTAATAAATTTAAAGGGACATGCAAATAATAATAATAATTTTTTTTTTACCTAAAAAAGTATAACCCTGGCTTGCAAGTCTCAGAGCACTGTATTTTATAACTGTATACATTTTATATATCTATATTATTTATAACAGCGAAGGGCTGATCATCAAGTGAAATAAACTCCGTAACTTTCCTGAGTAATAATGTCTCGATTTCACACTGTCTGCACCGAATTTCTTTTGCTACCAAAGTCTTGCATTATGGACAGACTAGTGTTACTCAGCAGTACTGCAGCCTTCTTTACTGGAACGGATTTGTTTTTCAGAAACTCTTCATACCCGTCACTGTCCTGCCTTAAGGTGAGCAATCAAATTTGTTGTGCTGAAATGTTGATTAGTAGGTTCTCGCCTTTAGCAGAGTAATGTTTCCAAATTGCTTTTTGAAAAACGTTAAAATAATTCCGTATAGCAGACATTTTTCTAACTTTAGTACATAGGTGTGCAAAGCAATATGGGTCACCATTTTAAAGGGGATTATCGGCAGTAAATATCGGCTCATTTTTAATCATCGGCCGATGGCCGGTTTTTGCTGTATCAGCCGATACTGATAGTTAGCCGAGTGCTTTTTTGTACAGTAATAATACAAGTAATTACGTATGATGCTGCATTAAACCTTGAGCCAATAAAACTCTGAAGCTGCGCAATATTTTCACGAGTGTCACAAAGTAGTGTGTGCGTTCATCATTATGAAATATTGTATTTATCCTGAATGTTTAATATAATAGGCTTTAAGCTAGTCTGTTCGTTAGTAGGACTTGTCTGCAAGTTGGACGTTCTTAACCAAGGGGCTACCTGAAACGGGTTTTTGTGTGACACATGAGTGTTGACAGGTGGCACACAGATTCTTCTGCTGGATAACGTCAAAAAAGGCTCAGCGATTCATTCTAAGCGCAAAAGCACTGCACAACACGAGGAGTGACAGATGCATCATTTCTGGAGCAGTGAACTGTCGCTCCCAATTAATGAATCGCCGTTGAGCTCTGATTGCACTTCACGCTGCAGGAAGAGGTACCCCCCCCATAGTTAACAGGCTCTCGGCCATACACTCCTCCTGGCCCACCGGTGTGGGGGCCTCGCCTTCAAGCACCCATGAATGAATGGCTGTCGGGGAACTCCCATGAAACGATCCAACCAATTAAATTGGAACAGAATTCTCATCAGCATCCAGTCAGAGAGGAGATCCACCTCCCTCCTGCAGGCAAGGGGAGGGGAGGGTGGGACAGTTCAGGCCCCCAAAGTAAGAGCTCACTCTGGCTTGACAAAGCCACCATAAGGGTGTTCTTAAGTCAACACTAACAAAATCAGTCCAACTAGCAAGAAAGTCAGCGCTTTGCTTAGGCTTACCCTCCCTTTGGAGGACAGCGGGAAAATGGCATTAATTTGGAGCCGAAATGCTACTTCGCATGACCAGTGTGCACATGACCAGTAACCAGCATGACATCACAGGCAAACCAGCTGTACAAAGCACCAATGGGGAAGCAGAACTGTCGAGATGTGGGTGGTCATATGGCTTTCATGATGATACTCATGATTGGTATTTGGGGCATCAAGTTTGTGTTCATCTGAATGCTCTTTTTCCTTTATGTTCTCAGGGCGGTGCAGTACAATGACTCACCTTCAGGTGGCGTTGCAACAGAAGAGCACAGCAGTCTCTGGGCTTGCCATGTAGGGATACTTTTCCAGCCCTGGAGTGGGAAGGAAGGAAGGAAAGAGAGAGAGAGAGAGAGAGAGAGAGAGAATTACATCAGCAATATTTGGGAGGGAAGAAAACAAAAACACTCCTTGACAACGAGACACTCAGATACTCAAACACACACACACACACACACACACAGTCTCTCTATCACAGAAACTCCAATAGCAGGGTGGTGTGTATTGTCTTGTTCACATAGCCACGGCCACACCCTGCACATGTGCTGCTCGCCTGGACTTTCAAGGAAAAACGTGATGCACACAGAGACAGACAGACACACACAAACAGACACAGACAGACAGCTGTGGAACACCCACTCATAACCACATCACGCAATGAAATACGAATGACCAAAGGCTAACTGTCCGGAATGTCGACATGCCAGCCTTCCGGGCAGCAGGATTAACGACCGACTCGCCGCACCACGGCACAGCACAGCCTCCGCCATTCCCGTCTGCCATAAACAGACGAAATATTAAAATCCGGCAGCCCCCCCCACACAGCTCCTCTTTTCACTGGCCAGCCCTGCTCTCCGCATAAGCAGAGGGGCGGAAGCCGCTCGCGGAGCCAGGAGAGGGACCCCTCAGGTTTTCAGCTCGCTCGGATCGTGCCCTTGTGAAGCAGCCGGAGAGCTCCGCCAACAGGCGGCCCCACGGGATGCTGGGAAGGCGGCTACTTGGGGGCGTGGGGTTACAGGATGCCAACAGGAAGCGTGTTCACTGGGGAAGGGTCTAGTACTTCCCGTCAGCCTGCTGAGGTGTCAGATGTGACCGAAAGAAATAGTATGAGAATGTACAGCATGTGGGCCAACGCAGATAAATTTAGGCCAGTCGCTAAGCTGGCTGGATTTCCCGCCGGCCACAACCAGCAGATACATTTGCTCCTTCCGCCCTTCCATACGGGCCTCTTTATAAACCTCACTGTGCCCTGACCCAGACAGCGCTGATCGTACTCCCTCACACCTGCCACACAGTGAGGTCACCTAGACCACCTGAGCAAAGTGAAATCTCACACATCTTGCGCCAATCAACTCAAATACAGAAGCTGAAGGTAAGGAGGTACGACAGATGAAGTTCCAAGGTTGACAGCAATAAGACCCAATCCTTCTGACAACCCAGAACACCCATGCTGGCCCGAGGTCCTCCGACGGACCACATTTCCCCACCCAGCTGGTCCACGTCCCCGAGCCAGCCAAGCCCCTAGAGCACCAGCCCCCAGACCAAGGTGCTACAAAGCAAACCCAGTCCTCTGATTGTTGTTCTACTTTTACCTGAAATGCTTAACTCAGGGGTGGACAATCTTATCCGCAAAGGGCTGGTGTGTGTACTGGTTTAACTAGTTTACTAAGATGTTTTTAAACCTGATGGTTGATTTTTCAGCTGTAACGAAAACCTTCATCTTCTGTGGTAGAACGGTCCTAAGGAATGCAAACTGCTAGCCAAGCAAATGGAATCAATATGGCCACTAGCCAATCAGGGATGAGCCCCCGCCTAGCAGTGCCTGGGATTGGCGAATCAGGCTCCTTTTCTTAACTGTCCTTCAGACACTGGCCTATCACTCGCCACCACATCATCAGTGGTTTCCTTCAGTCCAGTCAAGCTCAGATGGTAGCCTCAACGAAAAAGGTCATTGAGGGTGTATAGCTCCCCTTTTACGTTTCCCTTTTCTTCTTTAGCAGTGGTAAAAGTAATTGAATCCTTTCTTCGCACTGAAACGATGGTTCCATACTGGCTAAAAGATTTACCTGCATATTACATCATGCGACGCTCACTCTCTCTCACACATCTCTGCAGGCACAGGGAGGAAACTTAAATTTGCTGCAAATTCAAATACATTGAATATAAGACAAAATAATCTGCTGAGTATTTTGTGTTCATACATTTTAAAACCACTCTGTGTTTTCAAAGCCCCTAACATGTCCCTCATCAGGCCAAGCCCCCCAAAACAACCCCCCCATACATATATGTGATGACACTCCTTGATCAGCACACCATTATATCCATAAAATAGCAGACTCACTTTAAATTATGATTTAGTTCCCTGAATCTGACCCTAATGAACATATGAATTATTGAAACTTTACTTCCATCTTTACACTCCAGTAATAGAATTTTTCAGATAAATTCTGATGATAATTTTGTTCTTTTTGGGTAATGGTGGGTTTTAAATGAACGAAGATTAAATTATGTAATTCCATGACTGTAAAAATACACCTGACAACTGTAATAGTTCTGAAACATAGAGGTTGAATAAGAAATAAAAAATAATAAAAACTTCTCATTTTTCCTGCTGAGGGTTCTGCACACACTTCACGTTCTGAAAAGGGCTCTCGCTTGCCTGGCCGATTTCCAGCAGCGGTGCGTCGTGGCGGCTTCAGCTAAAAGCTTCGTGTTTTGGCTGCAGACGGCCACAGAGATAAACGGTGTCACTTTCACCTGCACTTCTGGCAGCGTGAAAGCCACCGTCAGCTGGACTTGGATGTCACTGGCACCGGTGCAAACGCAGAAAGTAACCAGCGCGATTGAAAAAAATCAGAGCGACAGCCCGATCCTGCATCTGAGTGACATCCTGTACCCTTCAAACAAAATAAACTACAGAATTACATTTAAAAATGTCAAATTCCAGCCCTGCATCCATCTTCCAACCACTCATCCAGTATAAGGTAATAGGAGCCTGTCCCAAAAAGCACAGGGCAGGGGCCACTACAGGGGACACTACAGGGGACACTACAGGGGACACTGCAGACCATCAGAGGTCCCACACACACTCTCTATGGGTGACTCAGGGAAGTCAGTGCATCCAAGGAGCCATTTCTTTGACTATGGAGGAAACCAGGAAACAAGCATGGCACAGGAAGAACTTGGACAATGCAAAGCGGGCATTCTTCAGTGGTGTAAAAGCCGGTTTGGGGGGCTGGGGGGTTCGGAGTCCTGCAGTGACTGGTGAATCAGGCAGCTACATTGTGGGATTGATTTTTTCCCTCATAGTCCAGCATCCTCCTTTCAGAGGTAGCAATCAATTTGCAATCAGTCAATGTTTTTTCTCCTCCATAAACAAGGCAAAAAAAAAAAAAAGCCGTTAGATTCTAAACTGCAGCATCAGGATGAGAAATAAGCCTCCAGTCACCATTGCTGGGAAAGACTCATGTGATGTGACTCCATGACTGGGACACAGGCTCATTATTACCGGGCTTCCCCATAGCTGCCAGTGAACGCCACGCAGCCTCCAGACTCCTTCCAACAAGGCCAGCGGTCACCAGAACTGAATTTGTTAAAGCCGCTTGATTTGGCCTTTCTACAAATTTCTGCTACGGTCAAACTGCTAAAACTCGCCATCTACTGGCCCTCTCGATGAAAATGGAAAGGCAGTGTAACAACATAAAGGACGAGAATCTAATCGTGAGGCAGCTGCGGACATTAGCAAAACTACATTATCCAGATCTTCATAAATGAATACTCTGCATTAGATGCTGCACATGTCCTTTGGGGAACGACCCACTCTTTTTGCATTGACAAATAAATCTCAACAGCTATAATGAAGTAGCGCAGAGTAAATCGGCATGCTGAACTTGTGTGGGTCACTCTTAATCAGATAAACCTACATGAATTTCACTAGAGGAAGGGGTTGAGATAATACGGGGCAGTAAATTAGTATGTGGATAAGGTGCCTGCAAGCTCTGTGCTCGACTGGAAAGGGATAGATTGGGAGAGGGAGGGAGGAACTGGACACTCCAGGACTGATGTCATGCTTCAACAGCTTACACCAGTGTTTCCCCAATCCGGTCCTCGGAGACCCACAGACAATCCACGCTTTTGCTCCCTCCCGGCTTCCTGCCAGACAGTCCACATTTACCATGCTCTGGGAGGGAGCAAAAATATGGACTGTCTGTCGGTCCCCGAGGCCCGGATTGAGAAACACTGGCTTAACAAAGGAGCGCACGCCTAGAACGACCTAATGCAACTCATCCATAAAAACACCCAACCACACAAGCCCTACACCACGAGCAGCAGGTACGGTCTGACTGAATAATGGTGACCGCAATGCTGAGGACAGACACACACAGACACACCTACAGTTAATCCGCAGTGTCCTGCAATATGAGCACAGTGAATGGGCAACCTTCAGGTTACAAGAATGCGTCCCTGGTCCGCCATGCAACCTGCTCCCTCACGGCGCATTTCAGGTGCGGGTTGCGTGCGTGTATGTGTGTGTCTGTGTGCCCCACCCTCCCGGTGAACAAAGATGCTGAGCAATGCTCCACTCCCCCACAAGAACACATGGGGGTCACCCAATGAACTGCTCAGGATTATCTATCATTGTTATGGTGTTTAACGATAACAAAGGGTCGATTACGGCAAAGATCAATTTCTGCTTGGGACGGCATTTCGCCATTGCTGTAATTACTATGCGACTGGAAAGGCTAATCAAGCGCATTAATCACCTTCTAGACAAAAGAAAAGAGTTTCTAGGGATGCACAGGATCATATAGCTGTGCAGTATTTAATGCGCCCCCCTGAACGTCCTCACAGCAGCCTCCACAGCGCTGCCAGGCCATCCCGGCGTGTGAACGAGGGAGCAAAGCCTGCAGGACACGGTGGGCAGAACCAGGCAAATCACAGGCAAGTCTTCAGAATGTTCCATAACGGGGCTGACTGAACCGATGATCCACGGAACCGGAAAAGAAAAAGGCTGGAATAATACCTGTGATGGAGGTACCATGCAAGAACATGTTGCTAGTCCAGTCCATCGCAAGAGAAACATGTCCACAGTCAGACACCATGGTTTGCTCAGAGATGCTTAGAACCTAGAGAAAAGCTACATGTGGAGAGCATGCGAACCACACAGAGCAGAGCAAGGGGTGGGATTCGAACACACAACCCCGTGGGTGAGTGGCCCCCTGAAAGACAGTACTGCCAGATTCAAGGAGAGAAGGGAACACTTCTTTTTATTAAAAAATAAAAATTCACGAGACCTGGTAACAACATCACAAGTAGTTTACCAGAGCATGTCAGAAAGGGAGGCAAAGCTTCTTTACGGTAAACATGTATGTGCTAAAGCAACAGGCGCCCGCTGGCCATTTATCCTCAGTGAGGAAGCGGCAGGCGGCGCGGCCATATTGGAAGAGAAAAATTACCCCTTGATGGAAATTATACGTACGGGCTTGGCGAGCCCAAAGCGGCCGGCTCAGCGCCACTCTGTCCACACAGCTGCGTTCCGGAGCGTGTGCGCATGCGCACGTCTCTCTCCCTGCAGTTACGCAGCCGGCTAACCGGCTTCTGCATAAATTACACCCTTCACACGGCCTCCTTGTCTGCACATGCAACAGCATGATGAATGAACCCGTGTGAGACCAGATTTCACGCACACATCTGCATGGGACACACCCGTGTGTGTCTGTCTGCATAACGTGTGTATGCAACGGCGTGCGAAACAGTGTGCGTCTGTGTAGCCAAGATACGGCGCCCCCAAAGCATACAGTCACTCAATACATCCAATAATATACTATGTAAGTGCTTATCCTGGTCAGGGTTGCGGGTAGTCACTGAATCGCCCCCTGAAATATTAAACAGGGAACCAGCAGAAAGCACAGCAACCTTGGACTCAATGTCAA
>JAODLC010000065.1:13421072-13431713 GCA_026781145.1 Hippopotamyrus pictus
GTGCCGCGTTGGGAGTGCCGCGTTGGGAGTGCCGCGTTGGGAGTGCCGCGTTGGGAGTGCCGCGTTGGGAGTGCCGCACTCTCCCTCCAGACGTGTCAGCCTCGCGGGAGCAGAAAGCTGCCACCGGCTCCCACCGTTCACGCGCCCAAGCATTAATGATGAGGAAGATTTTACTAAAGGGCATCTGAGGCTGGAGGAAATCTCAGTGACTGGGTCCCAAAAGCACCGGTTCCTGGTCTTTTCCAGACAGTCACAAGACAAGGGCAGTTCAGGCATATGGTCTCCTACATTAAATAAATGTCATGATGAATCCTGAACCATAAAAGAAACCTTATTTTTTAACAGAAAAGTAGGTTTGTTGAAACGGTACCCCCCCCCCCTCCACACAGCCCCACTAGCACCCAAACTGAGAAATCAGGCACTTCAGCAGACAGGGAGTGGGTGTCCTTCCCTGTTAGTGCAGACAGCCAAGAGTGGGAATGAGGAAGCCAGTCAGGCACTGGTAGTAGAATAACGACACACAGAGGGCCAGAATTTCAGGCATTGCTATGGAGGGTCTGCAGGAAGCGTGACTGACACAGGGTGGCCATCACCAGCAGCCACCAGCCCCCATCTGATCATTGAACAAACGCCTTTACTGCACAGACTACAACATACAGAACAGACCAATCAGCTGTGTCGTGAATGCGAACGCCAGATAGGACACTGCAGCTGAACCTCAGGAGATCCAGTGATATCCTGAAAACCTTCGGCAGATCAGTGAGGCTCCTCCTTCTGTCCCTGCCATTGGGCGCCTTTCACACACGCTGCACACCTCATGCGCTTGGGCTGCAGGGCTGGGAGAGCTACAAACCAACACGTGTGTTAATTAAACATTCATACAGGAGGCCGACAGAGCCACCTCGCGGCTTCAGGGCTCCTATTCTCTGCTAAGTACTGGCACTGCTGTCCTCGGCCCAGGGGACACCGCCAGAAGGCTCCGCTCGCTCCGAGGAGGGCAGTCGATCTAATCACGGGATGAAGAGCAGAGAACAGCACCTCCAGCAAAGAAACCTGAGGGCGAGGAAACCCCGTCTGGGTGGCGGGGGCACTAACCAGGCTAAATCTATATACTGCAGCATCAGACTGGAGTCAGCCTGTATTACAGTATAAACAGCGCCTGGCATTTTACAACAACGCATTTAAGAAGGGGCTCCACAGCTGCCGCAGGCAACGCCAACACAACCTCTGTGACCTTTTGAAAAGGTTCGCCTCACAAGCCACCGTCTAACCGCTATCACTTCCTGGCAAAGCTACAAAGCTGCAGCCGTCGTGGAGGGAAGCGGCACGAGTTCCCTCCGCCGTAGATTTCTCTGTGAAGGCAGGGACCTTAGAAAGGGTTAGGGCAGCATGCCTACAGTTATGTACACAGTTATACAGAATGTTTTCTGTTTTGGACGTAATGGGACACACAAACTGTCATCGTGTCAGTGGTTCAATCAGTCTAGAGAGAAGCGTGTGTGTATCACTCTCCCAGCACAGAACATTGTTTTTCTTAAATGTCTTCCTTTATATATCAAGTCTTGCAAAGCACTCCTATAATGTTACTACTATATAACACCAAAACAAGTAACACTAAAGATAAAGCATTTGTATTTGGACATATTGCTTAATAATGACCACTCTGAAGGGAAAAGATCATATGTATCACGTTTCATCGTTTGACGATATACACTCATGGGAGTTTTTCTTGCACAAATGTGTGGATTCAAGAAACTAGAGGAGGAGAGACCATGACATCTGATTGGTTAGTCCCGCCTCCTCTAGTTGCTTAAACCTGTCTGGATTCCAATTTACGTTCAAAATTTTTGTGCAAGTGAAACTCCCATGAACACGATATAACTAACACTGAAGAGCTGTACCTAAGTAATCAACCAAAAGTAGTATAATCACATATCACGCTGAATAATTGAGGAGATGACAACTACCTCCATCTATCGTGACCATTTGTTACCGTCCTATTAATTACTTTAATCGGCAAAACGATGATGCATCTAATTAGCTGGGAAAACATGTATGGTTACTATGATTCATGACAGTTAGTAGGGGCTGCTGCCCAGTAATTTAAGTGAACAGATGACATCCATCAATACAGGAGTGCATTCGAGACTGGCTGTCCCCTCTGAATATGTCCCACCCCTGACTCATCTTCCCTTCCCCCATCTTTCCCCCTTCTCTCTGCCCACCCTGGTGCCGGGAGCCCCGCTCGACCTCACTGTAAACGTGCCTCAGAGTCCCTCTCAGACCGTCTGCTGGCCACAGCTCCGGCCGATCGATGGCCCAGGCCACAGTAACTGCGGGCCGTCATGGATACCAGTCAGAACAATGCAACAGCGGCGCAGCGGAGGGAGAGAGGGAGGTAGGGAGAGAGGGAGCGAGGCGAAAAGGACAGACAAAAAAAACGCTAAATCTAAACAGAGCTCCTCTGATGCTGGTAAATTCAGCTTGAGCACATCACAGAAAGAAAGAGAGAAAGAGAGAGAAAGAGAGAGAGAGAGAGAAAGAGAAAGAGAGAGAAAGAGAGAGAGAGAGAAAGAGAGAGAGAAAAAGAGAGAAAGAGAGAAAGAGAGAAAGAAAGAGAGAGAAAGAGAGAGAAAGAGAGAAAGAAAGAGAAAGAGAGAGAGAGAGAAAAAGAGAGAAAGAGAGAGAAAGAGAGAAAGATGCAGCCCTACAGCAATTCAGGAGCCTAGCAGTGATGGCAGACTCCAGGAATGCTGGAGAGCCGGATCCAGGATCCCCAGTACCATGTGCCTTTGAAAACAGAGTTTTTCAGGCCTCCAGCAGGGATTTAGAATGAAGTGGTTTTACGCACACTGGGACTCTTGCAAACTGGTCCGCCTTTCTTCCAGCCCCGCCCGTTCCCCACCCTTCCCCTCAAACAATGAAAAAAGTGGCCCACGTTTTCACTTGCTCCCCGGGTCATTCCACGTCCTCCGCCCGCAGGGCACGTCACGCGTCACCAAGACACACACCCAGAGTTGTGCCAGTGCGTTCTTGCAAACTACCCTTCCTTCCTGTGTGCGTGTATGTGTGGGCACGCCCGGAGGTGTGGGTGTCTGTGTGCGTAACTGAGAAGGGGAGAGAAGGGACTTCAGAAGGCTCCTCTCCAACTGAACGCAAACAGTCATACCTCAGTAATGCGAATATTCAAACCGCACACCATTTCACATCAGATTGCTACACCCAAAGGCACACAAACAACCTGTTCATACAACCTGTTCTACTGATTAAGAGGGCAAGCTCCCTAGTACATGTTCCCCTCGATCCTCAGACGTTCAGACAAAATGTCAGTACATGCAGAGCAGAGAGGAACAGAAAGCTGCCATATGAAAGCAAATGACCAATAGGAAATCAGTGGCAACTATTTATAAGCAAGTAAAAGTGACTCAGAAACTTCGTAACGAATCGGCAGGAATTGTAGACGGACGGAGGACACGGCCAGCTCAAAGATTTAACCGAGATCAATCGATACCGTTAACAGGCGCTGTAGACATAGGGAGGGCAGGGAGGCGGGCAAAGGACAAGCACCCAGACGGGCGCACCCGACGCCAGGCAGAAACCTCGGGAAGGGCGAGGCCGCCGCCACCGAGTGAGAAGGTCAGGGCCGTTATCGATATTCTGTGGGGGAAAATGTCTCCATGACATGGCATGGAGTCTAAGGTGACCGGACAATCCATGTCAGGGAGGACACTTTGAGCTACTTTGGGTTTTACAAACTACTTTCAAATTGAAAGGCTCCTGTGCTCGGCTAAATAGTTCAGCTATTCTTGTGCTTTGACTGGTTTGTTTCCTTGACTGAAAGACTCATCCAGCTGTTTCACATTAGCATTAGTGACACATGCATGATTATAGGAGACTGACCAATCAGCACACAGCAAGAACTCGGTGCTCAAGTGAAATCCAGGTCCGTTTAATTGAAATGGTAATTTACAATTCCTGTCCTAGCTCAGAGTGTCCTCCCTCACATGGATTATCTGGTCACCCTATACTGGGTTTCCTCACAGCAAAGCAATTACTGCAGGGGTGCCAAATCTTATCCGCAAAGGGCCGGTGTGTATGCGGGTTATTGTTGCAACTCCCTAAATTATTAATTAGAGGACTGATTGGCTGAAGAGTCCTCACACCTGGGTTTGAACAGCTGACCTACAGGATAAGATTGGGCACCCCTGAATTACTGGCTATGCAGTGTTTCTTTCATGGTTTGCCCTGCTCTGCTGCCAGTACAGCAACCACATATTTTTCAAAGTACAGTCCGTGTAACATTTATCAATTCAATTTTCTAAGCACAGATGGACATTTGAAGTTCAAATATCCAAAGTTGACATTATGAAATCACTGCTTCAGGACTCAAATAATTAAATATTGTAATGATTCTCTCCCCAGATGAGAATGATCGGTAAAACACCGAACCTGCCTATCAAAATTACCAAAAGTCCCAAATAATCCCAAAAATATACAAATGTAAAACAACTTATAACGAATTATTATAACTATATAACTAAATAACAGGAACAGAGATTAAACATTTCACTTAGCTTGTTCAAGTGTATTTTTATTATACAACATATATAAACATATAAACATTTGTATATTTATAATGATAGACACCAAAATACATTTAATAGAAGTTAAAATTAATAAGAAAATAACATAGTTATGCTCTTAGTTAATTAGAGTTTTGGTACAGTATATTACATATAATTCTCATGCAGAAATCAGGTGTCAGGTTAGCTTAGCTAGCTTACGCTGAATGTTCTGAATCAAATGGTAAAAAAATCTTAGAAATCCTGTCAGAGTAGTGCATATAATGGTAAAAATTTTAAAAAGCTGAACGTTACTGTCAGAGGAGACGGAACAGAAGGACAAAGATCCAGAGATGCGGGGACAATGGAGTTTTAATGGACAGGCAGATCCAGCAACCAGTAACAGAAGGGGAGCAGAAAGAACCGGCTCCTCGGCTCCAGCACTCGTATCACGAGCGAGGGGCAGGAGGGAGGCCACAGTGAGGAGCAGCGAGTCGATGGGCAAAGTGACGTCAGGCGGTATTTGTAGTTGATGTCCGAAAGCGAGGGTCAAAGCCAGGAGGGTCCGTCCGACAAGCAGGCACGGGACTGGAACACACGGGAAGGGACGAACGGGAGGAGCCGGGTTCCACAGGACAGGCGGGTTAAGGACGGGAACTGGACTGAGGAAGGAAAAAAGGTAAGGATGGCACACAGGGCTGACAGGTAAGGCGAGGGCAGGTAGGTAAATGAGAGACAAAAAGAGTGCTCGGTATGGCTTGAAGGCATCAGCGAAATACTTCGCAAGGACTGACAGGGAGTCCGCTTCCTTTAAAGGGGTTATTTGCCGATCGACGTGTTGCACCTGTCAGTTCCCGCCTCCGTGGGCGTGACAGTTACATGAAATTTTCTCAGAAATCATTTAATATGTCTACATATATAGTGTAGACATTTCATACAACATTTACCTCACCCCTCTCTAAACCACCATATTAATTGCTTCCCCCAACAACAAGTGACTTCAGCGAGTCGCGTCGTCTTTTTCAGCATTTTTCAAGTCTGTAGGTTACGCAGGGGCTAGGCGCAGAAACACGCATGTTCTGTATCAGTCAGGGACCAATCAAGTTCATGTGTCAGGTACTGATGGAATACCCGGATGTGCTATCATTTATTGGATTTAATTGAGTACATATTGGAGACAATTGACTTAATGGGCAGTCAAATAGAATGCATTTCACGGAACTTTTGGATAGAAACGGAAAAGCAGACCCAACACATCATTTGGACTGGAATTGATATAAACAAAAACATAATACCAACCATATCTTTATTTTAATTAAAAAATATTTATTAAATATTTATATTCTTATGTTATATATGTAACCTTAAGAGAACCTTCAAGGAACATGCCCTAATTTTATGGCTCTATAAAAAGTAACCTCAAGGGAACCTTCACAGAACGTTTGTAAAAGGATACAAAAAGGTAACCTTAAAAGAACCTTCAGGAAACGTTCCCTAAAGATTCTCGCAATGTTCCACAAAATGTGACCTTTAGAGAATGTTCGTAAAAGGTCACATTTTGTGGAACCTTTATAGAATGTTCCAAGAATGTTCTCTAAAGGTCGGAAACTTTGGAGAACCTTCAGGGAACGTTTCCTGAACATTCTATGTTAGCTTGGATGGCAGTTTCCAGCCATTCTAATTTACTCATCTCTTCAATTCATGGGGCTTTCTTTTACGTTCTCATTGTTTTTGCCATATTTTGTCCCTAATTAACTCTGTAATTTTTGCATTTTTTCATTTCAATTAATTTCATCTTAATTTTTCAGTGTACAGTAAATCAACAATTAAATATGTGGCCAATCTCAAACCTGAAAATAAACATTATCATAGGTATCAAGTCTCACGTTTTCCCTGTGAGACTAATGCCTTTTAGCCTATGTTGCCATCTCACAAGTTGTCATGCACCTACAGTATAGCGAAGAAGCTTACTACGATGACCGCTGGAACCCAAGCCACCCCCGCCCACCCAGGCTGATATATAAGGATCATACAATATGCTAAGTTACATATGAATTCCACCTGACTACCCAATATTAAACACAATATGGTTTTTGCCTAAAATTTATTTTACACATGTAACCCGGTGGTTAAAGGAATTCTATCTCATTCTTTATTAGGTTAAAGTAAAAGACAGAGACAGGAGGGACAAAGAAAAGAGGCAGAGACATCAAGGACGTTGGACAGAGAGAAGCCCAAGGGAACTGCAGCAGGCGAGGAGTGGCAGCCGGAGGGGCTGCAGATGACTGTGAGGCTGGAGTAGAAGGAGACCTTGCAGAGGGTGAGGAGGCAGGCGGAGCAGATGAGGAGGGAGGAGCAGTCACAACAGGCGACGGTGCAGCTACATGCGGAAATGGCGTAGCCAATCAATGAGCCATAGTGGGGGGAGCTGCAAGCGCCGGACGAGCTGAGGCAGGGGAACCTGCAGGCAACTAACTAGGCGGTGGAGGCAGGAATGAAGGCGGTCGACGAGGTCTCAGAGGGGGACCCTTAGGCGACTGCCGAACAGGAGCTGGAGGACTCACAGGTGCCCCCTGAGCCCCAGCCAAGGCGAGAAAGGGTAAGCCAGGGGGCTGGGTGGGTGGGGCCCAGCCCCTGCACCTATGTCCTCTCCTTTTTCAGGACACCGATAGGCGGGGATCCAGTAGGGATCCACTGTGCTGGGGCGAAGGCAGAAGGGTCAGTTCTCTGGAGAGGTCACTAGGGGCCACTAGGGAAATCTTCGAGGGGTCCTATTCGAGCTCCTCCTCATCCTCCATCAAGGGAGGAGGAGCAATGGTCACACAATCTGGGACCTTCTCGGGGACAAGGACTGGGGTCCTGGGATCAGGTAGTGTGGGAATCGGTACCTTAAGCGGGGGCAGGGCCGGAACCTTGGGCATGGGCGGAGCAGGAGGCGCGGGAGGAGCCGGGACCTTGGGCGTAGTAGGAGGTGGAGTAGGAGGCAGAACAAGAGGCACAGGAGCCTCGGGTGGAGCAGGAGGCAGAGCCGCAGCCAGGGCCTCGAGCATAGCAGGAGGCGGAGCTGCAGCCGGGGTCTCGGCCTCACTGGACGGCGCGTCAGCTGGGGCTGGGACCTGCAGGCAGCACAGCACAGGCAGGGCAGGATCAAAAACAGGCTGAACAGGCACTTCAGACACCAATAGAACAGGCAGGGCAGAAACTGGGAGAATAGGTGAGTCAGGGACATCAGTAAAAGTCGCCAGGGTCTGTGCCGTAAAAGTGGGTGTTGCCCCTTTAAGAGCCCTTGGGATCCGCGGGATAGCGTCCCACACAGCTCTGGTCCCTTTATTGGCAAGGCGGGCTTGCCGAAATGGGTAAGCGGCTAGCAGCGGCTGCACGATGGAGACGATGCAGGCTTGGCGTACCTGCATGCACGACGTTGCGGTGATCTCCGTAATGAACCCCATCAAGTTCAGGTTTGGGAGGGGTTCCTCCCAACAGATGGCGGAGAGAGAGGCATAGGTTGGGAGAGATGCATCGCTGTTGCTTCCTCAGGACTTCTCTCCTTTTGCTTCCTCTTTTTCTTTCTCCGGCTGTTGGCTAAGGTTGCCCTGTCTTTGGGAGCATGGACGGTGGTTCTCTGGGCTCTCCTATCAATGATGCGCTGCACTAGCCGCCGGAGATTTTCGTGCACCTCGCCGATGAGGTGCACGTTCACAGACTGAGACATCTCCTGGAGGAGGGTCCCTCTCCAGCTGGCTAGTTCCAGCACTCCGGGGTCTGACCGGACCTCAGGCTGGTTTAGCCAGTACACCACCTCCTGAATCAAGCCAATGCATTGTCGTTCCGCTTGCGGAGGTGAGTCTTCGGTGAGGTCTGTCATTCTGTTACAGCGAGTTCAGGACAAGTAGGCAAGCAAGCAACGGGAGCCATAGATGTGGGCAACCAGGGTTTATTACAGGACACAGACTTTACTCACAGGCAACGTTAATGACAGACCTAGGGAAACGTACTCAAATGCGGACTGAAATACATAGGACAAGCCGGAAATAACATCAAACAGCTGGGAACAATCAGGGTTTCACACGAGGTAACGATGGGGCATGGCACACAGAAGGATGGTAGGAGCAGGTCATGACATCTATATCTTTTTGGATATTCATTTGAGTTGAAGAAATTCTGGCAGTTGTAATTAAATGTATATGCATTTGTGTTAGAATTCATTTTAAAATAATTTTAATGTCAGAATTTCATACACACAGCAAAATGTGTAGCCTAAAGCTCATTGTTTTGATATTTGGAAATTAAATGTATTGTAGCACTGGCGGGGTGCATGTCCCAGCATGCCCCGTATGCAATTTTAAGTAGCCCTTGTTGTGTTGTTGTTAATGTTAATAGTTACAGCTGTTGCTGTAGCGGATCAGCTCCTTTCGATGGTGTCTGATATCAATCCTTTCAAAGAGCGTATTATGAGACTCAGGCTCCTTGGGTGTCTTGTCTGTTGTCTCGGTGTATGCTCCAATTGTGGTGAGTGATCTCTTGTTGAGGGAGACATTTTACTCCCAACTTCAATCAGTAGTTGAAGGGTGCCCACAAGGTGACTAGTCATAGGTGACTTCAGTTTGACCACTGGCACTGACAGGGCTGGCTATGAGGATTGTATTGGTCACCATGGGTCTGGAGACCAGGGTGAAAGTGGCTCCATGTTCCTTGATTTTGCGAAAGGTCAGGGGCTGCGGGTCACAACGGGTCACACCTCCAGTACTGGTGGTGCCACATTGTTTGATGGAAATTCAATGGAATTAAAAATGATTAACCCACAGAGGGCAGATTTCAAAGGCACCCCAAAAATCAAAGTGAAAAAATTATGTGGCAGGCTAGTCTATTTTGCCAAAATTTCATTGCTGCAACTCAAAATCGTACTCTGTAGTTTGTATGGCCCCCATGTGCCTGTATGCATGCCTGACAATGTCGGGGCACGCTCCTAATGAGACAACAGATGGTGTCCTAGGGGATCTCCTACCAGATCTGGACCAGGGCATCACGGAGCTCCTGGACAGTCTGAGGTGCAACCTGGCGGTGTTGAAACATAATGTCTCAGGGATGTTCTGTTGGATTTAGGTCAGGCAAATGTGGGGGCCAGTCAATGATATCAATCCCTTCATCCTCCAGAAACTGCATGCATACTCTCGCCACATGAGGTCGGGCATTGTGGTGCACCAGGAGGAGCTCAGAACCCACTGCACCAGCGTAGGGTCTGACAGTGGGTCCAAGGATTTCATCCCGATACCTAATGGCAGTCAAGGTGCCGTTGTCTAGCCTGTAGAGGTCTGTGTGTCCCTCCATGGATATGCCTCTCCAGACCATCACTGACCCATCACAACACCAGTCATGCTGAACAATATTACAGGCAGCATAACATTCTCCATGGCTTCTCCAGACCCATTCATGTCTGTCACATGTGCTCAGGGTGAACGTGCTCTCTGTGAAAAGAACAGGGCACCGGTGCTGGACCTGCCAATTCTGGCATTCTATGACAAATGCCAATCAAGCTCGATGGTGCCAGGCAGTGAGCACAGGGCCCACTAGAAGATGTCGGGTCCTCAGGCCACCCTCATGAAGTCTGTTTCTGATTGTTTTGTCAGAGACATTCAAACTAGTGGCCCGCTGTAGGTCATTTTGTAGGACTCATCCTCATCCAATGCTCATCCTCTGTTCCTCCTTCGACAAAGGTGCAGATACTGGTCCTGCTGAAATCTTACTGCAGAAACATGAAAAAAAACCGCTGACTAAATCCGTAATCTGTCTTCTTTTCAAAACGTCCATTGTTCGAAGTATTAAAGTTTTTAAAATTAGGTTAAATTGGCAAAAAAAAGTAAACCATGTCACCTTACTTTGTTTTACCTGCATTGGGGCATGTAGTGCTGCCCTCACCTGAAGATCGCTATTTGCATTCTAAATAGCCACTGTAGGCTCTGCACTAGTTCAGGTGGAGTTTGTTGTCGCCATGGGGTGTCGATAACACCTGATTCAACTCCTTGTGCTAATTACCACACAGCTCTTGAGCTGAATCATTTGTGGTGGAAGGGGGAAAGAA
>JAODLC010000065.1:13452199-13464660 GCA_026781145.1 Hippopotamyrus pictus
ACACAGAAACTATGCACACACACCTCTTACAAAAGTGCAGAAGAAAACTGATATGATTTCTTCCATCTGAAGAAGACGTGTAGAATCTGCAAGTGCATCACATCAGTTACATTACCAGTTGAGCAATCGTGAAGAGCAACATTTCCCAATGCAGTCCTCAGGGACCCACAGCTGCTCCATGTTTTTGCTCCCTCCCAGCTGGCTGCCACAGAGTCCGCATTATGCAAAAAACGTGAACTGTCTGAGGGTCCCCGAAAACCGCAATGGAAGACAATGCTGTAGGGCAAATCCAGGACTCTGCCACATTCTCAGAGTTTAAAAGGTGACAGAGGACATCATATTGAATTATGAAAAACTTAGAGATAACAGATTTCATCCCCAGATGCTTCATATCCCTGAGGTTTTATTATAGTCACCCTCCAACCATCATCCATGAAAGTTTTCTGAAAGTTTGCTGAAGCTTATAAGAATGAACGCATTTTAAATCCAAATCCTATGGACAAAGAGGAAGATGAGGCATTGAGCTTTTCATGGAAGGACTGTTAGGCTAATGTTTATGGAAAATGCCCACCAAATTACTTTTAATATTAGTTATGTAGCTTAATAAATAAATTAAGAAGAAAATCACAATAAAATGTGTGTGTGGGAGGGAGGTAACAATGGTAGGCAGCGAGACCTTAATGACCAAACAGCATCCTATTCCACAAAAGCAGAAGACCTAAAAAATATCAGAGAACTGATGCGACTGGAGGGACCCTTATGAAGGGGGCACAGCACTGGATTGCGGGTGAGGAACGGTCATCGGGCAGGTAGACGTCACACCTGGATCTCGCTAGCCAAAGTGTCAGCACTCTGACGTTTATGTTTAAAGGACTTCTAAATGCTGTTAGGCCGTGTGAACTGACTGAAACGGCAAGCAATCAAACAACAACATTACTGCATTTCCATGGCCAAGTTTCAAATGAAGTAAGATTTCTAGCCATTCCAGCATCACAATAATCACTACAACAGCAGCCATCATACAAAGCCGGTTTTTCACAAAGATTATAAAATGATATAATCTACTGCATTCATGGCCACTCAATGACCACCGGTATTGTTGTTCTCTTTCTAAATATACCCTATAGACCCTACAGTGGACTTCTGGAGATAAAATCAACTTTATTGATCCCAGGAGGAAATTCTGGATTCTGCATGGGTCCTTAACTCCAGATAATGAAAAAACAGCCTAAAGCCAACAGCCTGCACAGGGTGCTTCCTCTGACATCACTTCCTCTCCAACAGAGTCTATCTAAGAACCAATCTCACTTCTCTGGTGGGATCATCTAGTGAAAGCCAAACTGCAGAAGTCCATCTTGGGAAAAGACAAGGAACAGTCATAGAACAGAGTTGAGCCACACACTCCAGCAAGAGTGTACAGGTTTGGATCGTGGGGAAAAGGAAACTGCAGTGGAACAGGAGCAGATCAGCAAATGGCAGACATAGCACTCTGAAAATCCATTGACATTAACCCTTGACCCTTTGGAGGACTGCAAGAAGACACAGCGAATGACAGAGGAATGATTTTACGAATGGATATCTACAAATATCTTCCTGAAGTTACAATATTTACATCAGCTGAGAAGCAAACAATATAATAGAATCGATGGCTCTCGAGTTCAGCTGCCTCTCTGCATTAATAAGGCATTAATCGTCCCGCCCCCCCCCTTTCCCAAGTATCCCGCTCACAGGATTATCAGGAGAGGATGTCAGGTAAAATCTGCTTTACGCTTCTTGTGGTCAATGAGCTGGCAGTTATTAGGAAGGAGCACAACATGCAGCTCGATGCTCGGATCACGCTGTCACGTAGCGCTGTTTAACTGTGTAACGGCAGTGACATGTTATTGCTCACCTAAGTCACCCAGATTCAAAGCCCTTTTGCCTCTGAGAACATCAGCATCAAACTCTGAAACAACATCAACAAAACGGTTTATCATTAACACAGACATTCCGAATACATTATTCGAATACCTGCAATTTAATTAATCAACTTTTCTCCTGATACTAAAGGAGAGAGATTATTTTATTTGCAAACCAGGGCACTTTAAGAGTGTTTCATGGCCTGTAAATTAAATCTCTCTCTCTGCTGTTCCCCTGCCCTCCTCTGGCTTAATCACCCTCGCTCCTCCGATGGTCGTTAGTGCCGACGGAGACGCTGAGATAAAAGGACCTCCTGAACGGCCATCGAGAGGCTCAGCGGGAGCCAGGGCTGATAGATAGTTCCCTGGGAGGTTGTTGGCTTGCTGCATACTGTAGGTGGTAGATATCCTGCAGTCACCCACCATCCATTTATCCTGGTCGGGGTCACTGGGGGCCTGGAATGTACCCCAGGCAGCATAGGGCACAAAGCTGGAGTCACCCTGGATGTGATGCCAGTCCACTTTAGGGCACATATAAACAGACATACACAGCCTAATCCCAACAATGACAGCCTTAACCTTAAGTAACCAATAGACTTTAGGAATTTTTAGTTTGACTGCAGTCACAGATTTTTATAGAATTGAGATTCACCTTGTGGTGAATGAAAAAAAAATGGTCCTCAACATCAAAATAATAATTTTTTTTCCATCACATTATGGGGACATTTGGTCCCCATAATTAATATTATACATAACCTACACACACAATCAAATCATGGGCAAATTCAATTAAGCCGACTGCCAAAATGTCTTTTAACTGTTGGAGGAAACCACTGCAACAAAGGGAAAACATTAAGAACTCAACACACAGTCCAGGTGACAACAGTTCTACGCACTAAGTCACCTCCAGTCACACCAGCTTTTCACAAAGCCTGAGAGTAGAGCACTAGGCAACCAAGTATAACTCCCCCTCAATTCGGCAAAGAGCAAGCAGACCTTACAGATACAGAGCTTCCTACTCCCTTCATCTTACTCAAAAACACAGTGAAGTTCTGGTTTTTACATCCAACCTCTCCAACCACCTCAATGAATGATTCGCAACTTGAAATCCAGTTCTGCAAATCAGACAGTATAGCCGGACTGCCGTCATCATGCTTGTGGCTACAGAGAAGCGACATCTACGACTGTCCTACTAGTAAGGCCTGGATTCACTCCCACATTTGAGACGTGATAATACACTGCTCATATTAAAAATAACAGGAGAAAACAATAAGCAGACAGTCGTTTACCCCTGTATGTTTACTGTGAAAGGCTACAGCTGATGCAGAAACACTTGCTGCGCTACAAATCTGGGAAGAGTCATCCGTCGTGGAGCCATGTGCCTCTGCTGGGGTGTTTACATGGAACTGTCGCGACAAATTATTGCCTTGTTTCAGTACATAAATATGAGAACATAAAGGGAATAAAATAAAATGAAATGATGTAAAACAAAAATTTTGAAAAGGGTTGTTTTTAATGTGCACCTGGTGTTCTGGTCTAATTTCCAACCATGTACCCTAACTGATTATCCAAAGCAGGGGCAAAAGGAGCAAGACGCCCAGGACACAAGGTGGGGGACACCCTGGTTGGGATGCCATGCTAGTGTAGGCACACGCACACGTGCACGCACACAATCTAGAAACATGATTTCCATTCTTAAAAACGAAATAAAATAAATAAATGCATTCATTGGTAGAGTGCAATGGAAACAGCGACTATATTATTTGTTTCAACACATGGTTAGAAATGTCAACATGCAAGGCTTTGATGCGACTTCGTATTTGACTGCAGAAAGGGAAAAACAAATAACCGCTTGCATGGCTTGTCATATTTATATTGAGCTAGTTATAAATAGACAAGCATTTGAGTTTGCATTCGAGATAAGGAAAATAAAGAGGTCAGATTAACAATAAAACACTCAGATTTTATCAAAATAGTAAAGCACCCTTTTTGGCAATAAAACTATTAGCAGGGAAAGGGGTTAATCACTCTTGTTCAGGACTTAGGAAGAACCAGAAGGACCAGAAAACTTAAGTGAAAGTTAGCACTGCTAATGCAGGAATGACAAGCAGCTAAAATTGTACAGCTCCTGCACTAGTGAGGCAGGGATGCTAACTGGGGGACTGTGGAGTCCAAATATCCCATCAAACACAGAATGCTCCACACACTGTGTAGAAGGCAGAACAGCCATTCGGAAACTGGAGGCTACAGACTCACAACAACTCGGTACGGGATAAGCAATTATGAAAGATGGCTGGATGCAGGGACAGAACTGCTACAGAATGTCGGGATGCTCAAGGCATTGGAGACATTTCGCTGTTGAGACAATGAACCAAAGCATCTATATGCTTCATGAGAAACATCCAGCTGTATGATTACCCAACACTGAAAGCTGGAGAAATTAATCTGGGATAAACCCTATAATGGGTGTGCCAAGTACCTGAAATATTCCATTTATTAGTAAGCCAGTTAAATGTTGGTCATCAGGAAAAGCGATGGATAGATTAATAAGTAAATACAATACTAAGCTAATTTCCATGTAGCGATAAAAATCCAGGGTCACGTTAAATTTAATAATTTAAAGACCTTGCTTTTAAACTCTCTCACAATTCCTTACATAAAATGGTAAATTTAGAGCTTACAAGAACCTACTAGAATAAAATTTGTGTTGGGGGGGGGGTCACAAAATCGGCTTTAAAGTTGAGTTTGAAGTTTGGAAGTATCGACAGGAATAGAGAATATGGAAATTATGCGGATTCTACATCCTCTAGAAAAACATTAATTTACCACGAAAGAAAAATCTGAGAACTTTAACTCAGTTCAGTAACTTTGACTGGTTGTCAGAGGACCAAAAATCACTTAAAAGATCCACTTCAGAGACAACAGCAATCTATCAAACACACCCATAAGCAGCTATTCATTAGAATAGAAAAATCAAAGGTTAGTTCAACCAAATACTAAATACAGTATTGCAATCGAGTCCATAAAGGTCACATCTATCATTAATAAAACACTGCACTGTAAAGTTAAATGTGAGGGTCTACAGCCTCAAAGACAACATTATCACTGACAAATAATCAACATGACTTCACTGGTCTTCATCCACCACATAGACTTAATAGACAGGGACTAATGAGGTTAATTAATCCCTAATGTGTTTTACTGGTGGTCATGTGGTAACATAGAAAGCCAACACATTAATCAAAGGAGAGACCAAGGGCAGGTGTAAAGTCAGCAAAATCAAGGAAACAGCACTCAAGAACCTTCAGAAACTGTATGAGGCACGATGAACAGAACCCACTGGGAATTATGATATCATTACATTTTTCTGCCATGATTATAAGCATGAATCCCCTAAACTGTGCCAGTCAAAGCTGAAGAGAAGCATGGCATACAGCCAAGGGCAGAAAGTAAAAAAAACATCAATTACAATCAGAGACGTCACAGATTCCCATTTCCAGAAGCACAACCCTGGTATTTACTCCACATATCCTCCTTCAGCCCATTAATGTATTAGCATAAAATGCTATCATCTCACAAGAGGGTTAAACAGCTCCTGGGGTATTACAGCTTCATGAATGGGGTTTCAGTGAACGACAAACTAGTCTCCCATGCCTGTCGTGTAATGTGGACACGTGCTTTGAAAACTCCACTTGCAAACACTTGCCCAAGTGACAGAATACAACTGCTGAGCTCTAGGCCAGCGTGGAAAACAGACAAGGTGGATCCCTACTATTCAAAGGTCTATAAACAGCTGCAAGATCCGGCTCCCGGAGCGCTTTGGGCAGATTTAAGGGACATTTTAAATGTCGGCACAGCCATAGTGTTTGGTGCACTTATCTTCATCTGCATAGGACTGGTGCTTTAAACATATTGTCTTAAGTGCCTTAATTTGCTCAAGATATGGAAGACGGTCAGCACACTACCATAATGATTTTACAGTTAGAGGTTCACACAGGGAGAACCCCAACTTCAACCCCATGGCTGTTCCAATTATCTCAAGTGACGGCACCCCAAATTAAACAAGAACAGGGAGTGCTCAAAAACAACTGAAGGCAAGAATGAACTATTTAAACTATTTAAAATGAGCTTAAACCCAAAGCGCCAAGCAATCTGATGGATTCAATCTACAGCTTTATTACTCTTTTTACCTCATTGACACAACAGCCCCAAAGACAGACGATATACGGCCGGTGGTCTCAATGGACAGATGACCTTCTAAAGCACCACACAGATCAGGCAATGCAAGGCTCCACCTGAGCACAGCACCCCGACAGCAGCTGCCGTTGGGGGGGAGCTGCAACCGGCTGAGCCCCATAACGGACCGCGAGCTGCATGTACACCAAAGCCTCGCCACATGTCATCTTCAGTTATGGTAGTGCTGGGGTTCATTGCCAAAACATTATATTCCATCGTTCCCATCTGGAACCTTATTATAAATTCCCACCAAGCCCCAGCCTGCCATCTCACCCATCACTTAGAATCAATCTGCTTCCCACAGGCTGTCATCCCGCAGTATGGACCACATTCAATTACAGGCAAGGTACTAAAAAACCCTTACAGCCTATAAACACCATTCATTTTGATTTTTCATTCCTTAATACACCCTCTCCGACCAAAAAATAAAATATCTGGAATTTACTAAAGGGACTAAGAGTTACAGAAGGTCCCAAAACATAAAGGGGATGCAGTTACTGCTCTGGTGTAATGGCACAACACTGCAACAAATTATTAATTGTAAACTGTTAACTGGAGTCATGACTGGATGCCTGAGGCAGAGAGTAAACACAGAGTTCCTTTCAGGCTACAGAAATTGTGCAGGAAAACCTTGAACAGACCCACTAAAAAGGGGAGACACGCTGAATCTACTGCATTCAAAATGTAGAAATTAGGTGAGATCTATGCGTCTTCGGGATCGCTCGAACGTGGGTCGCTAATCGCTGAAACGCGTGTCTGCTTGTGTGAGGTTTGCACACACGCGTGCACAGTGGAGTTACTGCCGCACTGTCACACACACACACACGCGCGCACACATTGCAGAGGCAGAGCGCCACTCGGGAGCCCGGCAAGCTGGAAGGGAGGGGGGCGTTACGGCCAACTTGGTCGTATAAGCTTCCCAAAAAAGAAAAAAAAAAATCAACGGGGATTAACATTACAGCCACTACACTCATTGTGCATCGATATTGCGTTAATCGGACAGATGCAGCTGATTAACCTCCGCCTGCCGCCCTTTAACACGTCCGATTTGCCATAAACTACAGGAAGTGCTTAATGGTTTCTATTTACCCGCTCTACGTTAAAGTTGCCAGGGCACTGTTGCATTCAAGGTGAAGATTGAGATTTAAAAAAAAAAATCCCTGACACACATGCCGTGAATACTATCTGCAATATTGCGTGGCGGTGCTGGACAGCTTTGAGACTGAAACCCCAGAATGGCTCTATACGGAGACGGGACAGCGGCTGCCGGGCCGCGCTGTGTTTTACGTGGATTTCCCAACGCTGCAATGCGAGCCTGCGTGTGACTGCGGACGCCGTGACTTTACTGATTAAATGCAACTACTAGAGTGCAATGTAAAGCGACAGGGCGCCCAGATTTACAACGGCAACTTCCAGCCTCCTGTGAAACTCGGGTAAAAGCGAAACGGCTGTATATCGACAAGTCACCCGCTGGCAAACGTATCATCCTCCTCCAGTACCCACTAACCTAACGCCCCTCGTATCCTTCGTCCCCTCCCTTTTCTGTACGCTGCCTCCTTCCCTTCCTGTCTTTCTTAGCGCTCCAGTTCGGAGACTCACCGGTGCTATGTGGGAGCTCTGTCGATGTGGAGAGACACCCAGTGCGGGGAAGCCGGCTGCCGCCGCTCCGCCGCTACGGGACAACACAAGGACCGTTCTGCACACTTTCGCGGCCATCTCTGGAGTGAAACCTTGCCCGAGAAGACGAATGCTGCGGGCGAGCCGAGCTGAGTGAGAGAGAGGGAGGGGGAGAGAGAGAGAGGTGGAGGGGGAGGAGAAGAGAGGAGGCGGGCTGCTGGGCTGGGCTCTTGTTCCGTCCACAAGCGAAGCCCGGCCAATGGTTTCGGGACAGAGGTGAGCTTGTGCCAGTTCGCTACCACCAGCCCGTCTTGATCAAATGGTCCGGTAAAAACCACTTGACGACTTCCGGTAACGCTCTATACTGTTTTAGTATTCAGTGTGGATTTCTACAACACGCTTAGCTACTTATTGAAAGTAAAACACATATAGTAGTACTTTACACGACCATAGAAGAAATTCAAGGAAGCTCAGAAAGACGTTTTCTGATTGGACGCGCAGTTACATACTAGGCGTTTCTTTGTACTTGCAGTCCAAATAGGAGAGCTGTGACATATTCGGTCGTTCATTAAATACAGTTCAGAAGAACGCCAATCAGAACAGCCAAGGTAAACTCTTACGCACGTCGGACGCCCTTTCAAAAATACAGGAAACTCGGCGAGGAGACACGCCTTTGGGGCATACCACACGGACCACACCCGCGCGGCGAGTGTGAAACACCAGAGTGACAGTGAAAATGCACGGGAAAACCTAGTGGGTTGGTTCAGTTAGTAGTGCTGTCCTCCAGCTGTGAATACTGAGTTCACCTCCACAGTCCACCAGCATGAGGTTCAGATGATATTCATACTGAGAAATTGTGTTTTGTTTGTGACTCCGGGAGGCAGCTTGGCCAAAAATCGTAAAGAGGTCATCACAGGCACAGGTGCAGAGAGTTTTCTGGTTGTGAATAATGTTAGAAAGTGTAGAGTATCTGTTTTACTGGTAGTTTTTGCTGTCCCTGCAGTTTCTAATTATATCTATTTAATGATGAACTGAAATGTTAAGTAAAATGCAGAAGTGAAATACATCAGATGTGAGTGAATACAAGTGTGTGAGGAACCTGCTTCAGGTTCCTGTTCATTCAACACCCTTGCTCTTTCCCCCAGGCTTCCAGTATTACAGCAATGTTAAATGGAGGATTCGCCTTCATTTCATATGAAAACTGGGTCAACAGAAGGATTTAATTCACTTCCTTGACTTAGGTGATGCCTGCGCTTCTCAAATATCAAAATTTGTGCCTTGGATGGGCTCAAACTCAAAATATGTTATTTGTCTACAGTCTTTATTTGTACATTTCAGCAGGACAGTAAAGTATTTCCTGAACCCTGGGCACAAATACCCGTTATCTTTAGATAATAGGCTGTATGATAAGCCTCTCTGGGTTTTGAAAGACACCATATAAGTCTAGCATTTTATTATTATTATTATTATTTATGAAAAGCAATTGATAAACATAAGAACTTCAAACAAAAGCTTGCATACCTTTGACTCCAGAGACCCACTTTAAAAGTGTTTGGTCTTGATGATCAGTGGTACTCAGTAGCTTTTAACCCTTGTTTGAATTGTCTTGAGCATCCGATCCAAACATGGCTGGGTCCCTGGCGTGGCCGGTGTTTGTTGTTACTGATAAGATTGTGTGGGGTCCCATGGCACCTAAAGATATGAGAGTTCTGCTGTCACCAAGGAGACAGCCTTCTGCACACAAATACACAGATGCTGCCGTGTGCTGCTCGCACCTTGAAAATGCACAGCAGTGATATGTAAGTGGTACAGGGATGAGCAAATAAACACAAGTGTTTGTCATGTCTGTATAATCTGGGTGGCATGATATCTTAGCAAATTTAGACTAAAACTGTGCTCACACAGATGAATACTGTGTACTTTTACGTGGCCTTTTTCATGTTCTGCATTCAGTGTATTTTTGAAACACTACAGTGTCCCTTTTGGACAGCTGCATATATGGAATGCTCTAATATCATTCGATATTTAGTGAAGTGATTGGTAGATTAGCTGAATTACCCAAAAAACAACTATGCTCTATAGAAACATGACACACACAATTTTGTCACAAGTTCATGCTACGGTCTCAATCACTAAAACTGATATGATTCAACCTCTCCAGCAAAATAATCTGCCTAGCAATATATTTACATTTCACTTCATACTCATATATAAAAAACACATATTGTTTGTGTAAACAAAACACCCATGTGATATTGTTCTGTCTTGCATGATTTGTTACACAGATGCTGAATATCTCAATTTCTGTAAATCAGGACAGTGATACAAATTGCTTGACTTTTCCTGGGTAGGACGGCAAAACTAATCAGTTCATTTGTATAGGGTGGAGTCCTGGTTTTACAATTGTGTCATTGCACACAGGTAACAAAACCACTATCTCTAAAAGGCCGGAGTTCAATGCTTTCACAATTACTTTCTCTTGACTGTGCCAGTTGAACTGTAACCAGAGGCACCCACTTCCTATGCAGAGTTCCTACTTTTCACTGAGGTCTTGCATGATATGTGTGTCCTGTCTCTGTGGAAGAACGCTGGATGTCAACCAAGTGCACAAAATAAGAAAATCACTGATTATAACTCAAACATTTTCCATTGATTTACATGCTTTTCCTGTGCCTGTAACTCATTGTTGAACAAGTAATTACGCGGAATTTTCTCAGTATGTCTGAAATTAGGTTTTTTTTCAGTTCATAATAGATATTTTGCGCAACCCTATATATATGATCACGGAATCTTCAACCTCTGTGTGTGCGAAAATTTAGATTGCATTCAATTACTTGTACTGAAGTAATTAACGTATATGAAGCACCATGTAAAAAGGCATTTGCCAAGTCTGATTTTTCATGTTTGCATATATACTTGACACTTTACATTAGAACTTCAGGCAAAACCGAAGAGCTAAAAAGGAACTTGAAAGAATAAATAATGCAAAAATGTTACACGTCCTTTCTTTAGTGAACAGACATATGCAACACCTAATACACCCAAGTGAAAGAGTATTCAGGCCCAGACACTTAGGAACTAGCTCCATCGCAATTACTGGCTAGCAGCAATGAGTGAAACTGTTTCCAATAGCTGTAGATCAGTGCCACAAAAGAACCATGGACTAATGTCTCACAGTCTCAAAGGGATGTAGATATACTGATCCTGTAGAAAATCTAGATTCTTATTTCATATATCCACCTCCCATAAGCACTTATCTAGTACAGGGTTGTGATGAGCTTGGAGCTTCACGATGCTGGGGACACTGCAGTGTCTCACGCTATGGGTCACTTCACCTAACTGCAGGTGTTTGCACTATATGTTCAGTTCTTTGTGACTTCCTGAACAATTTTATACCTTGTTTTCAGTAGAGGTGTTGGCAAGGTCACTGCTGACAGTGAAATTCACTGATATCTAAGCCTTTTCCATTTGGAGAGAGTGTATCTCTCTTTCTTTGGAGCTCTAGACCTTAGAAATGCCCATGTTTTACTCCATACTGATTAATAGGTTCTCTTCCCACTGAGGTATTTAGAAAAAATTAAGAGACCCCAGCATTTTTTTTCATTTCTCAGTTTATGGGTATGCTTCGAACTGCAGCCTGGTTCTTCTCTGTTTCTCATTAATGAAGGGCTTCTTCCTTGCTTTATGGGACTTCAGTCCTGCTTCTAAGAGCCTGTTACAAACTTGTCCTAGCAGTGCATTTCACACCACTTAATGTTTCCCATTCTTTTTGAAGGTCACTTGGAGTCATCCTCCAATTCACAAGGCACTGTTGGATAAATTAACAGTAATTTTCGGCATTAGAAAGTCGCTTCTGCCCTCTACCTGGCTGGTTTTTCTTGTTCCCGGTGTCTCCTGTATCATCTTGTTCTTGTCTACTGCTGTCTCAGAAATTCTGAGCCCGGAAGCAACCTCCCATAGCCTTTAACTAGGAATTAAAAATGCTGATTAATTTTGAACAATAATATAGAGTGGTCGCTTAATTTCTTCCAGAGCTGTGTTTTGTTTGTGAATGACTAAAATCAGGTTTGACTGTTTACCATAACAACTTTAGAAGAGCTGAAAATTACATGACAATTCACAACACATTCTTCCAGAAACAGACATACAGTGCAGGGTTTCAGAAAGCTTATACCATGAAACATTTGTGGCAAGTTTCCAGTCCATCACAGGCCACGTACACAAGGCAGTGTCTTTTATGCACACCGAGTCAAGTAAACCACACATTTTAGGAATGGGGGGGGGATGGGGGGGTGGAGTATCCGTAAGACGCTAACACAAATTCTATACACATATCAGAGCAGGAATTAAGTCATCCCCCCTTAACGTATGAGACAATGTTAATCTGAGTTGATTTGAATACCATGCCAAACAAGAGAGACTATACTTTGGTGTCTCTTTTCCCTAAGACCAGGGTGGGTCCTGGAGAGCTTCTGATGAAATTTACCTGAGAACAGGTGTGGCTTATCAGAAGCCAGGTAGAATAGAAAACCTACTGGATAGTAGCTCTCCAAGATCGGAGTTGGAGACCCCTGCCTTAGACTCTAAGACTAAACTTGGATAGTGGACTCATATTTAATATGAATAGAAAAAAATAAGAAATTTACAAACGAGAGGAGGCCATTCGGCCCATCAAGCTCGTTTGGGGAGAACTTAACTAACAGCTCAGAG
>JAODLC010000065.1:13464760-13475295 GCA_026781145.1 Hippopotamyrus pictus
ACCTTTACTTCAGTGGAACCCATAAAATATCTGTACTTTATATTTCTGCTCCCTGCATGGATTACCTTACATTTATCCGTGTTAAATCCACCCATCCATCACCCAACAACCTATCTATCTGCCTGAGGGAAAAGTACACAAATGAGCAAAGCTGAATATTTACCACGTTACCGAATCCTGATGCAATGGCCCTTCATGCAGTATGTGTAGTTTTCATGAAACTTGATGATCATATTAATGGAACGTTCAGCATGCGCTCCTTAGTAGGGAGCCCACAGGAGCGAATGGGCTCTGGAATGTCTCAGCAGTGAAATGTGGGTCATTCTCAGCCAGATACACCTTACCCAATGCTCTTACTTGCCAGAGAAGTGAGTCAAATGAATCATTCAACACCAAACAACCGTAATCTAAGGAAAAGTCATTAACAGTGAAATAATTCTTTCTCTGTCCATAGAAAGTATCTTCACCAAGACAAGCCCTGCCAAATATCTGCCGTATGAGGAAAATGACGTAAGCACCACCTTTCTGTCCTCCTCCTTCTACAGACATAGCTCAGTAAGCCCCAGTTTTTCTGTACACTGCACTGCTGCCTCAGGACTCTCAATAGGGGTTACTAAAATTGCTATTAATCATCAGTACAGCACAAAATAGGTCTTAAATTAATTTTGATTTTAGGGGTATGTTATAGTTCACTGTTTACTGCTCCAGGCCCCCCCTCCCTCACCCACCCCCACCCTAACCCAGGTGTAGCTGACTGCACTGTGTGGGTGATGCAATATAAATGCTAATGAGCAGACTGGGGTATTCCAAGGTCTTCTCTGTCTGCTTCTCCCATGAGCAAGTCTTATCACCTCATTTTTGCAAGTGAATATCAGCCTCTGACTGGAAGGTGACATCACACAGATGTTCACACCCAAAAAGGCCATTTGTGTTACTTTCTAGCTAAACCATGACTTTAATTAATCGACTCAATTCAGGGAAACCCTACCTTCAACAGCTGAATAGGATAATTATCTCACATTTCACATCCTATGCTCCATACACATAGAATAGAATAGAATAAACATCCATAGTCAAATAAACTGACTCTAATGAAATGCACACTTGTGCACACATGCTAGAAAAATGAACTGTCATCACTATACTTCCCATAGCAAAGCCCAGTGCATGGTCTATTATACCACTGTGAAAAATGCTTGTTTTTAAATCCCTGCTTAATTGACCTTCAGTCTAAAACATGCACGTGATGCACATGTGTGTGTGGTCATCCAGGCCTCATGCCTTCTCGAAATAGACCATCTCCAGTTACTGTGCTCTGTTTGACAGGCACCTGTTGCTGACTCATTCATGCTCCTCCTGCCTGTCTCACTTAAGCCGAAAGCCAGGCTGATGTGAAGACCACATGTGGATCTCAGCAGGAGCACAACAGCCTGTTAGTTACAGGACCCCGACAAGACACAAGGGGAGGCCGCAGTTGGTACGGATCAAAAAGCCAACTGTGTTTTTTCTTTTGTGAAAATTGTGCATAAACTGGAACCTGCTAGGTTGTTACTGGGTGATCAGAGGAATTCAAGAAAAAAAACTGAATTAAATGGAAATATCTTGCATGGCAATTAACGGATATCCTGTCCTCCGCTGTGAGCAGCCTACTTATCTGTGTGAGCAGTAAGAATACCACCCCCACTGATAACATGCAGCATTTGTATGCACGCGCAAGCACACACACACACACAGGTTTGTAAATATCAGAGTTAGATAAAATTTTAACAACTCTGAGCTATTAGTTACTGTAAGTTCTCCCCAAATGAGCTTGATGGGCCGAATAGCCCCCTCTCGTTTGTAAATTTCTTATGTTCTTATATCTTTGTGGAGACTCTCCGTTCATTTCTATGGGGAAAACTCTAATCACAAAATAATGACCTTATCCCCTACCCAGCCCTAATCTTAACCATAAGTAACCAAACAAAATATGAGACTTTTGGGATTTTTACTTTTTTGATTTCATTCACAGATCTTGGTGGATCCCCAAAATGTAATATAAACCTAATCCACACACACACACACACACACATACATGCACACAGAACACACAAACATGTACAACCTATGAAAAATACCATTGACCCACAGTGACATTACATACAACGCATGCATACGGAGACTGATTGAGAAGGAAGCTTCACCACTATCTCTCCAAGGTCCATATCATGGAGGGAGCAGGCAGCTGGGCCTCCAACGACTGTGGCATTCAGATGCCTGACAGCTCAGGGCCATGTCCTTTTACGCCCATCTACCAGCTGTCAGAGTTGGATTCTCTACCTGGGAATGAGAGAGAGGAAGAGAATGAACATAAATTATATATTCTGTGGGGGCTTGACACCTGTATATGAAAACGCCTCATCCTATGCACTTCACTGGGAACTAATGGAGGAGACGCGGGTGCTGTTAGCACCTGGATAAAGGCACACACACTCAATAGGGCATGTAATGTTTGCACCAATACAGACACATGTGCACACAAAAATTACATGATATCACACACACAGTCGTGTAATCATATCTTTTTGGGGACCGCTCATTCATTTCTATGGAAAAAATGCTAATGCTAACTATGACAGCCTTAAGCCCTACCCAGCCCTAACCAGAACCATAAATAACCAAACAGAATACAAGAGTTTTTGCATTTTTAGTTATTTGATTGCAGTCATGGATTTTTATAAAATAGAGTTTTCCCATATGGGGACCAGGAAACTGGTCTCCATAAGGGAAAAAAAAAAATGGGTATTCATCACGTTGTGGGGACATTTGGTCCACAGAAGGTAAGGTATACCTAGACACACACACACACACAGAGAAGCTCCAGCAAGCCCTGCAATTCTTATAGGACTGTTTCCTTGTTACCTACACACACTCTAGCTTTGAAGGCTGCTAGTTCCCTTTTAAGGTGGATCAAGGGCAAGCCAGTCTTATGTAAGTTACAGCACAGAACCATGGTGGGGGTGGGGGGTATCTGAGGGCTCAACTTGTCTTTCGTCGCGTCTTTCAGGCTGTCGCAATGGAGCGATCGCTGGTTGTAATATACTTCACTGAAACTCCAGTAGCTTTGCTGGTTGCTAGGCAAGTCAGTAGGTTTAATAGATAGAGGGGTTCATTTTCCAGTGCACAACAACATGTAAGCAAAATCGTCCATCTAAATAAAACTGCTTTCACCTTAACTTGGCCGTTTAGCTGTATTCATTAGTTGAAATCTCTTATGCTAAAGACCCTTAAGCTAAAGAGTATAACATTTTTGGGGATATTAACAGTCAAGTGGTTGAACACGGCTGGGCAATTGATCAAGCCCTAAAGGTCTAAAATTAGTAGAGGGGACAGTCTGATGTTCAGGCACCTGGCTCCCTGGCTTGCCGCACATTACAGGAAGACATATACACTGTGTCAGCTAATAGTGGCAGCACTACTGAGAAGTCCTGTTGACCGATTCGGACTCCTGGATCCTCAGAACACAGAATGTTTGCATTCTGGCATTTAAATCACGGTCTAGTAAACATTGCTCCAGGGTACAGGAGTGTCCATGCATTGGGGTTCCGTTCAGTGACTGTTTTTGCAAGCTTTGCAGAGGGTGGGAGTTTAGCAGGGAAGAGAGACCAAGATAACCCAAATGCTGACACTGTGACAGCATTTTCGAGAGGTGCCACAGTATATTTGATGCCGCAGTACTGGGACGTAGCAAGAATGCCGCTAATCTTAAGCCACATACTCTGACTTGTGGTGAAAAGGCTTGCAGGGGAAAAAGCATGGAATCTCAACAATGCATGGGAGATCTATAATCTCGCTTTTTGGGATCACGACCAATGTGGAATGGGTGTCACTACTAAGTACCAAACTGGAGGACAAGGAGGTAATATTTGGAACACACCAGACAGAGCTCAACGAGCTCATCCTAAGAAGCACAGAGTATGAGGCAGGACACAACTTGGGTGGTATGTCAGTCCATCTCAATCCGACAATTTAGAGACATCATTTCACCTAAAACAATATGTTACTCATATTGGTAAGTGGGTTGTAGGAAAAAAAATCTTACAGCAAAAAAATCTTCATGCATGCAACAGGAACTTGAACCCAGAATCCCAGAGGGATGAGGACACTATCCTACCTATGGAACCACTCTTCTTTAGACAGCATAAATTTACATGTAAATTAATTGAAAAGTAATTCTTTAAAATTTACATGTAAATTAATTTAAAAGTACATTTTTTTAATTTACATGTAAATTAATTGAAATGTACATTTTTAAAAACAATTATTGCAGCCACGGAATAGTAGCTCATAAGAAGTGCTATCGCCTCAGGTTTCCAAGACTGCAGCTTCAGATCTGATCCTGGCATTGTCTTTGTGGAATTTGCATTTGCACACTCCGGTTCTCCCTCATTCCAAAGGTGAATCTGAGACCCAATTGTCCCTTGGGAGTGTATACTTGAAAATATGCCAGAGTATCCTGTTATGCATGCACACCACCTAACATAGTATGCTGCATTGGCCTGGTTCTGGATGTCTTTGACATTAATGACATCTGTGGTTATTACTGAGGGATTTCCCTAGTTAATTAGTAGTTATTTAATTATGTTCATTTAGTTCATTCATTTACAGCTTTCATATTTCTTATTTTTATATTTATTTCTGTCTTTGCTACTCGCTCATCATGTTCTTTACCTATCTCATACAATTTACTCTCACCAAGTCCATCTGACCTCCTGGCTCCAGGAATCTGTATGAAGACCTTGGATAAAGGGCCTGCTCCCCTCAGTGGGGCCAGAGACAGACACAGACAGACACTGAACCAGCCGTGTGAAACATCTTTCTGTAACATCTTCATTCTGTCTTAATAAACTGCATAAGCTTTAGGAAACTGCCTCATCATTCAACTAAAAGAACGTGAGATTTCACTGAAGAAATCCATCATTATGGATTCATTTGTTTCGTCAATGACTATACACAAACTTTTGATTGTAATACACTGAAAATGCATTGAAGTGCAAAAGATCAAAGTTTAGAGAAAAACAACTGAGGAAGCCAATCTTAGCACCATACACACTCTATTAACCTGAAGACAAACACTTAGGAGCTGAAGAACACTTGAGTTATTTATTGCCTTGTTAAGAGACTTTGGTCCCACATGAAACAAATCACGACATGGCATACTATAGTCTTAATAAATTTTTAATAAACAGTCACACCAGACCAGTTTGGCACTATTAATGGGTTGCCTTAGCAACATTACAGATAGCAGTTTAGTAACTGGTTTACAGCAAAATTTTTACTTTTTATCTCTGATTGTAATACACTCTATCTCAAAAATAATACCTGTCCCATTCACATGACACGGCAAAGAAATCTTTTTAAAAACCCAGGGAAAGATTCTTGATTTTTCTGGAGTATGAATTAAAGAAGTGATTCGCGACAGTGACAGAGGTGAAGTGTCAGAAAGACAAGGTGGCAGAGAGAATGATCCTTGGACAAGAGCTGAGAAAGGAGGAGAGAAAACGAGAGAGATACGTTTGAGGCTTTCCTTTTCTTAGAAGTGCCCGCATGTCACTATCGTTTGTCTGTGGGTGTCTCTGTGTAATGGTGTCATGTCAGAAAGATCTTTACAGCATTGCATTACACCGTCCTACCTAGGTAATTACTGTGGCTTGTGTGTGAGTGTCAAAAACCATGATGATACCAGTTGAACAGCCATTAAAAAAGTAAATTATTCAGGCAATAAACACATAATAATCAAAGCGAACTGTGAGCAAGTTCCTGATTTAAGCAAGGGTCGATTGCATCATTCCTTTTGGCTGAGACGGGACACGCTGGCTACATTCTTGGCAGTTCAAGAAATGGAAAAAAATGCTTCATTTGATGTGAGAGCGGGACACAGTGTAATGTTCATGTTCATGGTAGGGGAAGGGAATTCCTAGGCATGCTGCCTTATTTCACAGGGAATACCTAGACACGCTGCCTTACTTCAGAGCGAATTCCCCCTGCATTCCTCCAAAATGTCAGGGACAACGTGAAGTTAATTCTATAACATAAGTTGTCACTGAAGTCAGGGATTTACAGGAACCTTATGAGGTTTCTCTAGATGTGTAATCTGAGCTTTGGATAATCTTTCTTTGGCATTAAACAGAAACCATATTTTAGCTTTCATATTAGCAGATGTATAACATGGATAATTTGTGACACTCCTATATATTTTGCACTCATATCATGCATATACTATAATAATGCCATAGCCTTTTTTCTCAGTACTACCTAAGCAAACAAAAATGATGGGCGTACATGGAGACACATGAAAAAAGGATTTCAAATGAACCAATAGGGATAGCATGGATGTCAAATGAACCAATAGGGATAGCTTGGATCTCCTCTTACATTACCTCAGAAAACAGCCCCATGGAAATAACATCTTTGTTGAATGGTATGACACACCATCTTTCCAAGCCAGAGATTGCGAGCCAGGCCTTCACATCCAAGATCTGTGCCTGACCTCACAAATGCTGTACTGGATGAATGGGCAAAAATTCCCATAGACACAATCCAAAATCTTGTGGAAAGCCTTCCCAGAAGAGTGGCAGCTGTTATAGCTGAAAAGGAGGGGGCAACTCCATATTGATGCCTATGGAATTAGAATGAAAGTTCATAATGACCAGGTGTTCCAATACTTTTGTCAATATAGTATAATATACATGTGAATGGATAAATGAGAAAAATATACATTTATAAACCACATATGAAACATGCATGTTGATCAAAAGCTTGTAATATGCATATGCATGGCTTTTTGCATGTTCTTGGTTGTGTGTGGTTAGTAGTATTAACATATAATTACATACCGGTGGCAATGGTAAAAGTTATTGACTGGTGGGGGTGGTTTGGGTGATTATTTTTGGGTGTGCCGACACTAATGTGAAGAAGCTGACCTCCTTCCATTGATGGAAAGGTCTAGAAACACAAACAAAAACACTCTTTAATATTGCAGAATATCTTATTAAAACAGATGCAATCAATAATTGCACACCACACCAAAATGCAATCAAATGTTGTTATACATTATAATAAAAATCAATGTAATTGGCAGAAATGTATTATTGCAGGTATTGAAACTGGCTGATGAGTTGTATAACAATCTACACAAATCGGATCTCATTACTACAAAATAAAATCCAATTAACCCTGGTCAATAAAATATGTCACTGTAGATCGTAATTCTTCATCGATAACATGAAAAGCATTTGACACATATCTGTAATGGTATCTGAAGTCTACAATCAATAATAATCATTACTGATATACGAATCATGACAGAAGTTTGAGTGATTATGACTACATCTTGCAGTTTTTGGAAAGCACAGTTGACAAATTGTAAGTTGAACACAATTCTTGCCAGAGAACACTGTCTTAAATACACCAACAATAGTATCAAATGTAAATACAGTATAAAGTTTTTAATTTAATATTTGTCTTTATTTGTCTGTCTATTTGTTTGCTTGTTTGTATTTTATTTAAATGCAGATATGTTTAATGTAAATTTACATTTAAACAACTAAAATAGTGGTAAGAAATGAGGAAACTAAGATTCTCAATGCAATACACATTGTCAGTTCAGTGTATCTCTGTGGGCTGAATCTATTATTTCAATAAATTCATGCCTGCAAGTAAGTTTGTAGCCTTTAGCTACAAACCTCATTCTTCAGCTCAGCAGAATAATGTCCTCTTGAAGATGCAGAAATGTGGGAGTGCTTACAAACCCCTGGACTGGGAAAAAATGTTAAATTAGCAGACATCATTAGCAGACATCAAAATGACAACCGGAGCCCATGTCTGAAATGGAAGCCAAAACAAAATAGATATTTGTAAAGGGTGATATAAAACCCATGATACCTGAACAACATGCATCACTAGGCATAAGCAAAGGTATCCCTTTCAAGTCCAGAAAGTGAAAAGCCAGGCCAAGATTTTGTTTCAACCAATCAGTTGAGTATAAAGAGTCACAGTCGTAGAGTACTCAACTGGTTGGTTGAAACAAAGTCTTGGCCTGGATTTTCACTTTCTGGACCTGAAATGTCCACCTTTGTGTGTAACTATATTATGTATACAGCCATTACTCCTCTACTTACTCTATAACAAGTTCTGGGTGAAGACAGTTAATTATGTGAGTTGAAAAACTGTTATTTGATTATCTCTATTATAAAAACTTCCCATGTAATCAAGTCTTCAATTGTGAGTAAATATTATTTGTACTAACACATAAACATGTATGAGGGTAGTTAATTCATCTAGTTGAAACAAAAGTAGTGACATTTTCCCCCATGTTTTCCCTTATATACTTAATTATTCATTTTCACGCAGTAAATAGCATCATATGTAAGTGATATGGCCAATGTAACTCACACTGCATATAAAAATGGCTATTTAAAAGATCATTGAAATACACTGCAGTGAAGACAAAACTGGGGGTTGCACAGTGGTGCAGTGGTTAGCAATGTTGCTTCACACCTCTGGCATCAGCGTTTGAGTCTCCACCATGGAGTTTGCATGTTCTCCCCATGTCATTGTGGGGTTTCCTGTGGGTACCCCGGTTTGTGCCTGCAGTCCAAAAACATGCTGAGGTTAATTGGAGTTACCAAATTGCCCATAGTTGTGTGAGTGTGCCCTGCAATGGGTTGGCACCCCATCCTGGGTTGTTCCCTGCTTTGCACCAGTAGCCTCAGGGATTGGCTCTGGACCACCTGTGACCGTGAACAGGACTAGGGGTTACAGAAAAAAGATGGATAAAGATAATGAGAGAGTGTGCACACAAACAGATTATATCACACACAAACTTAAAAGAGGATATACAAACATTCATTAGCTCAGTGTGGGAGAAAAAAACTTTAAGTGTTTAAGTGTCCACATCCATTAGCAGGAAATGTAAGCAGGTCCTTACAATTCACCTCCCACTTTTAACTAACAGAGGAGGCTGTTTCATTACCGTTCATCGGGCAAACCTTTGGTAGTACCAGAAACTTTGCTAAATATTAATGTTTAATGAGTCTTTGCGTGTACACTTCAAACAATATATTAGAAAAAAAAAGTGCTTGCACAAAAACACGTACAAAACTCATGCTTGTCTTACAAACTTATATGCCATTAAACTTAAATGTCGCTTGAGGATTCGTGACGTTTAGCATTATCCAGTATAATCAGCTATTACTGCGAGTTATGATAAAGGCCTCTCTGAATGTTTACAAATACAGTTGCACCGCAGTGGGAGGAGTCAAAGGCAGCTTGCCCGTTGACGCAAGGGAAAGGGGCGTGGCTTTGGCGGTGCAGCGGAAGGAGGCCGCTGTGTGTTTCAAACGCCCGTTTTCTGTCTTACTTTCAAGCGAAAAAACTCACGCGTGGCGGCTCTCACGAAGACGAGAGTCGCAAAAAGGAACCAAAGTAAGTATGATGGTTGTGGCAGCTGCGTTAGGGCTGGGGTTACGTTTATAGCGACTCGCTGTGGCGTTAGCCAGTGTAGGTGCGAATCTGCTCCACCGTACGCGTATTCTGAGAGTTGCGTTGCGTACGGTACATGTATTACTGAACTGCTGTTACGCAATAGTTACTAACGACAGTAGCGTAAACCGTGTACTGAAACGCAATAGTAACTTTTTAGGTACGTGGTTTACAGCTAACTAGACAGTACCGGAGTTGTGACTATATTGCAGTTCGTAAGATGACTGCATTTGTGGTTGCAGAGAATACAAACTAGTTGTTACGAACAGTTGGCTGGCTATGAATGTTAGCAGGAAAGATGATGGTTAAGCAGTCCTCTGTCAAAGTTGATTTTCGGGTTGTGCCTCAAATTGAAATGAGCCGGGTCCCCCCGTTATGAATAAACCAGGCTGCATCGTTTGTCACCCGGGGAAGGACCCTTCGAAGAGGCTTAATTGTACTGGAATCCCAGTCTAGGCACATCTAGTCCAGAAAGTGTGTTAGAGCCCGCGTTGCTGGGACGCATTTGTTTTGATTGCAGGTTACTATGAAAAGCAGCGGAGACGAAGGAGGGACTGCAATACTTTTGAACACCCCAAATCACCATTATATTGTGACTTTAAACAATCAGGGGTGGCATTTATCCAACTCTTCTGGCGGTCTGGTGAAGTCGTGTGTCTGTGGTGTGTGCCTGTAAGAGGCTGACCCCCCCAATCATCTAGATTCTCCCTTATGTTTCTTGGGACAAACACGGGGCTCATGACAACCCCGTGCAGGAGAGGCCTTATGATGGATGTAAAGATGGCTGTTGCAGAATGGGACTATCACCACGTGTGTCATACACATCATGCAAAAATACACTGAGCATGAAATAATGAAGGGTATTAATCAAGATATGACTTTATACTTCATGACACTCTTTTACTCAGGAATTTGTGTAGGCGACCCAGCGATGGTTAGGGTGACCACCTAATCCATGTCAGGAGGGACTCTATGAGCTACAACAGGATTTGTAAACTACCATTTCATCCATT
>JAODLC010000065.1:13501171-13513764 GCA_026781145.1 Hippopotamyrus pictus
TGGCACTTCACTCTTACCCCGCAGGACTGGCCCCTGCTGCCCCCCCCCCCCCACCCTGAAGTAATCTCACTCCACTCACCCCTCAGCCATTCGAAATCCCATCGCCAGTGCACCACGAAATCACGGAAATCATAGTGCATCTGAAAAGCTCCCTGGCAGTGTCACGTGATCAGGTCCATACAAAAGGCCATTCACGGCAAGATCCCTGGTGGCTCTGGCCAGCGGTTTGGCGCATAAGACCGTACCCCTCTGTCCGGTGTGCAGGAGCATTTCTTAGGTGGGTTTTGGCCTGCTGATTTTTATCAATCCGAGCCCGCGCATGGAATGCGAGTGAGCCGGAGTTAATCGCAGAAAATGAATGCCGTCGTTCCTCAAGAGTCCTTGACATTCTTTAATACCCCTATAATCAAAGCGACAGTATTATAAATTGTAAGTGAAAGGTCAAAAAATGAGGTTTCCTGGAATGTAGGGTTTATGTCTGCAGGACAAACTGTTTGTGTCCTGTCCCCCTCGCCATATTTAACTTGTTCTGCAGCTGAGAATGAGGGAGGGCAGCTCATGCTGTCCTCTGGTGCATCTATCCAGAAAAATCCTCCAGCCTTCATTCACTCTGACATGTCACCCCATGGTCATTTAAGCATGTGTCACTTGTTCTGTTTCTGCGCCTAAAGCGTTCGCTAACATGGTTGCTCCACACGACGGCGCTCACGTGCAGCTTCCATGCACGTATCACTCGAGGCCCCGCTGTCCACCCCTGGCTGAGCGACTCAGTGATGCATAGGTGCCCGGGGACTGACGGGCTCCTCTCACCCACCGCAGTTCGAGCGTAACGACCCCGCGGACGGGCACATCACGGAGAGACAGTTCGGCGGGATGCTGCTGGCCTACAGCGGGGTGCAGTCGCGGAAGCTCAAGCAGATGCAGAAAGGTCTGAAGAAGATGTTCAAGGACGCCCAGGTACGGCGGCCCGGAGGCTATACAGCGGCTCAGCCTGGGTCAGAGAGAATGCCATGATGTGTGTGCTTTTCATTATCTATGGAAATGTATGTGAATATATGAAATGAATGAAATATACTTCAGATCCAATAGATGCAGTTTGGTCCATAAGTATTTGGACAATGACACAACTTTCATAATTTAATAATTTCAAGGAATTTGAAATTAAGCGATCAAGATGGGACTGAGGTATAGACTTTCATTTTTAATTCAAGGAGTTGAATACATATCGTATCAGCTGTTTGGAATTGTAGCCATTTTATATAATAATTCCCCCCATTTACAGGGTCTCAAAATTAATTGGACAATCTACAAATATCATAACTGTAATGATAATTTTTAATACTTGGTTGAAGTCCTTTGCAGTCAGTGACACCCTGAGGTCTGGAGCTCATCTCCAAATGCTGAGCTTCCTCCCCAGTCCTGCCTCACCAGGCCTTTACTCCAGCTGCTTGTTCGTTGGACTTTCTGCTTTAGGTTTTGCCTTCAGCAAGTGGAACGCATGATCACTAGGGTTGAGGTCAGGTGACAGACTCTGCCGTTGAAGAATATTCCGCTTCTTTGCCATGAAAAGCTCTTGGGTTGCTTTTGCATTCTGTTTTGTTTTATTGAGTAGCGCCATCCTATCAGTTTTGCAGAATTTGCTGAATCTCAGAAGATTATATAGCCTTATACACTGAGGGATTCATCCTGGTGCTTCTGTCAGCAGTCATATCAATAAACATTAGTGACCCAGTTCCATTGGCAGCCATACATGCCATATCATAACAGCGCCTCTGCTATGCTTTACAGATGATGTGATATTCTCTGGACCACAGACTGCTCCTTCCCTTCTCCATGCTGTTTTCATCTGTACAAAGATGTTTTTCCTTGGGCAAGCTTTTTTAGATGTTTAGAAAGTCTAATCTGGCCTTCATGTCCTTGAGGGTTACGATTGGTTTGCACCTTATGATAAACCCTTTGTATTTACTTTCATGAAGTCTTCTCTTAATTGTAGACTTCAGCAAAGTGCATTCCTTCTTTTTCAGAAAGTAACAAACTGTCGATTGGGCCACTCCTAACGCTCCTGCGGTCTCTCTGAGCTTGGTTTGTATTCTCAGCCAAACAGTGACCTGCTTCACTTGTATTGACAGCTCATTGGCCCTCATACTGAGAGTTCACAGCAACAGCTTCCAAATACAAATTCAAAGTCCATACCATTTACCTGTTTAATTGTTAATAATATTATGAGGGAACAGCCCACACCTGGCCATTAAACAGCTTGTTAGTTGTCAAGTTAATTTTCAGTGGACTATGTACACAAATTGCTGTAAATACGATATTCTTGTTAAACCCCTTCAATTAAAGGTGAAAATTTATGCTTCACATCTTTATTGATCTATTTGAAATCCATTGTAGTGACATATCAAGCCAAAATTATAAAAATTGTGTCGCTGTCCAAATTCTTATGGATGAATGATCCATTCATCCATCCATCCCAAAAGAAATTTCACTCCGCATGTATGCATGCTGTTTTTCAATGGACCGATTGTGTGTGTCTGTGTGTGAAGATCACTCCATCACAATGTGAGAGGGCCCATCTCGTATTTCTCTCTGGGTCTCTCACTCCATCTCTGTCACTGTCCTGGCTGCATACATATCGCCAAGAGGAAGCTCGCTTCCCCCCCCCCCCTCCCCCGGGACTCCCCGTCGCCTGACTGACATGCCTGGGCATCCCGGAGTGATCAGTGCTATTACCAGGGCCCAACCCACACAGGTCACATCTTATGAAGGGTTATGCAGTGGGAGGTAAAGAGCTTTTGGATACGGATGGAGAAGCAGGGAGGAGTCACTTTAAAGCTCAGTTAAGCCACCTGCAAGTATCGTGATGAGGATGACAGGAATAATGTGACGTGAAGAGATCTCCACAGGGGGAAAAATGACTACACACACACACACACACACACACACACACAGAGCGGAGGCACCATGCAAGTCTGCAGCCCTGGAGATGAGCCACCTCTGATATTTACTAGTGATGTAGCTAAATCTGATTGCGTAACCAGTAGCCAAGTCAAAAACTGACACCTAAACCATGTAAAACAATCTGGAAAGGTCAGCTGTCACTCGCGGAGACGGAACAGATTGGAGCGGAGAGGCTAATAAGTTAGCGGGAGAGGGATGGATGGGAGAGCCAGTGCTGAAGTAGTAACGAAATTTCTCTGGCTTAATCTCTGCAGAGCAATGTGTAAATAGTGGGAAGGTATTGTGTTACATAAGAACAGCACCATTCTCAGCCATCTGTGACTCGTACGCGAGTCAGATTCAGTTGAAAGAAAGCACAGACTTCTGCTCGACCAAGTGGATATTTTTACAGCAACGGCACGGCTTTGTAATAATCTCGTCCTTGTAAAGAGGTAATTAATACACACCCCCCCCAACTCTCTCTTTAGGGAATAACTTTTGAGGAGGTGGAGAACTTCTTCACATTCCTGAAGAACGTGAATGACGTGGACACGGCGCTGAGCTTCTATCACATGGCTGGTGCCTCTATTGACAAAGGTACCCCAGTTCTTCCCTTCCAGTCGTCCACATTGTTTGATGCTTTTTTCCCCCCATTTCTTTCTTTTTCCTTCATCCTGTATTTTCGTGATTCTGTTTTTTTTCTCTCCTCCATGTTCCCCAATAAAGTCTTTTTTCATCTGCCAGCCATCCCTCTCGCTCCCAGGCCAGTCCTGCTATCAGCCTGTTTAACGTTCAGACACTTGGAGTCCCTGCATCCAGCCAGACCTGGCAGGAATCCCAGCACTGGCATTTCATATTCCTCTCTCCATTCTTCTGTCGGAGCGTGTGGCGTCACGAATGCCGCATGACCGCGGTGCGGCTCCTGGCTGAAATTCAGCAGCACAGTGCCCCCTGCAGGTTGGCATGGGTACCTGCGTGGCATCGCTGCGTCGATCGGTCGTACGGCGGTCTCGTTCACACCAACAACTTTCCCACAATTAACTCGGAGCTGTCGCCTGGCAATTACATTCTATCGATGTTGCCAGTTTCGCTCGAGCCGTTTTAACCAACTGGCCTAATAGGAGAAACGCCATCTGTTCCTCCCCATTTTAATGGAGTTTTATATCCGTTCTGCTCACGACATCGCCAGTCTCAGCAGCGTCCCGTCGCTCTGCCTGCACTTCCTGCCCCGTCTGCCCCTTCCGCCCCTGCCCAGACGTAACTGCAGGAGGTCCCTACATGGCTGATAAACGACCCGTGAATGCTCTGCCTTGTATCACTGGCCCCGTCGGCACGTCTAAGTCACAAGCTGACCCACAGGTGCTCCGGACGCGTCACCGTCTGCCGTGAGCTGCAGAGAGCACCAGCCCCAAATGGCGAAGAGCCCACAGTAATACATGGAAAGAGCCCCTGGGCGCCCCCTTGTGTCTCTGACCTGTGTGTGCAGCTTGAACCATGACCTCAGGCTGTCCCCAGGGAACAAGTGCGATCACAGGTTCCTTAAGTGGATTTTTAAGTTCTATTCTAGATGACAAATTCATGTAGCTTGTTTTGTTGGATTAAAAACGCAGGCCTGAAAATATTTAATTTGAACGCACCAGTTGCCTGATAGATTGACTGATAGATTGTCACCAGCGCCATCAGTACAGTAATGAGGCCAAGGTGAACAGGCTGCCATCTTAATTGATCTACTGCAAGGCATTCTGTCAGCTTGTAGTCCTCTGTCACGCTTTCCCGTCTCTCTAATCCCACCCCTGGGTTTAGCCAATCAATGCTTCTTATGAGAAGATCTGGAGGCTTTATCGTCCTGTCAGCTATTTTCTTTTTCAGTTTGACTCTTTTTCGTTGTTTGGGTTGTTTTGACCATAAGGCACTGTCGTTGGGATTGCTCTGTGCCTGGCTCTGGTTCTGGTCCAGTCTCTCTCCTCCTCTGCAGCCCAGTCCTTGTTAAGCCCCCCCACCCTACATAATCGATCGGACCAAGCGATCTGCCGGCCCGTGTCAGACAGCAATGGATGTGTCATTCTAGTTGTCCGCTCTTTCATTACCCTGGATGCAGTAACGTGGAGAAACGCTTCATCATCTGTTTTATCTTGCCCCACCCCATTCACCCCCCCAGCCACCATGAAGCAGGTGGCCCGCACGGTGGCCAAAGTGGAGCTGTCGGACCATGTGTGCGACGTCGTCTTCGCTCTCTTCGACTGTGATGGTAAGTCTGCCCCCCCGCCCCCACCGCTGTCCTCAGCCTGGCTAACTCTCACTTCCCCATTTTGGCCCCCACCCTTAGGCAATGGTGAGCTGAGCAACAAGGAATTCATCGCCATCATGAAGCAGCGGCTGATGCGAGGCCTGGAGAAGCCGAAGGATATGGGCTTTACGCGCCTGGTGCGGGCCATGTGGAAGTGTGCCCAGGACACGGCCTGGGACTTCGCCAGCCAGAAGTCACAGTAGCCCGCTGCACCGCGGACCGCCAGCAGGGGGCCGATTCTCCAGCCACGTTGGCTTATAGGACTTTGATACATTAGGGTGAAGTTTTAGGAGGGAGCTGGTTGATGTTTCATTGACTTTCAGCACATCTGCCACAAGTTGTGTAGAAAGGAAAACAATGAGGGAACTTAAAATGGATGGAAAATCAAGGATGTGGTGTGATGGTTTTGGCATTAAAATAAACAGGCAGCACTGGTCAGGCTCAGCTAAACTACATTTAAGCCCAGTGTGTAAGTCAGCGTTTCCTTTTTTGCCCACCAGTAGGTGTTAAAAATGCTTTACACTAATACACTTCTAGAATGTCTTGCTATACTTGGAACCTTCTTTAAAGCTAAGCTTTGAAATGCTGTACATTTGTCTCCTTAAAGTGTGTGTGTGTGTGTGTGTGTGTGTGTGTGTGTGTGTGTGTGTGCGCCATGACTGATGCGACTGGTTTCTAAGCGTATTTTACATTAATTCCTACCTGATTACGTCTTTGAGGCTGCTGTGCCAATGCCTGGTTATAAATAAACGTTTGACCGGTGATACTAAGAGCAGACAGGCTTAATCCTGCTGGTGTGTGTCTGTGGCCCTTCTAATCTCGTGACGATTGGCGGAGTGGTGCCAGGTGGGGTGTGGAGGGGGGAGCCATGCTTCCGTCAGCATTCTTTGACTGAGGTGGAGAGGACACCGATCCACCTGTGTGCTCACTCTCACACATGCCCAAGGACCATCTCCATCTCAGATTTGAAAAGCCAAGGACACACCTGAGTGTCCACATCCCCATCCCACTGTCACACACACTTAAGGACTGTCCCCATCTCACACTCACACACACTTAAGGACTGTCCCCATCTCACTCTCTCACACACTTAAGGACTGTCCCCATCTCACTGTCATACACACTAGGGTTGTTCACCATTCAGAATTCAGTTGCAAATGGCCCTTAAATTTCAATTCATTTTGTGAATTTGAATTGATTTTGAGTTGCAGATGAAAACAGTATGCAGAATTGCAATTCAAAATTGAATTTAAGGAAGCCGAATTAAAATGTAATTGAATTCAAAACAACTCATATACATAAGTGCAGCTTTTAACACGGCTTAATATTTCATTAACATTTACACACAAAAGTAAGACAGCATATACTGTATCATCATTATAATTGTCATTGATATTGAAAAAATGCAACATTTGAAGTGTCACCTGCAAAATAAATAATTTGACTATCATCTTGTGTACCATGGTGAATCTTGTCAAAGTCGAATGTCTCCCCCCGCCCCTAAAAGGTCAGTGCTGGCTATAATGACTGCAGTACCCAACTCAAGAAATGTCCCGCACTGTATGCCTGAGTCAACCATGTTTAGTAGAGGATGCTGACCCTTTGGCTTACTGGAAACCAAACCAGCATTCCTGAGCTAGCACAGCCTGCCTGGAAACACTTTGCCATAGCAGCTTTCTCTGTGCCTGTTGACAGGATATTTTGCTTTTTGCTATACAACTACAGACAAAGTAGTCCTATGCATGAAATACAAAACTTGTTCTATGCATAAGAAAATAGGAGCAACTACAAAAAATACTTTTTGCCATGTATAGTTTCATTTGCTTTGAATGTTAAAATAATAAACATACTGTTAATCAGTAAACAAAAACAAGAAAAGATAACACGTTTCACAACTGATTCAAACCCTACAGGGATTTTTGGAAACTCATCAAAAGTGCTGGGTCAATCCATTTATATTCAACAAATGGTCATTTCATCACCATTTTTGATTTTGATGAAATTTGGAATGGGAATTACACATCCCTTCCAGAACTGAGAAATGTTTTTTGTTAATTAAAAAAAATCCCTGAGCTCAATTACAGGAAAAAGGTGCTAAGTAGCTGTAATAGTAAAAAAGAAAGTATTCTGCATTATGAATACTTTGTAAAGTTCTCATCTATAATGCGCTGTAGATACCTTTATAATGCATTATAGTGGTCGGTACATACATTAAGGATGCTTTGTACTTCATTATAAAGGTATCGATAGTGCATTATAGATGAGAACTTCATAAGGCAGTCATATAATAAATATGGCTATAATGTGTTGTGCCTTTTTATAAATATAGCATTGTTCATAATGTTATAATGCATTATGTGTTTATAAATTACTAAAAACATAGCCTTAAGTAACGTGTTACCTAGCATTGTTTGAATGCCACAGCCTACTTGAGTGTTACTGCTGACCATATCCACCCCTTTATCGCCACATTGTACCCAGCTTCTAATGGCTACTTCCGCAAGGATAACATGCCATGTCACAAAAATCATATCTCAGACTCGTTTCTTGAATGAGTTCATTTTGCTCAAATGCCTGCACAATCACCAGTACTTACTCCAATATAGCACCTACAGGATGTGGTGGAACAGGAGAATCGCATCCATCTGCAGCAAGTGTGTGATACTATCATGTCAATATGGATCAAAGTCTCAGGAATGTTTCATGCACCTTTCAAGCACCTTCTTGAATCTATGCCATGTAGAGTTAAAGCAGTTCTGAAGGCAAAAAAGAGGTCCAACCAGCTACTAGCAAGATATACTTAATAAAGTGGCCAGTGAGTATACATCTACCATCTAGAAGGTAAATGTATTGTATAAAAATTGACATTTTGTTAGGTTAAATTACATCACGGTTGTGTTTGCATTGAGTTCTTCAATTCATTCTTTGAATGGAAATGAATTAAATTATTCTTCCTATCATTCCAGTTCAAATTCCAATTTGACATTTGGTGGGGTGTGGCCAATTCAATTGAAATTTCAATTCATGAATGGAATGGAGCACATTTCATAAATTCTGAATTTTTTGAAACCCTGATACATGCCTAAGGAACCTCCCAATCTCACTCTCTCACACATACACCTAAGGAGTATCCCCATCTCACTCTCATACACCCAAGGGGCATCCATAGGGCTGAACAAATAAAAAAAATATCTAATCACGATTTTGTCTGACACATTGCGATTATGATTTGCGATAGGCTAGTTTTTTATGTCGCTTCAGTTTAATATTGACTGTGTAATCACACAAGAAATCTTACATCTATATTATATTAATAACCTATATTATTATTATTATTCATGATTATGAGGATTACTGACTGTGTTTTCTTCATGGGATAGCGATATGCTATAATGCAATGGCCCATTAACAAAAAGGTATGGTGCGATATGCCAAAGTGTGTCGCTGCTGGTGATTAAAAGGCAGCTCTGTTGTTAATAGGACCTTTCTGTAAACAATCTCTGACCATGAAAATGGTAGGTAATTCACCTACAGCTCAGCAGCAGAACTAATATTAATACTTCATTTGCGCTGCTACTGTAACGTTTTCCTTGGGATTCACGCGTTTGCTGTCTGTGGGCACATATGCAGTTCTTTCAGGCCACTTCTTTGTGAGAATGACTGTCACACAAGAAGGATGGTATGAATTTGTAAAACTACTCTCAAACAGTCTTAAATCTGGGGTCAAACGTGCTGTATAATCTATCCATTATCCTATTCAGGGTCGTGGGTGGTCCGGAGCCTATGGGCACAAGGCAACAACCCAGGATGGGGCAACAACCCATCACAGGGCACAGTCACACACCATTCACTCACACAAGCATACCTATGGGCAATTTGGTAACCCCAATCAGCCTCAACATGATTTTGGACTATGGAGGGGAAACCAGAGCACCTGGAGGAAACCACAATGATTCGGGGAGAAAATGCTAATTCCACACATGGAACCCCAGCAGACACTCGAACCCAGATCCCAGAGGTGTAAGGCAACAGTGCTAACCACTGCACCATCATACTGCTCCTGTCCTTTGCGATTTGCTAATCATGTTTCAAATCACGATTTCGATTAGAAATCAATAAATCGTTCAGCCCTAGGCTTCCCCATCTCATTCTCATACACACCCCTAAGAAGCCTCGTCATCTCACTGTCATACACAAACACGCCTAAGGAGCTTCCACATCTCACTCTCTCACACGCCTAAAGAGCAACCCAATCCTATGTCACTCTCTCACATGCCTAAGGAACAACCCAACCCCATCTCACTCGCCTAAGGAGAAACCTAATCCTATCTCACTCTCTCACACGCCTAAGGAACAACCCAACCCCATCTCACTCGCCTAAGGAGCTTCCACATCTCACTCTCTCACACGCCTAAAGAGCAACCCAATCCTCTCACTCTCTCACACGCCTAAAGAGCAACCCAATCCTCTCACTCTCTCACACGCCTAAGGAGCAACCCAATCCCATCTCACTCTCACACACCTAAGGAATAACCCAACCCCATCTCTCACTCTCACACACCTAAGGAATAACCCAACCCCATCTCACACTCTCACACGCCTAAGGAACAACCCAACCCCATCTCACACGCCTAAGGAGCAACCCAACCCCATCTCACACGCCTAAGGAGCAACCAAACCCCATCTCACACACCTAAGGGATAACCCAACCCCATCTCACTCTCACACACCTAAGGAGCAACCCAACCCCATCTCACTCTCTCACACGCCTAAGGAATAACCCAACCCCATCTCATTCTCACACAACTAAGGAGCAACCCAACCCCATCTCACTCTCTGACATGCCTAAGGAATAACCCAACCCCATCTCACTCTCACATGCCTAAGGAATAACCCAACCCCATCTCAGATCCGATTAAGCTGAAGCAGCAGGGTAATCTGAATTCTATGTCCACCGCCGCTCCTGGTTCAGTGCCACACTGCTGATCAGATCTCTGCCAGTAAGCACAGCTCACAGCAGCCCAGTTCTGAGACAGCCAATCCTATAAGCTGATTTACACCCCAACCACCAAATGTTCCAGCTTCTGGTCACTTTAGAGAGAGGGCGCTGTAAACTTAAATGCCCAAGACATACTCAAAAAATGCCCAGTGTGCCTGCTCATCGTGTCAGCGTCAGGGTTGCGCTACAGGAGAGCATCACAGATATCCTCAAACATCATTCCATGTGATTTTGCATCATCAAACATAAATTCACTGCGTTATTAACTGGCACTTGCTATGAATGCAAAACTTCACTTTGATCAAAGGTTCCATACTGTGGGGTTTCCACTTATAATGTGAACTCAGCACCCGAAGCAGTATCATGAAATTGTCCGTCAGTGTAGTGTCAAGTCTGAAAAGTTGAGCTCAGAAAAAAACGCTTACAGTGCCTAATTATTTCACAAGCCCAGGGATGACGCATCACTGCGGTCCCGTCACCATTAATGAATATGTCCTCGAGAGATTCTAGGGCTGCCTGTAATTGGGAACAGTCCGGAAAGTGTCTGCAAGGCGAATCATGATCGAAACAGCATGATGTGGGATAGAGCAATCTGGCGCAAGAGACTATGCCTGAACACCAATTAAGATTGTAACTTTAATTACAGTAATGTTGATTTATTATTAAGACAACCCAAAATAAGGAAGATTTCAGAACACAATTCATCAAAGTTAAAAAGGACGGTGGTGGGGGGGTTGACAGCACCCATAAGTGGCCCCCACCTCTAAAACTGGGATCCCAGCTCGCTCAGTATATCGTAGCTTTATCACCACTAACATACTGGGTATGTCTCAACACTGTTCCTGACCATCGCAACAAAAACATATGAATGAATGGTTAAAAAAAATATATATGTACATAAAACCTTATTGTGATGAGGGTGGGGTTTGACCATATACAAAACAGCTTGAGAACATAAGCTGCCAGTCAAAAGTCAGGCTGAAAATTAGCACTAAGCAGCCACAATCCAAATACACTCTCCCCCCCCCGACACAAAAAAGCAATTCCACCTCTCACATTATCATCGACTATTGCAGACACCACAGACCAAAATTAAACAAATGAATCTCAGCCGGGCTAAACAGTATTATTAACGAAACAGTAAAATTCCAGCAACTTTAATCAGTCAGGGGAGAAAAGAACATTTGAAATTTAAATTAGTAACACTACTAACAGAGCTAACGGTGATTCTTTTCATTATGGCACCACCTGCTGGTACTATACTGCATCCAAAGCCAAATAAAATCGAGACGGCAGATCAGGATGCCTTTGAGAGAGAGAAAAGGGAAAAAAAAGAGAAAGCCCAGCCTCTGACTACCTCACAAAACAATTTGAATTAACCATCTCCAGTCCATCCTAGTTAAAAGAAAAAGTGCCAGAACCAGTTTGCAGTCATGTAGAAACCCAGAGTGCGAACAGTTCCCAGGGTGAAGGTCCACGGGCTTTCAGTCACTGTCGAACTTGATGGAGTTCACCGAGGTGGAGATGGCCCCACCAGTGTAGCTGCCCCGCTTCTTCTTCGTCTTCTCGTGCCGGAAGGACTTGCCCTTGGTGTATTTGAGCACGCTGTTGGCCTTCTGGCCCCAATCACCATTCGCTCCAAGCTGAGACACAGAGGTGGTGGCGGTGGGGGGTATACAGGGTTTAATTGCGGAAAACCGAACGACCCACTTTTCAGTGTGTAGCCAATAAAAGCAGCCCGTCGTGTGTGACGTGGCGTCAGTGTTTAAATATCTTATGACACGCGATTTGAAGCTTACCTTGGCTTCAAATGAGTTGTCTGCAAACCGAGGATCCACATTAATTTCTTCCTCTCTTATTCTACGGAAAGGAGCATGGGATGTCTTTAGAGATCACGGGAGAGAGAGAGACATTAGTCATTGGGTGTCGGGTGAGGCGGCCCTAAGAGCAGGAGTCAGACCCACTGTGTAGGAGCTCAACCCAAACTCCGACGCCTCAAACAGCAGCGAACGCAGCAGTTACATTGCAGGCCGACAGCGACATATACAACTGCGAAACTAGAAAGCATCACACAAGTGCAATTAAGACAGCTTGCTGATAGGAAGACCAACGGCATTTATATACAGCCAAATCTTCTGATAAAGCTCACTGTAGATTAAACTGCTGGTTCATTTGCATGGGATCAATCACTGGCAGTTGCTTCAGTGCTACATTATGTAATTTTGTCTTGTATCATCTCCGTTGTTCCTGCATCCTGGTCATTTGATGCAGCCATTTGCTGTTCTCTAATGCAGTGGTCCCCAACCTTTTTTTCGTCACGGACCGGTTTAATATCAGAAACTATTTTCACGGCCCGGCCTTTAAGGA
>JAODLC010000065.1:13513864-13529975 GCA_026781145.1 Hippopotamyrus pictus
CTTTAAAATATAATAATAAACGGCTTGTGGGACTATTTTTAGCGGTAACTATCACGTGACCGAAGTTTTTTATTTTTCCTGTGCAGCCCGTGGACCGGTACCGCATGACCCACGGCCCGGGGGTTGGGGGCCACTGCACTAATGCACTGTTAACAGACTGCGAGGCACTACACTGCATGAGACTTAAAACAAGCTGGAAACTCATCGCTCTACCCCGTAGGAAAACAATGGGGAGATGCACCAGTCAGCAGCCACAGCTTGGTTCCCACAGCTCAATGAACCCAGGCAACGGTACCTTCTGCTTGGTCTGGGGGAAGGATTGTGGTGTTGTGGCAGTCACTTTCTTGCCCTTCGGTGTTTTTATCTCCTCCTCCTCACTTTCTGATGATGAAGACTCTGTGTCGTCCTTTGCTTTGACATTTGTACCTGTGGAGAATTTATGAGTATTAATTACTGAATGTATTCTGATACAAATGAAAGCATATTCAAGGTTAACTGACATGGCTATTAACATGATTTCCCACGCCCCAGCCAACCAACAACATAGCTGACTGAGAAAAATGACCTTACTGGCCTCAGAACTACACGATTCTGAAAAGGAAAAAAAAAAAAAAAAAAAAAAAATGAATCACATGAATCACGATTTTTTTGCTTAGAAGAGAGATCATGATTCTCTGAAATTATTTTTCTCAAAATTAAATGTTTACTGCACTCAAACTGCAACTGCAAAAGGAAACTCAACAAACCATGATTATGCCAAAGAAATCCAGGCCCTTAATGATAACCGAAAGGAAACCCTCAATTGACCATCCAATCAGGGTAACCAAAACAGCCATATCATAAGTTCCAGCACCAAAAGTTCCAGTGGAGAACTTTGGGGTGGAACCTGAAACGCTTTGTCGATCGGTGTGTCCACAACGAACTGAAGGTAAAAAATAGCCTGATCTTAACCTAGCTGACTGGTGAAGTGAGAATTGCATGTGCACAACATGTGATTTTAGTATTTTAGTTACACATTGTACAGCCCTATAATATAGTCATTTTTCGAATTTGGTACCCCGCCTGATGTCGTGATGTCAGTCGGTGCCGGTACCAGTTCTTATGCTAGTGGAAAACCAACACCTTTAAGTATCGTACTTTGGTACTTTCTTGAAGGACCAAAAGTAAGGTACCTGGTGAAGTGGAAAAACTCCCCTTTAAAAGAATGCAGAATTATGGGACACTTAAGACAATCTGGAGAAAAGTAGGAGTGCTTTTTGTGATTCAGCTGATGCAATAATGCAGAAGAACTGTTGTAATTTAGAACTGACATGGCAGTTTTCTTACGATTAATTGTGCAGCCACTGTGCAGTCATACATTTCAAACCGAGGGGAAAAACTAGGCCGTCACATGAAAACTTCCCTTTGATTTCTCAAACTTGACCTTATGGACAAATTGGTAGTCAATAAGCAAAAAGGCATTAACACCCTTAACATATGGGTTTGTGTCCCAGTCACTGCCTGGACTAATTCACTTCTGAGTGGGGACTTTACTGGTTCACAGGCTGATTGATGGCTTCCCTCTCCAATAACTTTGCAACAGTCTGTGCTAAACTCTTACTGTTAGCTGAAGGGGTAGGCTTTACAGGAGTCTTCTTCTTGGGCACCTCCTCCTCCTCAGAGCTGCTATCACTAGATGATGAAGACTCTGCGGGTTTTGATGCTGCGGGGGTGGATGTTTTGGGTGTAGCTGCTTTCCCATTGGCCTGAGAAGGTTTCACAGCTTTTTTCTTGGCCTCCATCTCTGAGTCAGAGCTGTCAGAGGAATCTGAGGTATACTGTACAGCCTTCCCCTGTTCCTGACTTTTAGCAGGTGTAGCCTTGGCAGGCGTGACCTTATTGGGTACAGCCTTAGCAGGCGTGACCTTATTGGGTACAGCCTTAGCAGGCGTGACCTTATTGGGTACAGCCTTCTCCTGTTCCTCTTCACTAGAGCTGTCAGAATCATCACTGCTGCTGGCCTTGGAAACGGGCGTGGCCTTGGAAACGGGCGTGGCCTTGGAAACGGGCGTGGCCTTGGAAACGGGCGTGGCCTTGGAAACCTGAGTTTTTGGTTCCTCATCAGAGTCAGAGCTGTCACTGTCCGAATCAGAGCTGGCCGCCTTGGGTTTAGCTTTAGGAGTAGATTTTGGGGTTGGGGTCACTGCTGCCTTTTTTGTGACCGCAGCCTTGGGGGTTTTCTTGGTGCTTTCATCCTCAGAGCTGTCAGAGTCTGAAGGGAAAAGAGGACAGGAGAGACATACAGGAACGTGAACCATAGCTTACACCGAAGATCAAAAACACAAACACTTTATACAAGATCTCAGATTATACCAAATGACTCCTCAGTGCCAATGGGACATCGAGTCTCCCCTCACCCGAATCCGATGATGAGTCGTCCTTTTTCTGAGGCACTTTCTTTGCCGGGGGTGTCTTTACTGCTGCAGGTTTTGGCTGTGCTCCTTTAACCGCTGGCTTCGCCGCCACCTCCTCCTCCTCATCTGAGCTGGAAGAGGAAGATGACTCTTCCTTAGCAGCCGCTGCCTTGGCGGGCGGCGTCTTGGCCACCGCCGCCTTGCCGGGAACCGTCTTCACCGCAGTCTTCTTCGTCGTTTCCTCCTCCGAGCTGGAGTCTTCAAGAGAAGCATAAACTTAACATCCTTTGACGTCATTGATCACGAGGAAAGATTGGGGGGGGGGGGGGGGGTTCGAAAAGCTTACCTGAGCTGTCAGAGCTGGATTCTGCCTTCTTGGCTGCAGGTTTAGCGGCCGTGTGCTTGCCCGGGACAGCCTTCACTGGAGCGACCTTGGCCGGAGTGACCTTGACTAGAAGCGGTTTCAAAGTCAGGAACCAACCTGGGAACCTCGACCACTTCGTGACAACGATGACGGCAGGCGAACTTACCGGCCACCTTCTCTTCATCGCTGCTGTCGCTGCTGCTGTCGCTGCTGCTCTTGGCCTTGGTGGCCCCTTTCTGCCGCGCCACTGGGGCAGGGGTCTTCTGCATGGATGGTGGTGGCGGGACTGCACTGTACAGCTCTGAAACATCAAGCAAGTCCCAGGCAGCAGCTATAGTATGGCGCTTCAGCTCCGAGCTCTTTCATTCAACCAAATTTGATATCAAGATGCAACACTTATAGGCTAAACTATAATATAACTATATAAATATATCGAGGTACAGATTATAGAAGAGCTAATAGAGCTGAGTAGTTACCCGGCTTATTCTTCTTACGGGGGGGCGGCTCCTCCTCTTCAGAGCTGGATTCTTCACTGCTAGACTCTGCTGCTTTGGCTGGGGGGGTTTTCACAGGTGCGGGGGGTTTGACAGCTTTCTGCAGGGAGACAGGGCCTTTAACACTTGCAGGGTGACCATAGGAAGGCTAAAATCTAACCACAGTGTCGAAGAACACAAACAATCATCTAATAACCCAAATTTATTCAGGTCTGAAAGAGTTGTTTACAAATGCATGTCACTGTGTTAACTAGTGCAAAGAATACATCTTTCTCAGACCCAGATGCTCACCATAGTCTAAATCTTAAGGTTGTAGAGCCTTAAAACTAGTTAAGTTGTGAAATGGAGCAGCAGGCAGGATGCAGCGCCCCTTCACATGATTGTGGAAGTTTTACTACCGCAAAAATGTTCTGTGGGCAGAATGAAAAATGATTGGTTATCTCTGAACCAATCAGATTGTAGAGGAGGTCCAAGCAGCTAATGGAGGCAAGACCAACAAATCTAATTGGTTGGTCCCATCTCCTCTAGCTACTTGGACCCACTGAAAATTTTTGCATAAGCAAACCCGAGCCTTTTACATACTTCAGCGATCTGAGCCGGAAAGCACCACCTAACCTAGACTGTAATGTACAGAATGACCTACAGCCTACTTATGATGAATAATGAGTAATCAGTGTAAAACCCGGTCTTTATGAATAGTAGCTAATCAAAGATAATTACAAAGTAAGCTTGATCACTAATTTCCCAAATGAAAAGTGATTAGTCTGAGATCATTCATGTAAAACATAAGATTCCTGTTGACAGAGGGGCCCTCACTCACCTTGGCTGGCTGCTCATCCTCCGAGTCACTGGAGCTGTCACTGCTGCTGCTGGACTCGGCTTTCTTCTGAAGGGAGGCCTTAGGGGTGGCTGCTTTTTTGGGGACGGCAGCCTGTTTAGTGATGGTGGCCTTGGTTCCTACACGATCAGCAAGAGACGCCAGGTTAGGGTGTACACACACCATGCCCGCGCATGTTTGACACCCAAAGTCTAGGTTGTCCGACTAGTGTGATCGCTCCATACCGTGCCGGGGCCTGCTTGAAGAGCTGGGCCTAGGCACGTTTCAGTTTGAAGTCTGTGTGTCGTCATGCTCAAAATGACTCCAAATAAGCCCCAGAATACGGATGTTAATCATGAACTCCATTGTGCTGTGCGATAGTGCTGTTCTTCATGTTTATGGAAAAATAGGAAAAGTCGCATGGAGATGATGAAAGCATGCTCGGGCCCAGAACATTAAGAACTATATGAGCGCAGACCAGCGGGGGAGTGGGTTCAGTCGTGCTCAGGTACAGTACAAAAGAACCGGGCCAAGTGCGACTATGACCTTAGATATCTTGCCCCCCCCCCTATTTTTATTAAACCCATCTCTAACCCCTCCCCAGATCCCTATGCCACATCATCCCCTCTTATAAGCTACTAGAAATGTTTTTAAACCATGCAGTAAAATACCCCTATTAAGGACATAAATAACCGATTCACCGGCAGCAGGACTCTTTGCCGCCCCCTCGTCCTCAGAGTCCGAGCTCTCGCTGCTGGAGCTGGTGTCCTTCTTGCGCACCGGCTGGGGCTTCGCTGGGGTCTTAACTGGAGCTTTAGCAGGGGCCTTGGCCGGGACCTTCTGCTTGTAGGATCAAGGTAAACAAGCACAATCAGCGTATATCAAATTACTGGCTGAGGCATTCGCTCAACAGCCCTTGAAGACCTGTGAAGGAACCCTTCAGGGCAAGTCTGAAGGTACAGCAAGAGCTCCTCTGGTTTCTTTTATTGGTTCTGTTCATGGTCCATCCCCTGGCCTCTCTGAGGGTACCCTCTTACCTTTGCTGGGGTCTTGGATTCCTTCTCATCCTCAGAATCACTCGAGTCTTCACTGCTGCTGCTTTCTTTCTTGGCGGCTGCTGCTTGCTTCTTTGTTGGGGCCTTAGTCACTAAAGGACATGGAGTAGTGCTGCAATTACACGTATGCCCATCCTCTTCCACTAACAAATGAGTATTCCATTCCAATTGTGACAAAAAGACAGTGTAAAATCAGTCCTATAGTTTTGTCTTGCAAAAACACAATATTTCCAAATATAAAAATTATACACACAGCTTACTCTAGAGATAGAGAACCATGCAACTTCCAGCACAGCTGTGCACATTCATCCTGGAGCCCAAACACCAGCGAGAGGTTGTACCTGCAGGGGCAGCCTTGGCCGGCGGCTTGGGCTCCTCCTCCTCACTGCTGGATTCCTCGCTGCTGGAGTCCTCCTCCTTCTTCGCCTTCTTGGCCGAGGGGCCACTCTTCTCCGGCAGGCCATTGCTCAGGGCCTTGCGCTTCTTCGATTTTGGCGACCTGACACGCGAGCAAAAAAAAAATTAAATTAACCCAATACCACCAAAAACAGGACATCCGAGCAGTTTGTCACACTCCTGAAATCTGAAAGCATTAGCAAAAAGCTAAATCTAGATGTGGGATGAATATGAATATTATGGTACCATTTTAAAATATAGTACTTCTGATTGGAAACCAATGACTGACAGAACACAACGAAGCCACCCACCCTGGATTTTCAAACCCAATTTATTCCATCACTATATATGTCAGTCAACCAATTTTGAGACAAAACACAGACACAAAAAAATAAAAATAAAAACCCCGAACACAACTAAGGAATAACACTAGAGCAGACACTGCATCTAAATTACCTCAAAACAGGCATTGGGAATTTTACAAAAACAGTCAGTCTTCTCCCCATATGCTGATTTCCATTCAGTATTTGAGCACAAATTTACTGGAAGTTTTCACAAAGGAATAACTGCAAAAACAGAAGACACTTACTTCACCCAGAAGTTAAAGATGTCCAGAAGGCTGTCTGCATTTTGGTCCTGGGGTTTCTGAAGATTTATAAGACAATACAGAGATATTATTAAAATATATTATTTTGCATTAACAGCTCACAGATGACTAAACATTTTATCATCATTAGTTCTGCGTCAGAATATCCAAATACTACCCAAAAAAATCGACGATTGAGCCGCCACATTCTTATATTTATCGAACTATATCAACAAATAACGAACAAACGATTATTCTGTTTATTTTCTCGAATGACAGACATCTTTATTAGAATCAGATTGTCACGTAGTCTCAAAGGCTACGGAAGCTATATAGACGCGCCGTAGAAAGCGATAAATTCACAAATTGCAGTTTACTACGCCTGTGAATATACATCACTTCACCAATTTGGCATTTTGTCTTTGTCAAAGCCATATAAAATGATTCATGTTCATTCCAGGGACTTGTTTGTGTGTGTAAAACTAGAAACTATTATACACTTAGATGTTTTACGAAACAGACTGGCCCTCACGTGTTCGTAATGCTCAACGTGTGATCCACGTTTCTCGACGCCGGCAAATAGGCGACCTACTCAGGAAAAAGAAAGGCCACACTAGCAGTTTATAACAACCACGCTATCCTCGCTAGGTACTCACCACTTTAGCCTTCTTCAAGAACTGTTGCGCAGCCTTAGTAAACTTATTTTCCAGGAGAAACGAGTACACATGTTGGTACAGATCGCTAGGGACAGCACTCTGCTCCGCCATCTTCGCTGCAGACGTAATGAAAATGAAGCGCAGATGAAGCGGCGAAGTCAGATCACGTGCGCACTAGGTCAACGGCGCATAAATGACGTCATTCCGTTAAATAGACCCAACCGTACTTCCACGGTTCTGAAACGTTTACATTCGCAAACATGCTACCGTGTCTAAGAAACAGATCATTCTGATCACATATCGATTACATTTTCAAAGTAATATTTTTCCAAAAGAATAAAAATTTACAGGACGAAGGGGCGTGGCTTATGCGCACATTTTCAACGTCTCTATTCCCCGCCTCCTGCGTAATGACACAATAATGGCCGCTTCTTGAGACGGATTGTCATGCTGGAAATCGTGCTGTTTCGTCTTTGAATCATTGTCACTGGTGCCTGCGTTTTACAGTTTTGCGACCAGTCATGCCAAGATATGAGCTTACTTTGATACTGAAGGCGATGCAGAGGCCGGAGACCGTTGCCACTCTTCGGCGTACTGTGGAGACCTTGATTGAGAGAGGCGCTGTTGTTCGAGGACTGGAGAGCCTGGGCGAGAGAGCATTGCCCTACAAGATCTCAAAGCATGGCATCCGCCACACGCGGGGCGGCTACTTTTTGCTAGATTTTTACTCCCAGTCTGAAATTCTACCGGCTTTCCTGGATCATCTGAAGCGCGACGTTGATGTGGTGCGGCCCACAGTGTTGAGCAAAGAGACGGCCGCGTCAAGCACTCGCTGCTGTGTCCCACAGCCCGAAAAACCCAAGGACGCGCTCCCACGACGCAAATGAATGGATCTGCGAATCTCTCAGTACGTTTTAACTGTCAGGCCTCTGCGGCATTTTGGGATCCACCAAAAGGTCTTTTACCGCACTGCTATTATGATGAATGTTGTTTAGAATTGACCATATCAAACGCTTATCCTGTCTTTTTTTACAGACCTGTGACAGACTTGGAAGGCTACCCTCCAGAGTTGAACTTTTCTTCTGCAATTTTGTAAATATGTCAACATAATAAACGCCACTTTGTATATCTTGGATTTTGTTATTCTTGTCCTACTGTCTATTATAGATGTACTTCACATGCCAGACTTCCAGCAAAAAGCCTCTGAACATATACTGTTGAATCTAAAGTGCACTTTTCAGAAACTTTTGATGATTGACTTTTTTTGCGTTATTTTAACTGCTCCTGGTTTAAAAGGCTAGCAGTTTGTGTGTTTTAGTCTAAAAATGTGTATTGATCCCCTCATTCATTCATTTGTTTTCATAAATGCTTATTCAGTACAGGGTAACTCTGCCTCTCCTGTCTGTTGCAGGACATCTTGGACAGAATAATAGTTCATTCATTATCTCCACATTTGTAGGTGAGAGTTTAGTACAACATTACAATGTAAAATGTAAGTTTCCCTTATATGTGATAAACTTACATAAGTAATGTGGATTAGAATGGGTGTTATTCCGGAAAACCACAGCTAGATGAATACATAATGCTTTGTTTGAAACCCACAGTACTCAGTAGCTGAACGTTTATCTGTTTTTGCAATGTTCTATCCAAAGCATCTTAGTTTCAGCCATTTGTACTGCTGAATACTTTATTGGTACAATGAAGTCTAAGAACCGTACTTAAACGGGATTATGAGTTAACAGATCATGCTCTGGACCGCCACAGCAATTAATGGCATTAATTATTTGGCATTATATGTTTCAGGTTTAATGATATTATTGCAATTTTACTGAAGTACCATTACAGATATCACCAGTTAGAAAACAAAACCAGCACTTAAAACTTATAAACACTAGTATAATACTTTTGCAGAATTGAAATGATGTGAAATTATCCTTGCTGTGCACAATCAACAAATAAATCCTCTAGATTGATTAATTTATGATACTCATGTGCCACACTCGTATGTTAGATTTTTTGTCAGCAAATTCCTCACAGAAGAGAAAGTATAAAAGTTTCTTAGATGGCAGGGAATTCTGGAGGAGCAGGAAACCTGTGTTACAGCTAATAATTATGATGTTTGCCCATTTTTATAGCAAAAATTGAATGCCCTGGCATTTCATAAAAAGACATAGGCCCTTTTTGCTTTGATGTGCACTGCCAAGTAGCCAAAAGCAACCCCCTTATGTCTACTTACTTCTAATGAAATCAGACTTCTGATTACTCAACAGCTTTGTGATGATCATCACAGAGACTTTATTGACTAGCTTTGTTCCTGACACTGCTATTGAGCTTTCAGAATGCTCTGTGTATAAAGCGGGCAGTACAGAGGTTTGTGTGTTTACATCAGGAGTCACCAACATGGTGCCCCCAAGGTCCGCATCAGTCGCCCGCGGACCTGTTCTCAAAATAGCACAACTCATCGGTGAGCAGCATCTAAAATTTAATTTTATCCTGTTGCTATTCTTCTTTAATCACATTTGCATTTATATAGATTTGAAAATAATGTCTAAAAAAGCATTTAAAACATGTTTATTATACATGAGGTTTAGATAAGTTTAGGAGGGTGTTTCAAACTGGGTAGCCCTTCGTATCGCTCAGTACCCATGAAGTAGCTCTCAGTTTCAAAAAGGCTGGTGACTCCTGGTTTATATTAATTTCAACGGGTGTCTGTATCACAAAGCTGGATTGTTGGGTTAGCAAGGTAACTTGTTGAATTTGAGGTCGTCTTGACAAAATGTAAGTGAATGGAACATTAAGTCCATTTAAATCCAAAAAGTTATCTAGCTAACTAACAAATCTCACTTTGTGATATAGGCTCCTGTTGTATAGCTAAGGACGTTGTTGACAAGCGATGCTTAAAATGCTGAGTTTTTTAAACGAAGGGGGTGATTGAAAGTAATCATGAACGTAATCCTGACTGCATATGTACCCCCAAGTACAAGTAATGGTAAATTAGCATTTGGAAAGCTATACGCTTCCATTGATAACAAGCTGACCGGGCATCCTGATAGGGTTCTTATTGTAGCAGGTGAATTCAACCAGACAAATCTCAAAACAGTCATGTTTCAATTCCATAAAAATGTGATCTTTCCCATGAGGGAGAGCAACATTCTGGGTCGGGTCTACACCAACATACAAAAGCCAATAAAAGTGTTTCCCAACCAAAAAATGTGGATGAAGAACTGTGTGCGGGCTCTGCTGAGAGAACAAGACATGGCTTTCAGGTCAAGTGACACACAAGTCTCCAAAGCAGCACAAGGGAACCTTAAGAGAACCATCAGAGAGGCCAAGTGTAAATACAAACAGCGCATTGAGGAACACATCGTGAACAATATCCCCTGCAGCATGTGGGATGGAATTAAGGTACTGACGGATTATAGGACTAACATTCGGCAACTCATTGACAAAATAAGTCTTTCAGATGTCCTGAATCATTTCTTTTGCTCATTTTGAAACACAAGAAGGAGGAGCTACACCACATTACCTGCAGGTGTACAGTCACTGGTTCTACAGCTCCATCAGGTGAGATCCACCCTTCAGAAAGTCAATGCTAGCAAAGCCATTGGCCCAGACAGAGTACTCAGACAGACACTGAAGACATGCGCTGCTCAGCTTGCAAGTGTCTTCACCAATATATTTAAGCTCTTGCTACAACATGAGGCTGTTCCAACATATATGTCTCAAATCCTCCATCATAGTTCTGGGACCCTACAAATGAATCTTCGAGACAGCAAAATGAAAGCAGAAAGCCTTCCCAATGCATCTGCCTGGCAGGTATGCTTGTTTACTATGGTAAATATCAGCCAAGTTCATTTTGCAGTTATAGCCACCATCAAGTGAATAAGACAAATAAAAAATTAAGCAAGTAATATGTTGTAGTGGTGAAAACAAGCGAGGCTTTCCTAAAACGTCTCAAAATCATCCTTAGTATGTTCAACCATGCATTTATCTTTAACTTTCAGGTTTTATTGTCACGTTAATTGTCATGTTTAAGCAGTGAAGTTTTGTCAGCAGTACAATATAACACATGACAAACAGGGCAATAAAGGAATTGTTTTGAAGCATCCGTATTTACGTTTTCACTCATATTTCTATTTATCTGATAGCTTGGCGATTCTTTGTTTTTGGTTGCTTGACTACTGTTTAAGCTGAAGAACATACTTTTCTCTTCTATTCACTTAAACAGCGGTCGATACAAAACGTATACGTAGTGTCTAATATTCTTAGGGCCGGGTAGTTCGGTCACGCGCGACGGCTTCGCGGTCACCTGACAGTGACGCTGAAACTATATAAGAGTCAGCTGAGCTGCCGCTCCGCATTGCAGTGTAGACGGCAAGGCGGTTTGGGCTATATTCAATTAATATACAAAAAGTTTTAAGTTCATATACTACTGAGATTAAGGAAACGAGACATGCTGTTTCTCACGCTTCTTTTTGTGTCGACAGGTAAATTTCGAGCTTTCCTCAGCGTATATGGCGTAACATAGGCGTATTTCGGTCCGTTTCGCTTCTATCTGAAATGACTGCTGTCATCACATCAGAATAGTTAGTCGGTGATTACACAGCCTGTTCTGTTTAAGAAAGACTATTTTGGTGTGAATTTTATTCTAGTCGTGCCATCGCTTTGCGGCCCTCGCAGTAATGCTTGTTTACTAGTCGCTCTCTTAACCCGCTTCGTCATCTCGGTGGCAGTTCTGCGTAGTTCGATAACCCCGAGCCGGCAACATATCTAGCCTTAATGTCAAAAAAAAAAAACAGGAATTTCAGCAGCTCTAACTGGTTTAGCGCTGTGCTGCGATTTCCGCTTTATTACGGTTTAGCTACGATGCCTTGTCAAACGCGCGGTTGTCTAGGCCGCTCTATTATGTCACAAGAAATGTCTTATGCTATAAAATTCAGCCGTTAAACTGCGCATCTGCCGCCTGTCCGATTATATCGCTACTTAGGGGAACACTTAATTTAATTTACGTTATAATATGATTGATAAAATGAAATGGTAACGTTAAATTAGGTCAGTGTGGCAGGTACCTGGCTTCTGTGTACTGTTTGCTCCTACCTAAGCTCTGCTTATACTGTCTGCCGTAGGTGTTCCTCGTGCTGCTGCTCTTAGATATATTTTACTAATCCAAGGGAATTGTCGTTGACGTGAGAACCAAATGATAATCCTTATCAGTGTGTACTATGTTTTTGAATTAAATCATACTTGAACCGTGGGGTTTAGTGGCTACTTCTGCGCCATCTCTGCTGCCCAGAGGCTTTCAGAGCTGTTGCGCTTCCGTCAGAAGTGAACGATCAATGTTCTAAGTCTGTGATAATTGCTGGTCGAATTGTGTGTTTTTGCTTTGTTCCACCTGGCTTGTTTTTGCTCATAACTTTGCCTGTAGCCTCATGAGCACACATCTGTGTTGCAACTCTGACTAATTTTTTTGCCTATGGTGTAAGTGTTTTTCTATACCGCAAATGTGTCTATTGTTAGTGCCTTACACAAATTTCCTTATCTTCATGTTATTTTTAAGGTCAAGCTGCAGCAAACTAAAAAGTACCCAGGTTTCACTTCATATTTTTTATTTGTTTACTGCTGCTGTACATTTCCAGTATTTAAAGTGTCATAGTATAGTATATAGTAAGCCATGGTAATCTGACCAGATATCTGTGAATCTAGGTGTGGGATATGAAAACAAGGTATAAAAAAGCATGCTAATCTGCAGGATTCTGGGACCAGTAAAAGTTGTCTATTTCACTTTGTTTTTGCCTGTTTCCTGATCTGAAATGTTTCAAGTCTCTTAAAAATTCCCCTAAAGAGCTCACTTCCTCTTATTCACATTTAGAAGAAGAGAAAACACAATTACAATTTTCAGAAGGGGAGAGCTTGCACCTTATCTATGCATGGGAGTTTTCTAGCCCTGTGTCATACCAGTACTATACATGATGCTGTTGCCACCAGACCTGCAGGGTATTGCCCTAGCTGGTCATGTGCCAAGTGGAGATTTTAGTGTTTTACCTACAAGATGGCTGACCATAAGGCTTAAGACTTAAGCATATTAATTTAAGAGTTATTAGTGCATTTTAATTTAGTATTACACCAGGTTTAACTACATTTAGATTTTTATTTTATTATTAAAATACTGTACTTAAGTGGTCCTGTGTTTGAGGTAGAGGTGCACCAATCTGATATTTGCATCAGTATTGGCGCCTGTCCAAACCTATTTGATGGATTGGGTATCGGCCTTACGTCACCGATCCATGTCTGATACTTAAGTTTTGGCAGTCTCTAAAACCATTTCGAGTTAAGTCTGTTCATACAGTCAATTGCACGACAGCTCTTTCCCATTTAAGATATGCTTTTTGCAGCATACAAGCTGAACCCTAATGCTGTTACTCAGTTTTTTTCCCCCCACAGGCTTCTGGCTGCATGGGGGGACCTGAGAGCGTGTGTCCCCTCAGCACCCAGACCACTCTCAAGCCCCAAAACATCATTCTGTAAGATGCCATTTTAAGGAATGCTGAAAAGGTCATAATGTATTTTTTTTTCGCGCTGACAAACTGAAAATTAACATGTTGACGCAAACATTTTGTTCATGTTAACATGTACAAAATGTGCACATTAACGTCAATTTTGAGCTTGTTAGTGTGAAAAAAGCTAGCAGGTTTTTACCTCTTTTGATAAAGTCCCGTGTTTCTGTGCAAAAGAAATATTGGACTTCCTGGAGGCTTCGCCAGACACCATGCAATACTTATTTACTAGTCACTTAGATTAGACTTTAGATTTGTTTACAAAAATGTGGTCATATTGACTTTGTGAAATAAGTGTATTCTGCAGATGGACAGAATTGTTTGGTATGAGATCTGTTTGACCTACAGCTACTCTCTCACATACTTTAAGGCAAACACATGTCTGTAGCTAGGACAGCTGTTCGACACATACATAACGGTGTAGTAATTTATAAATTAAGCCAGACCTCACACACGTTTAAAGAATGACATAGCACAGTAGCGAAACGTAAACAACGGATCCTGTCTTTATAGCTTCGGGACTGATGTATTGGGGTTTGAGAGTGGAACACGTGCTCTCAGGCCCTTCCTGCAGCCAGGTGCTTGTGACTTCTGTCTACTATGATGTCATGCGCATAACCTTCGCAGGAGCAGCACGCAAGAACGTCAGATAAGAGGGTGACTTTATAGAATTATTACATTTTCAACAAATAGTAGCACAGTGATTTGTAATTTAAGTTTTTAGAGGTGGGAGTAGTGTTTAGTGGAAAATCCCACTAAACAAAACGCACGCAATTGTGTGAGACAACACAAAGTAATATGAAAAAGCAATGGATGATTTGGGAGTTGCTAGCTTGGGCTGTTTTGCACACTCGCTGCAGCTTGTGATACGAGAGGGTGCTATCACTGCGAAGTGACACTGTTGCCAGAATGAGAAGAACTGGGAGCATTTTAAGCATTTGCCCCTTGCTTATCCTCGCTTGGAAGATATTCAAATTGAACTCCAAATGCCTCAAAAAAGCTTAAAACAAGATGTACAAACAAGGTGGAACAGTATGTGGTATGTTTCTAGCAACCTAATATTTTTTGGCATGTATTTTTTAATATGCATTTACTACTTTAATATAAAGTATAAATGTATATTTTAAAATATTAAACTCTTGTATTGGAATCTGTTGTGTATCGGAACTGAAAAAATGTGGATCATCCCATCCCTAGTATGATCTCCTGGAGTCTGCTGCCTTCATAGAAATTGACTGATTCTTCACATTTGAAATTACGAAGAAGTTGATTTTAAGTGTAATTTTCCTGTTGCAGTTCAACTCATCCCTAGCAGAATGCCTTTGAGTCAGATTGTGTGGTACTTTCTGAGACCCAAAGATAAAATTGAGATTTCCCTAGCACAGGGGAATTGTGTGGGGATTCATGAGTTGGGTCAGAACTATGCTAGATGGTTTCAGGTCCAAGCAATTGTCTTTGCAATCTCTTGCCCTCAATGATTTGCTGCTGCGGCCACAGTGAGAGTCTGAGTGAATTTTAGGTGTTGGTGTGGCATTAAAGTGCTGGGTATAGTTGTAATGAACCTGAGAATCCTGAGTGTTTGTGTCCTGTAGAGAGCTTCAATGTGGTTGTGGTACCAAAGAATGAGTCTAACAGCCTGCATATCAAATTTGTATGGTTCTTAAGATGCTGGATGAATGTATAGTTTGTTTGGTTTTGTCTGGTATTCTGTTTGCTTGACACTTTGATAGTCCACCAGAAGAAATGGTTTGCTTGATGCAGAGTAGATCTATGTTGGCTAATGCCAGTGGCATTGGCAGCATGTAACCTTTTAAAAATCATCTGTTAGTCTACCTCATGTCTGATCAGTTGTGCTGCTTGCTTAGTCTCTGGAGAGATTCCTAATGAACCACTTTGCTTGGGGCAGTGTGAGGCTCATGGCTCAGTTAAGGGATTTGTGAAACCCTGTTCCTGTATCTAGATCAAATGAGACTCAGCAGGGGATGTGGGACAGGGGTGATGGGTCAGTGAGATTGTCAGCAGTAGCCTGATGAGTTGCTGTTCAGTTTGTTCTTGAATCAGTCATATGATGTAGATAATGCCAGACAATGCATTGCTAAAGAGCCATGGGTGGTTGTGCAAGTTTCTGATTTCTCAGCTATTTTTAGGTGTTGGAGTGACAAAATGAACAGTACTTTGCATGACTCTTCTCATGTGAAAGATAAGGCCAGCGATGGATAGTTAAACCCCTTTCTGACCCTTGTACAACAAAGGTACTAGGGCATCATGAATAATGGTTTAAGGTCTACTCTTCTGGTTGACTGGGGATGACTGTGCCTAACCATTACTTGAGATGTTTTGAATGTAGGTGTTCTCTAGTAGTGTGTCCTAGGTGGCTACCTGAATTCACTCTGTTTTGATAAAGGTACTTGTTTTCCTTGCTTAGTTTTAATGTTACTAATGTGGTAAGGCATGGTGATTTCTCATTCTTAGTTTAAGATTGTTTAGACTTCGATAAACTCTCAATAAGGAACATAGGTTGATAGCATGCTATCAACCTATCACATTACAACCAATACAACAATTCCAGTACAAGATATGGTAGTCTTAAGAATGGTCAACCTATGCCTAACAAATGCACAGCAAGGTTGAGTTGGCATTTTGAAGTCCAACGTGTAAGAAACTGGTCCTGCATACTGCAAACACTGCTGAAAATCTTGCCATCCAGTAGAACCTACAGCAGGGGTCTCCAACTCCGGTCCTCGAGAGCTACTATCCAGTTGGTTTTCTATCCTACTTGGCTTCTGATGAGTCACA
>JAODLC010000065.1:13530075-13553016 GCA_026781145.1 Hippopotamyrus pictus
TGTGGCTCATCAGAAGCCAGGTAGGCTTGAAAACCAACTGGATAGTAGCTCTCCAGGACCGGAGTTGGAGACCCCTGACCTACTGAGTGAAAGCACTTAGACACAAGAAATTGGGGTTTCCACTTTCAATATGAGGAAATGTAGGACAAATTGTGTCCCACATTGGTTCAAAATGGTGGCAAATGGCAGCTCTACCCATGGTGTCAACACCTTTCCCCGGAGCAAGTAGAGGCAGGAAAACCGAGCAGCAAATCTCACTGTCAGTGTTTTCTAGTGTTGTGCCCTAGGATGGCTTTATCTTGTATGATTTATTAAAATTAGACTTGTTAGCAGTCCATTCAATTTGTGCTATTATTCTGTGTCTAAGGAGAATCCTAAAGGAATTAAGAAAATTATACCATAATCATTATCTATCATTGATATGCAAATGATTAATTCTTTGAATACTGGCTTTATATTGCTTCTGTAATAGAAAATGCTGAACTCCCCATATTCCCCAGCAAAGTGTGCTTTGGTTTTAAGATGTCATGAACTTTTACATGGCAATGACTTTGGTGTAGAATGGGTGTCTAAGGGAATAACTTGAACTAGTTGGCATTTTTCATTAGTCTTGTGCAATAGAATGTTTGTGCTTATCAAAATGATGTTAGCTATCTGTGACTTTAACATGAATCTTTGGCTTCATGTTATAAAATAGTGTGGTAAAATAGGCCTGATGGGAATTTTAGAATTGACCACAATTGTATACCATAACATGAGCCATTATGGGTTACAATTTCCTGAACATGACCTCGGGTTTACACGTCCCTGGGCTGTCTTGGCCTGGAACTTTTGTAGCCCCTGGCCACTTATTGCTTTCACACCACACAACAGGAACTGGGACCTTAACGGCATGGGAGACACAAAGTTCATAGGTTAAACTTCACACGGTTTCATACAAAACTACACCACACTACACTAGTCAAAACACTGGAGGATAAATGTCATTTTTTTTTTTTGTTGTTTTTTGCCAGTTACTGGGGGGATCGATCGCGATGAAAATGACAGTCTTATTTATATTTTACTTATGACCCACAATGTGTTCCTGAATCTTAGCAGATCGATCTTTCATTTTCCACAGAATGAAAAACTGTATTAGATAAAAGTATATTTCTTAGTGATCGAATTTTCTGATATAGGAATATGGAGAAATTAGCAAAAAATGTATTAAATGTAATTGGGGAACAAAAATATCATCTGTTCAGTTATTGCTCCACTACATCTTTCTGCACTTCTGCATAACCTCCATGATGGTGCCAGTCCTCGCGTCCATTCAGCAGGTTTATCACTGTAAGTGCCTCCCCAGTAGTTTGTGTTTGAAAAGTCTGGAATAGGTACTAGAAAAGGGTTCTGGAACAAAAATCGGCCAAGTTCTAGTGGTGTGAACACGACAAAAGATTCTGGTTCCAGAAGGCGCCTAATATAATGCCAGTACCATTTTTATTCTGTCATGCAGCTGCATCAAATGCAGCTTAACAGCCAAACATGTTTGGACATAGGCCCTTGGCAAGATTTCTGTATAGAGGGAAAACTGGGTTTTAAAGCCTAATCCTTTCCCTTCACTGTAGTATGGAGGCTAATGGTTTCATCAATATTTTTGTACTGTGTCATGCTAGGACAGTGCTACAGTTTGTGTTAACCCAAGTCGACTTTTGTGAGCCTAAGGAAGTAGTGGTTTGACCTTTTCCTCTGCTTCCTCTTAGTGCCCCTGATATCTGCTTTATAGGCACTTGTGTCTGAGGAAGTAAATCAAGGAACATTTCCTCTTTCCATGGTAGGCCCGATAACAAAAGGCCAGTTTAGAACATTAGGTGTTCCTCGTTGGTATCTAGTGTGTTTTTGTCAGTCATGCTCTACAGAGCACAAAGTAGGAACTGCTGCTGTTCATGACATTTCAGACCCTACTGAAATCCAGTGTGGAGCGTTTTTACAGCCTTGCACCTGACCCTGAAATGCAGAGTGGTACCGTGCGGCTGTTCCTGCGCCTCGGTGTAGAAAAACAATAACTAATTTGGGAGTTCTAACATGCTTGTAAATTCCCCTTTCTCCTGATACTGTAACATCATTGCTCAACTAATGTTTTTTTTTTTTTTTTATAGCTGTGGCCACTCCTATTTTGGGTACCGAGCAGTGTGCACGTGGTCCTCTCTACTGGTGTCAGAATGTAAAGACTGCCTCAATCTGTGGTGCGGTTGTTCATTGTCAACAGAATGTCTGGAGCAAACCCCAGGTGGTGAGTTAACGTGCCACTGACGCTGTTCCTGTGTAGCGGTTGTAGTTTAAGTGGTAGGCAGAGTGTTGCCAACTAGCCCCTGATGCATACTCAGGGCAGTACCAGTGTTGCAGTTCAATGCATCGTGATATCCTTGTAACATTACCATGTTGAAATAGTGGCAGTACTAAAACTTCTAAGCCCCTAAAATTGAATTAACGGGTATTCACAGCCTTTAACTATCATGGATGAGTCAGTGTCTTGAATACAGTTATGTACTTCATCTCCAGTTGGATAAACTGCATTTCTATGTGCATACGTTAAAAAAAAAAAAAATCATTTTTCAAAACTGCAATTGCTGTTAAAAAACAATGAAACACTTAACATTACGCAGCATTTTTGTATTGCAGTACATTTGCCATAGGCTACATAAACGTGTTTTTTTTTAATCGGTAAATTTATTTTACAAACATTTTAACATTTGTTTGCCAGTGATTAATGGTATTGTAATCAATGCACTGTTCAAATTATTGATGATTTAAGTTAATTGCAGTGTTGATACAGCACTCAACAGCATCTTAACTGTATGCTGTAGTAAGAATACAGAGATTCAATTTGTGACTATTGACATGATTTTCCTTCATAGAAATCTGTGCCATGTGACCTGTGCAAAGAAGTGGTTACTGTGGTTGGCCAGCTTCTGAAGGACAATGCCACTCAGGTTGGTGATGGTTTGTATTGAGGTTTCAATAGGTTGTGTGGAAGATAATTGGAAGCTTCGTGAGTTGTATTCAGTGAGGTTGATTTATAATTGATGTGCTTATTTTAGTTTGTAAGTTATGGGATTTGCGCAAATGAAGCTTATTGCTTTTTCAGGCTGAGATCTTGGACTACATGGAGAAGGCCTGCCAGCTGATCCCTGAGGAGAGCTTGTCCTCTGAGTGCAAGGAGATGGTGGATAACTACTACCCAATTCTGATCAATATCATCACTGGGGAGCTGGTGAGGAATATGCAAGTTTGGTGGTCTTGCCCTTTGAGTTCATTGTACATCTAAAATTTTATATTAGCTCGAGAGGAATTCCATTAGTCTGCCCAGACTTTTTTGTGTGACTAATGCTTGGATTGTAAGAGGCTTGCGTGAGTCAAAACCTAGAACAGTGGTCACCAACCCTGCTCCTGGAGATCAACCACTCCGCAGCCCTTAATTTAACAATCCTGATACAGATAATCAGGCCCTTCAGTAGTATTTCAGTATTAAAGCCAGCTTAGCTTCAACATAACTGGCTGCAATACTTATCTGTTTCAGGTGTGTTAAATTAGGGCTGCACCTAAGCTCTGTAGGGTGATAAATCTTGAAAAACAGGGTTGTTGATCACTGACCTAGAAGGTGGAAGCAATTTTGAATTTGTAAAAATCCTCAGTGTTCTGAAGATGAACTGCATGTAGTAAAGTTTGTGGAAACTGACCTCTGCATACCATCTCTTCTCAGGATGATCCCGGAATGGCTTGTGCCGCCTTGGGCCTCTGTCGCTCTGAGCAGAAAGCACTGGCGGACTCCCAGCTGCTGTCCAATGAGATCCCACAGATAGACTTCCCAGAGGGTGTGTCCCCCTTCCTTCTCAATGTCCCTCAGCTGCTGTATCCCCAGGAAACGCCTAAACAGGAAGCCCCAAAGCCGGTAAGGAGGGTGATCCTCTGAGCACCTGGAGTACCTAAGACTTGAATGGACAGTGTTGAATGCACACTGTCCATTGTGCAGAAGGGACATGGGCAGTGATTATGTTACTCGTGCTGCTCTAGAACTGCCTAGCTTGCAAGTTGAATTGCTCTATTTAGCATGACTGATGTAGAAAATGTGAAGTGGGGTTGCATTGGATGGTCTAATTTTATCTTTGGGTTATCTGCTTGGCAACAAAATAGAATTTTAACTGCATTAGTGAGACATTGTAACTTTGATTTACTATTCATAATACATTTGCAGCATTTTGGGTAAATGTAAAGACTGAATTTCTTAAGTTTAAGTAGTTCTTGCAAGTTTACTCTGACCAAGTTTATCTGGTCAGTGATGTAATTCATTTTTTTGAAGATCTTGATGCAGCTGAACCAACAAGTTTAGCCCTGCTGTTAACGTCCTGCTATTTGGTAAATCATTAACTGTACATTTTGCTGGCTCTTAGGAGAATGGAGATGTGTGCCAGGACTGTATTCAGTTTATCACTGATGCCCAGTCACAAGCAAAGACCAACAGCTCCTTCATTGACTCTCTGATCGCTCAGATTGAGAAACAGTGTGACCTTTTGGGACCTGGAATTTCTGACATGGTAAGGATGTGTGCTGAGAAATGAAAGCTGAATGGAATGTATGTGGAATGCTTGATTAACCCTTTTTCTCTGCAGAAAAACAAAGTCTAACCCAAATTCATTATTTTTTTTCAGTGCAAGAATTATGTTGCACAGTATGGACCATTGGTTTTCCAGCAGCTCATGTCAATGGTAAGCAATGTGACCTTAGGTTTAGGTGAAATGCTTAATAGTGTAAATCTGTAGGGCATCAGCATGTAGTAATTTCTCTCATTTGCTTTTATGTGTATCTGTCATGCCAAGGTAGAGAATTTCTTGGATTGTGACATGCTCTCCCCATGCCATGTCTGTCACCTGTCTGCTAATCTCATTATTTCTAATAGCTTATTTTTTATCCTTTCTTCTGTTTTGCCTTCTTGCCGTGTCTTTTTCCTTCTGGATTTTTAACTTTGCTGCTCTCCAGGAACAGGTAGGTGCTTTGGTTGACTTGCAGTCTTGCCTTGAGCTTTTGCCCTCTGCTGTAGTTGTGAACAGTCACCTGAGTTGTGTGCTACTACTGCTAGTGCTCATTCTGGTAGCTATAACACAATGGATCTGTGCCAGTTTGGAGACGTGGTGGGTGAAACAAAGCTTTGAAGCAAGTGTGGCAATTGTGCGTCATTGACTGGTTTTACACCTATGGGAGCCAATATGGGCTGGTGTAATCCAGTCGGCAATAAATGGCACATTTGGCTATTTCCCACCAAGGATTTGAAGCTTTGTCTCCTATTTACTGATGGTTCTGAAGAAACCTCAAAATAACAGAATGCTTTGTCTTTAGAATTTACACACTGGCTGTCGGATTTCCCCATAGCTGCTTTTGAGGGTGGATTGAAACTCACAATACATAACAGCTTTGTGTAGTGGATCTGTAGAACATGGCTGAACTAATTTCCTTTTTAGTCACTGGGGAAGTCAGGTTAAACATGGATTGTCAATCTCTCTTTATTGGCATTCTACTAGTCTAATGGCTAAGACGAGGGGTTATTAGAAGGCCAGCTTTTCAGATGAGGGGGTGACCTTGCATGGCTTTCCTTGAGCAACAAGGGAACTAACCAGCTTAGGTCCTTTAGGAACAATTATCATGCTGTAATGCATGCTGGGATATTGTGACCAAAGGGGGTGAGGTGGGTGCCTCTTGTCTCATTCACTGATGGTGTCTTTCTCAATAGCAAGCAAAGGATATCTGCTGTCGTGCTGGATTCTGTTCCTCTGTTCCTATGGAGAAGCTGGTGGCATCCAAGCTCATCCCTGCAGCCAAGGTCTTTCCTGCCGTTAAGCTGGAACAGCCAACCAAAATCAAGCCTATGGCCCTCAAACCTGCAATGGTAACCTGGAGACGCTAGTTTGAAATGCTACTTTTAATAGTTAGTGCTTAAGTTTGTTCTGTAAACAATTTCTTTAATAATGGTAATGCCAGAGTTGGGTGTGTTCCACTTAGTGATATTGATGGGTGCCCATTTACAAGGTTGTTTTTTTTCCCCCCCCCCCCCCCCCCATCTTGCAGAAGATGGTACGTGCCCGTCAGACTCCACAATGTGCCATCTGTGAATTTGTGATGAAGGAGGTTGATAGTCTCCTGCAGGATGACAGAACAGAGGTACAGTCTGTTCACCGCTGTTGCTATATTTCTGCTGCTCAGAAAGGACAAGCAACAGGGAAGTGTAGTTACCTATCTTTGGTTTATACCTCTGCAGAAGTCTGTCATCAATGCTGTGGAGAAGATATGCTCCATCCTTCCCTCAACCATCTCCGTCCAGTGCAAGGACTTGATAGAGGCTTATGGACAAGCCATTATCGACCTGTTGGTCCAGGAAGCAGATCCCAAGACCATCTGTACTGTCCTGGGACTTTGCAAGGGTGCCAACCGTGCCTACATCCGTAAGTGTGTGTGCCTGAACTTTATGGTCTGCGACAACATTATGATCTAGCAGATCCAGATGTATAACGTGAACCCCCACATACCTACCCGACCAGCGGAGATGGACAAGGCTCAGTTTGAAGCTGGAGGCTTCTGTGACGTGTGCAAGATGGCTGTGCGCTACATCGATGGGCTGCTGGAGAAAAATGCCACGGAAGCTGAGATTGAAGAAGCTGTAAAGAAAGTCTGCAACTTCCTGCCTGATGCCTATAAGCAGGAGGCGAGTACAATATTTTCTCCTTAACTTTATGGGCCAAAGTCTAGCTCTTAATCTGCAAAACTTCATTTTTCCCCAAGGCTAATGTTTGTGGTCTGGTGAAGGAACTTAAAGCATAAGGTTTCTTTGTTCAGCTTCCTGTAATTCGTCTCCCTACAGTGTGATCAGCTCGTTGAGCAGTATGAGCCAGAACTGGTCCAGCTACTGCTCCAGATGATGGATCCTGACTTTGTCTGCACGGTTGGTTTGATCATTTGTGTTCTCCAAAATGGACGTTTTGATCCACTGATATGATATACATACTGTGCGCTGCTGCTCAATACAGATGACCCTACAGGGTGTTCAGATTGCGTTTGACTGAATTAGTGAAGTAGGTATTGTACTGCTTAGTTGGTGGATCCCTCCAGTCTAAATGGTAAAATTGATGTTCACCTCTATCTGTGTCTGACTTCTACCTCGTAGAAAGTGGGAGCATGCCCTGGAGCTCTGAAGAAGCTTCTAGGTACAGAGCAGTGCAGCTGGGGACCAGCCTTCTGGTGCAAGAACATGGACACCGCTTATCGCTGCAATGTGAGTCTTAAACCCATCTTTTCGCCCCAAAAATTTCATTGTGCCATGAGACGGTGTGTAAAATGAGTAGCTCTGTTACTTAACTTGCATTAAAAGCAGTTTTGTTGGACATAGTGAAGCAGATTAGATTAAAGCAGGATGTTTTGAACATAGAAGGCGCCTTCCATCTCTGGACTTCCGAGTAATAGCATGTGTGAAGCGCTGATCCTGATGGCCCGAGCTGGCATGTCTTGATTTTAGCCTGACCGTTGTGCTTCTTCCCCTCAGGCTGTGGAGCACTGCAAACGTCATGTGTGGAACTAGGAGCATTAGGAAACATCTGAGGAAATTGGGGAGAAATGTAGAGCTGCTTTCGTAAATTTGGTTCCTAAAGTTTTACTATGATTATTGCAACAAGATTTACTTTTTTAACTTGCAGGTCTGTTTTGGAGACAAAGGGATTTTTGGATTTATTTCAAGAGTTATTTTGTGGAGGATTTCTACAGGGTACTAAACTTTCGAAGCACAGAACTACAATCTCACTGCATTTTGGGTAAACTGGTCATGTTATGGTGGGTTGGGTGAACATTGAGTGTTACACTGGTTTTGTAAAGTTTGTTACTCCAGACAAGTGACATTGAACAGCTAGTGCCTTGAAGGAAGAGATGGATTTGATTTTAATTGACTTGAGATGCTGCCCCCTCAGTCTTGGAGGAGGACCTGTTAGGCCAGTGTCTGCTTTTAATGACGTCTAACCCTAATCTCATAGCAAGTTGTGTGATCGTCTCAGTGAACCCATGGCTAGTCAAACTGAACAGCATTTCAGTGCTATTACTACTGTCCACTCCCAGCTGATCTGTTCTTTAGTGATTTAGTTCTCTAATGGGATTTTGTTTGATTTTCGCTTCATTGTAAAGTGTTGTCTGATTTTTAAAAAAACTCAATTAAAATCTGTCAAACTAAACATTGTCTGTTCTACTTCTGGACTTAATGTGACAGGGAAAACAATATTGAATTTCACATTAAGTGGAGGAATGTGGTTCTTGTGCTTATTTCAGTTTCCTATACTGAATAATCGTTTGCAAGTTTTAAACCCTGCTTTGGTGGGAACACTATAGGAATTCTGAAAAAAAGCCCAGCGACTAACTACAGCATTTTTAACCCCCTTCATTCATGCACAAATCTCCAGAGACTGTGCCAGTGGTCTGGGGAAGTTCCTTTGAGAGGGGGTGGTAACACCCTGGGTGTGTGTTAATATAATTGGGTTTCACTTAAATGTAGCTTTGATTTGTAATTTTACTAATGTTTCAATTGATCATGACTAGAATGAACCTTTTAAGCTGACTTGGGCTGATATAATTAAGCAAATGCAAGAACTGAAGGAGAGGAAGAAGCATACACGGTTCGGGTTTTATTACGGGGCGAAACGTTTTAAAAATACCAACACATTTGAAACCACTGGTTAGTATCGTTCAGTCTTTCGAAACTTAACACTGGCGTCTGCTGGATGACATAGGTAATGCACCCAAGGCTAGTGACAGGGCACCCGAATGATATCTAGCAATACGAGTAGTATTTACTTTGACCGGATGAAACATACTACAAATGTATAACGCTGACACGAATCAGAGAGGTGATCAAGGACGATGTATCGTAAACTAACACGTAAACACGTCAAACGCACTCATGGCTTGACAAAAGACTAACTTAAAAACCCTATATATGATGCGTACTATGATCTAGCATGGGATATGAAATTGCGCAAAGGGCTGTTACAGTGTTTATATATTATGCTCATTTATATATACATGCATACACACACACACACACACACACACACACAGCGATGGGCTGGCCCCCTGTCCAGGGTTGTTCCCTGCCTCGTGCACATTGCTCCGGATATATATATATATTTTTTTAGTAATTATACATACACACACACACACACCGTGGTATCAGGAACCTCCCAATTCCGCTACTCTCCTAGTCTGATACCTATTGAACAAACCCTCTGATTGTGTTTCTCGTCACTTTTAAGCGTTTGGTAAACTCTGAATTCAGCTGCTACATACCGTTTGAGAGCAGACACACATTTCGAAACGAATGTGCATGCATGTGTGCATGTCTAGAAGAATCGCCTGAGAATCAGCAGAGATGTTTTTGAGCTGACGCTTCGATGCAACACATTTTACATCCCCCTTTCAGAAATCAAGAATAATCTAATTACGGCAAACTGTTTAGTTTTATTTAACAATTACTCTGCTGGTGGGCTCAGAAAGTGTTGCGCCACCTTCTGGCCCCAGAAGATATCCTCACAAGTAAAATGAACTGGCGAGTAGACCCAGCGTGGGGCTGAAATACTTCCAGGAGGTGCTGGACCACGATGTCTCCCCAAGATTCTACTGGCTGGATGCTTGACACTTCTGAGCTTGAAAAACCCAAATAATGCAAATATAAACCTAGTACAGTAACTGAATTCATTGCGCATGCTACCGCTTGCTCATTATAATGCAGATGCAACTATAATGAAGAACAGTAGTTCACCTCGCACTGGGGGTACCCATCGGGCAGCGCGGCGGCATGCTGGATAGATTCCAAGTGTAAATAACTGTGTGTTTATCATGTATCTTGTCATTTTTGTGTGTACGGTGACGTCATGTATGATCTTTAAATATTTTCTGTTGTGAATAATGTACGTTCGTGCGCGCACCGTGTGGCCCATATAAGTCACGGCGGCCAATACGGCGGGCAGTAGGTGAGTGGTGATTTTAATTCGGTGTGCTAGGAATATGTCAGTGAAATCCGTTTTTTGTGTTTTTTCCACTCTTGTTTGGCGTTACTATTACATTGCTACCACTATGTCCGGTACCCGCGCAACAGTAGACCCTCCTGGGCAAAAAGGGGCCAAATCCGAATTGTGTGACATTTTCATATGTCTCAATGTATACCTATTGTGTATTGTTAGGATATCAATAAAGCTCTACTTATACTTAAGCTTTATTTTTTTTTGTTCAGGAATGCACACAATCTAATAAGACATGTTAGGGAAACAATTCTTATCGAGCTAAATATACGGTTATAAGCGAAAAAACATTGCTATCGAGCTGAATATACATTATTTATAAGCTAATAAATCATGTCGGTTATATTGTCAAGATAAATGCAAAAGATTTTTTAATAATAATAAAAACACATTTTTTACATAAAGCATTTCTAAAATGTATTTTTGACGTGAAACGCTTGACGTAGCGGTAAGGGTGAACTTGAAACTTGCGGGGTTACTTGAAACTGCATCATCACGATTCCATCACCAGCCAAACAGCTGAGCGACACGTCATAGAGGGATGGGATTTGGACGGAGGGTGTGAGATTTCGCATAACTGCAGCAGAGACGTTCTGTAGAGCTGAATATACAACGTACATGTAGGCTGCAGGGCAATACGCAAGTTTTGGAAATTATAGGAAAATGATAGGCAACAACCATCAGATCCTTCTCAAAGGCACTGAAATCTGTTTCTTGCCCATTCCCGCATAGACACAATATATCTCAACGGTCTGATATCACGGCAAAAATTATCTTTAATAGCTAGTTAATTCATGCAAAGTATTTCTCACTCCACCAGATGGAGCCATAACACAACCAATCAGGAATTTCCTGGTTTACTTTTATTTGGTTGAGTGATCATCTCTGCTGAAATGTTGCAGTGTTTAAATATTTTATGAACATATTGTTTGTGTTAAGAAAACAAACAAGCACAAAGTAATATAGGAATAGTATGAACAATTATTGTTACTATTACTACAATAAAACATACAACCCATTGTGTTTCCAGTAATGGAATTGGTGCAGTTTAGGCTGTGGGGTGATCTTCAGAGCGAGATGGCAGAATTAAAGATCCTGAAGAACATGCTGCACAACAGCTTGTTATATGCAAATATCATAGTTTCCTTATAAATTGATAAGCACGTTCCATCTTGCCAACATGCAGTCCTGACTGATTTTCAGCTGCATGTATTTTTCAGACTTACAGGCAGGCAGGTTACAGGCAGTCACTTAAGCTCTGAGGTTGTGTGTGTTTTTTTTTCCCCCTAGAGGGAGGCTTTCACAGGCTTAATAGGTTGTAGATAGCAAATACCTTAGAAGTACTTAACATAAAACATACATCCTCCAAACACTAACAATGCCAGCCTGTTCGATAAATCGTAAACTAATCTGTGGAGCTGTAAAGAAAGGCCAAATAAGCCCTTCAGGAGACAATGTGACCATTAACCGACAGGGAGATTATGTTAAAGAAGCACTTTCATAACACAAAAGCACTTTCATAACACTACGGTAACAATACATTGCATTATTTATTTGGCAGGCGGTGCATCTGTTCAAGGATTGAAAACTGGACATGGATAATTACTGAAATAGTTTGTGCCTCCAAGCTTCTTCTGTAGCCTTGACCCACTTTTCCTGGAAAATATCTGTTTTTTTAAATTGAATTAAAAAGCTTTTTGGTGAACTACAACCCAAAGCAATAAGATATTTGAAAAAACACCAGGAACAAAACAGATTAATGAAAAAGCAGCCAACAATTTTTGTTAGAATTCTTTAATTGTGTAAAACTAATAATCTAGAGTCAGTGTCAAGCAAAGGAATAAATCATATTTTGTTTTGCATTTAGCTGTTCTATGTGGAATGATCTGTCAGTCAGAAATTATGTACACTGTTTAAGACAATATGTTTTTTGCCAAATTCCTGCTGCACCCTGACAAATGTCTTCTTCACTGGAAGACAATATGATGGTAAATGATCAAAAGTCGACAGACGACTACAGTTGGTTTCATTTGCACAGAGAACTTGTCCACAAAAAAAAAAAAAAATGTCCCTGAAGTCATATTTTCTACACTGATTAAGGGGAAAATTGAATTTACCCCCTAAAAACCCCAAACTAGTTACATTTGGTCCAAAAATACAGCTGACCTACCAAGATCCTGATCACCGTAAAAACATGTTAAGATCACCATAAAATACATTTAAAAGTTACACAACAAAAGTTAAGATCCTGCACCACTGTCTTACATACCACATTTTAGACTGACAGCAAAATGAATGTTGGGGCAGAGCGCTGGCCCATCACCCCCTTGAACCGTAGGTCAGACGTAGAAGAGAAACGGGGTGATCTCTACAGGGATCAGAATAGCGTCAGCACCATGATTAACCACCACAGCTCCATTAGCTGCAGAGCATGATGGGATATCATTATCCACACCCCAGTCCTAGATCCCCTGTCATATACAGTGAACGATAAGCACAGAGAAGGCCGAGCCAGCAGCTAGGCCAAGGGTGAGGAAGAAGGACATGACCACACCGGTGGGCTCCGCCAGGTCCCGCGGTACCACCTTAGGCCCATAGATCATGGGCAGTGTGCCCAGATATCCATTGCTGAGGCCCAGAAGTGACACAAAGATCACAGGGTAGAGGTCATGGCCAAAAATGACCGTGTGCAAGTGGTCCCGGGGCTGGTAGTTGCAGAACATGAAGAGTGGGACCAAGACTGTCCGAGCCAGAACCAGCCCTGGCAACACCTGACTGGTGGGACCTGGCACTTGGAGCCAGGCGGTGGCCTGTCGCCCGCAGAAGTCAGAGGCGCTGTACAGGAAGAAGCTGGTCAGTGGCACAAAGTAAGTGGTGGTCCAGGGGCTGCCAGAGTCCTGGTGCACTGACTGAATCCCAGACGACACGGCTGGGAAGACTATGATAGAGATGAAGAAGACGTAAAACACGCAGACGCCCAGCACCCAAGTCTTCTTCAAGATGGGCTTCAGCGGTGGTATGGAGACCTCTTCTCTGGATTTCACAGGTCCATCCCCCTCTTCGCACAGCACTGCAGTGCTTCCACAAGCTGCCATGGACATGTAGTACCTGGGGGGGGGGGGGTACACTGATAAACAACAGTCTTTATGCTTGACCAGACATTTCCTTTACAACTTAATGCTATTCTGAGATACGCCACTCAACAGGAGAGCCAGCTGATATTAAAAGCACCAGGCAGTCACATAATAGCCGGTCAGTTCCTCCAGGAATGTGCACGGAAGATCTCCTAAGTACTTTCCCCCTGGCGGACTTTTTCTCCCCCATATATAAATATGTTTGTCTGGCATATATCCTCCAGCTGGCTAAGTGTTTAATCAATCAGTGCACTTTAATCAATAAAAAGTGCTGATCCGGTCACAGCATGATTCACTGAGCAGAAGCGCTCTGATCTCCTCCAGAGGCTGATGAGTCATACTCATGAGAAACTGCTGGTTGACGCACAGATGGCTGTTTATTTCCAAATCTTCAGCCCATTCATATTTAAACTTTAATTATTATAAACTTAAAACCCTCAAACGTTCATTGTTCATCAGGAGGGCTAGAGTGTTAGAATTTATCTTCTGGCAGAAGCTGCAGGCACCGGTGATAATTAATGTGACCGCAGTGTTATCTTTGTTGGTGCACTGTTCTGGCAAGAATTATGGGCAGATCTGTCATCCTGGTAGAAAAAAAACACTTTTCATAATTCTGCTGTCAACTAGAAGCAAGTTTTTAGACTCACAGTTTATACCATTAAGAGTCTTTTTTTCCTTTGTGACTTTGGAGATGTTCTGAACCATAATGACCTACAATCAGTCTGAAAGCCTTCCGTCTACCTGTAGCGCAGAGCAGACAGACACCAGATTACACGCCAAACAGAGAGAAGCACATGCAAACACACATCATTTCCTGTCAGGCCTCTCTGTTGCTTGAAATGCATTGATTTTTTAAAATCTCAACTTTACCTTGAATTTCTAATCTATTACGAGTCAGCAGATAAACAACAATAAGCTGAAAACAACTTATCTGTCATTAAAAAAGACACCCACAACACATTTCAGTCATGCAAAGTTAACATTATTCAGACTTAGAGTCATGGATTTCGCATCAATTAACTTCACTGGAGGCTTACAGCGTTTGGCGACTGATGTGAATGATGACCTAAATATTTTCGTGCTACACTCTTGTATTCGTAAATGATGCATGTTTCCAACCACAGCGAAACTGTCAACAGGTCAGTCAGTCAGACCCCTTTCTGTTACTTTCCTGGTGTGAATAGAGGAACTGCAGTCAGTTCCTCCTTCTTTAACATAATACAGCCCTCGATATTTTATATATTTACATTTTAAATGAGAAAATAACTACTGGTTAAGTAGTGCATTACGCAAGCTGTCTTTTTCTGCTTTGAGCCTGCTCTATCCATCCAACCCCCAAAATGGCTAGGGGTCTAGCTAAGGGTCACGGTGAGAAAGCCTTCATTAACATGACATCAAGAAACTCAACACAAGTGTCAGGTTTCGACAGCAGCCGAGTTTCACTCAGCTGTGGTTTTCCAGACCACTTTAGATGTGACTCCGCCACACCGACTATCTGTTCCTCATATTTGTCTGTTTCCCTGATTCCCTGAAGCCTCACAATCTCAAGTTGAGAGTGTCTGATCGTCCAAAGTGTAGAGTCCACGGAAGTGATTTGGATTTCGGAATTTGATTATTGTGCCAGCCCACAAGATCCCAAACTTTTCCTCAAATTACCCCAGCCACGCCAAATATTTTATTTCACCACCGGATAATATGATTAAGCTAATCAGCTAATCTTCAAGCTCATAATTAGTCAAGTCAGGTGCGCTGGCTGTGAAATATACCAAATTAATGGCGATTGCTCAAGAAAATGGTTTGGAAACCACTGAATTACACTAATTCCTGTGAATCATTAAATGCTGCAAAAAATGTGAAACTGTTTGATGTTTATAGTCATTAACAGAAATGCTAAGAAGTTTGTGTAGTTTACAGTCATTAATACAAGAACTGATGTTTCCATTAGTTATGGAGAAAGTTGGGGACTGCAGAGTTTATCATTACTGGTGGATTCTGGGATTTCTGTCTGATGGTGGAGCCACTGACCGTGAGTATGTCAGTCTGGGCAGAAGGAGGTACATGCCGATGCAGAGCAGTGTGAAGACATCTGCGGTCAGGAAGTAGGCTAAGGCGCTATCTGTCACGTTCTTGGCTACTGCCAGGTCCACGATGGATGCCACTGCACTTAGAGTGCCCCCCATGGCTTGACCTGAGGAGTGCATGGAACAGAATGGAAGGTAAATAGCTACAAGTTAATTGTATATCAGGTACTGATATACACTGCAGATTTATGTGGATGCTAGCTAATGGCCAGCTATAATGTGCTGTAAACTTTCTTTATATGGTGAATTTCCATCCATCCATCCTTCACTGCTTATCCAATCCCTGAATGGGATGCCAGTCCATCTCAGGACAATATATGTGCCTCTCACTCTTCTGCCGTGTACCTACCAGATATGAGCGCCTGTGAGATCCTCATGGGGAAGTGGCCGCTGATCCCAAAGACACTGCCTGAGAAGATGTTGGAGGCCCCGCTGACCAGGGCGACGCTGGCCAGAGTCCCAGCGAAGAACTGAGTCTGGTGGTCTGACACATCCACCATGACCAGGACCGTGGTCATGATGAAGACGGCGAGGATCATGCCCAGTGAGGTGAGGATCCGGAATCTTGAGGAGAGTCTGTCAACATGCATGTGGTCATGCATTGTTTTCTAAAGTGACTGACGCTGAATGTGTCACTGTTCAGCTCACCAAATATTACACGCAGATACATCACATTTGATAATAACACAAACAACCTCTGCAACCTGACAAAACGATATAGGTCTGTCAGGTAGCATATAGCTAAATAAGCCTACGATGAAATTAAACGGCTCTTGTTTGTAAAATCTAGCTTGATCTAGATAATTCAGGCGCTTAGCAGCAAGCGCTAGACAGCAGAGTATCTCAGAAACATGTTTTCTCATTAGACTAAATGCCACTAAAAGGGGAGAGAAAAACAGGACGTTGTTAGCCTGGTGACCCCGAGCCGGAGCCCGAGCTGATTGGACGTGGGAAGTCAGCTAGACTAAAAACCAGTCTTTATCACTTTATTACTGTGAGCTGCATAAACACTGACCAACAAGCACTCCTGGAGAAGGCTGAGTCACGTCCTAAACAATAAAGAATCTTTCAGACCCACTGCAGGGCAAGAATTTGTTGTCCAAATGGTTCACATAGACTGCTTGTTCAGTACTCAACACATTGATCCAGATTAGTCCATATTCCAGGGCTACCTGCCCCTGCCCCTGGAGAACTACCCCCAGCAGAGCTTAGGTGCAGCACTAATTTAGCACACCTGATACAGATAATTAGGCCCTTCAGTAACATCTCGGTATTGCAGCCAGTTATGTTGAAGCTAAGGCGGCTCTAATACTGAGATATTACTGAAGGGCCTGATTATCTGTATCAGATTTGTTAAATTAAGGGCTGCACCTAAGCTCTGCTGGGGGTAGTTCTCCAGGGGCAGCCCTGCCATACTCTAACCCACTGCTGTTAATCTACCCGTTAGTGTAGATTAGTTCTACCCGTGTGTTAGTCTAGTTAGCGGAGCACCATTTTGCACAGTTTTTCCACCAAACTATTTTTAAAGAGAATATCAAAGTGAAGCAAAAGATTTATTGGGGTGACTTATTTGTCACAGTCCTTAGCTTCGCAAGCTTGCTGACAAATTACCACACTCTTCACTTTTCCTTATGACATAATACTACAGATGCAGCTTCCCTTAGTGTGCCTGTATACAGGGGATGGAAATGGTGACATACCTGTTGACCAGGAGGTAGTTAAGGACCAGACACAGCACTGAGGGCACAGTGGAAGCAATGGACAGGTAGCTCTCGAAGTAATCCTACAGACACACGACACGGTTAAACACCCCGGCCAAAAATTTCAGGCGTTGCAGGTCCACACACGTCTAACCTGATATCTCAGATTACACAATACACCACATTTAACACACCTTTTCTGTCAAAATATGTATAACAGAACTTTCTCTTATTACAACAAATCGAGCATCTGATGCTGATCTCACATTAGACTCCTCTCTTTTCTGCAAGTCAGTGTTTAATGTAGATTGATATCAGGGGTTATTAAAATATGGGGGGTTTGTGATCGATGGCAACGTCAACGAGCTCCAGTGGCACAATCGGTCAGTGTGTGTTACTTATAGAGAAGAATGATGCAGGGCAATGCTGAGGCGGACTGTGAGCCTCACCTACAATATGTTCGTTTCCTGAGTCTCAAAGCATGGTGACAAGATATTGTCGTGCTTACGTGAGGTTGCGTCTCATGCTGCAGCATTACAAAACAGTTTGACACCAAACAAGGATCGACACTCTACAGCTAAACAAACAAACGAAAAAACAGCGACTGACGAAACCGAAACAATTTTCTGCCTTTTCCCTGCAAAGAACCACAGCTTCGAAAAAAGGGAAGTGGAAAGGAAGGAGACACCATGAAGGCAAGATTATTTGCCGTCCTCCTGGGAACATGCTGTCAGCACTATACCTTCGACCTTCTTCAACTGGGCAGCACACTAGAGAAAATGGTGTCCTCAAATACAAGAGATCACATGACCAGTGAAAAGTCTTCTTCCCGATGAACTTCCTATACCAGCTGAAACAGCATCTTAATCTCTCTCATGCTTTGAGCCGCAGGGAAAGGCAGCAGTCTTTCGTGAATTAGGTTTGTTCCTGGGGACTGTGGTGCAGAGAACTGGTTACATGGTCTCTCACATCACGTAAATGAAAACAAAAATGACACAGGTAGGGATTGGGGGCTGGTACATGTCCTATTAAGGTTTTCAGGTCATAAACTTTAGGGCAGGGCTATTCAAATCACGGTCCTCAAGGGTCGAGTTCTGCTTCCTTTACCTGTGAGCCAGGTGTGAAGCCCCTGTGGCCAATCAGAATTGATAATCATTAAACTAACTACCTGGGAGAGCTGAAAACCGGGATCTGGAATCGAGGGCCAGATTTGAAGAGCCCTACTGTAGGCCGTACCTTCTCCTTAATCACCTATCTGTCGTGCTTCATTCCCAGCACTCCACGCTTCCCCTACCGGACAAGAGATCCACAGGGAAGGCCGTGTGCTATGAAAGGGATCTCACTGCTGGCTTGCTCTCACGGGACCTTCCTGGTGCAGATCTGACTCAGTGGCACGGTCTCCGTCACCTAGCAACACGTCTCCACGTGGAGTGCTTCCCTGAACACTGTCATCAGCACTTTCACTGCATAACGTGACAATTAGTAGTGCACTCCTCCTTATCCTTTTGACATTTTCAGAATAGCGAGGAAGGGAAGCCAATTAAAAGGCACTACATTTCTACAATAAAGGCAGCATCCAGCAGTAAAGTTCTTAGATTTCACCCTCAGCATGTTAGGTCTTCAAAAATCATTAAAAACACAGACAAGAACACTGGACAAATTAACCTAAACTTTCAATATAGGTGAAAAATCCTTGTTAAATGTTTCCCGCCCCAATCTATGTACACATCTACACCCTTGACTTACTTCCCATACTGAATGTTTATAAAGCACCATATTAAAACAATAAAACAACTTTTTTCATTATCATGTAATAAATAAATAAATACAGATGTATGCTTAAAAATCTACAAGCAATTAGCACATGGTCTGGGTTCTCCTACTGCAAATGGATTCTGGGCCCATTGACCGTGGCAAGCCCATACTCACTCAAAGTGTTCCTGCCCCTAACAGGCTTTCCGTTATAGATTTAAGCTTAATGAAAGGGACATTAAAATATTAACAAAAACCATTAAACATATTCAGAAAATGCAGTATTCAGCAACGTATACAGAACTAACCTTTGAGGATCTGCCATCTATAAGACAGAAAATATGATGCTTTTAGCTAGAATTAAAAAAACATCTAAAATATTCTGAAATTATTAAACATATTTTGTTGTTATTCTTTCTTCCAAATAGCTAATTCTCTATGGTCATTGCCAGTTCATGACTTTTCTGCTCAGCTGGCCCATGTTTGACACCTGTTCAGCTACGGACTCTGCTAGCCCAGATCCGGAGGTCAAAGGTCACCAGCATTTCTACCTTAGCATTATTTGATTGGACATTTAACCGTATTTTTCATCATAGAACTATTAACATAATACTGCTAAGTGGAACAGTATTTCAGAGACTTCGCCAATCTAATCATTAGGGTTATCACGATACTAGAATTTTGACTTTGATATCGATACTAAATCTAGCAACATAATTTTCGATACCGATACGATACCATGACACGTTCTCACAAATGGTCTCATATAACCTCAATTATATCCTCCCTACACTGGCTCCCTATGGGATACAGCATCCAATTCAAAATTTTGCTACTCACCCACAAAGCCTTTCATGGTCACGTCTCCCAATATATCACTGACCTTCCGCAACATTATTCTTGCGGCCGTACTTTGAGATTTACTCAATCGCATTTCCTTTCAGTTCTTCGTACCAGATCAAAGACCCGTGGGGATTGTGTATTACAGTGTGTGGCCCCAAGGTTATGGTTTATGATCTGCTCCATCAACTGAGATGTTTAAGAACCAGCTCAAAACATTTCTGTTTAAGCAGGCTTTTGGATAATTTTACTGTGTTCACTGTTTTTTTTCTAATCTATGTTGCTTGAATTTCTGTGTTTTACAGTTGTATATACATATTGTTCAGTGCCTTGTGACCTTTGCTTGTGAAAGGCATTTTATAAATAAGTTACTTGATTACTTAAATAACTGAAAACAATAAAAGACTAAATCTTATAGCCCAAAAGTCAATGGATTTATTGTTTTGGATTTTATCTGCCATTTACAAGTTTTATAAATATTTTTTGAATAAAAACAAAATCTATACTAGACTTTCTAATAATATAACCTTTAAATAACAAATGAAGTTTATCCTTAGCAGTCAACATCAATATAAAAGTGTTTCACTAACAAACTAAAATACCTTAAATAAACATAACTTAAGCTTAATTTAATAAGAACTATAATAACTAAACGCTCACTGCCCCCAACATATTCACTCTGAAATGAACTTTTATGTAGTTTCTTTGCCGAAAAGACTAACACAATAACATTGTCTTCTAGGTCAGTCATATTCGCCTTGGACAGCAGATTAAGCCAGAAGTACTGAGTACTCATCCTGAGGCCCAGAGCAGGAACACAAAGATACTGCCTGGGAAAATGTGCTGGAATGGGCAAAGCGGCAGTATGCCTCCTCCACAAAGTAATGGGGTCTTCCTATACCCCAGATTCAACGTGAAGCTTTTAAGGAACAGTTTTGTCAGATGGACCTCTCTCAGTTATACTCCCAATTCCACTGGTTGCTACCTTGTTTCTCTGTGATGATGTTGGACAGCAATCTTTTCAGGTCTTTTTTCTTTATAACTTGTTCCTCTTCCTTGTGTTGCTTCGGCCGACCCTCTATCCTTGCCGGAAGTATCTGAACCATGGATGGTCTGAGCTGAACTTCTTCCATCACTTTTCTCCAGAGTCACAAAAGACTCCTTGAATCTTGGCTCAAGATAGGTAGCAATGTTCCGGTATCTTCAAAACGTTTCTTTGTGTCAGTTTTGACGTTTCCCTTCATCTCACTGGCCAGAATGCTGTTAGACTCATCTTCTCTAATACATGAACAGATTTTCCATGCCAAGGGAAGAACAGGAGAGCAGGATCTCTCAACACTGACAGCAACTGTAAATATACTCAATGGTAACAAAGTAGCACATCTCTTACATTTCCAGTATAATGTCACTGTCCTTGGGCATGAGATGCCATTTTTTTCAATTCTCTGCTAGAACAGCACAGACAAACCTCTCCAGCATGGCACAGGTTGATTTCCATCTGGGGGCTTGTCATGAATGAACTTGTGTTATGGTATCTGCAGTGCTTTTGCTTTTTTTTCAATACTCTGGTTGTTTCGTCTGACCTAGAGCAATGGTAGGCAATGTTATCTTCAAAGGGCCAGTGTGTATACAGGTTTTTGAGATGACCTTTAGATCCCCTGTTCAAACGCAGGTATAAGAACTCTTCAGCCAATTGGTCCTCTACTCAGTAGTCTATTTCGTTCCTCTGTTTCCTCCTCATACACCTCTCCCGTAAATCAAACTTGTGCAGTCCCTTTCTGATACATGTACTTTGACATCAACTGTGGCAAGAACTTCCTGCATGACCCATGACAACATTTTAGGTTTTTTGGAGACTTCTTTCAGCATCTTGGTGTTCTGCTCTTGGACTCTTGCTAGGACACCCTGACCTGACCATCAAATCGAGTTACAAATTAGTTGACTAAAAGTCTACAAATCAGTTGACCTAGTTCGACAAAAACAAGAAGTTTTAAATATATTCTTAATCTTGCCATGATAGTTGGTTTTCATTTGATATTTTAAATATTAATATTTTGTGGGAGCCAAGTTAATATAGTTTATATATTTCTGTATTTATATTTGCTGTTAAATTTATTTGTGCAGTTAGTAATTTAATAAGTGAAGTCATAATTACAATTTAACTAAAATTATTTAATATATCTGTGTTGACTTGGGTAAGGGAAATTGAATATGTTTGTTTGCCTTTAAGGGTTTTAAAACTTGCGGGTTTATGCAAATGAAAGACCCGGAAAAGAAAAGGATTAGTATAGCGGTCAGCGCTAGGTAAGAGTCGCACGGTTTTCCTACCGTAGTGGATTTGTTGCTGAGGATAACAGAACTGATTACTCTGGTGATAAGATTAACCCGTGGAATAAAAATTTTGTTAAATCCTTTCACATCGGAGTGCTGTGGAAGTGTTCTTCTAACGAACCTACACGAGTGAAGGACGGGAAACTGGTCTCACGGCTATACATATTTTGTTGCGATAGTAATAATTCACCCATCACAAGATTTTAGTTGACAAAATGAACACTGACATTCACTATTCATGAATGACAGTACTAAGCATGTTTAAAATAGTCAAACCACTACCATTCTCATTTTCACAGGATTAATATTTCTATGACTATGATAATCTGAACCTTCTACCCTCCATCGCCTGTTTATGTTGGAAGTGTCCAGGCATTGTTTATATAACGTGAGAGCTCCAGTAATAGATAGTTGAGTACATAAGATGTTTCATAAGGACAAAACATTAATAATGAATGTATCATCTAACCTGCTGCTCTGTGTCGGTCGGAATGGTGGTCAGCGAGGTGTTTACCCTGGTTGGAGGAGTTTCCAGATTTGCTCTGCACCAACCTGGAACACTGTTTACACTGTCGCCTGTCGATGTCTTTTGGGTTCTTCAGTAAGGTAAGTAAAATATGGCCAAACATCGTTTCTTGCCCCTGTGTTTTCTACAAGTTTAGAGCAGTCGGATATTTTGCCTGTTGCCATGTTTCTCAGTAAACTTATACAGAATAAAGAAACTACTGTGAGATGTGCTGCTGTGCTGCACATTCATGTGTTAATTAGCGTGACCGCAATTTGCCAGACAAGACGGCATCACCGTTTCAATACCGAAATCATGACAACCCTTCTTACCACATTATAGAAAATCTATGTGGACCTGTGACTGTTTGGCTTTAATAGTTTCAATTTTGGTTTAACTCAATATAATAAGACCATATACAGAAAACAAAAGTGTTCAGGCTTTCCTCACACACGCAGAGGTCAGGGGTCACGACTAATCCCATGTCCCATACTCACACTAAGGTCAGGGGTTACT
>JAODLC010000065.1:13553138-13595062 GCA_026781145.1 Hippopotamyrus pictus
GTCAGAGTGCCCCCCCACCCACACTGAGGTCAGAGTGCCCCCCCACCCACACCGAGGTCAGAGTGCGCCGCCCCCCCGCACTCACACTGAGGTCGGAGCGTGGCCCCTCGTGGCCTAGGTCAGACTCGTTGCTCAGCTTGTACAGCCAGTAGTGCTTGGCGGTGATGAAAAAGTTCCAAGGCAGCAACGAGCCCAGGCCCAGAAGGAAGAAGATGATGTAGACCAGGCAGTAGGTGTCTTTCGGCTGGTGCCGGACACCCAGCGTCCCCACGGGGGGCTCCCCCGCCAGCAGGGGGGCCTCGTCACCTGCCACACCCAGGCCTTCATCCTTGTCTTCCTCAGGCATGACAGAGGTGACCGTGGTGCTCAACTAGGAGTTCACGCTCGCCTAGAAGGGCGTCAGGGTAATACATTCATGGGAAAGGGGGAGGCGACAAAGAAATGACAACATAAAAGGGGGAGCAGGGTAAGGGAAGAGTGTGACAGAAGGGATGAGGAAGGAGATAGGGGGGTGGGGGGAAAGATGAACATGTGTGAGGTTGTGATGGCAACGCAATCAGGAAGAAAATATGAAACGAATTCAGATTATCTTGCACATTAGACTGCAGCGTACATAAAACAGCATGAAAAAAATCAGTGTATACAAATAAAACAGGCTAATCTTCAAGTAATAGTAAAATAAATATAATAAATCATAAGAGCAAGAAAAAAAAACAATAATAATTATTATTAATATTTTTATATAGTACATTACAGTGCTTGCTAGTTAACAGTACATACGTCAAATAAAAACAAGACAAAGCTAACCACAGAACTGGATTTAAATACATGTATAATCAACATGCACACTGCATGAAAACACGGCACCAGACCCTCAGCTATGATAAGCGGAGGTCAGCCAAGACGGACGGAGCTGTCCCGCACTGTAGTGATGCAGTTACACTGCATGCAGCGTTGTTGTTTTCTGCTTACTGAGCGTGGTGGTAGGGCTGCTCAAGGGTGCAGGTTTAGCAAAGAAGGTTAATTTGCCGCGTGATGCACAGAAAGCCTTAGTACCACAGCACGCTGACCAGCAAAGCCAGGCACACACAAAGACATGCACTTCTTCAAGCTCACAAGGCACTAACGTGATTGGTAGGTCCAGCTCTCCCCTGTGTCACCGTAGTAATGTCCTCCCCAGTGCAAGAGGCCCAGTCAAACCTGGGGTTTAACTGAGGGACGAGGCCCCCTCCTGCTGCCTCCGTAGCTCTGCAGATAGGATGAACACAGAGCTGGGTGAGCAAAAAGTGGTTCAACCCATTACCCGCCCCCCCCCATATGATGAAACCATGTGATACAGCATGTGAAACAGCTTAATGCCCCTGAAATAATATACAGAGGGTGTGTACCAACATTCAACGCAAACACCATGGCAGTCATCAAGTGTGTCAACCCTGAATTAGTCTTACTTTACAGTACTTCGTAATATATCCAGGTTTAACAGTTCAGACTGTGTCACCCTTCCAACTGCCTTTAAACACCCTTAATCTAATGTAAGATTTCCCCATCGTCCACTACACCTGACACAAAATGCAAAAGAAAATTTAAAAAACCATAATACACCCTCATTGAAACATGCGGAGATGATGTGAATTATTTTCCAAAAAATTACACTAGAAAGCAGATTTTGTGATGCAGCCTAGTGTTTTTTTTTTTTTTTTTTTTTTTAAAAAAAAAGAAGCTATGCACAGAAAGCAAGAACAGAAAACGACCAGGCTGATACATCTGGGGAACATACAGAACAGAAGGTAAAGATGTAAAAAGATATTTTTGAAAACTGACAATTTAACACGTTTCAAAATAGCTTTACATTCACTAGAAAACAACAACAGTCAACAACATCCCAAAAACACACTAAGGTGAATTGAAGCTGCCATATTGTTCATAGGTATGCGTGTGTGACTGGTGTGTGTGCCCTGCTTTGCACCCATAGCTTCCAGGACAGGCTCTGGACCTCCGTGACCCTGCATAGGACAAGCAGGTATAGAAGGCGGGTAGGTGGATGGATGGATAGATGAAAAAAGTTTTTTTTAATCGGAATGGAAATCCACTGATGTACAGTATGTGGACAAACCTGAGCCTGATTCTGGTATATTTTATCATTAGTAACATGATGACAGTCATGTTAATTCTGTGGTTTGCTTGATTTGGTTTGTGCAAAAAATAGCAGTGAGGGTATGGACGTTTTCTCCATGTGAGAAATCACGTGACTCCTCTTTTCTCTACTGCAATCCCCAAAGAAAGAGGGGATGACAGGATGAGAGGGGGCAGTGTGTGGCTCAGTGGGTGAGGCCTTTGTGCCTGTGATTGGAAGGTCGCCAGTTCGAGTCCCATCCTCCACAGGATAGTCACATGTCCATTGTCCTTCAGCAAGGAACTGAACCCCAAACGCTCCAGGGTCCCCAGATAAATAGCTGACCCAGTGCTCCAACCACAAGCTTTCCTCTTACCTAATATATATGCATCCATGTCTCAAAGGAGAGCGTGATGAAAAGATGCATTTCAATATGCTTCAGCAAATAAAGCGTGCTTTCACGATGAAAACGGTTTCATGTCAGGTCAGTATCATGTCATGTTTTGATTGGAGCAGACTGACCACGGTCAACATAGCTACACAGCTGACAGTAAATGAACCGAAACCTTTACTAACAGCTGTATGCCATTCTATGTACTATTCTGCCACTATACATCTATGCAGACTGTTAGATGTCCCTGTACTGTAATTGAGTTTGCAAAACGTGTACAGCTGTCAGACACAAACATCTTACGGTTGGCATTAAATAAATAACTCAATAACACCGCAAACCAAAATTGCTTCTCTACTGCACTTAATGTTGACAAGCAGCTTTAATCAGCTAACTAAAACCCTTACAACTATGCAGTCAATACTTCATACGCAGGTAAACATGCGCTGTTCTTATTATGGTATAATTATACCATTTTAAAACGTTAGGGATTAAAAAAAACAGTATCGAGCAACGGAGGCAACGAAACCTACAGAAAACATCACGTGTGTCATAGATTGTCACGAGTGTATTTTTAGTTTTTATTTTACTTCAGGTTAAAAAAACTCAGACTTCACATTGCACCTCCTTCCTGGAAAAGCTGCACTCAGTTTCGCAGCATTACGAAACTTTACAATTTTACAATGTTAAAAACACAATTTTAATGCCAACAAACTATATGCAATGTAAATCACATCTAGTAATTATTATCAGGCGATTTTGTATTACTGCCTTAACACGCCGGTCTGATGTAAAGTGCGTTTATTAAGTATATATCCAATCGATAAAAAATATCACATGACGATTATTGTTTATTGTAGGGTAAGTACATTAACATATTGTCGATGTTAAGAAAAATCGCACATTTACAAAGTTAATGCCACTTTGATCACACGACCCGAAAACAACCCATTAACCGCACCGCGCTGTTTACTATGGAGCATTACCACAAATGTGGAGTAAATGTAGGGCAGATATACCTTACTATTTCACCTCAATTTACCATAATCTGTTTCCTGTCTGTTCAACAACAGTGCCCACAGTAACTTCACGAGATGTTGATGTTATAGACGTAAACCGGGCATGCACTTGAGAATCCTACGGCAAAACACAGTACATACTTAATATATAGTATGCACAGTATATAATTAAAACCACGTATATGGACAAGAAACTCCAAGTGTACTCACAAGCTTTCCAGTCACTTCAGCGTTTCAGTCTGCGGTCCAATTGTACCCTAGCCCTCACCGAAACCCAGATGTTCTGTCTCCATGTAAAGACCTGACAAATCTACCGCGGGCGCCGTCGTTCGCGCAGACTTTGGTAGCGGAGCGAAGAGCGCAGGATTGGAAAAAGGCGCCAAGATCAAGATACGTCCTCCTGTAGCCGAAGTTGACGGCCTTTCAGTTCCAAGCTAAAAAACCTGTAACTCTGCCGACGTGACAGAACTTTTATGTTTCATATAACAAATGTAGCCAATTCATAATTAACGTGTCGCAGGAGAGGAGAAGTTTATCTGAAATAATTTACATTTATAGCAATTCTATTCAGTATATTTTAGGTCTCTTGAAATAGATATAACATGCAGCAAATTAAGTCGCACACCCCACCCCCACGATTTATGTATTACAGTTGTTTTTTTAAGTTACCTGAATCTTCTCCCCACTCCTAGGCCACCAGCTGAACACCAGCCGGCATCTCCTTTCAGCCCGTCACCTCCACAAACCCCGGTTTTTAACGGTAGGTTAAATGTCATAAAATGTAAGTGAGGCTTGTAATGTAGAATGTTTGTCCATTCTGTTTACAAATCTCACTCCAGCCAGTTGACCTTACGTTGGCTACATATCAAATACAGGATATCCTTAACGCGTATTTTGGGGTTATTTATCAATAGACTTTAACTGATATTGCATGTGTAGTAATTTTAAAAAGTGTTTCAGATTTACCTGTTCTCATCTTACGGACTAGTTCCTAAACCGACGGACAGGAGTTACCCCCTGTGTCACCCTGACCTGTATACGTACCACTCCTCTCGTTAGCCAGTGGATGGATGTTGCAGAAGTGTGCGCTTCTCTCTTAAGCTGTTCATTTTATTATTTAATAATGCAGTTATGGTATTCTTTAATCATAATAATCTCACCTTTAATATATTTCTATGAATCTTTAGTAATTTATTATTATTATTATTATTATTATTATTATTTATAATAATAATAATAATAATAATAATAATAATAATAAATACATCATTTATTTGAGCCCTTAAACGAAGTATATGCGTGCGTAGGCAAAAATGTTCGGCAGCCCAGCAGAGGGCAATGTGGGCAAGTATTTTGGTGAGCCCCAGGAAAAAAATGAAATAACGACAAATTAAAAGATATTCTATCAGTATTATTCAAGTGCTTCCTGAGAGCTTCTGTGAGTGAAGAGTAGGTGAAAGGAAACACAATAAGCCACAGGAAAAAGGCTATATTAGATTACACAACTTTTACATTATTATTAAAACGGGGTTTTGTACAAAACCATTGTGTTCAAGCCACTCAGCAGAAAAAGACATGTTATGAATCTCTTCTGGCTCTGAGTTTGAAAGGAAGATCGCATTTCACCAGTTAAGACCCAGACAGACTAATACACCTCTCTGTCTGTCTCTCCCAGGAACATAATTGAGTCTATTGTAGGGCAGATAAATAAAAAGCCCTTTGCTTTTTTTGCTTTCATATAAAGTCAATTGAGGCTGGGGCTAAAATGTTCAATGATATTTTTGAAATCTAGTAAAATGTTCAGAGTGCTGCTTTATTAATTTATGGCTGGAACAGTTGGTTGATGTTAAAAAGAAACTGTAGAGAATGTAAACCGGCAGGATCTGGCTGTAGCTGGATTATAATATAAGTGGGAAAGCTTAGGGGTTGTTTTCATGTTACCAGTTTAGTTTTTGAACATAAAAGTACTTTTGCACACTAGATGCCTGTAATATACAGTGTGCTGCTTTGTACGGCATGTGTAACATTTGTTGTGAATTATGATTATGTCAAACATGGGCATTTTGTATAATCCATAAAATTGAGTAACCAACAGTTTAAACCTAGATGGGAGTATTTGCAATAACCATGCAATTATAGCCTGTTTGGTTATTGTTGCTCATTCAATCAAGATAAACTGCAGGTATGTTACATTTTATTGCACTGTTTTTTCAGTTAAAGTTAATATACCATTGAATAATTTTATTGTTGGGCATAAACTAATTTATTGACACAAATATGATGATAATTGGTTTACCTCTACATTGCATGCAGCTGCACCTAAAATTATTACCATCTAGTACCTGTAATATTGATTTTTTTATAGGTTAATTTTGGTGTAGTTTCTATGTACAAATCAATGGCAGAATCTTTAAAGTTAATTTAATATTATTGTGTTTTCTGAAACGTGTGCTCTTCTCTCGTATCTCATTCATTGTGAATTTTTCCTCAATTCCTTGAATTTATGTCCTTAGTAATTAACAGAGTAATGCGATAGCTTTCTTGTTAGAACATTTTGTGTTCCTTGACATTCAACAAAATATTCTGATATTATGCACATTTATAGTTGTTAAGGTTCTCTACATAAGCTACTTCAACTACATGACCTCCTTCCCCCCCAAAACAAGAAAACAACAGCACTCTAGCAACCTCTGGAATTCTTGTTAAACTAAGAAATATAATTTATTGCATAAAAATTATCTTAGTTACAAGTAAGAAGGCTAAACATTTATTTACAATTGGTAGTTTACAGAGTTAAGGAAACATTTTTCTTTCCAGTCTTCTCTTTACCTATTAAAAAATGAGGCATTGACTTTTATGGGAGTAGTTAAGTTCTCTTCCACACATTTTCAGCAGGGGGCAGTGGTAGTGAGCACTGACTGGTCCTCATGAAGAGGAAAGGAAGAAGCAGGCAGGGGGACCAGAGGATGCGACATAACTACTGAGTAGATCAAAACATGTCAGCCCCCATCAGACTTGCATGGCGAAAAGTCATTACGCTCAATGTGTGTAGCTCGAAAATAGCACAGACAGAAAACCTACAATTAGTGTCTGTGTAGGATTTATAACCTTTAAGACACATCTCATGGTTTCAGAGCTATACCTATGCTTCCTTTATGTTCTTCAAATTCTTAAGAATGAGTTGTGGTTGCTCGTTTTCACATAGCAATTAGTGTGGCTCAGTGCTTAACTCATCTAAATTCCACAGCTCCAACAGCAGTTCAGTGATCAGGACATCCAATAGAAATATGCAGAGAAACCCATTGTAATATTGTGTGTTTTACTCAGCCACAGCAGATCATTTTTTCAGGTTTGTTCACTTTAAATGGTCTCTTAACGATTCATTTTGTGTGGTTGATGTTGAAGAATAGGATCGGATATACTGCTTGACCGTCATCTCTTCAGCAAAGTCTATAATTTTCAAGCCACTGCCCACTATTTTTTCTCTGCTGTTAAAATACACGCTTTTGTACACTGTACAGGGAAGCGAAATAAAGAGAAACCAAAAATGTGGCCTTTTTCTCTGTACTTGCATAGTACTTACATAGAGAAATGACACAGCTGAGAGATGTGAAGCTTGCTCACACAGATACAGACAATTCAATCACTCGCTCACCCACGAAGAACGGTCACATTCTCACTGCTTCAGCGGGATGGAAAAGATACTGGGCATCTGTTTTTTTCTGTTTCCAAGATTCACACACACTTTTGCTTAATAACCGTACAAAACATTATAATAAAAATAACATTATTAGTAACAGCGACAATAATAACACCTAACAAAAATGAAAACATGTAATATGAATGACCCCTGACTATAGCAGCTGATTAACCACAAATATAACTGATAATCAACTTGAGAGTGTGAGAGGTAATCAATAACCAGTTTCCAAAAAAAAACCAAAAACTGACATCTAAAGATTACATCCAGAACTTAGCAGATCGGAACAACACTTGACTTTCAGACTTTAAAACCAATTAAAATCAAAGCCAGATTTTCCCAGGGGCCACTGCAATCACTTCGAATCAAAGCATGATTATCATACTGGCACTGCAGCCAATTAGAATCAAAGCCAGTTTCTGTCCTTCTCACCTGTAACAAGGTCAAATTCATGCAGCAAGTCACAACCGATTGAACATTTAAGAGTTATACAGAATTAAATACAAAGTCTTACTTCATATACTCAATGGAGACTGTTGGACTGTTGATCAGAATGAATACTTGGGAGTTTTGCTTGCAGCTGTGATATGGCCTTGAAGCCAAAGTGGTCTCTGTGAAAGTCTGTCTCTCTCCATTTCTGAATTTTGCCCTCTGCCAAATACGCCCACCCGCCTCTGCCCCCCTCTTGTCACTCCTTGCCTTCCCAAAATCCTCCATCTGCCTTCATATGCAAGAAAGTTCATTCAAAAACCTAATAATCAACATGACAAGGACTCTAAATCAATACAAAATATATCAATTATAATCACAACAGAAAAAAATAATATAACCATTACAGTGAAAAATGGAAAAAATCCAAAAAATATGGATTAAAAACAGAAATTGCGTTCCCGATAGGAAACTTAACAGTTTACCAAAATTCTTCTGCGACTTATTTTGCAATAAGATAAGACGACAAAGGGCAGATTATATAGAAGAATTGAGGGATAAAAAATAAGCGATACACCCCATGTATCTGTATGACAGGCCAGGTGACAGTATACTTCTTCACCTGTTCCATCCCTGGTTCCTGTCACTTTAATGGATGTGCATACCCTCATGCCACCTGCTGGCCATGAGGACATACTGTGGCTTATACAAAAAAATGACTGTAATATGACTTGTCATCTGTCAGCTAGCAATGACACAACAGCCCTGGACAACTCAGTACAAGGCAGCTCAGCTGCAGACTGGTTTTCTCTGCTGTCCACTCATCTGTATCAGCATGTTGGATGCCTGGGGGGGACAAAGGGCCCTCGTTGTCGGCTAACCACCATGCTGAGATTTTGCTGCTGGCTTGAATTGTAGCTTTGAACTGGCTGTCGCTAGGAAACAAAGGCTTGTTGTGTGGGAAGATGGAATGCATCCATGTTTCATATTGATGCATCATACATGTGCATGTTTCTGTGCTTGGCTAGGTATGTGCTTACGTCCTGGCTGCTGTCGAATATAGCTCTAACCCCAGTACTTTTAAGTTGTTATATATTTATTTTTTCTCTGAATATAACAAACTCTCACACAGTGGTACCTTCTTAAACTATTACGCCTCAAATCTGTGACCTTGGCTTGTCGCAGAAATTGTCTCCAGTTGCTAGCTGTGGAAAAAAGTTTGTCCTGTGAACATATGCTGATCTCAGGCTCCAGAAGGACGACTTGGATGGGGATGGCCGAGACCATGTGAAATACTTAGAAACCCAAGTTGTTAAATTTGCGATGAGGTAATGCCTCTCTCGGCGGGAGATGCAGGTGTGGACCGGGCACATATCGGGGTGTGTGTGAGAGAAATGGAATAAAACAATCTCCGGCATGCATGGGCACATTGGTGGATGGGCATTGCTGGGTCCCCGTCACAACAGTTTCTGTGCCTGTGAGCCAATCAGCAGTCTCCGTCAGTTGTCATGACAACCAGCACCTCGCTCTTGCCCATCTCTTCCAGTGCAGTCGCCAGGGAGACCAGGTCTGCGTCACCTTGGTGACAGGCTTCCCATAGGTCAAGCAGCACACCTGTGGGGCTGGGCTTTGTTGCAAAATAGTTCAAATACCTGAGGATGAAAATATATTATTGTATAGTCCTAACCCGGGAATTTCAGTTGTGCATTTTATGAAAATTAATACAAACTTTGTTTACTATGAAGCTGTTTCATCTGAAGACTCTAATTAGTCACCTGTCCCTGAAACCTGATAATTAGGTAAACATCATTAACATTAATTAGCTAAAGACCTGCAATGCTCAAATTAAAGCAGAAATTGTAAACTATAAATCAACAAAAAGTATCATTATCTGCAATATAACACACATCTTGAATAACTGATAATGGAAAAATAAATAAATATGAGGACATCTAGTTTTCAGTCCTGCCCTGTATGTGGTACTCATTCTTAGAAGCTTTTTTTGTTGGGATGATGACAAATTCTCAGTTTTGAGGTTCTGGTGGATCAGCTGGTCGACCTGTACTCATTCTATTGTCTTACGATACACATGTGAGGACTTTCCATTGATTCATTCATGCATTGGATGGTTGCCAACCAGATTCCAGTGATAGTGAAAAACTAAAAAGCGATGAAGTTAGTTAATTAACCGATTAAGTGTGTTTGATCCATGGGATGTGTAAACAGAGACTATTTCTATTTTTACTGAGGACATTCTCAATATTGGTGAAGGTAAAACCTGTAAACTCACACGCACATACTGTACCCAGCTGGCTCAGGAACTCACACCCACCTGTCGAACCCCAGGCTGCGTGCTAACAGTCTCCAGTCACAGCCGCGGGAACTCGGGGCATCCAGACTGGCGCAGATCTTCTGACGGATGGATGCCGGTAGCCGGAAGGCATACGGCCCCACCTGAGAAGAAGGGCCACAGGTGCCTCCCGATGGGAGTGGGGAATGGGGTGGCAGGGTCTGTGAAGGGGAACAGGTCACACACACAGGCGTCAGGGCTCTTTGCTCCTGGGCAGGCTTAAACCACCGTGAAAGTGAATTCACCCCAGACTCGATTCTTAGGGTGGGGGCGATTGCCCTTAACCTTTATAAAGACAGATTAAAGTTTCATATTCTACAACTAATGCCTTGATCAAGAACCATCTTTTGTTTTTGTCCCGCTGCTCGCCCATTCAGCTCTTAGTCTCTCCCGTACCTCCCCTGAAATTGTTTTTATTCCTCTGATAAACACTGATGTATGAATTCTTATCAGTTAAAGTCTCTACCCTCAGGGATCCATTCAATCTATATCCCTGTGTGTGACAGTAATGTGTTTTCCCCCTGCTTCTGCTTGTGCAGTAGCAATGTCTTTGTCCGGAACACTAGGTGCGGCAGTAATGTCCCTTCCATCCTGTATTCCTGTGTGCTGAAACCCCCCCCACCACCCCCAGTGGGATCCATTACCTCCTGGATGTCGGTGTTCAGCTGAAAGATCTGCCCCTCCCCCTCCACCTGGCGGACACAAATCTTGCAGGTGAGCTGAGACACAGCCAGGCTGCCCCGTTCCAGGCTGAAGGTGCAGTGTAGTGGCCTCTGGCTGCCGCTCCAGATGTGGTAGAATGGGATCTCCTGTCAGAGTGCATTGTGCCGCTCAGAGTCAGTCACTGCGGGTACACTTACAGATGGCATTTTAGAATATGGCATTAAATTGCTTCTACACATTGGTGACTATGATACTTAAATGAAAAGATACCTTTACAAAAGGCAGAACTGCATCACATTAATGAGAAGCAACCTTTATTTGGTATGGGTGCAAGTCCCTTAGTGATAAACAAGTATTACAGACTGCCATGTAGCAGAGCAGTTAAAGGGGGGGATTGTAAACAAAGCAGGCCAGCTCAGGCAGGGTATGCAGGGATAACGTGAAATCACCCATAATTACCTCATTAAAGATACCCAGCAATATAAGAGCAGAACACTGTAAGCTCACATAAGAGTGCCAGCTGAGCAGCACAGATGCAGCAGACTGATTTAGTGGTCTGACCTGGTACTTGGCGAGCAGCTTGCTCCTCCAGTGAGAGTGCGGGATGTCATGGATGGACAGCCGCAAGTTGTGGTAGCTGTCCTTGAAGAGGAGGGGCTTAGGGTCTTCCAGCAGAACCCCTCCTAGACTGCGTTCCAGCTCCAAAACCTCCTGCAGAGAGTGAGCGGGAACCAAAAAAGGAAACTGTGCTTAGAATAGTGCAACAGGGCGATGTGGCCAGTTACCCAGGGAGAAAGAATATACATGCAACAAATTAGTCACTAGCAAGAGTGATTTTTTAATCTTTCTTAGGACCAAGGATTTGGGCACTGGAAGGGAGGACAGACCTTGAGGGCATGGGGCGTGTCCTGAATGCAGTATATACGCAAACTGTAGTCCAGGGAGAGGCATGGTGCTTGTGGGGCGAAGAGAGCCAGCTGCAGGCGTTTGCAGGCAGGCTGCGGTGCGGTGGACTGACCCACAAGGCTGTAGGTACCCAGCTGCTCCATCAGCACATGGCAACTCTGCTCCTCCACCTGGAGGTAGCAGGGCGACGATAGGCTCTCTTCGCCAACTGTCAGCACCTCCTACAGGCAGAAAGATATATAACAGAATAACCAGGTGAAGATCTAATGGAGTTTTAAAATGATGGATTTCCGGGAGTGATTCTCAGCGCATTAAGTTTCCACTACGCTTCCATCTTTCCCACCATTTTTTTCTCCATTTGGCTCTCACACTTTCTGCTTCCCCCTCTTCACTCCACTTTTCTTCACACTCACCCCCACATGCACTTTCTTCCCACCCGTCAACCCCCATCCCTTTCTCACCTCCCACTCCCCCTGGTGAGTCTGCGTCTTCAGAGTGAGCGTCCAGTCGGGTGGGTCCAGCTGGGCACAGTGGGGCAGAGTCAGCACCACGGGCCGGCTCAGCAACATTCCCGTGGGCCCACAGCTCACAACGGGGCTGAGGACTGTCTGGCTGCCCTCTGATGGCAACCTGCCGGCGGCAGACTCTGGATTAAACTCAAAGGCCACTAGCTAAGGCTTGACCCCCTTTAGAACTTTGCCCCATGCTCCTGAGCTGTTCCCTTTTCCCAAAGTGGAGCTGAAACCTACAGCCTTCTGGATACAAGTTCATGTTCCCCAGCCACTGAGGCACTTTTCACAGGAACCGCCAGTAAACATCCTATGACTTATTCTTGAAGTGTTCAAAATAACTCAACAGAGCAATTAAGGGCCAAGCTTCTGCAAAAAAAAAAAAAAAAAAAATGCTGGGTTACTATTGAGACCCAGAATTCTTCACCTCTGTCCTACGGGTAAATGTTCAAAATAAAAGTGGATGAAAAACTAATGAGCCCAGCAAATATCCTCCAGACAGAATTTAATCTGAGTAATAAGGGACTTAGAATTTACTTTTATTATTATCATTTGCATTTTAGTGGAGATAATGAGAAATGAGTGAGGTTCACACCCTTTACTGCAACATTTATCGCTAGCTGAGCTTTGCAGACCTAAAGCTGGAGAGAGAACAGCGGCTTGGGGAGACCCTGTTCTGATATCCCATTTTGTGGTGGAGCATGGCCAATGACATATCTATGGCCTGGTCCCCAGACTGCAGAATCAAATAAAGCTAGAGAAACAAACCCATAGCTAACTCTACAGTGTCCCATAGGAGCACATAGTGCCTGCATTTAATTAGTTTCTCCGTTCCTCTGTGTTTACATATACCCAAAGCCCTCCGCCCACTGCTCTCCTGGCCATATGTAGCTCAGCAACCTTTTTTTTAGGTTGTGAATGTTAGTATTCGATTGATGCCCTGTGACATGTTTTAGTCCCCTGGCTTATCGTGTCCTTGACTTGCAGTGGACAGGACCAGATGGGGGTAGTCTGCGGCACCGGGCCCAGAGACTCACGTGGTCTTTTCCCACTTGTTGATGATGAGGTACATCTCATAGAACTTGCCCTGGGGAATCACTCCCTGTGGGACCAGCAAGCTCACACCTGGAGAGTGTCAGGGAGACAGAGGAAGGGTGAGGAGATGGTGTGTGTGTCTATGACATCGGGGCCTGCCAATATAGATTCTCCATTTATGTGTTCCATTAGCACAATGGCAAAAGCTACTGGTTTCAGTGGCATTAAGGACATTCATGTTTATGTGTTACCTGTGTTGGGGATGGTTAGGCGTCCTCCGAGGCACCCCAAGGTGGCACTGGTGCTGTTGCTGGGCTCACGGGGGAGAGTGTGGCTATGAGGCTCACGGGAGTCAGGCCGGGACCCGGAGCCCACCATCTTCAGGCTGAGGATCTCACCATCAACCGAGGCGCCCTCGGCTGGGAGTTCCAGTGAAGAGAGCGTGGATGAGTTGTACACTTTGATCTTTAGGCTGGGCAGGGGGTCTAACAGCGGTGAGGTGGTCATGGGGATTTTGTGGTGGCTGTGATCTACCACCCCCTGTTGCAGAGAAAACAGCGGCCCTCGGAGGGAGCTGGCTGTCGCCGTTAGGTCCGGGGGGGCCGAGGGGTGAAGCAGGTGAGGATTGTCTGGAGGTGGTTTTATTCGTGGCGGGGAGCAGGTGGGTCAGGAGACAAACAAGAGAGGCCAGAGATAGATTAGAATTGATTTTTTAACGCTTCAGTGCCACTGACAGTCAAGACATTTAGTGACCCGACAGAGGAGCAGAGGGTTGTAGTGAGAGCAGGTGGGAAGTTACGGACAGGGTTAGGGATGAAGGCAAAAAAGAGAAAAGGATGTGTGCGTCAGAGAGTGAATGTCTGTGCACGGGAGCCTCTGTCTGGGGGAGTGTGCGTGTGTGGTGTGCATGCATCACAATCAGATACTTCAGTGGCAGCTGTGAAAGCCATTTCATATCCATTATGAAGCTAAATGCCAAACTGAACTATAATCTAAACTCTTGGTGGCTCGGCCCCCTCCAAGGCTATCAGTGGCAAATATGTCTGCTTCTCACCTGTGGGACTATCAGCCTCGACATTGTTAGAGCATCTAAGCAAGTCCGGGTTTTTCGTGAAGTATTCATCTGAAGCCTCCTTAGGGCACATCACGTGCTCTTTAGGCATGTTCAGTCCTTGTGGGGCCGGCAGCTCCTAATGTTTAGATTTTTAAAGCGTTCTTAGCTGGTGCAGGAGCTACAGTGTGCTGTGCTGCTTCATGTATGTGGATCAGGCGCTTCTAGACATAATATCCGGCTCGTGGGAGCATCTGCGTGCCTCTCGGTGAGTCGTGTCATTTCATTGGAGCTGCTTCGTCATTAGCTGCACCCTAATTGTATGTGTCGTGCTTTCTCGAGGCTGCTTGGCGCTAATGGGTAGAAGCTTCCAGTCCAGCTGGCTGGACAGAACCATTTCTGGGTGTCCTTGCTGGTGCTCCAAAGTGATATGTGACGACTTTTGAGTGGTGAGAAGTGGAGGAGAGAGGATTAAAAAACGGGGAAAAAGTGGAGGGAAATGAAAAATTATGGTAAGAAGGGGTACATGGGATTGTGACCCACCCTGTCTTGGGGGTTTATAGTTGACCGGATGGAAGGCTGCTGTGAGGGCGGAGGATGAGTCTGTGATGTCACCACGGAGATGCCGGCAGCTGCGGCGGTATGCCAGCACACCCACACACAGCAGCAACATCCCGCAAAGGAGTAGTGCCCCCACCAGTCCGGCATAAACGGCCACGCCCATCCCGGGTTCGAGCGCTGGGGGGAAGAGGCCGGAAGAGTGAAGCTGCAGATCTCAAAAGGCATGGAAATACCAGCAAAAACGCATGCAGTCGTTAAACATAGCCATTCGTTTCTTGGAGCCACTCTGAACTATGCTGGAGTGAAGCTACACACTGACACACAGCAGAAAAGCCATTTTAATCTGATAAATACATTCATAAATATGTCCAGAGAGATGATAAAGTTAATCTTAATGTGGTACAGAGACAGATACAGCAGTACTGCCTCCTAGCCTGCAGGGGGAGCTGTTCACCAGTGTCAGTGTTCCCCTCAACGTACCAGGCTGGGTTGTAAACTTGCCTACTGCTCATGTGCCTCCCGCACTACAGTTTAATTGCTTTTGCATATAGTGGCCTGGAACAGCAGAGCAGAGATGCAAATGCATGGGCACAATGAAGATGGGGAACAAGAATGAAGGACACAGGAAGCTGACAGGAAAAGGAGGAGAGGAAAGGAAAGGGGTAAAACTGCTGGGAGAGATTCAACCGAGGTGGTCAGTTGCCTGCACACATTACGAGCAGCCATCTCATTAATTTCCCAGAATGCAACAGTGAGTCCCCCTGCTTATGTCTCTAACCTCAGGTAATTTTTATCTTAATTTTTTCATAACCAGTCCAGTCTATTTAACAGTTTTGCTATACATCCATCTATGAATCTCAGATTAATAATTAACGGCACATCTCTCTATTTTTAGTTGTAAGTTATGAACGCTAGGGATCATTTTGGAAAGTTTTTTAGTGAAGCAGTCAGTGGAGTCGAGGGCAGAAGTAAAGGCTATGAAACGCATGATGAGGTATGACAGGCATCGTGAAAACACACCCAGGACACTGCATCCAGTTCCTACAAAACATAAAACGAGGATGCTGCACACAGGACAAGACTGCCAGCACCGATTATGTGCCAAACGTGACAGAAAAAGGGGGTGACGCGTGTCTTACATAGTGGCCTAGATTTGGGACATTGCAGATACATACGCTATCACACACAAACACACGCATCTGGTTGGACAATGAGCATGAGGAATGTGAAGATTTTATGGAAAAAGTGAACTTACGATGGCTGGCATGTTCAATAGAAACCTTTTTATCTGTTAGGAATGGAAAACAAAACAAAAAAGAAAGAAAAGAGGTAACGGATGGATTAATAAATGAAATTAATAAAATGAGGAAACATGGGAGTAAAATGAATAAGAAAAACAAAAACACTTTATCCAATTAATAAGACCAACACATGCAGTTTTAAATAAAGGAAGATTAAAGGGAATATCTTATTTAAGTCCCTGTCTAGAAGCCCATCTGACAGCTGTATGCGTATCTTAAAATAGTGGGCTGTCTTGTGAATGCACACGCAAGTGAGTGACTGTGGCTTTTACAGGTCAGTGGACCGATGACTCATCCTCACCAGCTTCTTAATTTTCCCTCCTTTGAAATTCTCTACATACACCTGCCATAACATATCTGCTTTTGACGTGATTCTGAATGAAGCGCACCTCTGCTTCACCCCCCACACTCTGCCATTCTCCAGGCCCCGCCCAGGATGGCAGGATCGTTCACCCCGTCACAAACCCATGGGCATGGAAATATTTTTCAAAAGCACTGGGGGGCTTGAATTAAACTACCATGGACGTTATCTGGTTGCAACTACGACTTAAAGGGTGGGGTGAATGTTCCCTAGTATGAAAGCTTAGGCAGGAGTCTTTCAACCAGTCCCCCCGCCCCATCTGCTTTGTGTGGCCAAGAACATCTTTTCCCCAGATCAAATGGATTAATAAGAGCCACTTTGAACAATCCAGGCCGCTGTCTTATAGAATGTGCACTAAATTCCTCCAGAAACCATATTTATTGGCCCAAGACTTGACTCACCTGGTTACGTAGACATGTCAGATATCTGGGTCAGAAAGCTGCCCTGTCATTTGAAATTGTGTAGAAATACAGCTTGTCTCACAAGTGAATTGCCTTTACTCTCAGTGCAGTCTCCGTAACTATAGCAATGCATAGGACATAATTGTCAGGCTGTGTGACTGTTGGCACATGCCCGCTCACTCCATCGTGTTCTTTTCTGTTTATGGCATTGTGTTGTTTTCCACATCTTTTGTCATGTGATTTCCTGTAGGCATGTTATGCGTAGGACCACTCCTCTATGAAAGTTCTGAGGAGGAGAGACTCCTTTCTACCCACCCTAGCGTGACCATTGCAACGTCCCTGTCACACACACAACCCCTCCCCCTCCCGCTCCTGACACCCCTCAGACTCACTCCGTGCACAGAGCCCCTCGGTGCAATTCTTGCTCTCCATCACACTGCCAGTGCAGTGGCGCCCGCCATTGCGAGGGGCAGGGGCTTGGCACTCTCGGCTGCGCCAGTGTGTGCATTCGGTCCCGCAGACTGACCACTTGGCCCACTCCGTCCAGCCACCATCCACTATGAGGGGTCAGAGGTCAAAGTCAGACCCAGCAGTAAAAAATATGCATATACTTTTTAGTGATGCACCAATAAGGAAATTTCTGGTTGATACCAGTAGCTGATTATTTGGAAAACTGACACCGATACCGATTCTTTGGGAGGTTCTGCTTAAATAAGTTTAAAGGGACACTCCACCCAAATAAATTTTAAAAATATTTATTTTTTGGTAAGAAAACATCAACAGTCCCACAGCACTATATTTTATAACTGTATACATTTTATATATTTATAACAGAGAAGGGCTGATCATCAAGTGTGATAAACTCCGTAATTTTCCGAGTAATGTCTTGATTTTGCACTGCCTGCACTGAATTTTCTTTTGCTGTCAAATGCTTGTGTTACTGACAGACTAATAGTATTTGGCAGTACTGAAGCCTTCTTAATTGGAACGGATTTGTTTTTCATGAACTCTTCATGACCTTTTATGTCTCCTCACTGTCTCACCTTAAGACAGGGCTCTTCAAATCTGGACCTCAATTCCAAATCCAGACCTTGTTTCCAGTCCTCCCATGTGCTGAGTTTAATAATTACTGATTCTGATTGGCCAGAGGCCAGGTTCCCAGGTAAAGGAAGGCTGCAAAAGAAGCAGGTCTTGGACCTTGAGGATCATGATTTAAATAGTTCTGCCTGAAGGTGAAGCAATCAAATTTGTTGTTTTGAAATGTTTATTAGTAGGTCCTCCTCATGAAATTTTAGCAGTGCAGTGTTTGTAAAATGCGTTTACAATGTCATTTTTGTTAACATTACAATAATTCCACCCAGCAGACATTTTTGTCAGTTTAGTACGTGGGTGTGCAAAGCAATATGGGTCACCATTTTAAAGGGGATCACTGGCAGTAAATATCGGCTCATTTCTAACCACTGACTGATGGCCTATTGTTACTGTATCAGCCGATACTGATAGTTAGCTGATACAATTGGTGTATATTTTTTAAAGATCTGAAATCCTGGGAAATTATGAAAGATTGTTTAGTATAAAGACATAGGTGTGAGAAATCTATTCATCTTCCAACAGTTTACTCTACTCAGGTTTGCCGGTGGGTGGGGGGCGGAGCCCATCCAAGGCACCACAGGGCAAATGGCTGGGGTACTCCTTAGATGGGATGCCAATCCATTGTAGGGCAGATAACCACACAGTCATACACTACAGGCTATTTAGAAAAGCTAAAGTTAAAGATTAGCAAAAATGTGTGTCTTTTGACTGCAGCAGGAAACAACATGGGGATAACCCTCAAACTCCATAAACACAAAACAGGCAGGATTTGTTCTGCCCCCCCCCCCCCCCCCCCCGTGTTTTTGGCATGCTGTAGCTAGTTTTCTTTTGTTCCTCACTGCCATCTCTGCTACCATAACCAAAAGTCCCTGTTCATTTCTCCAGTCAGTGTCACATTGTCGACTTCACCATCCAGCTGGGCCGAAGTCATACATAGAGATATGTCTTTCCTGATGTACATACAGGTGTACTGTACATGTGGCACGGGTGGGGACAGGATTTGTTGTATGTTACTTGTTTCAGAAATCCTCACCTGGACACAGTGTGGTGCAGGTGACCCTTTGGAAGGGTGGGCCCTCGCAGACGGCCCCACCATTGAGCGGCGCTGGATTGGTACAGCTGCGTGTCCTTCGCTGCCAGCCCCTCCCACAGCGTACGTTGCATTCCGACCACTCTGTCCAGGATGACCATCCTCCGCTCACTGAGGAGGAAAGGCAGGCAGATAGGCTAAATGTCCCGAGAGACCCAATTCTGTATCTGCTTTTTTAGACATTTTTCCACTGAAGGACGTAATCAGATGGGGATGCCGGGAGTATTGCCGTGGTTACCGTAGACTATGATGGTGGCGGTGCTGCTGCGCCGCTTGGCCACCACATTGTGGGCCACGCAGGTGTAGTTGGCCGTGTCGGAGAGGCGAGCCTGCTTGACGATCAGGTCATGGTCAACGGTTATCAAGAAGTTGGAGTCCAGTGTTGGGTCGATTGTGTCTTCGTTCTTCAGCCAGTCCACCTACAAGTGAAAACAGGGCCAGATTGCAAGTAGGCTACGTGTCATGGAATGAATCAGTAGGACATCTGTCTGGCCTTGTGTGTTTGCATCCAGAAGAACATACAATTTTGTCCCTATTGGAGTCCTTATCGGTGTTCAGGTCCCATGTCCTGTCCTTAACCACTATGCCACCTGCTGTCTGTATTGCTTTTTTTCCAAAGCTTAAGAAGGTAGGACGTCAGGTGTAATGATGGAGAGTGTTTTTGAAGATGACTGGTGTGGGCTGATGAAGGTGCTGGGAAATGAAGCGGTGAAGCAATAGCTATACCTCAGGAGGAGGGATGCCCTCTGGGGGGCGACACTGCAGCAACACCTCTTGTTCCAGGCGCACCTCCCTGCCCAATGGCTCCTGCTCAAAGTTCTTGCGCAAGTCTGCAGGGGAAAGGAGATAGTGAGTTTGGAGGTAAGGTGGATGGCCCCCATATTTGTCAAAGACACAATGGTCTTGGCTCTACCATGTTATTATGGACAAACACACGCAAAAGGTACAGGATCCTATACAGGGCTTAGGGACTTCCCACTGATTCCCTTGTTAAAATGATAAATGAAAGAGCCACATGACATCAAAAGACCAGAGAATTTTCAGTAGGGGATATCCTGGAGGAGACACGTGAAAAACCCTGTGCACACTACATGAATGCACACAAGGAAGCGCGTGTTGCTGAACTCACAAGCGATGCGCACGTACGCCCGGCGGCTCTTGGTGGTGCCGGCTGAGCTCCAGGCCACACACTGGCACCAGAAGTCTTCTAGGCCGAACAGCTCCTCCACCTGAGTTCTGGAAACGGAGATATCCACTTCCCGTACCACTAGGCCTGCAGGGGAAGGTGAGCTGTGCTGAGGTGAGGGCTGGTTGGTGACTCATTACCAACCTTTCAGTATCAATCTTTTTTTAATGTTTTAATAATCCAAATTATTCTTGGAATTGGTGTCATGTTTCAAAACGCCTCTGTCTCCGTGACCCTGACTGCTTAAGTGGGTACTTAAAACTTGAAAATGGCTACATTAAAACCTTTTAGATTTAAGTTTGTGACACTAGCAAGAAGATCATACAGCTTTTATATGCTTTTATTAGTTTTTTCTGATGCAACCAAAATGTCCTCTTGACATCCCAATGAAGGAGCTGGGGAAATGAAAGCAGTCTAATAAGTTAGTTACAAATATAAATTTAGTCCCTAATGAAAAGGTTTATCCTGATCATGTTACCAACCTCAGTATTTAAAAAACAATAGTGAGACCCCACATCAAGAACTGGAAAAGATTAACTTTGCGTGGGGAGACTTCATAAACATCCTGCAAGTGCAGATGAGCACAATAAGCACTGTCTTAGACTGTATGGTAATAGCTTCCCGCTCAGAGTCCTTAATTTATTTGCATGTTCATTCCATTTCCTTCCTAAATAAGAGGAACATCTTCTCTGGTTTTAGTCATTTATGTAAGCAGCATTGTCTGATCAAAATAAACTAATTAATTTTTTTAAATTTTTGCAATGATAACATTACTGCTTATTTTGGGGGGCGTGACTTCCGTCTGCAGCATATGGAAGCTGGCAATAAAGCTACATAACAGTGAACCGAGTGAGAAGGAGAGAAAGTGAGAAAGAGAGAGAGAGGTGGGGAGAGTCAGGGAGTGTGGAGGACAGGCAGCCTGGCCGTGTGTGGCGCTACTAGACTGCGCCCTGCTGCATGCTTCTATTTTAGCTGCTAGGCCGTCATGACAGACCATGCCCTGTGTGTCTACGCACTCGTACCTGTGATCTGGTCCAGGCTCTCGCGGGTCACATGGTCGTTCTGGTTCACCCACTCGCCATTGCATTTGAAGTAGATCTGTGTAGCAGGCGAGGCTCGGCAGCGAAGCTGTACTGGGCGGTTCTTCACGATGAAGGCGTCCTCGGGCTCCAGCTGGAACTCCGGCAGAGGCTCCGCGGCAGCTGAAGGGAAGGAGTCCGGTAGGACCTCGCTGTAGTCACCTGCTGAGGACAGATGGAGGGTTGGAGGGAGGGAGGAAGAGAGAGAGCAGTTCCGGTCAATGACCTGGTATGGTCTCTTTTGGGAATTTAACTCATGCCCACTGGTCATCTGTCCAGTGTCCTCACCACAGCTCTGCAGTAGGCACTGTAGCAGGAACTGGGAGCACAATGCAGTAGTTTGTGTGAGAAGGAGTGCGGCAGTGTGAGTGTGTGTGATAAGGATGTATGTGAAAGAGAAGCTACAGATTGCCATGAATGAGGGTGCTTGGTGAAAATTCAGTTTGGTGGTTCATATCCATGTATTAACATAACCGATTCTTTCTGTCCTTACAGCTTGAAGCCATCAGGGCCTCGACATCAGCAGAGCACTAGTTCTGCTCTCCTCACAATTTTAGTGGTAGTGTTACAGAGACAGGCGATGTGCCAGTCCCATTGCGTCCCTCTATGATGAGACATGAGTGGAAAGCCTCTCCCCCCGTTTTCCACTACTATCCATGGCATGGTGCTAGCTAGTGCGTCACCACCAGACGTGATGATTGCGGCCAACGATTGCTCTGCCAGAACAAGGTTTTTAATTTACTGCCTCTCTTCAGGCGAATAATCAAATCAGGCCTCCCTGACCTTCACTTCCTCTCTCCCCGAGAGAGACGGACAAGCTCCTGGAGCATGTTGGCGAATGGTCGTCTGACACCCATAACTCCAGGCAAACTCTGAAAATCAATTTCAGTCAAACTAACGACAGTAGGGCACAGCAAAAACTCTATTACACTGGGCCCTGAAAGGATATTTAAAATATCATACACGAAGTCGCACTCAACCCATGGCTCTCTGAACATTGGATAAACCACCAGGTATGCTTCATGGTTTGATGGGCCGTAACCCAAAGTGGGTTCTGAAAATGGTAGCTCAGAATCTGAGAGAAAAGGGAAGGAAGATATTTGAGTACACCGCAAATGTGGACTTTCTCAGACTGGGCTGAAAAGGCAATCCTAGGACAGCAAGTTCAACCCTGAAAGGGACAGGGCTTCATAGGGAATCTGGTATCCAGGGTGGAACTATTACACCCTGGTCCAGGAACTGCAGTCAGAGTCTTCTCACTCTTACTGCTTTTGTCTGGAAAGTGAGGTCAGACAAGGAGGAAGGAATGTTGGGAATGAAGAGGTCCCAGACACTCTGCCAACTTGTGTGAGCATTTCTATCTCTTGTTCGTTGTCATAGTCTTTCTCTGTGCCTTCCTTCCTCCTTAACCCCAGTCCTTTCTGTCTTCTTCTGCCCATCCCGTCTCTTTATACATCCCTAACAGCATATTCTCTTTTTTCTCCATCGCATCCTTTGTTCCCTAAACATCCCCCCTCGGCCAGGTTCCCATCTCCTGGCTCTCTACAGCCTTGTCTGCACTGTCAATAAGTAATTGTGTTCCTCTGTCCCACTTTGGGTTGCATTGATTGCTGAGCACAAACTAAAAGTGAAAAGACAGCCGTCATTTGGAAGTTTGAACGAAGACGCAATCATCCAAATCTCACCCCTGCACTGACCTTCCAATATCATTTGGGCAGCATTAATATTGAGCCGACCTGGACTTTCAGAACAGATGCAGTTTAATTAACAAAAGCAGACATGGGGCAAGCATGGAAAAGTAGTCTTTTAGAGAGTGAGGGAGAGGCGGGAAATGAGACGATTGTAGGGTTTTACTGGAACCTGTGTTTTCCCGGTACACAAACAGCCGGCAATTTCTGTGGAATGCCCGATGCTTTAAAGAGGAGTGCTCTTAAGAGGCCTTTACTGTGAGTCTTTTATTACGGTAATGACAGCTAGCAGCTTGTCATGGAGCCCCAGGACTCTTTGGGGTATTCTTTTCTCAGAAAAATAAACACAGCCGCATGCAAACACAGACAATAGTTGAACTCTAAAGGCATACTCTCCAGTGAACACACAAGCACTCCATATCAAGGTTCCCCAATTCTTCACAGTTTGCAGATTTCCCAATTCAAACACACCTACTAAACCTGGTAATTAGCTAATTAAGTGTTTGAACTGGGAAATCTGCAAACTGTGTTGGATTCTGGCCCTCCAGGATCAGAATTGGGGAACCTTGTTCTATATGCAGTAAAAATAGGGTTCCCAAACTTTTGATGACCATGGACTGGTTTAGATTGTGCAAAAAAATTCATGGACTGATAAAAAAAGGATGTGGCTGAAAATCATATCAGTCTAGTTTATTTTTGAAAATTAAGCAACCGTCCGGTGTCAGCTCATGGACCGGGGTTTAGAAGCTGCTACACCATACTGCATACGCATTACAGACATCGTGCGGCTCAGTGGGCTAAGCCGTGTGCTTGTAATCACAAGGTTGCCGTTCAAGCCCAGCCTCAGCACGTCTGCGGGTCCTTGAGCAAGACCCTTAACCCCCAGCTTCCTGGGCGCCCCAACAGGTGGCTGCCCTTTGCGGACAGCTTGCTCTACAAAGAGCAAGTTGAGGGAGGTGTAAAAAGAATTTCCCCCCGGAGATTAATGAAGTATCAATTACAGATGTCCTCTGTGACAAACTTGTCAATGTTCAACATGCACTAGACTACACACCTGTACATAAATTCAAATGCTATAAACACACCACAGTTATATACCATTACTGTATTGTTCCAACACAAAGACATTTACTAAAATTCACATTCAGATAAATTTTTTTGTATTCTAGCGATATATGTGCTTATGAATATTTATATTCACATTTGCATTTACAGTAATTTAATTTAGCTGAAGCAACTTGCATAACATCACCTACTGATGTTATAGGTTTACTGGTTTATACGATTCAGGTAAAATGTCTTGATTTCCGGCAGCAAGCACACATATACGATAAGTCCAATGAGTGTGTAGCCACCTCGGGCGGAGTAGCAAGGAGAGCGATGGGGTGCTGTGGGATTTGGTATTGGGGGTGACTTAGGGAAGGACAATTGTACCAACACACACCCACAAACCGGCGGCCCTCATAAGCCCATATTTAACAGCTCTGCAGCATGGCTCCAGTCAGAGTCTCTCTCCAGTGCACTTTGTCATTACTTCAGCGCACCCCGTCATCACCGCTCTCCTTAAAGAACACACCGCCCGTGTTGCCAAACGTCAGGTCTCATCACTGTATTCCCTCTCTGAATCATAAGGCTCCAGGGACCCTCCTGCTTCTCCACCTCCTCCTCCTCCTCCTCCTTCTTCTCCTCATCCCCTTCATTTTGCTTTTGTTTCATCTCGAGGTCGAGCTTCCTTCCATTTTTCTGCTTTCGAGCTTTCCCTCCTGCTGCCATCCACTGAACACGGAGTATAAACAGTGGCCGCAGTCACATTTTATTATGCGCTCGCACTGTGTGCCAAAGCTACAGTCTGGAGCTGGATGCTGTACTGTCCAAATGCTTTATATATATATATATATATACACACACACACACACACACACACACACACACACTATTGTGATTATGTGTCCATCCATATCTTCCCTAACTGCTTACCCAGTACAGCACAGTGAGCCTGGAGCCTACCCGAGGAGGCACAGGGCATGAGCCAGGGACATCCTTGGATGGGGTGGCAGTCCATTGCAGGGCACACAATGGGCAATATAGAGACCCCAGATCCCTTAATTACATACAGATGCTCTGCAACTTACAATGGGGTTCCTTTCTGATGAACATGTCGTAAGTTCATATGACACACTTGGGCATTTAGCAGACAAGGGGAAAATCTGGTTAAAAGCAGAAAAAAATGATACATCCTTAAACACTGTATGAGATGTTCACACTTGCAATCATAACAGAGACTGGAAGTGTGACTGGGTGGATACTGCCATAGCTTGGCATCAGTAGGAAGTATCCTACGGCATATTGCAAGCCCAGGAACAGATTCAAATTCAAAGTTTGTTAACTACTGAATGTGCATCACTATTTCGCCATCATTCAGTAGAAATATTGTAATTCGAACCATTCTAAAGCAGGGAGCTTCTGCAGGAGACCACATGACGTGCCAAAGGTCAAAGGTCCACACACAGAGCGGGGTCAGGAATCAAAGCCCCAACCCAGGTGGTATGAAGCTACAGTGCCACACTTTGAGCTACTGTGCACCCCTTAGGATCTTATGATATGTATATGCATGTGATATCAGAATTTTGGCATATGTAGCTTCTACTGTTCACTGAATCACATGAAACAGAGACGAGCCAGGAGCGAGGCTAACGGAAAGTGGCCCGTGAGTGATGGTTATTTAAGGTGACCTCATCGTCATAAGGAAGGCTGTATGAGTTACCAGGCATCACCGGGATGGGAAGGCGCAAAACTGTGAGACAGGGGAATAGATCAGCACCCGAGTCAGATCTGCGGATGGAAGATGGAGAGACAATAACAAAGACTAAGAGAGGGATTACAAGTGGAATTCACAGGTTGAGGACTTGGATCTGACTTGGATACAGAAGAGGAATTATTCCTTTGAGTGGGTGATTTTCAAATTACTGTAGTTACTGTTGGAAAAAGTGAAATATCATAAGCTGCTAATAACAAACTCTAAACAATTACAGAAAGTGAAAGAGTCCAAAGGTGGATGGAGGTATAGACACGTGAGACATTACTGCAAACAACTTCCTTCAATCAGAAACTGTTTCCTTCAGCAAGTCACTGGTTCAACCCATTGGGCAACAGGTGGTCCTTTTTGCACATCGATGGGTGGACATTCATCTGCCTGGCTTCCCTGACAAAGCTCGACACGCATGCTCCAAGAGTCAAGGGCAACCATGATGGAGATTTCGCTTCTCTCTCTCAAGCAAGGCCTGTATTTCAATGGAATTGGTGGAATACAGACACATATACACAAAAAGGACTGAGAACAGCCAAATACACACGTGCACATAGATGCGGGAATATACCAAATTCTCTTTCTGACCAACTACTAAAAACTTTTGTAAAGAGACAGATTTCTGTGAAGGGGGGTGTTTTGTCCTCAGATGCTCTTCACAGCAGGGAAGACCCTGGAGCAAAGAATGGATTCGTCCAAAAAATAAAGCAAAATTCAAAAGAAGAAGCAAACCTTCATGCTGGGAGTGTCATTGCAGGTATTGGAAAAGAGGCCCATCATCATGGAGATGAATAAGGGTTTAACTGACACAGGAAGCCTGAGATAAGGGCTGTTTTTCAGGGTGCTGACAGAGAGTGGGCCAACAGGGAAGGAAGGATTGGGTTACGGGGGTAATTGAAACATTGAAATGAATACAAGGGGGTCATCAGTGAGTAACAGGCACCCCAATGTATCATCAAAGAGACGGGAGCGAGAGCTCAGAAAATAAGGCTGAGGCAATGCTGATCCCGTAGTCAATTTTTAAACCGGGGTTTCACCGAGAATCTGGTAGGGAAGTTGTTAGATGGTCCCTGAGCAGCTAATCAAACTTCACCTAAGTGAGATCATAAATAAGCAGCAGAAACCTTCGAAGCTTCACATCAGCCGTATTCCGCACCCGCCCTTGTCTTAGGGTCTCGCTTTGTACCAAAGCAGCAGGTTTCAAAACAGTTTCTGAAGATGCTGGCACACTTTAAAAAGGAGAGGGAGGAGAATCTTACCTGCTGAGATGGAGACTATGACATCAGCAGAGGTTTACACAGGGGATGTATATTTAGTTTTCACGTCTTTTTTGCAGCATGCCGATATTCAGCTAAACGTGACACCAGTGAAACAGTGCAAATAAAATCTGCAAAGCAAGCGGCTATGAGTAATGGCCCTACGCCCCTGTTTAATTAAAAGCCTTTTTTTCCTGCCATGACACCCCCTGCTCCACACTCTCTTCATCCCCACACTCTCACGGCACATTTTTACCAGGGTGTGACTAATTGTAAGAGCTGACAGCAGCATATACTTAATTAAAATTGTTTGCACCCCCAGCGTTTTGTCGGTCCTGCGCGCGCACACACACACATGCATGCACACACACAGAAAGCCTTAGGTGAGAAAGTGTGAACAATGAGGCCCCAGGGATCATCATCGCCTCAGAATCGTCATGTCTCTGATGGGCTGCGGGGTGCTAACGAGGGCCTGTAACTTGGGTGCCTATCAGTGGGCCACGACTTTGTCTCCTGTCCTCCGAAGGGCAGGCTGGGCTCATGGGGGTGGGGAGGGAGTAGGCAGGCACATGCACACACACACACACATGACACACCCTCTCACCCATGCCCCCTCAGGTCTGTAATCTCCCTGCCCCCCTGCAAAACTAATGACACTTAATCACCCCTTCACTCATGCACTGTAGTTATTTCTAAGACATGTGTACCTCTCCATCCAGCTGGAGTCCTTTAATCTTGTAAAACAACACATGAAGCTGATTATTAATTTCAGTTTCTTCAAACAGTCATAACAGTGGGCTACCTAAGTTCACGTGACTCTGTGCTGTGGCCCCCCCACGTGTGAAAGGGCGGGACTATCTGCCCCCACTGTGGCAGCTAGGGGGCGCAAAATCCACCCTCCACCTGTAGAGCTCATTAATCAGGCACCATCAATAACTGCTCCGTAGCTGCCATCTGCAAGGAGGTTGCTGGAGGAGTTGCCCCCCCCCCCCCCCTTCCTGGCCACCCGCTGCATGGGAATGGTGCGACACGGCTGAACTGTGATCAATCACTGAGGCCAGACAGAGACCATAACAAACAAGGAGAGAGAGGGTCTGTGCTGTGTGTAGGACCAACTTCTGCCTCATCCAGTATGGCAACAGGGTAAAGAGAGAGCTCAAGCAAGAAAAAGACAGAGAAAATGAAGTCCATTATGTCAACTGGGACTCCATGTAGAATCACACCTGGCCAAGGCTGAGTAGGCCAAATGCACCAGGGGTTGGCTAGAGGAGTGTGAGTTAACTAAAAAGCAGTGAAATGTATAAAAACTTGGTGGTTATTTTTAAAAACCAGCAACGCACAATGGACCAAACAGGGGGGCTTACAAAACAAGCCACTAACTGTGCAGCACACCTGTAATTAACCAAAATAATAACAGGTGCAAACACCAAGTATCAGCCACCCCACGGAAACAATTAGACAATCAACTCGGAGCAATGTGACACAGTTTAAGTACAAACATCGCATGGAATAGAACCGATGAATGAATGTTTACGGCCCAGAAAACAAATCCAACAATAACCACAATTAATTTGACAATATAAATCCTATTAAAACAATGATGAGTGATAACGGTTCTCCTACTAATGGAAAAAAATTGAGAAAGAATAAAATAGCAAGTGTAGCTGTGAAAGCATTCGATGCTCTTTTGTTTTTTGAGAGCTTCTATAACAGGACAACTTTGGAAATACAAAAGCCGACTGCAGTCACAGCTGGCAGTTAATGTCCTCCTTGTATTAATTATTTGTTTTCTGTTTACTGGTTATGTGACCCCCTAATCTTGGAAGTGGACTTCCTGTCTACTCTTTTTTTCCCCTGACATGGATGGGGAGGAACACCCAGGCCCCCCCACCCAGCCATCCCATTTGGGGAAGGTGGGGTTCTTCTTTCACACAGTGGGTCCCCTGCATGCCTGTCACATGGCACTGTGTGGAGATGGATCCCTCCAGAGGCCTGACACTTAGCCAGGCACACTGTGAGTGCCTCTCCTTACTGTCTGACTGCCTGGTCCCTCTTAGGCCTTTTCTGTCTTCTGTCTCCCCCCCCTGTCCCCCAATCCTTCTTCTCATTCCCCATACCCCCTTGCTGTGCTACATTGCACAATACAGTGAGTGTTTGGACCCAGAGCCTTATAAATGCCTGTAATTATATCACAAGAACAGCAGCATATCTTCCTTAGGGCACAGTAATTACAGGCTCCTCTCAGCCTCCCTGTAATTACCCACTCCCGTCCCATACCATGCTGACCTCACCCGGACTCCCCAACCCCTCCCCTACCCCCCACCCACTCACTCCAAACCAACGAACGGGATGGGAGACAGTAGCTTCCCACACAAAAACAAAAAGAGTTGTTATTAGCAAAGAATGAAGACCACACCCAACACCAGTGCACAATTCACCTGCCCACCCTCTCTAACTGACACTCAGAACAAGACATGCAGGCATGTGAACAATCAGCCTGTTGTTATCATGCAACCCCCCCCCCCCTTTGCCCTCTGACCCTGAAGAGACAACAGCAATGACCTCAGCAGTCAGCACCCCACCCCGTCTGGGCCCAGCCCATCCAGGAAACGTCGCCCAGGCCGGAGCCACTCTCATAAATCATGCCCCCCAGGTGAGTGTGTTTGCACTGGTCTGATGTTTTTTTTGTACCCGCTCCCACCCCTCCCAGTTTCACACAATACACTTACTTGACATGGCTCAAGAATGCGGGTTTCTGGAGGCAGTGGGGGTTGGGGACAATTGGTTAGTGTTCTTGTCATTTTGCTGTATTCTCATGGTGGCTTAAAAAATGCCATGTGCCTCGGAAATGATGTCACTGATATCAACTGACTTTTGGTGGTGGTTGTAGCCCTGTGAGTAAACTGTCGAGCTCACTGTGGGCTCACTGCTGAGGTCCAATAACTGGGAGGAGTTTGGAAAACTGCTTACTTGGCCCCTGAGTGGAAACTGACTGCCCTGGAATATAGTTTCCCCAGCAAAGCAAGGTGCTGCAGCATATCATGGTGGGCAGAGTGGTCACCTGGGGCTTCCAGAGGATTCATGACATCATGGGACAAGCAGAACCTTTTGTGTTAGGTGGGTCAGCTTGGTGGATGGTTACCTCACATTTGCAGAAAAGCAGTCTGCCAGTCACGCCAGGGTCCCCCTGAATAGCAGGCCAATCTAGAAGAATGATTATTTCCTATGACATTTTGTGGAAATGCGGCCCGCAGTTCATTTAGGGCTGTGAACATGGGTCCAATTGTCTCCTTCTGGCCGTCACTTATCAACCTTTTAATCAGCCTGCCCAATGTATTCGCTAGAATATGTAAAAATACAGAAATGTCTGGTAAAATGGGTCTAATTGGGCCACAGTGAGACAATATGAAGATCCAGCTCTAAAACGCGAATCATTTCCATGACGTTTGCACATTCACAGGCTTTCCCCCCGTGCAGCCGCAGGCCGATTGGGGACCAGCTTTGGGGACGCCCCCATTTTCCACGCATGGACCGGTAAGCACAGCAGTCTCTGTTTACACTAGATGATGCCCCCCCTTTCTCCCAGAAGGTATCCCGAGGAGGGGGTGTGAACGTGAATCAAACTTCCTGCAAAAATTACATCAGACACGGTGACCAGGTAACTAGAGGAGACCAGGATAGGGGGGCGGGGGGATGCAGGTGACCAGGTTACCGGGGAGATTGAGAGGGTAGATGGAGGGAGAGAGAGAACAGAGCAACGCAGAAAGCCAAGAGAGCAAGCCAAGGATTACAGAAGGGAAACACTGAAGGGACAGGATCTCACACTTCACCTCACCTTAGCTGCTGTTGTCACTGTTGCCCTTGTTAGCGTCGCCAGCGACATAAGTCAGGTAATTCACCCTGACAAGAACCAAAGCGGATGGCTAAGTGTTCTGGCAGTGCCATTTGTTGTGCATGGAGCCTGGTTAAACTGAGCCAATCCGACAGATCCGAGACACATGGGACCAAAACAAGCCGACGTCTCTCTCGCACACAAACACACACAAGCACACGCGTGTGCAAACATCATCTCTCCTCCTCTCCGTCGTTGCGTCCTGCTTGCATCAGAGGCCTGCTCCCCCGGGTACTGAGGGAGGAGCTACGGGTTAAAGAGAACAAGAGAGGAGAGGATGTAGAGGTAGGGAGAAGGAGGGACGATCGATTTACTTGCCTCTCCCGAATCTTACCCCGGAGGGGGGGTACGGCATTTCTTAATTAACAAGTGACAGTGCTGGGCTCACCCTGTCACTCTGCTGCCACAGACCCAGCAATCGTTCCAGACGCCCGTGCACCAAACATGGTGTGACAGCTGACCTTTTGTATTTGACCTTTTACCTTTAACAGGAAGCAGCTTACCGAATTGCACGAGCCAGACTCGCGCTGCAATTGAAATAGAATTATAATAGAAGAATAATGAATGAAATAAGTCAACGGCACAGCGCTGTTTCGCTCACGCAGCTTGGCACATTGCGGCAAGAATGTCTGACGAGTTGCCTAATATGCATCGCTCACGATGTTGCCTTTCATCATACGCAACTCGGCCAGATCGCATGGAGGCATGAAGCAGACCCACGCTCGCCTCCGCTGCCTGCGGCAGCTTCATTTGAGGGAATGCGGCGTCACCACTAAAGTACACATCACTGTGTTTCCTTGCTAGCCTGCAGCAGGCACATCCTGCTGTGAACCATCCCACCCAGCTGGGCCACATCACCGAATGGGCAGGAAACAACTTGGATGCTAAATGCCACAGCGTCAGACCAGACAAGAGTTTGCCCTGAAATGAAATCTGCTGTTTTTTTCCAGAAAAAAGGACAATATTCCCCCAAAGCAAAGAGAAGCCTTTCTATGTGATAATTACCAGCATTCTCTCATTAGTCCACAGTGCTACATTATTTATGAATGTCAGTTTAGCATTCCTTGTTGTTATGGCCTTCTCTACGGCATAATCAGTCTGCATCCCCAGGCTGGCTGTAACTGCAGTGTAACTCAATACCTGCTCCTGAACTGGTATCGGACTGATGTTGGTCGCTGTTATACGATTGGCCTGTTATACGATTGGCCTGTTATACATCACTTCTGAATTATTTGTGCACAGAAGCCGAACTGGCAATTTAGGGTTCTCAAAGGAATGGCTGTTGGGTTCGAAGGTCAGTGAATAGAAATCTGAATAAACTGACAATAGGTTTTGCTTCAGTTTGCCAGCCAGTAGGACAGTTATATCATAATGGGCCGAATAGCCTGACGGTGTTTCAAAATACGTGATGGCTTGTAGACAAGAAAGTGTGCTAAGGAAGAGTCTTAAGGTTTGATATCTTCTCACATAGATGTCTGTGTTAAAGATTTTCTATATAAAGCAGAGGTGTTTTGTTGCGGTGCACATACATTCACATGTGGGACTGGCTGTCCAATAAAACCTGCATTTTAATTGGGAGATTTAACTTTTAGATAAACCCACGTGCATAAGTAAATGCATGCACACCATGCCTTAGAACTCATAAATTACTGTTATAATAATGCTAATATATTAATAATAATCATTATAATAATAACAACAATAACAATACATCAAACTTTTATATTAAAGTGTACAAAGTGTCGTAAAGTTTAAATCCGTGTTCTGGCTTTTCACCTTGTCCCAGTGTTGAGCTGTGAAACAGAGCGATGCTGAGGTGACCTTGAGATTGAGATTCAATCCCCCTTCTTCACGGATCAGCACATTTCATATCTTTAAGGTGTTTAAAGTTAGAAAAAAGTATAATTATTTTTACCTGTGTTGTTCATGAGGTTTGAAAATCATGTAAATGTATGATTTATGAATAGTGATACGTTATGCTTAATGTGTTAAAATATTAGCTATGAGTATTATGACTAACCCAAATGACTGCAAGAAAAAAAGTTTAAACAGGTCAACTAACAACTGGCTGTTGTGTCTTAGGATAATGAAATGGTAATTTCAAACAAAATATATCCCACAAAACATTTTGGAGTGGAATTTGAGCTGAGCTAAGGATGGTGGTCATGGTCAGGAGTACATGGTTTGTCATGGGGTCATGGAGCTGACGCCACAAGGCTGGAATGGAGGAACAGAACAGCAAAGCTAACCAAACAAAGAGACTCTATTATAGAAGAAACCACAATCAAAATGGAATCACAAACCCTTCAAGTAAACCACAACTGGGACAAAAAAAAGCTCAAAAATATGTAAAAATCACAAATAAACACAGAAACATAAAACCAAGATGGAGACACCCTTCTCCACATTTTCCCATCTCCAACATTCTGCTCATTACATCCATCCAGCTGACCTTATAAAAAAACCATAACCAAGCAATTAGTCTAGCCAGGCTGGGTTTCATTCACCTGTAGGCACAAGGCAGGCGATCAGTCGCTTTGGAAATGACAACGTTGCCCTAAACCCTGCCGCTGCTGTACCTCCTGCTTCCTCACAAGGTGCACACATCAAATAGTGACTTAATCCACTAATATTACATGTTGGTGTACCCAGAACACTGCATATCCAGGGGGTCTATGGTGTCCTACTAGGGACACACAGCATGGCGTCTGAATGCCACCCGCTTAAGAACATACTTATTTAAGAAGCTTGCATTTCCCATGAGGATGATTAAGTGCCATTTCATCGCTGTTGTCCCTCGGGCCAGACATTGACGAGAGATTCACATCGGCCGGCCATTTTAATATCAACCACGAACACCTGAGTGGCCTGATTGAGAAAGGGGACTTATTGTTGACCTGGATAAGAAAATATTGATCACAAAAGGAACAAAAGGATGCAATGAGTTTACTCAACTCAATAAAACAAAAAAAAAAAAAACAGGTGAGATTTCTTGAGGTTATTGCTCTCTAATTCTGCATTCCATTTGAACTCGTAACTTGGAAATTCTGAGTTCTTAGTCAGAAATTTCAACTGGAACACCCCCTCAAGTCGGAATTTCTTCTCTTGAACTCGGAGGAATCGACACAACCCCGTCCTCAGAATTTAAGATGGCTGCGCCCTTTATCAACAGAAGTTAAAGCTCTAGTTTATACTGATTATTAGTGCTTATGTGTTATTTGTGGCTCATTAAATCAATCAGCACACAATACTGTCCAACTTATCTGTGGAGGGTTTACTACAGAGTTTTATGCACGAAACACAGCATAATGTGTTGTTATTAACTGATATTGCTAATAATGGCTAACAATTAACCGGGCTAGAATTGGATTTCATGCTCAGTCGGATTGTTTGTCGGAAGGTAGTCCAGGCTAAATGTAAGTGAATTAAGATAAAGCCCATTTAAACTGAGGTTCCTTAAGTCTGACAAGTTGTCCAGCTAAGCTTTTTGAAACGGGTCCCTGGTATTGTTAAATGGCTTTCCGACTTCTTGTACTGGAATGTGTTTAACTCATGTGTGATGTCATTCCCAGTTCCGACCTCCAAGGTAAATGGAACACAGCATTAATTGCAGAAGAAAACTCTGGTCAGTAGGACATCCAACAGACAAATGTATGAGAGTTTTGTTTAATTCCACCGCTCTGTCCAGACAAAAGAACACGTGACTGTCAGACCCACTTAAATGCTGATTGATACTGAAATGGAGATACTGCATAATGAATATATCAGATGAAATTACGTGCAATTTTGTATTTGTATGCTTTAGATGCATATAGTGGGTTGGAGTTCTTACAATTGTATCTCCCTGCAGAGCTCCTGATTGGTAAATGGGATGACTCTGGTCACACTTGATTTTCCTCGAATATAGCCTTGTGAGATCAAAACAAAAATATGGCAGGGCCAGAACAGTGAGCCATGCCAAAAGCATTGGTCTGGACTTCAAAAACAATATGTACACACACATGGAGGGAAGGGGCGGCAGGGGGAACATGTTTAAAAAGGCAATCGTAAGCTGTGTCCTAGCCTTCTCATTTAAAGCCAGTAAACAGTCTTTGGAAGCAGATTGAGGCCTTTTGGAAAAGCCTGTCTCATTTCTGTCAAGAAGCATTGCAAAGGTTCTATGAAGTGCTCCTTGGAACACCACCAGAATGCCATGCAAGCACCCAGCAGTTGTTTGGTAGGACTCCTCCCAGAATGCTTGACTCTACCCTGACCGACCCCTGATGAATACCCATGCTATCTAGAGGAAGGTCAAGCTGTGCGACTAGTCAGGGCCACCTCAGAAGTTTCTGTACAGTGCTGAAGGCAGTTAAGCCTGGCAAGTGGTTGGAAAGCACATCTGAACACAGTTCGACCCTGGCAGAGTACAGAGGTGAACATGCACGTGCACACACACAAAAGTCAGAGGGCAAGCGTCCCGTTCTGTCTGATGTGTGGTTCACAAGGCTATTCTACTTCAGCCCAAGTGGTAAACATGTTACAACTCTGGACACCACAACCATTTATTCCTGGCTGTGTAGCACATCACATTTCTGATCCAACATTTCTCTTTAAGAACTTGACCAAGGTGCGTCATGTTGACGCTTCACCTGTACCATGCTGGAGGTAAGTAAAAAGCAATGGTCCCCAACACACCTACATCTTTTAGGTTCCTGAACATAAACCCCTCCCTTTTTGACCATTAATCTTTCACCCCTTGCGAAAAGACTGTGTTGACCCCTCAGCACCTAATCGAACTGTCCCATGTAGAGGCGAGGAAACTACAATATTGAACAATGGGAGACACCTCTTGATCAATCGGTTTTCGACTGGAGAGTCTTCTGTAACCATTAACAACATGTGTGCAATTTTTCATGCAAAGAGGCCCCGATCTGTTAAACCATTTGGACTTTCACAGCAGCATGGCACGACATAATAAATTATCCATAATTGATTTTTGTCATACCTGAAAAGCCCTTCCCACCAATGACAGACACGCACTGGTGGCTAAATCATGCCGTTAATGACCGCTGAGGCTCACGGGCAAAAGAAAGGAAGAGGCTTGCACAGTGTGCTGAATTGATTATGAGGATGAGTGGCAGACAGGGATGACTAGAAAAAAACAGTGTGAAAAGGCTTAGCTCTTGTGAGATGATGGAGTCACTTCTGTAAAGGGAATGATCTGGGTCCAATAGCAGCTCTGGTAGAGGGCAGCTGTGAAAGGTGACGGCTTTGTGCCCTGTAGCTGCAGGGAAGGGGCAAGGAGATGGGGAAGGGTTGCAGCGATAAGACCATCGTTGCTCCACTGACGCTTCCACAGCTTCGCTCTCCATAATGGATCCCTAATGTACGATATCCATCACAGGACTGTCTATGCATTGCTACTCTCCCCGGGTCGCTACGTCACAGGCTTTTAAATCCCCCCTTTTTCACCAAAAAAAAATGAGGAAGATGATGAATGATGGGGGAGAGACAGAAGGAAATGAGACAGAGAGAACGAGAACAAGTCAAGGCAGGAATCTCACCATTTTCTGACTTTGTCCTCAGAGATGTTTTTTAAACAAAACTTAGTGGTCAAACAGGTTACAAACTTTTGCTTATCTGCTATCTGATACCCCCAAACCGCAGTCTGGGAGACCTATTTAAGGGGCTTGCTCATGGGTATGGACAGATTTCAGAAGAAACACATGAGACAATTCACCACTCCCCATATGATAAACACAGCAAAATAGTCTAAATATGTGGAAATGGAGGGGATGGTTTGACGAAAGTAAAACCGTCGCTGTAAATAGTTATCCATTTGGCGTATCTGTTTAACTTTAAATGTACATCATGTGGCTTGTGGGAAATCAACAGAATCTGCAAAATGGGGAAAACGCATACTGCTTTTATAACACAAACACACATTGCCCTGTTATTCTGCCTTGGGCCACTACACTAAATATACTTGCTCCTGATCTCTGCTCCCTAATTTTTCTTCATAGGAAGGTGAACCAGAATAACAGGATGAGAGCTTATGAAGCACACAGAGATTTCAAGGAGTGGAAAACAGGGAAGGGAACCAGGTGGAAAGCATCTTGGGTGGTGGCCATACCATTAGGAATATGGAAATGAACATATAGATAGAAGTGGGGCATCCTTCATCTCTCCCAGAATTCCCTAGGGAACTTCTCGGGAATATAGAAGGCGCTGGATCATTGCACCAATTGCTCACCTGAACTTAGGAACCCTACTGTCCAAGGACTTCTCTGGCCGATGTGACGTAAGAGGGGGACCTTGTGGACAGACAAAGCAGTGGGACAGACTATATCACCCTTAAACAGGAATCCCGCTCTTTCTCTGTGCCCCCTCCTATTGCCTCCCTCCTGCTCACCACCACAGATACTACAACTGGTATGTTCCCAATGGCCTAAATACAACAAAACATGCATTAAAAGATGATATATTTATTGAGTCTTCTATTGCTGTTCCGCCAAATCTGGGGCAACCCTCGAAAGGTTTAATCAATTTTAGAAAACAAAATTATATGAAAAATATAGCACAATAAACAGAAATAAAAATGATTATCTGAATTATAGGCTAATTAAATTATGGCAATGTAATCTGTGTTTTGGGGAAAAAAAGTGCAGAAAATGAGGCCGCATTAGGTTGCATTAGCTTTCCAGGAGGTGGCTGGTCAAGAGGAGAGGCAGCAAGAACCTGAAAGTCAGATGGAGAGGGAGCCAGGGAAGGCATCACATTTCCCAAAGTCCTCCTCTGCCTACCTGCCCTCTTCAAGGATTAGCCTATTAGGGGAACTAGGATGCACTGGAGAGTCAGGTCACAGTTAGAAAGTGAATACTGTGATGTAGGTCACTGGCTCCACTTGCCCTGCCAGTTTATGGCCCATTCATGGGCAGCAGCAACGTGTTGTACCACACCAGCTCTCCAGCGATGTCACTTGACTTGATTCCTCCTCTCTGACTGCTGCAGACCCATTAAAATATCCATGTGCTTGATCATTTCCACAGTAAAAATATATTGCAGCCCTGAACATCATGCGGCAGGGCTCCAAAGAGTAGTGGGCAACATGGATGGTGAAAAGCGATAACTCAAGCACTATGTCTGATCTTTGACCTTTGACCCAGTTTGTATCAGCCCCTCCCTCCTTTATCACAGAAGCATGAACTCGCTGATGGAACGCTGCCTCTCAGTGACATCAGCACTTCTGTGAAGGGAGCTGCATTATGATGCAACTTTTCTTCACAGCCAAGCAAGATTACGACTCCTTAATCCTAGTCGGCCCTTCTGGGAAACGCCGGTACCGTATTGGAGACCTCCAGACCTTACTAGTTATGGTGTGTGGCAAATTTCACAGTGTGAAGACATCTACGGCTCACCAGTGCTCCCCACTTCACTGGATGGACACCTACTCCACACCGTATTTCATTAAATACAGATAAATAGAAGAAAAACCAATAATTTCTAAAATATTTATTTTAAAGTGCCAGCACAAATTTATTTAACAATTAACTTGCTTTTAGGAGTTGCATAGCTGATTTTAAGGTCACACATAAATACTCATTAGGAATAATAAAAATTGCCATCATTCAGTGGGCTTGCATTCCTCTCTGCTGTAGTTGTTAAGTTAAAGTACCATAAACGTACGATTTAAAGTTCATTAATGCCTTCTAAATATCCCTGCCAGCTATTTTTATGAATATTAGTACTGTTATGAGCCTCCATTTTTACCCGTGTTTATTACAATGGGAGTGGCTCCAACCGTGAGGTTATCTGTCAGTACCGAACTAAGTAAGCACGACAGAAAATAGCATTTACTGTGGCGGTAATGACAGAGGCAGATCAAACGGGTACAGCCTGTCATTCTTACCCAGCGCTATCAAAGTCCAGGTATTTATTGTCGAGATGGGCACCTTCACCCAGGATGTCTGTGTAATTATATGCAGGAAGACCTTCATTTTCTGCATTCCACAAAACAGAACATAAAAGGAGTCGCGGGCAGGGGCTTGTAATTGTCTTTCTCATTGTGGGAGAGAGAGAAGGGAAAAAAACAGGGCAGCCATAAAATTCCTGCATATCCTGTTTACTGTGGCCGTCTCCCCTCTTGCCCTTCCCGCTCCTCCCACTGTGTCTCCACTCAATTGTCGGTTCATTATTCCTGAGTTTGACTGCAGTGAGAGGGGGGGTCCGTTGCCTTCAAGACAGATGTGTAAATTGTTGTGCTAATGCATTGCCTAGACGGCTGAGTCCGCTGGAGAGAAATTTTGGCACTTGGGTAACAGCACGTCACGGTCACTTGCTTGCTGTACTCATAAGTGTGCACAAAAGTTTTTTTTTCCCAACATTTATAAGTTACGGAGATGTACCCATGGGGGTTGATGGGTTGATTTTGAAGAACTGTTGATTATTAATTAGTATTTTTCTGCCCTACAAACTTTGGCAAGTTGTCTGTGGTCCCATGTTGGCTGGCTTATCAAACGTTTCTCTTTCCATGCGTGATATGGGCTCTGTCAGCTGTTGCTTTTGACTGGCTGTCCCTCCACAATCCATATGTCCCAGCATGTTCTGCTCCAGTCTCCTCCCGGAGGATCCACCTGTCAACCATGTGGAGCACTGACCCTGGCTCCTTGCTGGCAGACCCTTGGAGGTCCAGCCAATGGGATCCCATCTGCTGTCTTTCTGTGCGGCCTTCTGTCTGACAGACTCCGGGTCTCCATTGGCCAGAAAATCAGTCGATCAGTCCTTAGTCACTGCTTACAACCTATCTGAAGGCCCAGAGGAGGCAGTGAAGCTGAACGCCCCCCCGTCCCCTTCCCTGCTACTTTGATTGGTCGCTAGTGTCCAATACACCTGGAACTGAAGGCTGCCAAAATCATCCTTGCCCAGGCAATACAAGTCCACTGGGGATCAACAGACCGGTGTTAAACCTGTTTAGTCACGATTGCTAATGATCAACACACCCAATCTCACCCAGGGGCATTCTGCTATTTTTATGCCTGTGTCCCATTTAACGGCGATGTCTCTTACAGCGTCTACCGCTCACACACCAAGGGTACATGCATGCAGAAACAAACAAAAAAAAATGTAGAGAGCTACTACACTCAAGAAATGTATTTTAACCCAAATGGATCAATACAGGAATGTCAAAAATGAGAGACCCTTGCCGAAGAATAAATCAATCAGACAGAACAAAAGCAAATCTCCCAGTTCCTCCCAATCAATGGATGTGTTTGCAGTCGTAATGTGAAAATGTACTTTCCTCCTTCCAGTATGGTGGGTGTCAGCCCCCAGAGTGCATGTTGGCAGGGGGGGCAGACAGGGAGTTTGATCCGAGACGCGCTAAGTTAATGAAGCCTCTCCCGTCAGCATGTCCGTCCATCTGCTTTTGTAATCTCGCAAACACTGCGCAGCGGGGACTGTACACGCTGTACACCCTGGGCAGTGGGAAGGGGGGTAGGACTTGGGGAGGGAGGGCATCCTTTCATATGCATTTCCAACACTTTTACAGGGATCTTGCACTTGGGATTCAGGACCTGATTTGGGGCGTTTGGCCTGGTGCCTGTCCTGTGCAGTCCCAGCGCCACACTCCCCAGCTAATCCCAGCGGAGCTGCAGTATGGAGGGGAGGTGAGTATGAGGGCAGCCATACATCCCATCTGTCCACCCGAAAGCAAGAGGTTCGAGAAGCCAGGGGGACTGGCTGCTGGCACACAGGTGTCCTCATACACTCTGGTACACACATACACAATAACAGGAGAACACTCACACAGAGGCATCAACAGAGTCACTCCTACACGCCACATTCACAAACTGACTTAGAAGGAAGGGGAGTGGATCTCGACACAGTAAATGCCAGATGTGATATTTCTGCTTCCTGGCTAAAGGAAAAGGGGGGCGGGAGGGGGAGAATCTTTACCAAGCGCAGGCCTGAAGCTTCAGAAGTGGTGGCATCCTCAGAGTGACCTTCAGACTAAAATTCGTCTCTTCTCAGCTCCGCTCGCAGCACATCACGCCTGGTGCCCCAAGTAGGATCAACCATTCTGAGATTAGGACTCAAGATGCATCGAGGGGAGAATTTCAAGCACGCCTCATGTGACAGAGCGGGGGCCGGGAAAGGAAAATCTACACTAAGGTCCAAGAAAGATGCCACCCCTTAATTCCTGCCATTTCATTATGGATTCGCTCTGCAAGAGGGCCCTGCCCGCAGCACTAATTTCTCTCATATGGCTCGCCTGTTCGCAGGGTCAGGCCAGCGTGGCGTCAGCTGGGGCTGCACGCCCATGCTCCAAGAGATGACTGACCGGGATCGAAACCTACAACCTTCTCACTCCCAGTCCGCATTCCCATTGCGGCAAGCTGAGTATGTAAATTAGAACGAGGTTGCTGCATGACGGGTCTTTAAACGTCAAAGGCAGAGACTCTGAGGTATCAAATAGCACAGTTTAGGGGTGTCGCTGTCATGGACGTTTTCTCCCTTCCCTAATGCACACACTGAGTCATATGCCATCTGTCTCGCAAGCACACACCTGCAGTGACACATGGCTTTACTGTGTACAGACACATTGTCACTGTTTGACTTATAACATGCATAATATGCATGTGCACACACATACAATGTGTCCCTCAGAAACACACACATGCACACAAAAATCCCATTGTTTCTCTCGCAAACATGCACGCCTGCACACAAACACAATCACACACACATACACCATTTCAGGCTCTCCCGGGGGGTCTTTCCCCAATTCCTCTACACCAACACCAGCTGCACTGGGGTGCTAAGAAAAGCCCCTCCTGTGGCACTGATGCCCCTTGCAGAACAAACAAAGAAGCCCCCCACCCCCACCCTTTACTTCCTTACCCGGGGGGCAGATGGGATCTTAATAAGCGTTTAACTTAGAGAAATGTGATTTTCCACGCCAACTTCTAAAGCATAATTCTCAAACTGTGCTGGGGGTATAGACACAGGAGGGCTTGGGAGGGGGCAGTGAGGGTGGAGAGAGGGAGAGAATGGGGGGGGGGGGGAAA
>JAODLC010000065.1:13597654-13622176 GCA_026781145.1 Hippopotamyrus pictus
TGTCTACAGCATTGACTGTTTGAATCCATACTGACCTGTCTAAAGTACCGTCTGACTTCAAACTGACCTGTCTAAAGGACTGTCTGACTATATTGACCTGTCTAAAGCATTGTCTGTCTGACTGCGAACTGACCTGTCTACAGCATTGACTGTTTGAATCCATACTGACCTGTCTAAAGTACCGTCTGACTTCAAACTGACCTGTCTAAAGCCCTGTTTGTCTGACTCCATACTGACCTGATTAAAGTGCTGTCTGCCTCCAAACTGATCTGTCTAAGGGACTATATCTGATTTCATTCTGATCTACTTGTGCGAGGTGCTGACTATCTTACATTAGTCTGACCTTTCTGAAGGGCTCTGTGTCTGACAGTCCAGTCTTCTTGTCTTTTTAATTCCAGGCTGTCTTATCCATCTGAAGCATCGCTCCAGCTTCCGTTTGTGAGTTCTTGCCTGTCTATCTGCCCGCAGGTTCTGCCTAACACCGCTTGTCAGCGTCTTTCTGTTGGTTTTCTCGCCTCTCGGAATGTTTCAACACAGCTCATCCGTCTTTATATTCCTCTCTGTACATGAAAGTTCGTACATCTCTCGCTGTCTCCACATCTCTCTCCTGTCTGCCCCAGCTGCACTACAGTTTCAGACTTTTTGCTATTTATCCCACTCTATCTCTTTTTCACGTTTTTTTTTTGACAAAAGACTGTTTTTTTACCACTTTCTTGGGGTAGTTTATCTGACTATTTCCAACTACTTCTGTCTAGAAGACTTTTACTCTGAAGCCCAGTTAAATATAACAGGACCTCACAGCAGTTAGTCCAAACGCTTCTGATGGTGAAAACAACAGCTTGCATAGCCCAGGCTAAAAATATTTAGTTATCTGATTGCTGCTTTCCTAGAGGTTTTATGTGTATCCCGGAACCTTTAATTATTTTTACCAGTATTATTACTTCAGTGCTATTTCTCAGAAGTGCCTAACATATTCAACTGTGTAATTTTGCAGAAAAAACTGGCCCACAACCGGGTGGCAACACCCCACAGGCCTGTGATTTTCATTGTCACTTTGTTCCAGCTTCACCTCTCCTTCTCCTGCCACTCTCTTTTTTCCCTACAACACGAGTCCTTCTTCTGAAGCAGCAACTTACGGCAGAAGAAGTGGCCCACCTCGTCCCGCTGTTAAGGAGGGACATTCCTTTGATATCCCTCCTCCTCCTGAGCTGAACTGCAGGCTGACAGTGTGGCGAACGCGCTCTTCCTGGCAGCCGTGGTAATTAATGCGTATGTCAACATGGAGTGCAGAGTGCCAGGCAAGAAATCTGAGCTCAGCACATCCTAAACACTGACAGACAGACAGAGAGAGACAGGGATGAAAATGAGATGGCGAGAGCGAGGAAGAATGACAGAGAAAAAGAATCTGCTAATGAGGGTACAGAGGACCCTGGAAGAGCACTATGATCACATTGCTCTTAATCTTCTCTTTCGGGATTTCTGCTCACTGAGCTGTGGGCAGGGCACTGGAGAAACTGGGACTATGCTACAATCCTCTGCTCATCCCCCCAATACCTCACGCTGAAGGTAGTTCAACAATGGGCAGGATTCCAGTCTCCCTACCCACAATGGTATTCATTATTTTTTATTTTCACATGCTAGGATTTCAGAACTTGTTCCTCCACTCCATTTTTAATAAATACAGGCAGCTTCTCTGGGATGTCTACGCAAGGACTAAAGATAGATTCCTGATGGGATGATTGGGGGGGGAGGTATAGGACAGGTATACATACAACACAAAATATGTGTGCATGTATTTAGCTGTCCAAGACATGCTGTAATACACCGTTATTGTTGTTTGTCATCGCATCCAGGAAATTATGATAGCGCCATGCTAAATGGTGCAATGCACACTCCTCAGCCTCATGCTCAGCCTCCAAGTGTGTACAGTCTTTGTTCTCTTCCAGCAGAAACCTTAATCCATTAAGCCATCAGAAAGTTCCCTTCTGTGACGATCTGATTGCGGGGCAAGCGAAGCTCGCACATGACTTAGCGTAAAGCACTGCTGTTTACGCAGGACTGCCAAGGTCATACTCCAGAGCACACTGGCACCAACTGGGGAAGGCTGTCAAAACAATCGCAGGTCCCTTGATTTCGAAATGCATTTATTTGGACAAGTTACGACTGTGTTGCCTTTTAAATACTCATTTCAGCATCTTATGAAAAACTTTTTCAGTACTTTTTGATAGATGGAAAGAAAAACGGCAAAGCATTGCATATTCGTTTATATTTTGTTCACCTCGTCTTTCCAAACAGTGGAACGTTACTCCCCAGGTAAGTAACAATGAAGGTTGACCTATTTAGTGGTCTCCATCTTCCAATGGCTTATCCAATAGGGAGATACCAGACTAGTTACTCACAGATACACATTTTGTAAGTTTACACAGCAAGATCCCCCAGTCTACTGAACACCGGTTGAGAGATGAAAGCTGATACTGACAATGACCTGTTTATACCGCGGTGGCCGTTGGTCGTGTGATTTAAGGCAGCCCTCCCCCTTCACTGACGGTTGTCAGTGCGGACGTTCGGTATCCTGCAGGTTACAGGCCCAACAGCTTGCTCCAGTCACTGACTTCTCCCAGTAGGAGGCCTATCTCACCCCATTATTAGCATGGTGACATTTCTAGCTTGTCTGTGCTAAAAACCCTACTGTACACAAAAACACATGTAAGATTTTATGCATGTAATATATAAAATCTCCGTATATCTTTCATTCATTTTTAAGTTACATGATTAGTATTGTATTAACAGCATATAGGAGTTTTTAGAAATATAAAAGCAGATGCAAAAAAACGCAGTGTGTGGCTCCGTGGTTAGGTGCCCGCGATCGGAAAGTCACTGATTCAAATCCTGTGGCCTGCAGAGTAATCATATCAGCACTGGGCCCTTGAGCGAGGCCATTAACCCCAATTGCTCCAGGGACTGTCTGACCCAGCTCCCTGATCCACACTCATATGTCGCTTTGGACAGACTAGCATCCGCTTAAATAAACGAATGTCGAAGAAAATATCTTAAGCACAGAATGTGAGTAGCAACAAAATGTTGTTACAATATTAATAAAGTTGTGATGTAAGTGTATGGGCTACAAATTGAAGAGAAAATGGTTACATAATATTGTAAAATCCTAGAATAAAAAACGACACCATCACCGACAAAGCTGGCTAAAAATGAGAGGCGACTATATTTAGAATGGAGGTTTTAATGCGCCATTCCTTTGGGGACTTGGCGCACTTTGGCAGTTCTGCTTCTTTCTTTACTTTTGAAATGATATTCCCTTCTTTTCTGATTTTATCAGGGGCCGGGGAGGCACTGAGCGAAACCTTAATTACTCTCCGCACAGCGGGGGGGGGGGCTCTTTCTTCTCTGCTTGTAAGAAGCGACCCACGGCACAAAGTCGCAGCTTCTTCCTGTGCTTTTTTGTGTCATTAAAAGGCAGGATTTTCAGTGCCGCAGTACCACTCTTTGTAGATAATCCAAACTTTCTGCTAAACACCAGCGAAGAGCCTACTATGACATCTTGGAGTGTATTACAGGCCTATCAGCAAGACCCAAAATTACTAAAAGTTCCTGAATGCAGTTAATTTCAATATTGTTCAATTATCTGCAAATTAATGGTAACAATTTTTATTTTAATAAGTGATATAACTGATATAAACTACACCTAACGGTGTACAGTTTTAGTAAAATGTCCTGTTTTGTGACACATACTGTAGTGTTATCACATTGTCCATATACGTTTTAAACTGCCTAATGAATGTAGAGTCACAGCTCTTCCTGTATTTCAGCGATGGCACGTGCAACTACCATGTCAGATTTACAATATTTGGCCTCACAATATTTGCAGCTCCATTTATCCCAAACCAGCGAAGCGCTTCAAAAACTGAGTCGTGAAAAAAATGTTTTGTCTAGAATTGCTCATTGATAAAGAAAAATGCCATATCGATTTCTACGGGTATCTGTGTGACTATAAGTCACCAGACGTGAGTTTTTTGTCGCTATGTTTAAATGCACCTTATTAAAGTCCTGTGTATTTTGACACAGGTAAAACTTGAAGGAGTCCTGCAGGAGCTGAATGAGCGCTCGCTGAAGCAGTAGCAGCGTGAAGGGCGTCAGTCAATCGTGCACAGGCGCCGCGGAAGTTTGGGCGTCCGGCACCTGCACGCAGTTTGGATCCGAGCTGAATCGCATCGGCCCTGCTTGGATCTAAATGCATGTAAGAGGCCGTGGCTCTAGTGCACCCTGCACCTTCCTTTACGGACGGTAAAGCCACAGGTAAAGTCACATTTGCAACATTCTTTGCGATCTGAACACAGCATTCATTCTCCCAGGGTCATTTAACGAATCGGCAAAATATATACACATTACTTATTATTTCCGCAAAATATATAATTACATTCAATTTAAATGGTTAATAATTATCAATTATTGTTATTCTTTTTACATAGGAACATTGGGAATGTGTTTGTCACACGTTCACTATTGTTGTAACGATCAGGATGCCTTTCGCCCTTACCTGCTTCCGCAAGAGAGGATCCATAGACGAGGAGCAGAATAAAAAGAGGACGGCTGCCCTCGTCGCGACGTGTCCGCAAAGTGAGCATCTTTTCCCGGTCTCGCCACCGCGATAAGTCCCCTGGTACTCTCGGAGACTTTGGGTTTGCCCTTCCACCTTCTTGCGCGTTGGATTTATCGTTTGATGTTAACGATCTATTTTTCAGAAACGAAACTTTTCCGGCACCATGTATGACAAGGTGTTATTTTGGTATTTTAAGTTAAATGGCAAGCAACTAGAAACCAATTAAGAAAAAAGAGAAAAAAAAAACTATTTAAATGTATAGACACACACGGATTGTTTCATTTATAAATAGGGACAGATGATCTGGGTTGAATTGTAAGTTCCCAAAGACAGTTAACAAATTAAAAAGAGGCACAGTCCAGTAATTCGATTCATGAAAAACACCACCAACTTCTTTCCGCGACAGCGACCTTCTGTATCAACTCCACCCAAGTATGAATTAACAAACCATATCGACCCAGACAAATCAGGAAAAGTTTGGTTTTTCACCGCGTCCAGTCCACTGATCCATATATTCTTTAAGGGGGAGAGCCTCATACAATTAACACTTGTAAAATAAAACTAAATGGTAAAAAAGTAGAATCCTTTTTTCTACCCAGCAGAAAACTGGGTAGAATCGGTTGCAGTCCGGCACAGCACAAGTGGCTTATCTATCCACTGTCCACAGCTGCTATATCCGTGTCCTCATCCTCTGCATCCGCGTTTTTCCGTTCCAGTAATGCTTGAGGTGTAAACACGGACACGGGGATGAGCGCCGCACAGAAACGCCAGCCTCCGGCCTCCGATGCCCGGGACAGCCAATCACCAACGATCGCTCTGCTGGGGGAGAGAGAGGGAGAGGGAGAGAGAGAGAGAGAGCGAGAGAGGGAGGGCGAGGGAGACAGACGCAGGGGGGCAGAGATTCACAAATCAAAGGACTCGGAGTCACTCCGACATTGTTTTTTTTCTTCAAGTGACAGGATAGGGAGAGACATGTTTCTTTAGAAAACAAGTTTTGCAAAATATGCATTTATATGCCTTACGCATTTCATTCTGTTATGTATGGCGTGGTTATAAATAAAATGCAATGCGCATATGCACTAGAAATGAAGACCCAGTAACCTCAATTTCCTAGCAACCGTTACCAGCGACCCTGCCAGTAACATGTAGAATTTGGAATATTATAACACAGCCAGCGGAATTTCTAAAATAGGAAGTGATGCATTTACCTTTTAAATAATATCCTGTTATGCATGTGAAGATCTTTGTCCTGCATATGCCACTTCTGCATCACAGGTATCCTCTCCTCAAAACTTCACTGTCCAAGTCTATTGCTTAAGTCTTCATAGGACACGGAATAACAAATATGTAAAAGGAAAATATTCATAGTACGGAACAAATAGCTTTAGGTGTAGTTGACTACGCAATTCCACTCTGCTACAGTAACAGTTCACATGACTGGTCGTGCCATTCTTTCTCTCTGTTTCAGCAGATGTGCTTTAGATTCATATGTATCACACCAATTTAATATAATAAAAAGTTCGATTAAAAAAAAAAAAACACCTTGCTAAAATCTGAGCACCTCAGAGTGCGCCACTAGAGGGCGCCATGTCATATATAACATGGGAAAACTACTATTAGTCTGCCTTACGATGCTACGTTTATTACCATGTTGTTTACTGAGCAAATATCTTCTCCAAATCCTCCAGCAATCGGTCTGATTAGCTAGAGCTGTGATTAGCGGAATGACATAAAAAATCTGACAAATGAATTGATTGGCTGGTGTTGATATAAGCTGTAAGTGTGTAGATTGGACAAGGATTTGATAAAATGGCAGCAGGCTAGAGAGAGCACATACAGGTACTCCTCTAAGCAGCATGTATTATAAATTTATTGTAAATGATCATTGGAGGCTCATTTTGTGGTGTGATGGCATACACTAAGTGTCAGCTTAACTGCCACAGTAGTGATGAGTGGGGTGATGCCAAGGGAGGTGTGATGAAGGTTTTTAGGGCAGCACAGGAGGGGGGGGCGTCTGAGGGTTCCTGAGCACTTTCCCCCTTTTGTCCGAATAATTTCCCCCCTTTCTGAGTGGCCCTTTTTGATCATGGATGATCACACAAAATTTACTGAGGATAACTCCCCTCCCCAGCCAGAAAAATATACAGAGGGGACACGCCAAACTTACTGATCATTAGTGATCCCATTACATTTACATAGAGGAGCCTCCCCTCTCCAGTTGGCAGTTTTGCGATCACTGGCGATCACAATAAATTTGCCACCCCTGGTCAGCAAGGTTTACCCAGGGGGCTGAGCAGCAGCTCGGCACTGGGTGTCGTCTTGGAACCAGTAAGGGCATGATACTAAAAAGTGTTGGGAAGATGGGGGAAGGCTGATTGTGGAGTAGGGATGCATGGTCCGGGGGACCCTCAGAGGGTTCTGGGAGTACCGGTTCTGGGGACTGGCCTGGACACTCAACCTTAAGTGGGGCTGTGAGGTATATTTGCCAATGCACCTTGACATCAGAGGGTTTTCAGTGTGAGTATCAGACTAGTGACATCTCTCTTACTGAAGACACTGGTCATGGGTGCGAGTCGTTCGGGTAGCTGGAATGTCTATGGCAGTGTTTCCCAAACCAGTCCTTAGGTACCCAAGACAGTCCACATTTTGGGTCCTGCCCAAGTACCAACACACCTGTACAAAACAATCAGGAACACTGAATATCTGGTACAGGTGTATTGGCAGCTGGGAAGGAGCAAAAATGTGGACTTTCTGGGGATCCCCAAGGATTGGGTTGGGAAACACTAGCTTATAGCATAAGAATTTAGAACTGGAAGAAGCCACTATGAGAATCACTTTGCTTTAATCCTCGGTGAAATTGCACGGATGCTCATTCGGATGCATTTCTTAGGTGGAGAAGGATGGCAGGCTAGCGAGACAAACAGTGTGGCGAGCAGCCGTCACGTGGCAGCCCATCGCCCCTGACTGAGAGGTGCGGGTATCGAAAGATGAGTCAGGATGGAGCCCGCAGGCCGGTGCCGGGCGTGTCTGAGACGCATTCCCGGCGTGAGCTGAATGCAGCCTCGATCTGCCGCCTTGCTGTGTCTCTCTTAAGGGGCTCGCGTACTGTCGCAGAAATCCAACTTCAAAGTACTAATCCTACAGGACAAGCGACGACTCTCTCGTCTTCAAAACACTGCTTCATCCCGCTTCCTGGAACACTGGCTGTGTTTTTCATTATACAGTTATTTAATTATTGTTTTTTAAAATTAGTATTTATAATGTTCTTCAAGAGTCATTCTTGAGATATCGCAGCTGTTCACAGATACTGCTTATTTTGAAACACTGATACTTTTGGTTTCAAGGAGATTGGGCTGGTTGGTAAAGTTTTCGTTCAACACTGTATATCTCAAAATCAGACACGCTAGATCAGGGGTGTCAGACTCCACAGTTTTTGGTTTACCCTCGTTTAACTCACCCAATTCTACTCCTTGTGCTAATTACAGCACAGCTTTTGAGCTGAATCATTTGTGGTGGAGCAGGGAAATAACTAAGCTACACAGGGCTCCGACCCTCCAGGACTGGAGTTTGACACCCCTGCACTAGATTACAGAAATCAATTACTGGAAATAGTTCATTCATTTATAAAAAACTGTGCACTTGTGCCAACCAACCCCAGCTATTATGTCTTGCTTGTCGTGTCCACCTTACCCTTCTGTCTCCTGCCTGGCGTGTTACTTGTCTGTCTTGCCTCCTGTTCCTAACCCTTGTGTTAATCACTCTCAGCTGCCTCTTGTTAGCTCCCTTGTTAGTCCCCAGTCCATTGATTGATGTCATACCTTCCTCTTGCCTGTGCCTTTCCTAATTTCTAGTCATTCTGTTTTTGATCCCTCATGAACCAGTTTGCCATCCCTCTTCATTTAGTTCAATGAATCCCTTTTCTGTTTGCTTACATGTTTGTCCAGTCTTTTGTCCCGCAAGGCACGACACCAACCTAGGGTTGGATGACAGACATTATGGGGTGTGCTGGCACAACATAAATATTCTATCAAGTTTATAAGAATCTAGCGACATATAAAAATATCCAGAACTTTTGATTTAAACCAAGGTAAAACCAAACATCCAATGTCAGTAAAATAATGCTTGTGAATCTGTAAAATACTCTGAATATCTAATTAATTTAAAAGTTGTCTAGTAGACTAATAAGAACAGTAATAAAACAAATCTGGGCCACTGAAAATTTAACGTCATCGTTTTACTTTTTTTTAATTTTAAATAACTGGTTTTTAATTATCAAACAAAAATACAATTAAAATTTAAATATAAAATGTATTAAGTGCCAAATGATCACATGTGCACTTTGCTTGCACGTCATTTACATACCACTAGTCCAACAAGTCACTCACTGAAACCCAAGCGTACAAGACTAAAGCCTGAAACCAGGATTTAATCATACGATTCTGAGATTCCTAATTTCCGATTATACCATAAAATTACGGTCAGCTGTTTTGGTTATATTAGATATCCAGAAAGGTCTGAATCAACAGTTGACACAATATTCAATTCGCTTGGGATTATCATGGTCAGTTACCAAGCCTTGAGAGTTCTGCCGCCTGTTGTATTACAGCCACGCTTTGTTGTTAAAATAAAATTGAACATGCCCACACATATTATCCACCTTGTGATTTTCCTGGGTTCCAAAGAAACTTTGAGCTAAAATAGATCATATGGCAGTGGCATATTTTTCTTATTTTCTGGGACATGTTTGGCATTGGAAAATGGTTGTCATGACTCAGATTACCACACTATGGCAGATTTATGTTAAGAGTGAAAAACAAAAATATATCTAGGAGAGTATGGGTGGGGGAGTCGTCGTTTTTTTCTCCAAGTGATGTTTGCATTAATAGGCAGTGTTTTAGGGGAGAAATTAATCTGGTTATGCAGGAAAAGATAGATGGAAAAAAGATAAAATCCAGTCGTGTGGGACTTCAGCCCTATAAATAGGCACAAAGTTCAGAGAGTTGCGAAGTAGATAATTGAATATTATTTTCAGGAATAATTAAATTGACCCATCCATCAGTCTAATTATTCCTTCCAGGCCAGAGGGGATGGCATTTAATAGATTTTAAAAGCAGTGAATAACAAAGGAATGGAGCCTTCACCTAATAGCAGTGAGTAATGCTGGTGTACAGCCCTTACCAAATACCAACAAGTAACAGAAACCCTTGTTTGCTTCAGTGACAATGACTGACTTTCATTTCATCATTTTAGTAAATATCTTCTCAACCTAGCAGTGCAAGCTCTCCATCTATCTTCCTTCTTGTGCACCTTTGCACCTCATACTGTACTTACCCTGAATGATGAGTATGGTATATCTTCTTGAATGTGTTAATAGAACAGAGATATGAAATTTAAAGTTATGTAAATGCACATATATGCAAATATTCAGTGCTTATTGATACTTTTGGTCTATGAGTTTCATGAAACATTGCTGGGTGTAAATACAACGTTATCTGATTTCCAGTATAAAAACTGACTGTGTTGCAGCATGTATCTACACTGAAACTGCATACAGGCTATATTTAAGTACAATCTGTTCTGAAGCATTTCATGTTTAAACCCAGCAGTAGTTGAAGATTAAATTCACTCTGACGTTTTACCGCGAACATTTCCGTGATCCACACAGGCTCCCCCAGAACTTTGGCATAGTTACCTCACTGTCTCTCAGCTGGTGCCAAAGACCTCACTATGAATGAAGATCAATTGTGAATGAGCTAGCATGTAAGTGAGACACCTAGCTTGGCATGTGCCTCTGGGGATTGTGGGTAAGCTGTAGGAGATTCATGCTTTCCCAGTGTAACTTTGGATTTCCACCTACTGGATAGCTACCGTCTATATGATGCAATGTGATAAACTGGTAGTCTCTTCAGGTGTAACATACCTCATACCAATTGATTCCTGGGATAGACTCCAGTCCTAACCAGATTAGAGATTATGGAAAACAGGCGACTGGAAGCCCTGTTAAGCAAGTTATTTTCAAGATTTTTGATAAAAACAATCTATAAAACAGCTCCAGTTGAGTGTCCTGGTGCTGCAGTGGATAGCGTTAATGGCCCCATCTCTTCTGAGCTCAGTTCCCACCTTGCCAGCCTCGCCGCTGTAGAATTTCAGCGCTCTACTCACATTTCCTCCTGCAGATGCTTTGGTGAATTCCTGAGATAGCCTGAGATGGACTGGGACCCAGCCCTGAGTGTGTCATACCATGGGCCCTCTGCTTCTCAGTATCGGCTCCAGCCTAAAGGAAATAAAAGAAGCCACGTTCTCCTTTAAAGCTGCATTTTATGTCAGATTAGTTCCAGTTTAATTTAAAGTTATTTTCTCCCAGACCCCAGTGCTCAAATCCCATCCATCCATAACGATTAACCCAGCATGGGGTTGTGGTAAAAATATCACACCTTTGCAGTGTTGGGAAGTATACTGCTGAAATGTAATAGATTAAAGGTGGTTAGTTACCCCGTTAAAAATATAATATAACTATTTCGACTATTTGACCAAAGTAATGTAACTTATTACATCTGATTACTTTTCTAACAGTGGTTATACACTGGGCAATGAAGCTGAAAAGTCCTAAAAAATGAAACCAGGCAGTATAAATGTCATGACCTGCTCGTACGATCCTGGTGTGTGCCACGCCCCCTCATTACCTACGTGTGCTACCCCGATTGTGATCACCTGTTGCCTGTTATTTTCTGCTTGTCTTATGCATTTAGTCCGCGTTCAGGTCTGTTTCCCCAGGTCCTTCATTAACGTTCGTCCTGTGCTGCTCCTTGTCAGCTTTATTAAGATCCCGTTTACCCGTATTCACGGCTCCCCTCGTCTGCTTTTCCGCTCCCTGCTCGTTCGCTCGCGCAGGTCACAGCAGTAAACTTCACAGCAGTACTCAACACCGATTTCTTTTATTAAAAGTTCTTCAATATAACTTGAATTAAGATTGCAATGTTTTGATTTTACAGCACAGCCGCCACAACAAATCACAAACCAAGTCTACCTTCAGGTCAACTCCATGCTGAGTGTTGATGGAACTATCAATAGGACAGGGTACTGTTTCCTATTTTTCGTAAAATATAAGCTACCTATATCACTATTACATGAGGACCTACTTTAGCTAAGATTTTCTATAAAGGGTTCATAAATGGAGGTGTGGTTGTGCAAAAGAGTCTTTTAGCTAGCTAGCAATCAGGCTAATTTGTCACGAATGGAGATTAAATATATGTAACCTACAGGCACCAAGCAAAATATAGAGCTCAATTATGTCTTGAACACACATAAATAAGATGGTGGGGCAGGGGGGAAGTACTTTGTTTTATGTTACTGATTGCGGTTACCTTAACTTACCTGTAGATGTTTCCTCAGGTTTGACAGCATTTTCACTGTAACCTGTACAGTAATCTTACAGCCCTTTTCTGATTTCTGAATGAAATTATTTTTGAATTTCCTGCACATTCTTGTCCAACAACATGGCCATCCACTGACTCTGGTTGCTTAGAGCAATGGACATTGATTTGATTGGCAGACAAGAGGTGCTGCAAATTCAAATGAGAACCAATCAAAACCAACAATCAAATTTGTCCGGACAGCTTTGCTGACCCACGTTGTCTGGAAATATGCCAAGAGAAGCCATTTCTGAATAGTACAAGTAAGCAAAGCAGTAAAAGGAATGTTATATTCTACATGTAAGCTTTTTTTTTTTTTTACCAAAGCGTATGAATAAATTCGGATGTAACCAACATTTTGATTAGTAACTATAATTTAATTGCATATTTTTGTAACACTTGAAGGGGTCCAAGTACAATTAATGAACAAATACAGTAACTGCATGAAATAGATGAATCATTATGATTGATTAATAATGAACAATCATGGGATCAGTACATAACTAGCACTTAGTTTCTGGTTAATTAATACATTAAGTAAGAGGGTAGTACTACATTATGTGTACCCCCTCAGGTAAAGTCTTACCATTTTTTTTCTCAGTAACTGTAATGGATTACAATTGCAATTGTTTTAATTACATAACCCTAACTCCCCAACACTGCACCTGTGTCATCATTATGTGATGTGCATGTGCTTTATTTAAGAGTAACATATGTCCTCATTTGTATGGCTGCATATATTGACTGTGCTTTTTGAATATCGCACTGAAGGGACAGTATCCGGCCCAGAAAATGAACTTGCAGCATTTCATTTACAATCCCAGTTCTTCAATCATTGCATTTTCCCGGGGATTAGACACCTGTGTATATGCCTGGAAAGATGTGGATACCTTTAATGTTAAAAGTAATGGCCACACAGAGGGAGCTTTGTATTCCTTAGAAAGGCAGTGTGGGATATTCTGGTTCTCTATAGGTAAAAAGGCTTCTCTTAACAGGATGACATCTGCTGAGATATGGATTTCTGTCCTCTGTTTTTCACACTTTAAATGAGCGAGTTACAGCTGGTCTCCCAGCAAATTTTTACGAGCAGAGAAAGTCTCATTGTCAGTCTAGGGGACGCTCAAGGCTTGCTCTATGGGTTTCCGTAAACTTGCGACACACTTTGGTCCTTGAGGTCTACAGGGGATGCCAATTTTTGCTCAACCTCAGGTTTTAATTGCTCTATTGAAGCAATTATTGGGGTAGTGCACTGCTTCACCTGGAGCTTCATGTGTTGATCAGGTGCTAATTAAAACCCAATTCTAGGAGCTGGAAGTCTGCGACCCTCAAGTGACTGGCACCATTATAAGCTGGATTACTGGGAAGGCTTTGGCCTTTGATTCATGCTTTCGCATCTCTGTGAAGTTATAGATGCAACTGAATAGGTTCTCAAAGTAATATTTTGAAGGGTCGGTGACATGGTGATATAACAGCCTCGTTAAAAAGAAAATCCAAGTGAGAATGTTCATTTTTATCACAGAAATCGTGCCTCTTGGCATTAGACAAACGGATGACTACCTCTGTGAGTCGAATCAGCACAACCGATCTGGCCTTATCACGTTAGGGGAAATTTTTATGCCTGGGGAGGCAAAGCCCTTTGTACCACTTCTGTTAGTGAGGAGGTGACAGGAGTAATTTTAGCACCTGTTTTGGGAGGCATAAGGATTGAACCGATTTAGTCCAATATCTCCTACAGCCAGGCATATGGCCATATTCTGTCATCATCTCCCTGTGTGGAGAGGTGGAACTGTCAAACGGGGGTAAAATAACTCGCTCGTGCCCATTTAAAGCATCTTGCCCGATGAGTGTGTGCCCGCTAACGAAGAGGTCGCTTGGTTTTTATCACCTGGGCCGAGTGCTCCGCAATAGCCAAACTGACCAGCATCCCACCGGCAGCGGTCCAGTTTATGATGAGAAGGGGGTGCTGCCCTATCGCCTGTCTATCTCACCCATGTCTCCAGCTCTCTCCTGCTCTGTCCAAGGGTATAACCGGCATGAGTCTTATTTCTGTACTTTGTGAGCCGATACCTGTCTGTAGGCGTGTATCTGCCTATTTCTGTGAGCGTGTGGGTGACTGAACGTGTGAGACGTGTGTGGATGCACACGCATGACTTTTCGGGGTGTCGTGCGTGTGCAAGACTTGATCGTGTGTTGCGGAATATTTGTGGTTGACAGAGCACCCAGCTGCCTCTGTGGGTACCCTTTCGCCGGGTTCACCTGCGTTCCCCTGTCCCAGTCTCTTGATACCCCTGCCATAAAGCTTTTAGCCGACTGTAATGTGTGATCGGCATTCCGATTTGTCGTTTTGGAAAGAAAGCTCTCCCTGTTGCTGGGGAGGTAGAACGTGGAACATTAAACGCGGGACAACAACAGCAATCCGAACCGCCCGATCCAGTAGATGGATGCGCACATGCACGCACCACCGCATGCGTGTTTGCGGCCAGTGGGGACCCTCTTAATACCTCCCATGCTGGTTCCATGCGTGCTTTCTTGATTGCGGTTCTCTCATCTGCAGAACTGTAGGTTTAAAAATAAATCAAAGGGAGGTGTTTCACTCGACTTGAAATAATACAATCAACGTGTAAAAATCCTTCCACTACATTCCGAAAACACCAGAAAAAAATGGAAAATGTTTTGATTATGAGAAGATTGCAGGTCCTTCACTGCAACTGAGCATGAAACACTGAGCATGAAACACATACTGAGAACTATTCTCTTTCTGTGGGACTTTTAAAAGTCCAAAATTAGCACAAAAAAACATAAATATGTATTCTCAATTCAAATTCCGCCTTGGCGTTTTCAAATTCCAATGCTCGGTCAAATCAAACATTTGTTAGTTATTTAAGTGGCTTTACCACTCTAAACGATACTGCAAGTGCTAAGATCTCTTTCTGAAAAATATGGCTAATTATATTTCTGAGCCTGCTGGTGATGAATCGTGTAATAATGCACAAGCAACTGCTTTCAGATCAGTGTCATTCTGCTTTGATCTGCCGTGGGTCTAATCAGTGTTTATCAGTGCAGACGGTGTCCTCTAAAAAACGATGTGACCAGACTTAACAGCGTGTCTTTAAATCACATCTACATCTCTGCTGAAAGGGCCTGGTTGCATGTTAGAGTTGTAGTTAGTGTCAGTGGTTGACGATTGTGGTCTTGGGGCTCGGAAAGCTCTTTAATGAATTTCTGATTTTTCCTGTTGCTAAATCTCAGGTTCGCACGTCTTCTGTGTGATTCTTTTGACTGTGTAGATCTTAAGGGATGAAAACTGTGGCTTTTCTGGTGTCAGATGGACGACTTTTCATGGCAGCAGGAAAACCTCAAATGTGTTCCTGCAGAAAGTTTGAGAATTTAATGATTTTCTGGTTGAAATTTTGCTTAGTTATTTTAATTTTTTACCTGATAACCCATTTCCCTTCGAGTCACCTACTTAAGGGTTTGTAATTTCAAAGGACAGCCAAAAAACCACATTAATAGCTGTGATTGTTCTTTTTTGCTGATTTGCATGTAAGGTGCAGACACACAGTGTTCTATGCTATTGTCATATATAATTTTAATAGTAAATATGACATATTATAAATGTAGAGTATAATATATTTATAGCATGTACTTTCTTTCTATACCTATAGTTAAGAGATGTTTAGATAAACATATGATGGAATTCCATATATTGTGTCATTTTACAAAGTATTTTGCTTCACCTGAAGCAAACTTACAGTTTCTGATACTTCTGAGTTCTTACTTTATCACGTCCCTTTGAAAAGTGAGGTGTACCGGATGAAAAACGATAATTAATCTGTCAGGCTAGAAATAGACTGGTATTGAGCTTCCTGTACTTCAAGGTGAGCCTGACACCTTATGAGACGGGTGTCTGGCGGCAAACACGCACATTCCGGAATTTATCAAAAGCTCCACGAGGGAGTGTATGTGGCATGTGTGCAGCTGCATGTTTGAGTCGTCCCCGTTTGCTCATAGGTGTGGGTCTCCCGCTGCCAATTGCTCTCCCTCTGCTTTCTAAAGGTTAATCGATACCTGTTGCTAAAGTGCCTCTGCTTCCCCCCGGCCGTGCGCTCCCGTAGGCTCTGTTGCCCTGAATGACTTTTATTTCCCCTCTGATAATGACGGATTACCGGGAACGCCGAAGAGCTACCATGCGACTCCATCGCCGCACGGCCACCCCGTAATGGAGAGCTGATTTATTGCCGACTTACCTATATCTATCGACTTTCCGTTCGCACAGCGGAGAGCGGCGATCGACTGAGGAAGAGGATGGCCGGAGGAAAGAGCCATAATGGGCGTTCGCAACCTGAGAAGAAAAGATGGAAGACCTGGGAGGGTAGAATGAACTTCGCTAATGATCTCAGCCTCACTTGTTGCGAGCCCTGAGGAAAATGTGCCGTGTCTCGGTCCTGCCCGCCCGCTGCCGTAGGCTCGGGTGTGGCCTGTGGTGACCTCAGCAGCCATGCATCACTGCGGTGAAGGTGAGAACATGTACTCGGTAATTAAGACCGACATCTGTGGCTGGGAGATCCGTGGAAAAAAAAAAGGGCGTCGATATTCTAGTAAAACATCTTCCAGCTTTTAATAATTCAGATGCTCTAAAAAGATGAGAGCCTTAAGGAGCAGGAATACCCTGCAGATGTGATTATTTCTAATCACTATCAGTGTAATACACATGTTTGGCTCCTTCTGAATTGCCGCAGTTCCCATTTTCACTGTTGATAATATCTGTCCCTGTCTTCTGGATCAGCTCCTGCAAGGGGAACGGTAGGGCCTAGAGGTGCATGAAAAATGACAGCTTTGCTTTAATAATGCCTGGGATCCACCCTGATTCTACTACAAAAATAATGTGTGTGTGCTTGTCCGTTTATTTAGGGGGCTGGGCCAATTACCCCAGTGTTATGTGACACTGTGTTATAATGTATTTCAGTCTCGCAGCCTATAGGTTCCTGTTAGATTTTTTTTTCAGGATTCATATATGTTTGTTTACATACGGTTATTACCGTCTCCTCTTGTTCCATCTCACCTGCCTCACAGCCGTTTTGTTTATCATCGCAAGCTGCTCCCTAATAATGGCGCCGATCACGCCGCCCGCCCCCACGCTCACGAGCGGGTGCCCGCTTGCGTTCCCCCTGTCCTCGGAATCGTGACCGCCGGTGCCGGATCTGTTCCCATTAGGTTCCCCGGGAAACACCCCCAGGCAGAAACCGTACCTGCCTCCCGTCCTCCTTTCCCGCCCCACGCCCCCCTGGCACCTCACCTGTGCCACCCCACTAATGATTGTTCGGCGGCCCTGCCTCAGCCGTGCATCACTTCTCCACAGAGAGAGAGAAGCACAGAGGGAGGTGAGAAGGAATGAGGCATAGAGGAAGCAACAGGAAGGAGAAGCAAGGTAAGGGAGTGAATGGAGCATCCCTCACAAGTCCTGGAAGCGATGAATACTCTCCTAATTGCTTCCAGGCATGACATAACATTGCTTTTATCCCAAGGCCCCTGGTGCAATCATACTACTTGCTTAATAGCTAAACCTGGTCTTCCTCCTAGTTGATTTGAAGCACACAAGTAAAGCATGGCTGTTGAGGAGCCCCCTGGTGACGGGTGGAGTTTTTTCTGTCCTCGGTGCTACGCTGTAGATTTAATTTGCTCTCCGTTAATGGATGGTTTCCATCTTCTAAATTACTAACAGGAGATAAACAGCATAAAGCCAAAAGATTGTGTTAGAGCAATAATGAGAAACGGATCGATACGTGTAGCCGGTTGACGCTGCGGTGGTATTGACAGAGTGATTGGCACGCGTCGGGGATGTTTTCATGGGTTGTTACGAAATAAATGATCTTTGCCGTGGCGGCACACCATCGGAGTGCATCTGCCGTATAAAATAGATGATCTTCCCCTTAATATGTTTTTAGCATTTCTGTCTCTGGCAAGATCTAAATGGAAATACATCTGTTAAACAAACCAGGCCCTGTATTCATCGCCTGAAAACAAACAGTGCTTCTGTAAAGTGGGAATCTTTCATGATCAAAATCACATGGGAAGGTGTTTTTATAAGTCAAGTGTCTCTTTGAGATATCAAAGGATATTTAAAAAAAAAAGAAACATTTTCTGGTATGAAGTTGGATTTAGCATTTAGGTGACAATGGTTGAATTCTTTCCATTTTTCATTAGAATAACTTATTTGTTTTAACAAAACACGGATAATCGAATTGCTTGTGGTGACAATCCTCTGTCACTACAGTCAGTCATAGTCGCAGGTGTTTCCCAGGTGATAGACGGCGGAATGGGCCAATCCGTGAGTCAGTTGTTGTCATGTGTATATCTCATGTATAGATTGCCGTGCCCTGCCTCCATTTCTTGTTTCTACCTCACGCCACTTCCATCTTGCAGTTGAGGTTGGGGGTTTCGGTAAAGGGGCAGGGTTGGCAAACAACAGCTGAGATAAGCCAGCTGATTTAATTTTTGCATATCCGTTTGTCTTCTGGGTATCTTTCCGCTTGTCAAACAGCCTGACTGTGACTGAAATGCATTACAAATACAATAGCGGTACGTTTTAGTTGATCTCGTTCCCAGAAGACAGATAACTGTGATGTCTGCCTACTGTGCAATTACAGTCAATCGTCTGGGCCTGGAAACGGTTCCTCCGATGAAAGGCGCCGTCTATTACACCAGGAGAAATGGAATCAAATGCACAGGCACATACTGTTTGTCTGTGCCGTCAAGGTCCCATTAGATTACATCAGATGTATGGCGAGGAAATTCTTCGGTGGCGTGAGTGCGAATGAGTTGAGAGACAGATCGTACGGATGCTTCAAGCTGCCCTTCCACTTTTGTAGATGGGGGGCATAAGGATGGTGAGAGTGGTTGTATGAAGTGGAAAGAAGGACAGATGGAGAGAGAGAGGGGTAAAGACAGAGACCCCGGACTGACTGGACGGCAGGGGGTAGCGTGGTTGGGTGATGTAAGCAGACCCATGGCCAGAGTGAGGGGGACGTACCCGAAGGGGGGGTGCTGTGGTGCTAATTTAATGTAGCAAAAGGAGGACCTCTTGCTGTACTCTCTGCGCAGAATAATTTATTTTCCCAGAGTGAAACTAAGGTGATAATTCAAAACAGGATGTCCCCTTAAACCTCCATCTCTCATGCCATACACGTCTCAGGAGGGTCACACTCAGCTGTGCCGTCACCCGCTGCTAAACACGCAAACACTCCCACGCACGGAAAGAAATGCCCTGCTTGGATGCCATTTTCTCCACGGCTCACCTGTGGCTGCTGACGTGATGGGAGAAGCAAACCCTCCAGGCCGGGGGGAGGGGGCCGGATTACCGTGCGCTGTCATTCACTGGCAGGTTAAACCTACTTCCCCATTGGCTGCTCAATCAGCTTCCTGTTGGGTTTAACCTATGGATGATTGACAGCACATGATAATCCCACCCATGGTGAATTTTTGAGCGCCCTTCCTCCCATGAGGAAATGTGGTTATTCCCGTCCACTGTAAGCTGCAGACACATCAGCAGGCCATGTTTGGCGAGCTTCTCTTTTTGGGAAGCTGGAATTCCAGGTCAGCCTGTCAAATACCAGAGGTCCCATTTTCAGAGGAAGACCCCTGTCTCGGCTAAAAGACAAGACAGCCAGCAAAGGGGAGCTTTTTTTTCCCTCATGCATTTATGTCTTTTGTTCTATCTCCCTTTTTGTAAACACTTCTCATGTTTAGACCTCATGTTGCAGACACAGCCTGAATAGGTGGGGATTCATTTATTTAATTAACTTTCCACCCCTATTCTGGGTAATGTGTTGAAAAACAGCTCGCAATTTCCACCCAATTATACATGCAGATATTTTACTGGAGTAATTAAGGTTGAGCACTACAGAGGGCCTTCTACTGCAACTCCAGCCAGCAACTTTTGTGTTAGCGACACTAGTAGTTTAGACATCAGGTCCCATTGGTATCATATTGATGAAGTGCAATTACGAAGCTGTTATGGATATGATATGTAATTACCAAGCTGTTGCAAAGACATGGCCTTCAGAAGTGGACTGCCAGACTAAGGTGTGGGACCGTTTAGATATGATACATCTCAGGCACAGATCACACAAATGTGATAAATAGTAGTGCTGGGCAGCATGGAACCACGTGACCCTTGCCTTATAGCTCCCTCTGCTGGTTGGAGGTCAACAATTGCTGTGGGATCGAAGCAATATGGATACATCCAGGTTCTCCAGTTTCCTCCTACAGTCCAAAAACATGTTAATGTAGTTACCAAATTGTCCGTGTGTGAGAATGGTGTCTGTGCCCAGCAATGGGTTGGCGCTCCATGCTGGGTTGTTCCCTGCCTTGCGTCCGCAGCTTCTGGGATTGGCTCCAGACCCCCCGCGACCCTGCATACGGCAAGCAGGTACAGAAAATGGATGCATGGGCTGCCGCCATTCTTGATTGGACAGGGGAGCGGGATGTGTGTGGTACCAGGCACATGAGTCACTTTTGGGGGTCACTGGGGGGGGGCTCTCTGCATTTCATCTCAGAGCACATGAGCAAGAGGCTCATCTAAACGAGGGAACGTGAGCCAGCACAGAGGCGTACGAGAAAAGGGAATAAAGATGTGAATACATGGACTATGTGTGTGTATTTGCAGGAAAACGTGATTCTGATAAAGAGCCACAGCGAGGCAAGCAGCAAAGAGAAAATAGAGTGAGTTGTTAGCAAAGAAAGGCCATGCAGGAGGTGTTCATGCACTGCAGATTAGCACGAGGTGTAATTATAAGATCAATAGTTCATTAATTTTTCACTCTCTCATTAAGCATGCATTTGTGGATATTCTGTGATATGGATTGGATAAGAAATATTAATCTGCACCCTATTCCCCAGCACCTTGGAGATTAATCCAACCGATTACCTGATTTTAATTAAACGCATTGACAAATCAGCGCAGATGTGATATTGTTCCCCAGGTCGGGTGCTGCACTTTCATTTCACTGGTCATGATGTGCAGGGATTGGGGGGTGGAATGGGGGGCACAGAAAGGCGAGGTATGAACCTAACAATCAAACAGCCCAAATTAGATTACACAATCACAAGTGGGCCAATGAAGACTTCTGCATATTTTAGCATGCCCCATGACCCCCCCCCCCACCTCACTTCAGTAATTGGTTAATTAATACCCCAACAACTTCCAGCTCTTCTGGGGTGAGTTTTCTGTTATTCCCCGCAGCCCTCCCAGGCCTGGGATGTGAATGAGCCGCTGTGGGCATCCCGTTGGGGGAATAGCTGCTGACGGAATAAAAGAGAGCATAGCATCGAACCGACATTCGTCCCGTAGCCAAAGCAACTGTAACCATGGATCTAATCCTCTCTATTTATTGTATTTTTTATTTATTTTTTTTGCAGCCGCCTGCACTATCCAATAAAGTTCTCAGCTGGTGTAGTACAAAAATGGAAGAAGCAATGAAAATAAATCCAGGCCTACTCGGGTTTACTGAGAATTTTAATATTTCCATCACAAAATTGATTTAGAGGTGATTTGTTTAATCGCTGGTATTTTTGCTCTGCCTAATGGCCAGCCCAGTAGCGGGTCCTTAAAGTGTTTGTATATGAGTTGTGTTGGGTGATTATGGTGGTCAGCACCTTACCGGCGATATTGTCACGCTGGGAGTAATATTGCCACGTTTCCACCTGACCTGTTGCCAGGAAACCATCTATCAGGACGGAACAGCGCACGCCACCGGTTTGAGCAGTCCGAGCAGCGCGGTAGCTACTTAAAACTGATAAATGATTGTGAACAAATCCATCCCAAGAGACCCCAGGAACATTCCTTCCGTTTGCCAAAGGCGGACAATATTTTCCGTGATGAATTTCATAGCGAAACTTTGATGATCGAGGTCACGATCTCCTCACTGTGAAATGGCTGTGGAGTATCTCACGGTGATATCAACTTGCTAAAGATGTTGGTTTTTTTTGGAGCCCGGCCGTTAATTATGTAACTTTTAGGCAAATATTACTGTTGCAAAGCATTCCACGTGGAATCATAACAATTAATTGCCAGCCACCTGCCTTAACTTTGTATGCCTTAGCACCCACCTGGGCATCTCTAGCGAGGCAGGACACTTTCACACAGGCCAATCAATCAATTAAGTGGCCTTGAGCAAAACTGGTGGCACTAATTAGCCGACGCGAGCTGGAGCGCTCCCAGAGTCCCCCACGCGGGGCCCACGGAGCCTCTTGGGACCTGAACTGTCTGTCCCTCTCATTAACTCTCCTCCCCTTCTCCCGTTGTCCAAGCGCTCCCCGGAGGAGCTGGGGAGTTCTGGGTAATTCAGTTCCCGGTCTCTGAGGTGACCCTGTGCCTCAGGGCTGAGAAAGCAGAGGACACGTCTTTTCAGCCCAGAGTCTGTCCCCCCCACCCCCAGCCTTCCCATTGGCTGTACCGAGAGGCAAAACCAAAGTGTTTCTATTTTCTTTCTTTTGTCCTCCTGCTTGCTGGCTCCACAACTGGACATCGAGGGCACTGTGAAAGGACAATGGCGCCTCCATGTCAGACATAATTCAACCGGGCTGCTCATTTACTGTAGGTATACTGATAGGTCACCTAGGTTAGGTTAGTAGCAGGGGTGATAATATAATGCAATGGATAGGAGACATTTCGTGGAAATCCCACTTTCGGGGGGTTTTTTAGCTGGACTTGGGTATGATATTATGTTTATCTATGAGAAATGCACTCAGTGTAGGTGTATGCTTGATATTTTGATAGAATTTGGGAGGGACAGTAAAGGGTCAAATAAATTTTTGTTTTGGATAGGAAATGTGTGCAGGGCAGCAGTTTTTCTCAGAAGTTTAGATGAAAAGTTGATGCAAAACGCCTGAAAGTTGCATCACGTGGGCTGGGTTATAATGGAAACACCCTTGCAAGGTTGGAAAAACCGAGAAACCTTCACGGCCCCTTCACTCACCATGTCTGGACGGGTAAGCCGTGGCCTCCACGCGGCCTCGTACAACTCAGCCCTTCCTCGTAATACCCGCAGGGTCAGGTCCCATGGGAGCGGATCCGGAGCATGTCGAGGGATCCGGGCCCTGATTTACAGCTGTGTAGAGTGCGTTCCTTCACTGCGCAGACACTCACAGCTAAATGCACTTACATAAACTTTCATTTCAACCCCATTTACACATCTGGAAGTTTACGGAAGGCGTTTATGGCGTGATAACTCACTAGGGAACTCGACTACAGCCCCCCCCCCCCTTACGGGATGTCGTCCTTCCAGTTGTGAGATCGACTCTGTAAGCAGTATATTAGCTCAGCCTTCTGCTGGAAGACCCTTTAAGTCGGTACTCTGTGACATCTTTCCGTGTGATCAGGGAGTTCTCGCAGTGTGCTCCACATGACAGGCCAGCATGATTCCAGAGGGAATTTCTGGGGCCACGCCCCTTATTAGTTTGATTGACAGCAAGCTCACTGCCTGTAGCAGTCCTGACTGTAAACAGCTGATGGGCTTTTGGTGAGAGGAGTGTATGCAGTGGGTTCAGATATAAGCAGCTTTCATTTGGAGTGATTTGTTCTCTTCTCTTGCGCTCCCTCTCTCGCTCACATTCTCCTGTGGCGCGCAGGGAAATGCATTCATCTGGAAGCGAGATAATCCAATGTTGTCAACAGTGTGTTTGGAAGATTTTCAGAGGCCAGGACAAAGAGCAGATGGACATCAGCATCGTCAGCAGGAGCTGCCTGTGTTTTTCATGTGTGTAAGGTGCCATTCCACCTGAATTCCTGAACTCTAGGCTACCATGATATACTCACTGCCTTTGAGTTAAGACAGTATCGGTATTGAATGTAATTGTGTTGTTGTAGCTCTTTATCAGAATCATGGTTTCCTGCAAACACACACACACACACACACACACACACACATAGTCCACGTATTCATATCTTTATAGGGACTTTGCTTTCATTTTTATGCATTTTTCTGCATTTCTACTCTAATCCCAACATGACAAATTTAACCCCTTAGGCAGCCGTAACCCTAACGATAAGTAACCACACAAAATACAAGACTTTCAGTATTTTTAATTTTTTGATTGCAGTCACAGATTTTTAATAAAATTTAAGTTATCCTTGTGAGGACTGAAACATTGTCTCCACAAGGTAAAAAGTAACAGGTTTGTATCACGTTGTAGGGAGATCTAGTCCCTACATCTAATCCAAACATGATGACCTTCACCCCTACCCAGCCCTAACCTTAACCATAAGTAACCAAACAAAATATGAGACTTCTGACATTTATAGTTTTTTGATTGCATTCACAGATATTTGTGGAGACCTGAAAAATGTTCCAAACAATGTTAGAAAATCAGGTTTTTATTACATTGTGGGGGACATTTAGATCTAATCCACACAAACACACTCTCTCTCTCACACACACACACACACACACACACACACACACACACACACACACACACACACACACACACACACAC